>CM067555.1:9130141-9755141 GCA_034509755.1 Anisodus tanguticus | reverse complement strand
CTTAGCAATAATATAGCTCTTGAATTGACGAAGAATTTTGTTCAAACTTTCAGCGAATTCAATAGCTTTTTCTTGAAGACTGTCTAAAAGCTTAACAGTTGACTCTTCTATCTCACTCCAAGTAGCAATAAGTTGAGGCTCTTCATCAACACTTCGCTGTCACCTTCTATATTTGTTATCTCTTGTTCTTCCACTCCAATCACTTGTGCAATAATCTCTTCATCAGTGTAAATTTCAAGGATTTGAAGAGTTGTGTCAAACTCCGTATAAGTGGTAGCATTCATTGCTTGATTGGTGTTATGAGATGAGATTTGGGCTATAAGTAATGACATACTACCAACCTTCTCAACAAGTTCTAAATTTTCACATTTAATTTTGGGTTTTTCTACAATTGTAGGTTATTTCGTGAATTTCAGTCTCTTACTGATAATATAACGCTTGAATTGATAAAGATTTTTGTCCAAACTTTCAGCAAAAAGGAATTCAATCTTTATTATCATAAATAATTTGATATTTTAATTTTTATATATAATATACTTCTTACAAATATTATTACTACACAATATTTGAGTATAGATGTTATAGAGAAATAATTTTATAAATAGTGTACCGCTATAATGAATGACATTGTTGTTATAAATAGAATATTGTTATAGAAAAGTAAAATATAATATGAAAAATCGATTCCAAAGAAAATCACATCATTATAGTGAAATATTGTTATAGTGAATAACAACTATAGAGAGGTTTGATTGTATATCATATATAGAGATGGCAGTGGATCCTGGACCCGATCTGGAATTCAGTGGATCCAAATCCGTTTTATAGGATATGGATCTTCCAAATTTGGACCGACGGATCCGGATAGGACCCGGATCCATTTTTGACGGATCGGATCTGGATCTGGATCTCGTATTTGAGATCCGTATCCGGTCCAGATCCGACCCGTGGATCCATTTTTTATTAAATATATCCATAACCTAGAATGTAATTTTATAAGTATTTTCTTAAAATTGCTAAGCACATCCTTACAAGTTTAATTCTCAAAATAAGTTTAATTTATCCCCGCGTTAACTCAAAAACCAAAAAATAAAGAGGTAACTTCGATAATAAAATCAATGTTATATTAGTGAATGACTAACATCTCCATAGACAAGTAGTTAAAATTATATTCACTTCATTTGTCAAGATTTCAAGCACATGCAAGTTTTGCATTGTGGAAATACTAGTCAGCATTTTCCACAACTATTGTCATTGTCCAACATTTTCAATTAATAGCTCACAATCAAAACGAGACAATGAACAAAATATCTCATATGAACATTTCAAAATTGAAACACAGTAAATTGTTAGATAAGTAAAAATCGTTTGTCAGTTCAAAAAAAATTCTTAGCAGGGTTACATTCTTAGCAACGCAAATTTTTTTACATGTGGATCCAGATCCGATCCATGAACCCGGATTTGGATCTGATTTGTATGGATCTGGATCCAGGTATGAAAAACGGATCTGGATCTGGATCTAGTAGGATCTGGTCCAGATCCGATCCGTTGCCATCCCTAATCATATATCATACTAACATAGAGCACTAATGAGTCCCCCGGGCATAGCTAGATGACAAAAGAGGAGAACTTAAAAATTCAGCTGGAGGCCTGTAGCGTGGGTTCGAACCCTGGTGGGAGCAATTTGCTCTCTTCTGGGATAGGACCTTGTAGGTGATATCAATTACTCTGTTCTCAAACTCTGGTCATTCAGGCACATCTCGCGATTTACCGGTAATAGTGCTGAGGATCGGGACTTTTATCTCCAGAAATAATCATACTTAAGAAATTAGACTTTTTCATCACCTAACAACAATTGGATAATTGACTACGTGATACTGTCATTGTCACACTGCAAGCCGTACCCCCTATATATCGTGTATGATGACCATTCTATGAGGTCTCAAAAATCTTGGTCTCACGTTTGCAAATATCATCTTTTAATATTTTTTATAACAATTCTACAGGATCACGATATATATTATCCATATACTTTCTACAATTTCAGCTTCCTTTGATCCTTCATTCTACATCATGATTTAACTCTCACCGACAGATATCGTTGTTTACCCGTGCCTAAAGTGAAAAGGTGAAATCCCAATATAGTTTTTTCTTCTTGTATATAGGTTAGTTTAAGTTTCTTTGTTATGCATACTTAGTATAATGTTATGTTACTTAAAATGTTTCAGTTACATATAGTGTTCGAATATACAGCAGTGTATTTCATATTAATTCATTGTCAAAAACTTACATCCAACAAATAGATTGTGAATATATCGGATTAGCTAGATATGCTCTTGCTATATTAAGCCGTTTGTCCCATGATCTTTTTGTTCCTTTTTTCATTTTTTTTTTAACAAAATAGCATTTAGTTATACGTTTGGACCATTTTTTGATGATGAGTAGTTTGAAAAGAATGGGTTTGACCAGTTTTTCTAGTGAATGATCTTTTCCCCTCACAAATTTTATTTTATTTTAGCATTGAGTGCTATAACGAAGAGAATTGCATCAATTAAAAGAATAATAATTAGAACTTTGATGCATTTTAGCATATCAATAATTAGTTGATGGAGTTTCCAATAGGACAACTTAATGGTAAAGAACTATAGATTGGTTGATAGTGTCATAGTGCAAATTTCAATGACTTATTAGTCATTGCCGTCGAGTTAGGACTTGTTTACTGTCAAATATATGTTAAAATAGACACTTTAAAGGTCATAAGAGAGTAAAAAGGTTTCAAAAACGTGATAATTAGGAGTAGATAGAATTACAAACCAAATGAAGATTTGCTTGTTTACAATGATATTGTTAGATACTGGACCAAAATCATTTTTTTCTTTATTTTTTTAGAAATAATGTGCGCATTTCTTTTTTGTTGACGAAGGAACCCCCAGCCGCTACTCTCTCGAGTGCGCACAGGGTAAACCCCGGACTGACGCAATAGCCGCAAACCACGTCGTATTAACCACACTTGCTGCCATGTGTGTGGCTCAACCAAGAAGATTTATGCAGGGGATCGAACTCGTGACCTTGCGGTCCCGCGCTCTACTGCTACACCAACTTGACTACCCTTGCGGGTTAATGTGCAATATGTACAAACGAATATGGCGTATGGCGTTCTATAAAAATAGAAAAAACATGTAATTAGGTTGTCATGTCAAAGTCTATTGGAAGACAATAGTACAAAAAAGTCAATTGACACTTAAATTTCGCTGGCAGTCGGCTGCAGTCCGTCTCAAAATATCAGTTATATTTTTTTTAAATTAATTTAATTAAATTTTAAAATTAAATTAAATTAGATTAATTTTATATTTTAAAATTAAAATTTTGATATTCATAAATTATACGAAAAGTACAATAAATTGTAATTTTATATTAATATAATGAAAAAATATAATTTAAGTTATTGATTAAAATTTATATAGTTTAATTCTTAAAAATCGTAATACGATAAATATTTTGGGACACAACGAGTAATACTTATAACAATATTTGGGGACACAACGAGTAATACTTATATCAATATTTTGGTTACTTTCATTTAAAAAGAAAGAAGTTTCTGAAATCAAAACACATGCCAGCTTTAAATTCTCTCCTCTTTACTTCTTATTTTATTCACTACTACTAATTGGCTACAAGAATATGCTAAGACTACTTCTCCATTTGGATTTAGTGTGATTTTGGCAGAATCCCAACTACTTTGATAGTTTGATGTCATAAATTCAAACTCAAATGAAAAAAAAAAAAAAAAGAACTTTAGAGTATAAGTTTTATTTGGTAATGGTGTATATATTGTGTAGACAAGTTTACATTTTGTTCACCATCAATCGTAAGTCTTTTTATACCATCATATGAAATTGCCCAAATGTAACTCTAAATATAGAGCGAACATCTGCTATATTCATTAACTAGTTAAATTATACTAATAATATTACATAATTTATAGTTGTTGATGCGTATAACTTAAAAAGTTATATTTACACAAAAATCGGGATAATGATATGCAAGTGTTAGTATAGGTGTAGAATTTATGTATGTGAACTTCTAATTAAATTCCTCCTTCAAATACTTTTGGGAGAACGAATTACTCCTTCGTTCAATTTTACTTGTTATTTTTGAACTTTTCATGTCCCTTAAGAAACAATGATTGATATAAATATTTTATCACAATATCCCTATTAATTAACTAAAAACCTCAACAATTAAAATCAAACTTTCATATGTAATTATTAGAACTAGTATGAACTATGAAGTTCAAAGGTTCAACATTAAGTTTTTATAGGTATTAGTAGCACGTTACAACTCATCCATCTCTTTAGTGCTTAAAGAGGGTTAACGAAGAGGTGTGTGTCAATCCCAATACAAAGTATTGGTTAGCTAAAATTGACACTGCTAGAAATAAAGAGTTTTCCACCGATATTCAGTGAAAAAATTATGTTATAAAACATAATTTTTTTCACCTCATTCCAACCGAACCAGCTCACTGGAAAAAACGCATAGTGTGAAACATGTTGTCATTGAAACACTTGAAAATTTTATAATTTTTTCGTGTGTTCACGCTACTATTTAACTTTTTCCCACCAACATTCAATTGGAATAATATTTTTCAGTGGGAAAATAGTGATTTTCTAGTAGTGTGACTTACAATTTCAAGAAGTCTTGGTAGTAAATAAATTAATGGTAAAACAGGAAAAAATAATTTGTCTTATCTTCATATACGAAAAGCGACAAGTAAAAGTAAAAATCTATTTTTGAAATAGTTGAGAAGTAAAAGTGAACGGAGAGAGTATGAATTTACACTTGTTTTGGGTCATCACACTTTCTTGGAAGATACTCCTCCGTTCACTTTTACTTGTCAACTATTTCAAAATTAGATTTTCATTTTTATTTGTCACTTTTTCATATCCAGACAAGATAATTTTATTTTTTTCTATTTTATCCTTAATTTATTTACTACAAAGACTTCTTAAAATTGTAAGTCAATTTTAGTTAACTAATACTTTGTATTGGAATTGACACACACCTCTTCTTTAACCCTCTTCAAGCACTAAAGAGATGGATGAGTCGTAAAGTGCTACTAATATCTATAAAAATCTAACACTGAACCTTGGAACTTTAAACTAGCTCTAATAATTACGTATGAAAATTTAATTTTAAATTAAGGGTTTTTATCAATTAATAGAAATATTGTGGTAAAATGTCTACATCAATTATTATTTGGTAAGAAGAGTAAAAAGTTTAAAAGTGACAATTAAAGTGAACGAAGGGATTACTTTAATGGAATTTATTACATTAATTATAGATTAATATTTCCGGAAAGGCCATCTACTATTATTAAAATACCTTAGTATCGAAGTAATTGTTCTCAAAATGAGAACAGAATTGCGGGAAAGCAAAGTCTGCAATAATAACCCATAAACTTGAAATATACCTTTTCAATTTTTTTCTCTTTGATATTCGGGAAGTCATTGAAAGTAGGTATGTCAGTGGGGCGGATAAACGCGGGTATCGCCCAGCATCCGCTCCAGTTAGGTAAGGTATGGGGATGGTTTGGTGGGTGGTGGGGCGGACATGGGTATCAAAAGTGCTACCCGTCATGTGTAATGAGGCGGGGGTGGATTTCATATAAGACCCGCACCGTACCCGTCTCGTCCCGCTACCCGCACCATACCGGCACCGCCCGTACCCGCACCGTACATACCCTCACCACCTATTAGTTTAATTAGGCACTAATTTATTTGGCCATTTCTTGATTTAAAATGTGACTCGAGCCATTCCCCTTTTTGTTAAACATCCAGCCGAGCCGAGCCGAGCCGAGCCCAGGCCCAACTCAACTCAGCAAAAGTACAAAGGGTTCAAGAACCCTAACATCTCATTATTAAACATTCAGCAAAAGGGCAAAGGGCCCTTCTCATTTGAAACTTACATTCAAAGGATTCAAGAACCCTAACGTCTCACTCATTTGCCGTATTATACCACCGATACACCATCACCACCACCCTAGGTGAGGTCCCCCCTCTCGTGTACCGCGCCGCCTAGTAGCATGATTTTTTTTGGTTTTGGAAGGTAACTTATAATATTTTTTATTTTTTGTTTTCGCGGTATTTTTGCGATTTTTTTTGGGGGTTAGATGTTGATTTGTATGTTTCATAATCTCTAATTGATTTATGGTGGATATGTTAATCTGTTTTTTGTGTGTATTATTGTCGTTTCAGTTTTGGCTACTCTGATTCAATAAGCATATCTTCTTCGCATTAGGGTTTCCTCTTTAGTAGATCGGTGCCTGAGCTAAAAAAAAGAAGCTCCAAACCAGCTGGGTCCTCTAAATCAAACCACTTAATCAGTGATTCAACTCAAATAACCAATGGTCTGAGCTCCAATCGAGCTGCAATTTCAACCCAATCAACGACGATTTGTGCTCAGGTATATTTCTTTACTCTTCACTATATTTGTACTGTCAAAATCCCAATTTGTGTAGTCGTAACAAATTTATAATTCGGATTGAGTGTCTATGTACGATCTTCTTCATAGATATTATTCTTCCAATTGCTAGCCTTTTCCACAACATTGAGAACAAATTTCAAGTCTTACCTTGTTAGTTTACAGATCTTGACTCTTGTTTATGTAGCATTTTATTAGCTCGTTGTCTACCCTACTGCGAAGAAGATATGCTAAGAAATTCCCAGCTGTCTGCTGCCATCCCAAAAAGCAGAAGACTCATTTGGTTGTACCAAATTACTAACATATCCTTTATTTTAATTGTACTAAAGTACTCCTACTAATACTTATAAAATTTATTAAACATCCTGAAGTTACACTGTAAATGACAATCTCAAGTATTATTATGTCATTCTTTTTGTTCTTTACAATGTTACGTCCATAGGAGATGAAAACTTTAATTCCGGGACAAGACCTTCCGAAACGGAAAGTGGTTTGGAAGGTGGCCGTGTGTTGACTACTCATCGTAGTCGCCCTCTTCCGTCAACCGTCGAGGCTTCAATGTGTGTTCAAAACTGGATTTGGACTAATATTAAAGGTAAGTAGAAGTTTTATCTTAAATTCAATTCAACTTGTTTCTTTATATAATTCATTATTTTAAATTTGTATTATCTCTTAATTTTAATTATTAGGTGATGGTGGGCAAAAAGAAGTTGAGTATCGGCAAAAAGAAGTTGAGTATCGGGGTCGGGGCGGGACGGGCGAAGGGGTCGGGGTCGGGTCTGGCAGGCTCTGGCGGGGTCGGGTCTGGCGGGACTTGCTCCAGTCCCGTCCCGATCCCGATCCCGTCGGAATTGGGGCGGGGCGGGGTCGGGGCGGGGTCAGGATCGGGGCGGGTTCCGGAGGGTCTTCCTTTTCTTTTTTTTAAATAACATATGTATAAAAACAAACTCAATAAACAAGACAAGATAGTGTAATAAAAACATCCCAAGATTGTTTTTGTGCCTCTTATATTATTTAATAGACATATGATTTTTTTTGTAATACAAATACAATTGTCGAAATTGCAACTTTGTGGTGTTGTCCAAAAGTTGCAAATTACATAATAAAATTGCAATTAAAAAAATTACATTCTCAAAAAAACCTGTTCTAATTGCTTGATAATTTCCTGTGGTTCTTCGGTTGGAATTGGTATTTGTTGGTCAAATTGATCCACGTCGCTTCCACCACCTTCGGATAAGATTTCGTTGTAGTTTTCGTCTTTTTCTTCGTTGATCTCCGGTTGACCGCACCTTCTCCGCTCCGCTCGTATCCAATCTCTGAATAATACTGCAATTTCCAAGTTGTCTCCGGCTAATGAGTGTCTGTGGTCTCCTATTTGATATCTGCCGGCAGAAAAAGCGCTTTCAGACGCAGTTGATGACGCTTGAATGTTCAAAACATCTCGGGCCATCAATGAAAGTGTCGGAAAGGTCTTCTCATTCCCCCTCCAGTATTTCAGCAAGTCTTCATGACCATCTTCATTGATAACTTCTTGGTATGGTACAGAACCCTGCAAAACAAAAATATCCAACTCGCTAATTTGGTTAGTAGTAGAGGTACGGCCGCACATTCTATTTCTGAGGCTTTCAATACTAGCCGCAGAAACAACATGTCTTTTGTGAGGTTGTGTTGAAGATGAAGAAGATGGTATGGAAGCCGGTAAGTTACTAGCATTTTCTTGTTGATAAAACCTATATATTTTTTTGCATTGGTGTTCTACACTAGACAACACTTCTTCTTTAGTTTGTTCAATAGGTGGTGGGTGATTTAGATTTTTGGGACTTGGAGGTGGTACTACTTCTATACAATCGTAAATAGTTTCAATTAGTGATTTAGTACCGTCTATTTTAATAGTCTGATTTAATACAGAACCAATAATATAAATAGTGGGAATAGGAATAAAATATTCTTTTATTTTGATAAACATTTTTTAAATAGCTGTCATATAAGCTGATTTTTTCATATATTAACTAAGTAATAAAAATATTAGAGTTATATAAAACAACATAATTGAAATAGTAGGATAATATATACCGGAAAATTCTTTTGTTGCTTGAAAAAATTTCTCTAAAAATACAATAAGTTCGGAAATTTTTACCCAATCACTATCTACAATCATATCAGCTGGATTTTGATTATGAGAGTTAAAAAATAAAGTTATAGGTTTTCTATAGTCATAAGCAACAAGTAGTTGCTCGTATAAAGAATTTCACCTAGTGGATACTTCTTGTGGAATTTTTCTAAAAGGTAGTCCACAATCGTGACAAGTTTTTTTATATTCTTTTCTTCGTTGTACTTTATTACTTTTAAAAATAAAGTTTATAGCAAATTGTATTTTACAAAGAATGTCTTCAAAAAGTGATAGACCATCCTTTACAATTAAGTTATATATATGGCACGCGCATTTTATATGAAAATGATCTGAAAAAGATGGGGTTAAACTATTTTTTAAAATTGTAATTGCGTAATTGTTAGAAGAAGTGTTATCTAATGTAATAGTCATAATTTTATCGAGTTTTCCGTAATAATGACACACTTGATAAATATTATCTGCAATAAAAGTATCAGTGTGCCTATCATCTATATATCTATACGCTAAGATACGTTTTTGTATAGACCATTTATAATCTATCCAATGACAAGTTACAGTTAAATAATCATGGTCATTAGTACTACGACCTATATCAGACGTGATAGATACTTTGCCATTAAAATGATATAATGAATAACGTAAATATTGTTGATATTCATGCGCGAATTTAAATACATCTCTCTTAACAGTTGATCTAGGAAAACCGTTAAAAGCAGGATTATATATATCTCTAATGTAATGAATAAAATCGGGAGATGAAGGAAATGAAAAAGGCAAACCCTCCACAACAACTAATTTTGATATTGCTTCCGTATCTCTATGTTTATTGTATTTAGGGCCTACAATTCCCCCCGTCATTTGGTTAATTTGACCCTGTACTTAGTCCGGGACAGTATCAGTATGTGAACCTTGTTCCGATGGAGCGGGCGTATGCGCACCCGATTTTGAAGCCTGGTATTGGGCATACCTAGTTTGATGATCACTTACTACGTGTCTAATTAAACCCCCCGTCCCACCGTGACCTTTTCCAGTTTTAAATTTTAAAACATTTTTACAAATTTTACATATCAATACATGTCCATGCATCTGATTTTAATGGTCGTTTTGCTGGACCTCGTCTCATACTAGGGGGAATAGGAGGTATTTCAGTTAAAGGTGCACTAGTGGGTGTGTTGTCATCAACATTAGTGGGTGTATCATCTAGATCATCGTCTAAATTAAAGTCTTCTTGAGTTCCAGAAAATAGCTCCTCGTCTAAATCTAATGGTATTGTAGGAAAATGTTGAGTATCAACAAAATCATCCTGTGTAGGAATAAGATGACTAGAAGAAGTACCCTTGCCCTGGTTGCCCCTACTAGAAGAAGCACCCTTACCCTTACCCTTAAACATACCTCTTAATCCTTCCATTTTAATTATGATAATAAATAATTAAAGATAATAAAATTAAGTGCGCTAAATAAAATAAACAGACAATAATAATTTAATGAAAGAACGAATGTACCAAACGCCGACATAACGTCAACGTGTAATCGAGAGGTTGAAAATTGAAACTTTGCTCGATGGAAGATCCTCAAGCTAGTTGTCAACTTCACTCCCAATTTCCAAATGAATAAATAAAATTGAATATTTAGTAAACAATGTAGACTTGTAGAGAGATATATTGAGAGATTGTAGGAAGATTTGTGAGAAAGATGAAGAGAAAATGAGTTATTTATAGTTGAAAAATTAGATTAAAGTGTAAATATAATCTAAAATGATCGTTGGTGCAACGGTTATATTTGCAAAGGGGGATCGGGGGCGGGACGGGCTTGGGTCTGGCGGGACGAGACATTGTCCCGTCCCGAGTTCGTGTCCCGCTACCGTTTTTTTTTTACTCGGGACGGGGTCGGGTCGGGGTCGGGGTCGGGCCGTCCCAGCCCACTGGCCACCCTTAATTGAAAGTGTTAAAAGAGAAACTTCATACACCCTTTATCTCAATTTATTTGATATTTCCGATTCTACATATTCAAACTATGTCAATATACTCATTTCTTAATCCAATGCAACTTATAGTA
Organism: Anisodus tanguticus; assembly: GCA_034509755.1. Lineage (NCBI taxonomy): Eukaryota > Viridiplantae > Streptophyta > Magnoliopsida > Solanales > Solanaceae > Anisodus > Anisodus tanguticus. The sequence continues at coordinate 9,744,475 of CM067555.1, read as the reverse complement.
ATAGTATTTCAATATTTATATTTTAATTATAAAATATTAAATTAATTTAATTCAACATAATTTCAAAGATTACTCAAACTATCTCAATAAATAAGAAATATCACATAAATTGACACAGTAATATATTTGTGCTTCACCCACTCTCAATAAATTAAAATATAGCGATGTTTTACATAATAAAAATGTATTATATTTTTAAAAAAAATATCTATGAGATAAATAGAATTTTACGTAATTAAAAAATTATATTAAATAAAACATTTTAGTGTCCAGAAGTGAGTAAAATAGTAAATTGACCAAAATAAAAACACCCCCTAATATGTACCAGGAGTAATTGGAATTGAAAAAAAAGCAGTATATTCTAAGCAAGCAAATTTTTTTAATTCTTCTCCTGTACAATATAGAGCTCAAAGATACATACATCATTCAGGAAAAATTCCCCAGTAATATGAGAAAAACAAAACAATAATATTGTGAAATTTATTAGAAGGAGAAAAATGAATTATACTCCTCCCTATTAATAAATTTGAACTTCAAATCCTCTGTTTTTTGTCGAACCCATCTCTTTTCATCATCATCTTCACCAAAGTACTATACACTTGCATCGATTTTATTTCATTTTTCCACCATTGCTGACGTGTCCTTAAACTAAAAAAAACTTTTAAACCCCATTTTCAAGAATCAAATGAAAATGGAGGTTTTAACAGATCATAAGGAGCCCAAAGTGCATCTAATGGACATGGCCTATTACCATCAAGCCTAGCCCAAGGTTTCCCTTTACCACTCCAATGTAACAAACTTACCGGCCCAGGATGTAAATCTCTACAAAGCCCACGAAAATTATCTCCACCAAGCCCATGTTGATTCCATCTATGATCCACTTGAGCTATATTTCCAGCAAACACAAGTAAAAACGGTGGTAACGAACCTAACTCATATATTCTCATACGTTTTTGTAATTCCATCCATTCTTCAATCTTTCTTGTATAATCCCCATGTCTCCATCGATCAAGATCAATTACCATTACACCCGTGTTGAAATAACAAGCTTTACGATCCACAAAAGTCAACGACAGAGAAGGGTTTGACCAGAATGTTGGTGTAAAATATGATGTGAAATTTGCGTTACAATATTCTGGGGCAGCTAGGATTTGGTTTTTACCTAGTGGAGTATGTGTCAATTTCGCTATATCATCAACTAATATTAAATCTGAATCTAAGTACACGATTTTTCGTACACATAATGGTAATATATTGGCCAAGTAACTTCTTGCATAGTTTAAAGGACAATCTAGAGCTGAACGGATAGAAGTTGAGATAAGACCAGAAACATAGGAATCGTCGAATTTATAAACTTCGAATTTAAGGTAAGGGAAAGACGCGAGTATGTTGGCGCGTAGGAGTGACGCGTTTGCGGAAGCGGAAGTGACGAAATGGAAGATTATGTTTTGTGGGCAAGAAGAGTGTTGGAGAATTGAGAGAATAGCTGCCATTGAGCCACGTATATAGGTGGCATCAAGGGTCATTGCCACGTGTACAGCTTCGTTGGAACAAATGAAGTTGTGGGTATTTTCAATGGATGGACATTCAGGGGAGTTGTAGAATTCTGGGGCTTCTCGGAACTGTTGTGGTGGCGCCGCGGAGGCATTGTGGATTCTGATGGCGGCGGCGGCGGCGGCGGCGGTGGCAATGATGAAAAAAGAAAGGAAAAAAAGGGGGAACGTGAGTTGTCTTTGTGGCTTCATGTGGGGGACTGACTAATGTTTTAGATTTGGAAATGAGAAGAGAGTTAGATTTATTTGATTGGGTTTGGGGGGGGGGGGGTTAAGGGGGGGGTTAAGGGGGGGGATTAAAGGGGGTGGAGATAGTTTGAATTTGAAGTATAGACACGGTTTTGGACCTTTTGGTAAGTGATTAAAAAATTACTCCGTACTAATAAAGAGAAAGGGAAGAGAAAAAGAAGGGGGTAGGGGGATAGGGAATAGAGGCAAAGACAGAATATAATTTCTTTTGTGATTAAATGCAAAATACTACTGCGGTTACAATTTTCTTGACATTAAATATAATTAATTAACTTAGTATATGGTATACTTATACATACTCTATTCCGTTTAATTATAGATGATGTTATTTGATCGGGGACATAATTTTGAAGAAGTATTTTTGAACTCTTTCTAAATATGTCGTAATATTTTTTATGACTATAAAAATATTTCATTAATAATTTTTAAATATAAAAAAATTGGGGCCCAACATTCACTTTAGTAGCCTTATATATAGATGAGCCGGCCCTGCCGGGACATGTAGGTTAAAACCCGATAGCTCGATGGTTTACATGGTGTAAAAGACATGTCTAGTATTTATTAATTTTGTGTAAATATTAGATGTAATTTTTCTTTTTCTATAATAAAGAAGTATCTCAGAAGAGAGTGGTGATTAAGTCAATAGGAGTTGGTTGATTTCCCACAAGAACTAGCTAGACGACATAGATAATTCTTTGATTTATTTTATCTTTTAGCCTTATATCATTGTGGCAAAAATTTAATCAATTTCATTATTCATAGACCTTCAAATCAATCATTGAGAGGATAAGAAGAAGGTAATTCAATTGTCAAATGTGCTACTTGGAATTAAGACGAATAGATCTAATTAAATGTTATTGATTTTGATATGTAATTCTAAGGTCACATTGCGAGGCTTAGGGTAGGGTTAAGGGGACCAAAAGTTAAATGAATTTAATGAGCTCATTAGTATAGATTATATACTATATGTTTCATCATCTATTCGTTAAATACTCTCAATCAAGTTGTCACACAGTATGGACAGTGTTATTTGTACGTAAAAATAGAAATGCTAGCTACTAGTCATGATAAATTCTTTTTACGTTTGTAATCGTCTGTTTCTTTTTTTCCTTTTTGGGAGAAGGGAAGCAAAGACATGTGAAGAAAATATATCTCTAAAATTCTCCCTATTTAGTGAGAATTTTGTTTTCACTTTTACTCCGTAACTTGTAGTATCCAACTTGAATTTGAAAATTTTATTCACCATAAAAGATCTAAGAGCGAATATTACAAATTAACAAAACTATAGAATTGTATTAATCTCCCTTTGAGAGTCTTTCTCATTAATACAAATATATATAGTTTGTACAATGGAAATCCTATTACAATGAGGATCATATATTTACCATAATTATACAATACTAACTGTGGCTAAATAATACACATTATACACGTTAACACACCCCCTCAGTCGGAGCGGGAGGAGGCCGGACGCTAAGACTGGATCTGAAGTCGAGAAAGAGTTGTCTGAGAAGGCATTTCGTGAATATATATGCATACTGATATGAAGAAGGCACATGCAATACCTTAACATGACCGAGAGCAACTTTCTCACGAACAAAGTGTATAACCATCTTAATATGCTTGGTTCGCTGATGCTGAATTGGATTATGAGATAAATATATGACGGATATGTTATCACAATAAACCAAGGGCGCCTTACGCAGGACACTGAAGCTCCAAAAGAAGGTTTTGAAGCCAACAGATCTCAGCAACAACATTCACAACGCCTCTATACTCGGCTTCTGCACTCGAAAGAGATAAGGTGGCTTGCCGCTTGCAGACCATGAAATGAGGTTATCTCCTAAGAACACGCAGTAGCCGGAGGTGGAGCGTCGCGTGTCCGGAAAGCCTGCCCAATCAACATCCGTATATGATAATAATTTGGTCAGTGGTGAGGGGTATAGGTGCAAGACATAATCAAGTGTGCCCTTAACGTATCGAATGATACGCTTAAGGGCATTAAAATGAGGCTCCATGGGGGCATACATGAATAAGCACACATGCTAAACATCATAAGCAATGTCATGCCTGATAAATGTAAGATACTGGAGTGCACTTGCAAGACTCCTATAAAGAGTGGGGTCGGATACTGGAGCACGATCAACAACACTAAGCTTTGACTTAGAATCAACTAGAGTGGACATGATCTTGTAGTTTGCTTTTTAGACATGGACATTATCTCCTCTCCATACTTGCGCTGACACAAAAACATAGTATATGTAGAATGAGTCACTGATATCCCAAAAAAATAGCTCGACTTCCCCAAGTCAGTCATAGCAAATTCGGATTTAACCAATGCAATAATCTCATTTTTCAATAAATCAAAGGAGGCAGTAAGCACTATGTCATCCACATATAACAATACATAGGCAATGCTACTACCGCGATAAAAATAAATAGAGAGGTATCACATTTGCTGCATATGAACCCAATCTGCATAATGTATTGTGCAAAGCGTTCATACAACGCTCGAGGGACCTATTTCAAACCATAAATGGACTTACGCAGACGACATACATACTAAGGGGCTGCTGGATGTACAAAACCAGGTGGTTGATGCATGTAAACAGTTTCTTTCAGATCCCCATGAAGAAACACATTTTTCACATCAAGTTGATGAATCGGCCAATGCTTACCTAAGGCAATGCTCAGAACTGTGCGAATGGTAGCCGGTTTAACAATCGGACTGAATGTCTCACCATAATCAATGACCTCTTGCTGATTAGTGTCATTTGCTACAAATCTCATCTTATATCTCTCTAAGTCACCATTGTCTCTGTATTTATGATGAAAAAGTCATATGCAACGGATCACATTCACCCCCTCCGATTTAGGAACCAAATCCTAAGTGTGCTATTTCGTTAAAGTGTTAAATTTCTCACGCATGACTGCATTCCAATTAGAGTCTTATTTGGCTAATTTGGGTTTTTTGGGTATTGGGGAAATTATTTGGGTGGACAGGTTAAATTAAACTTTGGGTTTGAAAATCTCATATTGGGCTCGGGTTTCCATACAGTGCGTGGGTTTAGGTGCATGATGGGTATTTGGGTGAAAGTGTGGTGGCGGGTTACTGGTGGCAGAACATGGGTCGCGATTTCCGTCGAATTGGCCGACGGTAAAGGGAACTGGGTGGTTGATGTCTGATGTTGACATCGGGGGAGGTAAGGGTGGCGATCTGGGTGGAAAGACGGGGGATAATGTTGGTGTTATCGGGTACGGCGACGGTGGTAGGGTGGGTTTGTCTGGTCGGGAGTCGGTAGGGCGACTGGTGCATGGTACAGTGGTGGTGTTGGTGGCGACCGGTAACTGGGATACAATGGGTGTCGATTGGGTGTCGGAGATGGTGACCGAAATTGATGGAGAGACAATGGAAGTATATGGTGGTGACTGGTTTGGAACAGGGACACTGCCAGCGGCGACAGCGTCGTAAGACTGAGATGGTGGCACGGTGGCAGTGCGGGAGACAACGACGGGAGGAGAGTCGGTACCATTGTCGGGGGAACTGTCGGTGGTGGCAACGACATGAGTCAATGACGGTAACAAAGTGTTGACTGCTGCCGGAACAATGGTAGCATGTCGGAGAGCTTGGTGGACAAGCGGTGATGTGTCCGAATCATCAAGAAATTTGTAATCAGTGACTCATAATTTTTGAATGTCAAATGGGAAAACATATTCCACAAAAGTGACGTGGCGTGAGATTATGATTTTATCGGTGGATAGTTCATAGCACAAGTACCCCCTATGGTTCGATGAGAAGACTATGAAGGCACACAGAGTAATCTGGGTGCTAATTTGTGAGGGGCCGTAGATGTCAGATTATGGTAACACAAACAATCGAAAATTCTAAGATGGTCATAGGTAGGGATCCAACGATAGAGATTTTCGGTGGGTGTCCTATTTTGAATCGTACGGGTGGGTAGAATGTTGAGAATATGTTCTACCATTTTTAGTGCATATACCCAAAAAGTAGGGGGGAGACGCATGAAAAAGGAGGGTACGAATCATATTAAGGGGAGGTATGGGGGCATGCGAAACGAAAGATCATGCCATTAGCCGCACAAAATTTATGAAATAGGGAATTATTAAACTCACAACCATTATCACATTGAAATGATTTTATGTCTTTTTCAAATTGCGTTTTAACTAGTGTACAAAATTCAACAAATTTGGAGAAAATGATAGACCTAAAGAAAGTGATAGAAATCATCTAAAAATACCAGATAATATTTGTGGCCTAAGTTGCTAGTTATGGGAGATGTCCATAAATCATCGTGAATAATATCAAAGGGAGAGAAAGTAGTACGCATAGACGTTGTAAATGGTAGTCTAACGTGTTTTCCTAACTGACAAGAGGAGCAACTATGAGAAAGGTTCTCTTTGTTACATTGTATTAAATTTCGGTTTCTAAGAGAATAAAAAACATGAGAACCCGGATGACCAAGTCTATTATACCACGAAGAGGGAGATATAGTAGTTAAAATGGTTGGAGGAGTGACACTAGCAATGAATGTGGGTAGGAAATGATATAGGTTCCCCTCACTATTGCATCTCGTAAGGAGTTTCCCGGTACAGAAGTCCGTTACAGAAAATCCAAACGGGTCAAAATTAATTGAGACAGAATTATCGGTGGCAAACTTTCTAACATAATTTAGATTTTTGATTATGTTTGGGGCATAAAAGACATTTTAAGAAAGAAGTGGGGATGCGATGGTGGGGTCAAATCCTTTAATTGGAATGTGATGGACATTATCGACCATAATAGACTGCAGAGTATTTAAATTTCGCAATTGAGTAAGATTACCAGAATTATTGGTGAGATGAGACGTGGCGCCCGTATCCATTAACCACGCACTATCGGGCTTCCGATGAGTCAATGTGCTGAAAGCCTGACCCAAATTGAATTGGGAAATTCTCGAAATGGACTGTTGGGCCCCAAAATATTGGACCAGATATAGGTGCCCTGTCTGCAGATTGTCCAGACTGTTAGGCCGATTTTGAGCAGCAGGGAATTAGGCCGTGTAACTGTGGCCCATCGAGATGTATGGGGCGGACGACCTGTCTGTATTAAAATGGGTGGCAACTGCTGGGCTATGGCTAGAGGCCGCAGCTGCTGGGATGTTTCTAACGGTTGTTGGGCTAATGCTGGAGGCCCAGTGCGCAGGTCAGTCCCATCTCCCATTCCTGCGCGGGTGGTTATTGTTGCCTCCGGTGCTGATTTCGGCCATGAAGGCTACCGGAATGTGGGCAAAAATTAGGGGAGGGGTTCGAGAGATAGGTGCAGTGTAAATGGGCAGAAACAACCATATACGGGGTGTTGAACGACTTAGGGAGGCTGTATACAGTGGCAGTGAGGGTATATCAACTATATACAATGTATATTGGAGTGTATAGGCTATATACGAGGGGGGGGGGGTATATAGCCTGGTTGAGAGATATGGAAAGAAAGGAGGTTGTATATCTGCAATATTCCCGCGGTATAAAGTGCTTGAACTGAGGGCTGGGCAGTTGTATATCGGCGTATATCGGAGGTATACCGGTGGGATATGGTCGATTCGGATCCGGAAACAAACTGAGGTGAGCGGACGAAATTAGGTTTTAGGCTGGGAAGGATTTTTGGCTTCTAATACCATGTAGAATTGTATTAATCTTCCTTGGGGAGTGTTTCTTATTAATACAAATATATATAGTATGTACAATGAAAAATTCTATTACAATGAGGATCATATATTTACCATAATTATACAATATTAACTGTGGCTAAATATACATTATACACCTTAACAGAAATGAATGAGCACTGTAATCATTTTTAGTACTGTATATAAACACATCTGTTACAAGTTACAACTAACTTAAATTAGAATAGATATATGAAAATATATACTTTGTATTTCAATATCTCACCATCACTTATCAACAAAATATTACATGTACTTTATGTAAGAAAAAAAACTTAGATGCTAACAGAAATTCCGTATCAATAAGTAAATACAAGTCTTGCATATGAGGGCACGTTGTAAACCTAAAATAACAATAACAACAATAATAACCGTACGTTATTAAAAATATATATGTAGCGTCATATTCTACATGGTGAAAAGTAAATATAAACTGATTAATTTTACACTAGCCATCAATCTATTGTAATTCTCTTCCTTTAAACAGTTATGTGAAGTAGTTCATACTATAAGTTTAGTCAAAAATACGTTGCAGAGTTAAAACCAACAATTAAAACTTTTCTCCCCATTAGTTTTATTATTCATTTCAAATTTTAAATCAGAGTCATACAATTCTAATAATAGTGAGTTTTGACCAAAACTTTGAAAAATATCAGAAAAGTTTTAAAAACTTTAATGATGATTGGGACTGTACTTCCTTCGCACGAGTTAAAAAGTACTTTAATTTCAAGAATGCAACTACAACTACTTGTATGGTAGTAATATTATCACACTGTTTAATTATTGGGTTCTTGAAGAGTGAAGATTTTACCAACATTTGTATGTCGACACTAGTCCACAACGGCAAATAGTGAAAACAACCATGCTCCTATAGATAGTAGCTTTTAAATGACTATAGAGTCTATAAAAAGAGTTCTATTACACATCAAAGAATTCTTGAACCCTAACTTTAAATACGACGTGACATCTCTGTAATTGTAAAAATATCTTCATAATAGTATAATAGAAAATAGAAAATAGAAAATAGAAAATAGAAAATAGAAAATAGAAAATAGAAAATTAGAGTTTCTGAATATGAGAAGTATCATATTTTAAAAATAAATTGTATAAAAGGTGTCAGATAAAGTGAAATAGTTTTATTATTTGTTCACTTATGTTATAAGTGCTCCTTTTTTGGGTCATGTAGGGGGTAAAATCAGATGGCACGCTGGTTTTCGTACAAAGGACATGTCTAGTATTTATTAATTTTGGGTAAATATTAGATGTAATTAATTTTTTTTTTTCATACTAGAACTAGGCAAGCATCGCATTTTGGTTTACTTATTGTTTCTTACTACTTTCTCCGTTCCATAATAAGATGTTCTTTTAGTTCATGGACATCTCTTAAGAAAGTGCTAATTCCTAAAAAATTAGGAGTGATTTTATTAATTTACCCCTAATTAATATCTAGAAAAAAAATATAATTAATGAATTTTGATTATTTAAACAAGAGCAATTTTGAAAAAACATGCCCAAAATATTTTTGAAATTCGAAAGAATCAATTATTTTGAAAAAAATTGAAAAGCCTAAACAATCAGTTATTGTGGAATCAGGATGTATCCTTCAGGCATATTTAATTTAAGCACCTCATTCTTCATAGACCTTCAAATCAATCATTGAGAGGATACGAACGAGGAATTGCAATTGTCAAGTACTAGTTGGAATTAAGACGAATAGATCAAATTAAATGTACTAGTATTGATTTTGACATCTAATCAATTTAAGGTCACATTGTGAGGCTTAGGCGTAGGGTTTTAAGGGGACCAAAAGTTAAATGAATTTAATGAGCTAATTAGTATGGATTATGTTTCTTCATCATTTCATTAAATACTCTCAATTGAGTTGTCACACATTATGGACAGTTATTTGTACGTACAAAAGAAAAGCTAGCTACTAGTCATGATACGTTCTTTTTACGTTTTTAATCGTCTGTTTCTTTTTTCCCTTTTAGGGGAAGGGAAACACATGTGAGGAAAAACTATCTCCAAAAATATAGTCTAAAATTGGTATATATTCTCTTTTTCAGTATACCCTCACATGCCAACAACATATTACGTGTGATTTTAACACAAAATTTAGACCCGCACATAAATTCTATATCCGTAATCCGTAAGTAAATATGAGTCTTGTATATGAAACAACTAAAACAACAACGATAACTACATGTTATTGCAAATAAGTAGCATCGTATATTTGTATTCATATTCTGTATAGCGAAAATTATAAATTGATTAATTTTACTTTAGTCATCGAGTTTAGAACTAGTAATGTGAAATTATAGTTCACACAAGCAGAGTTAAATGTGCATTGCAGACCTAGAACAAACAAATAAAAATTCTCCCTATTAGTTTAATTTATTTTTCGTTTCAAATTTTCAATAAGTGGTTCATACAAGTACTACGTTTCTAATAATAACGAGTTCTGACCAAAACTTTGAAAAATATCAGAAAAGTTAAAAATTGCAAGCACGAAATTCCAATTAAATGATGATTGGGACGGCTCATTCATACTAGCTAAAAAGTCGTGACTTTAATTTCAAGACTTCAAATACAACTATTAATATGGTTCCATTATAAATAGCGTTCACTAGCGTCTTGTAATTGAATATTAATCTTTCTTATAGAGTTTCAAATCAAATGTCTCAGGTGAAACTCTTGGAAGACATCCTAAAATTTCACTTGTAAAATTTAAAATTCTATTAGAACAATAATTTTTCAATTACAAAAGTTGAAAAATGACTATCTGAACTGTTTAATTAGTGGGTTCTTGAAGAGTGAAGATTTTACCAATATTTGTATGTTGACATGAAGCCATACGGTGATAACAACCATGCTCCTATAAACATGAGCGTTTTTGGGCCCGTTTGAGCTGTCCCCGAAAAATGAAAAATTTTAGGAGCTCATTTTTTTATTAAGTAGTATTAGTCAGAATTTACTGTAAAGGCTCATAATTCGCAGGTTTTAGCTCAATCTAATTATTGAAATCGTATATTTACATATATTAAGGGCTCACTTTTATGAATTAGATCAGAGCCTCCAAAATGTTAGAGACTACCCTGCCTATAAATAGTAGCTTTTGAAAAATAGACCAATTAATTTTTCAAAGTTGCTAAAAACGACATTTCAACTCCAACTCACACCCAATTTAATTCTTCCAAATTCAGCATAAGCAACTTCGCTTGGAATCACAGTAAACTAGGACAATGAATTTTGGCCTAACGTTCAGCTTTACTATGTTCTCTTTTCTTACTTTACCGTTTGGTTAAACAAAACATATTTTTTGACCCAAGAGTAATTTAAATTGGATTTTGACAAAATTATCAAATCTTAAAAACTGTACGCAGCTAAAAAGTCAAAAAATGTCAGCACGACTTATTGTTGGACCCTTGGCACGTGGTTCCAATATTGTGTCCATGCTGGACCATTCATAATATAGACCTAAGCAAAATTATGGTTAATCGGCTGACGTGTTTTGCAGGCTATTGCGTTAGTTTGGAGTTTATCTTATGCGTACTCGAAGAGTAGCGGCTGCGGGTTCCTTCGTCAAAAAAAAAAAAAAAAAAAAAAAAAAGCTATATTCTTTACGTTGATATTCATTGAGCGGTTGCAATACTTACGTAAAATAATAAGTTTGCTTTTTCATCAGTCTACGAGGGGATCTTGCTTGGATTCAAAGGTTTCCAGAAACTGATGTGAATTTAAAGAGCTCACTTCTTAGTTAGTGAGTGGAAAAAGGAGGAGGTCGATACATTAAATTCTGGTTATGTATGAAATTCGGTAAAGGATCGGACTACATGGATCTATTGTTCCCGCTTTGTGATCAGTAGCTCATACAAAGTGATCAAGAGGTGTGGCAGGGTAGTTTAGAAATTTTGCTTAATCAAAGGTCATGACCGGAGCTAGCTTAATTATCATAGTTCACATAAATTAATAATTTTTTTTATGATTTTGTATATGTATTAAAAAAATTATTATATATTTATAAATATTTGATTGTAATTTCAGTAAGAACTCATAAACTTCAAATCCTGCATCAATATATGTCAAAGGTCTATGAATTCGCGTCTGAGATGAAGAACTGCTTTGATAAGCAGCACTTTAACCATGTGTTCGTGTAAACTTTTGAAATAATATTTGAAGATTATTTCAAATAAATATTTATTTATCAAACCGGCCTATTATTTCAACTTAAAATTTGATATTTGAAGTTTGAAAAATAGGTTATAAGATTTTTTCAAGTTTTCGGTCACAAAACTTTAACTATGCTTTTATTTATTGTCAAGCACAACTTCAATTTTTAAATATCATTTTAACTTAATTTCAAATTTTTTATTAAATAGCAGCTACTCCCTCCGTCCCCAAATAAGCTTGTTTTAGCTCTTTTCACTCCCAGAAAAACAATAAATACTAACTATCATTACTAAGTTGTCCCTATTTATTATATGTTTTTTGAGAATTGACCACTATTAAGATGAAGTGGTTCTTTAATATAAGGGTATAGTTAGAACAATTATGAATTATTATTTTGAATTACTAAAATGATAATTATTTGAGATAATTTTCTTTTGGTTAAATCAACACCTATTTTGGAACGGAAGGAGTAATTAATGTCCAAATGCCTATTATAATAGGTTACTCGGCCAAGTCCAGAGTTTGGGTCAGTGATTTTTATATATACCACATAGTTAAACTTAAAACTAAAAATATCTCACAAGCACATTTTCCATGTTCATTCAATTCACTTGTCAGAATGATACTATTATTCAACTTAGGGCTACTATATATTAAATGCAGTCACATCCTATAAGTCATTATACCCACGTGGTTCAATAATAGCGAATCTGAAGCTACTTAGAAGTTTCAATTCAAATTAATGTATCATGTTGTGCCTCGTTCACATTGTTATACTACTTTGAACTAGGGGTGGTCGGTGGGCTGGGGCGGGGCAGAACGGGATAGGGGAATGGTTGGGATTGAGGCTCCGGCGGGATTAGCGGGACAAATCGATGTCCCATCCCGTCTCACATCCCGCCGGAAAAGAGGACAGGTGTTGGGGAGACGGAATGGGGTCGGGTCGATAGGGGGATTTAGATTTTTTTAGACACTTAATTTTAAAGTTTATAACAAATTATATTTTATCAAGAATGTTTTCAAAAAGTTTTTGGCAATCATTTATAACTAAGTTATAAATATGACACACACATCTTATATGAAAATGATCAGGAAAACATGAAGTTAATCGAACTTTTAAAAGTCTTATAGCATAATCATTAGAAGAAACATTATCTAATGTAATAGTCATAATTTTATCAATCAATTATTCCATAATAATCACAAATTTCATGAATATTTTGTGCAATAAAGTTTCAGTGTGCCTATCATCAATATATCTATATGCTATAATACGTTTTTGCATAGACCAAGTCTGATCACGTAACAGTTAAACAATCATTACCCTTAGTACTACGACCTATATCAGAAGTGAGAGCCATTTTGCCATTAAAATGTTATAATGCATAACGTAAATACTGTTGATATTCATTTGCAAATTTAAAAACGTCTATTCTAACCGTTGATCTAGAAAAACTGTTAAAAATAAGATTATACATTTTTCTAATGTAATGAATAAAATCAAGAGAGGAAGGAAATGAAAAAGACAAACTCTCCACCGCAACTAATTTTGTCATATTTTCCCTATCTTTGTGTTTATCATATTTAGGACAAAGAATTATCCCCGTCGTTGGGTTAATTTGATCATGTACTTGGTCGGGGACACTATGTGAACCTTGTCCCAACTCAGCTGGCACACTGGATTTTTTAGCCTGGTCGGGGCGGGAGGTTCACATAGTGTCTCAGACCAAGTACAAGGTCAAATTAACCCGACGACGGGGGGACTTATAGGTCCTAAATATGATAAACACATAGATAGGAAAGCAATAGCAAAATTGGTTGCGGTGGAGGGTTTTTATTTTGCATTTCCTTCCTCTCCTTGTTTTATTCATCACATTAGAGAAATGTATAATCCTGTTTTTAGCGATTTTCCTAGATCAACTGTTAGGAGAGACGTTTTTAAATTTGCAATGAATATCAACAATATTTATGTTATGCATTATATCATTTTCCTGGCAAAGTATATATCACTTCTGATATAGGTCGTAGTACTAACAACAACGATTATTTAACTGTAACATGTCATTGGATAGATCATAATTGGTCTATGCAAAAACATATTTTAGCATATAGATATATTGATGATAGGCACACTGAAAATTTTATTGCACAAAATATTCATCAAGTTTGCGATTATTATGGTATAACTGACAAAATAATGACTGTTACGTTAGATAATGCTTCTCCTAATAATTATCCTATGAGACTTTTAAAAGATCTATTAACTCTATCTTTCCTAATCATTTTCATATAAAATGTGCGTGCCATATTTATAACTTAGTTGTAAAGGATGAGTCTATCACTTTTTGAAGACATTATTAATAAAGTACAATTTGCTATAAACTTTATTTTTAGAAGTAATAGAATACAAAGAAAAAAGAATATAAAAAAACTTGTCACGATTGTGGATTACCTTTTAAAAAAATTCATGAAGAAGTAGCGACTAGGTGGAATTCTCTATATGAACAACTACTTGTTGCTTACTATTATAGAAGACCTATAACTTTATTTTTAACGTCCATAATCGAAATCCAACTGATATATTTATAGATAATGATTGGAAAAAAATTCAAAACTTATTGGATTTTTAGAGAAATTTTTTCAAGCAACTAAAGAATTTTCTAGTATATATTATCCTAATGTTTCAACTATGTTGTTTTATATAGCTCTAATATTTTTGTTACTTAGTGAATATATGGAAAAACATCTTATAAGACACCTATTAAAAATGTTTATCAAATTTTAAAAATATTTTTTTCCTATTCACACTATTTATATTATTGGTGCTGTATTAAATTTGACTATTAAAATAGACGGTTGTAAAACACTTATTGAAACTATTTATGATTGTATAGAATCACTTCCACCTCCAACTCCAAAAAAAAACAAATAAACAACCACCTAAGGAACCAACTAAAGAAGAAGTTTTGTCTAGCATACACGATGAATGCAAAAAAATATATATGCATTACCAACAAGAAAGTGTTAGCAACCAACCGGCTTCTATACCTTCTTCCTCCTTCTCCTTCTCCTTCTTCTCCTCCTCCTCCTCCTTCCTCCTTCTTCCTTCTTCATTCTTCCTTCTTCTTCTTCCTCTTCTTCTTCTTCTTCTTCTTTCTTCTTCCATCTTCTTCTTCCTCTTCTTCTTCTTTCTTCTTCCATCTTCTTCTTCCTCTTCTTCTTCTTCCTTATAAAAGACATGTTGTTTCTGCGACTAGTATTGAAAGCCTTAGAAATAGAATGTTTAGTGGTTCCACTGCTAATCAAGTTAACGAGTTTGATGTTTTTATTTTGCAGAGTGTTGTACCGTATCAAGCAGTTCTCAATGAAGAAAGACGTGAAGACTTGCTTAAATATTGAAGGGAAAATGAGAAGACATCTTCGATACTAGCAAAGATGGCCCGAGATTTGTTGAACATTCAAGCGTCATCAACAACGTCTGAAAGTGTTTTTTCTGCCGGAAGATTTCAAATAAGAGAGCACAAACACTCATTAGCGGGAGACAGCTTGGAATTTGCAATTTTATTCAGAGATTGGATACGAGCGGAGAGTAGAAGGTGCGGTCAACCAAAGATCAACGAAAAAGACGATTTAAACTACAACGAAATCTTGTCCGAGGGAACTGGAAGCGACGTCGACCAATTTGACCAACAAATTCCAATTCCAACCGAAGAACCACAAGACATTATGAAGAAATTAGAAAAAAGTGTTTTTGAATATGTAATTTTTCTAATGTCAATTTTACTATGTGATTTGCAACTTTTGAACTACAAAACAAAGTTGCAATTTTGAAATTGTATTACAAAAAAATCATATTTCTATTAAATAATATAAGAGACACAAAAATAGTTTTGTGATGTTTTTCTTTCACTATCTTGATCAATTATTTAAGTGTTTAACAATATTCACAGTTTTTTTGAAATTGTCTAAAAAAAAAAAGGAATCCAGGACCCGCTCCGCCCCGCCAGTCCCGGCCCACCGGTACCGCCAGAGGACCGGTCCCGACCATTTCCCAGTCCGTCGGGTCCCGCCCCTCCCCGAACCCGGCCCACTGGCCACCCTTAGTTTAATCGTGTGTTCTCTGTTTATATATTTGCATGCAATTTTTTTTTAAAAGAATATTATTTTGTCATGCAATAACATGACGTATAGAGTTTGATATCTGCAAGGTGTTAAAAGGCCAGAAGAGTTCCTTCAACATGATATGTTTTGAAGGAAGCCCAGGTAAACCACGATTATAACTCTAATTGTGTTGTGGATAAATAGCGATATGCACAAATATTATTGTAACGATTGCACATCTATCTCTGTTGTGGGACAACATAAATACGAATTCTCGAACTGTAAAGATGTTCTACACTTAAAAGGTCGAATTCATGACTACTCGTTAATATATAGGGTGCTGGAGGATTCCAATCATATCACCATACTACTTAGTGGTTGAAAGCTCCCTGTTCAGGGCATATCTATTGTTGGAGTTACGAGGATTCAATAATTTAGCTCAAATTTTGTATTTGTGTTACGAAATTCACTTAATATGTATAATGATCTATCCAAAATTCTAGACGCAAAAATAAATTATGATCCAAAACACATTAATTAACATAAAATTTTGAATTC
Source organism: Anisodus tanguticus (assembly GCA_034509755.1). Taxonomy (NCBI): domain Eukaryota; kingdom Viridiplantae; phylum Streptophyta; class Magnoliopsida; order Solanales; family Solanaceae; genus Anisodus; species Anisodus tanguticus. The sequence goes on along the minus strand of CM067555.1, from coordinate 9,728,124 downwards.
AGCTCTGTTTTGTCGTCAAACTTGAAGAAAAATAAACATGTTGAGAGGTGCCTTAATTATTAAAAGTAAGTTAAATGATAGTAGTAAAAACATTTTGAGAGGTGTCTTGAATACAACGTACCGAAAAGTCGTGACTTTAATTGCAAAATTAACTAGAAATATTATAAACAATGTGTATTAATTAGGTTATTGAAGCTGGGCGGAGCTACAACCTATCAAGGTGGTCAGGCGAACACCTTTCACCAAAAAATTATACGGTGTATATAAGTGAAATATATTTTAAATCAAAACTATAATGTTTTGAACACCTTTGGCGCAACTGGTAAATGTAGTTCAGCCGTAAAGGCCCCACAGAAAGTCTTGCGCAGCCCAAGTTCGATTCTTAGCAATAATTAATTAATCTTATTTCAAATAAACAAATCTTAGAAGTCACTGTTTAACTAATAAATATTGTAACAAATCTTAGAAGTCACTGTTTAACTAATAAATATTGTATAGTTTGATTTAAACTTTTTGGTGCACCCATACATAAAAAAAATTGCCTAAATTTGAATATCCTTAATAAAATTTCTCACTCCGCCACGATACGTTGCAAGATTTGAGTATGGAGTTCTAGGTAGGTGGTTACGTTCCAAACCAAATACAAATGACATTGAGGTAGTTCGAATGTCGAAACAAGGCCGGATGGCGACCGAGCCAGTTGGCATCAGAGGAAGAACTGGAGGCGCCCGACGTGTACTCGTTCCGGACAAGGCATCAACCATTACTCTTTGCCCATTAAGAGACATTAATTGACATTTATTATATTTAATTTGAGAGGGAATCTAAGTCTTCAACACTTTGTTTCATAGATATAAAAGAAGTCCAACATTCATGTTGGAAGGGCATCCAATTCTCATCATTCATACTTGTACGCTCAATCTGATAGAAAATTTACTCACTAGCTCTCACTTTTGGCTCGAAACCGAAGCAATTTAGCTAAGGCTCAGACCAAACTTGTTGAGAAGATTTAATCAAGTTCACAGAATATCAAACTAAATTTTCTTACTTGTTGTTTACTTTACTTAATTATTGCTAATGTTTGTCATCTTATATAGCAAATTAATCCACAAATCCTTAAAACCACTTACAAATTCAACTGTAAACAGTTTTTGATGTAAACAGTTTGGATCCCACCGTAGGGCTAAGGATAAATCACTACAAAAAAATGTCAATCACATGTCATGTGAGCAAAACAACGAGCCAGATACTTTGGCAAACTTGAGATCCTCTGTGGAAGCTGAGGAGTTTAACTCCGGTACAGTGGTGCAGCTGTTGAACTCCGCAATTGATGGTGGTCATGTCGAGGTGAATACCACGAGTTTGACTTGGGATTGGCGGAATAAATATATTGATTACCTTCGAGATGCAAAGTTGCCTAGTGATCCGAATGAGTCAAGGGCCCTACGTACGAAGGCAGCTAGGATTTGCATGGTTGATGGACAGTTGTATCGAAGGTCGTTTTACGGTCCTTTAGCAAGGCGTTTAGGTCCCAAAGAAATGGATTATGTGATGTGCGAGGTTCACGAGGGAACTTGTGGCAATCACTCAGGAGCGGAGTTGTTGGTTCGGAAGTTGATTACGGCCGGGTACTATTGATTTCAAATGGAGGAAAACGTCAAAAACTTTGTCCTGAAATGTGATGAATGCCAAAGGCACGCACCGATGATTCACCAACCGGCTGAATTGATGGATTCGGTTTTGTCACCATAGCCGTTCATGAAATGGGGAATGGACATTGTAGGTCCGCTTGTTATGGGCACCCGGAAAGGTACGATTTATTTTATTTATGACTGACTATTTTTTAAGTGGGTTGAAGCAAAAGTGATGGATATAAAATATACATATATTATACACTTAAAAATATACTATTTTAAATAAAAAAGTTATATAATACTTCAATTTGTATGTGCTTTCTAAAATGTTTTGCAGAAAATAAGAAAGTCATGAATGTAGCTAAAGATGAAAGAAAATAAAAGAGTGAGGCACATCCACTTCACAATGCAAGAAATGAAGTTACATCTTCCTCCAAAGATATTTTCCTCAAAATATGTCTTCTCAAAATACATCTTCCTCAAGAGATATTTTTCTCAAAATATATCTTTCTCAACTATATTTCCTAATTTCATGAAGAAATTCACTTTTATAAATAGAAGAAAACTCTTTGTATAGAAGACATCTTGAGTATTTGCAAAATAGTCACTTTTCTCTAGCTTTGGTTCTTGCTCTTTCTTTCTTTTTATTTTTCTTTTCTTTTTAGTTTAGTAGATTTTATGTTTATGTACTCCTTAATGGAGTAATATTTTTTGTTAGGGATAGTTGATGAATCATGATATATTATTATGGTATTTATCTTTATTCCTTGTCCTAAAGTTCTTAATCTCTTTATTTGCTGTGTCAAAATTTTAGACTTTTATTAAATATTACTGTTACTTTGTTATATTTCATGTTGTGGTTATCTTGTATTAGTTTTGTAATTCCCACGAAGTAAAATAAATACATTATAATTATTGCATAAATATTAGAGTAATAGTAATTTTTAATTATCTATCATTCCAAATCTTTGATCTTGCTTGTTCAAATCTAATTCTCAAGAAGGGTTTGACTCAAACAAATTTATTGATCTGAGGATATCATTATCTTATTCCTTTTCGTTCTAATGCTCACGGAAGAATTGAGTCAAACAAGTTTATTGATATAAATACAAATAGCAAAAGGTCTTTTTCTCATCAAGACACAATTTAGGCAAGAAAATTATTTCTCTATTAATTGTCACTAGTTTTAATTTAATTAATATACATAACCTCAAGGAGTGTTATTAATTGATTATTTTCAAGTGAGAAAAAAATGTAACTGTATTAGCAATACAGAATTAGTCTTTGATGAAATATACTAAATTAAGATGGTATAATAATAATAATAATAATAATAATAATAATAATAATAATAATAATAATAATAATAATAATAATAATAATAATAATAATAATAATAATAATAATAATAATAATAATAATAATAATAATAATAATAATAATAATAATATCAAGTGAATTCAATTTATTCCCAACTCTTTTTGAATCTATAAGAAATTATTTATTTTTGTTTAAGTAAATTATAAATTTAAGACACTACTTTCTCTTCATCAATTTGACTCTCTCAAATAGTAATCGGGATAATATAAATCTGTAGCCTAGATGATTCCAATCTCTGTGAGACGATATCTTAAATTATTCTAGAATTTGATAGTACGAGCTACATTTTCCTATGCTCTAAGCGCTCGTCAAAAAGCTCTCAAGAAGGTCAGAGAAAAGGAAGTTATCAATTTCATTTGGGATCACATCATATGTCGGTTCAGGATACCGAAGAAAATTACTTGCGATAATGGCTGTCAATTCGTTGGAAAAAAGGTGACAGATTTTCTTGACGGATTAAAAATTAAGAAAATAGTGTCGGCTCCATATCACCGAGTGCAAAGGGGCAAGTGAAATCATCAAACAAAACAATCATTCAGAATTTGAGGAAAAGACTAAAGGAGTCAAAAGACGAGTGAAGAGAAATTCTACCAGAGGTGCTATGGGCGTACAGAACGACACCGAAATCCAGCACTAGGAAACACCATTCTCTTTGGTTTACGGTGCAGAAGCTCTGATTCTAGTGGAAGTTGGAGAACTGAGCTTAAGGTTCAGCCTTGCGAATGAAGAGTCAAACAACGAAGCCATGTCGGTGAAGCTTGACTTAACGGATGAACATCGTGAGCTAGAATTGCTACGGCTAGTGGCTTAGAAGCAAAGGATGATAAGGTATTACAACTGATGGACAAATTTGAGGCACTTTCATGTAGGGGACTTGGTTCTACGAAAAGTAACCCCCAACACTAGAAACCCCAATGAAGGGAAGTTGGGTTCGAACTATGGGTAGCCAACGGGACAGGTCGGCTCGGTCCCGACCCGACCCCGGTCCTGCCCCTACCCCGCTATAAAAAAAACTCGGTACCGGAACTCGAACCGGGATGGGACCTGGGCTCGTCCAGCTCGGGCCCATCCCGCCACAGACCTGTCCAGCCCCCTATCCCGCCCGACCCCTCCCCTTTGCACAAAATAACTATTGCACCAATGACCATTTTATATTTTGGCCGTTGTGCAACTGCCATTTTTGGCCTCCCCCTACCCCCTTAATATTTATTTTTAATCCCTAAGTTATTATATTTATACTTTAATCAAATTTTCCAACTATAAATACCTCATTTTCTCTTCATCTTTCTCACAAATCTTCCTACAATCTCTCAATCTATCTCTCTACAAGTCTACATTGTCTACGAAATATTCAATTTTATTTATTCATTTGGGAGTGAATTTGGCAACTAGCTTGAGGATCTTCCATCGAGCAAAGTTTCAATTTTCAACCTCTCGATTACACGTCGACGTTACGCTGGTGTTTGGTACATTCGTTTCTTCATTAAGTTATTATTGTTTCTTTCTTTTATTTAGCGCACTTAATTTTGTTTACTTTAATTATTTATTTGTATAATTAAAATGGAATGATTGAAACGTATTATTACGGGTAAAGGTAAGGGTCAGGCTTCTTCCAGTAGGGGTAACAAGTGCAGGGGTACTTCTTCTAGTCATCATACTCCTAGACAGGATGATTTGGTTGATATAGATTTTTTTTCCTGATATACCATTAGATTTAGACGATGAGATATTTTCTGGAACTCAACAAGACTTTAATTTAGAAGATGATCTAGATGACACACCCACTAATGTAGATGACACACCCACAAGTGCACCTCCAACGGGAACGCCTCTTATTCCCCCTAGTATGATACGAGGCCCAACAAAACGATCATTAAAATCAGATGTATGGAAACTTTTTGATAGGGACAAAGAGAATCAAGTAGTTAGATGTCAAATTTGTAAAAAAAATTTAAATTTTAAAATGGGAAAAGGTCAAGATGGGACAAGGGGTCTATTGAGACACGTACAAAACTTTCACAAAGCTAGGTGGAACCAACACATGGCTGAAAAATCGGGTGCGCCAATGCCTTCTCGGTCGGGACAAGATTCACATACTGTCCCGGACCAAGTACAGGGTCAAATTAACCTTATGATGGGGGGGAATTGTAGGTCCTAAATACGATAAAATAGAGATAGGGATCCAATAGCAAAATTAGTTACTGTGGAGAGTTTGCCTTTTTTATTTCCTTCCTCTCCTGATTTTTTTCATTATATTAGAGATATGTATAATCATGTTTTTAACGATTTTCCTAGATCAACTGTTAAGAGAGATGTATTTAAATTAGCACATGAATATCAACAGTATTTACGTTATTCCTTATATCATTTTCCTGGTAAAGTATCTATCACGTCTGATATAGGCCGTAGTACTAACGACCATGATTATTTAACGATAACATGTCATTGGATAGATTATAAATGGTCTATGCAAAAACATATTTTAGCGTATAGATATATAGATGATAGGCATACTGGTATTTTTATTTCAGAAAATATTTATCAAGTTTGCGATTATTACGGATTAACTGATAAAATTATGACTATTACATTGGATAACGCTTCTTCTAATAATTATGCTATTAGAATTTTAAAAGATCTTTTAACTCCATCTTTTCCAAATCATTTTCATATAAAATGTGTGTGTCATATATATAACTTAGTTGTAAAGGATGGTTTAACACTTTTTGCAGACATTCTTAATAAAATATAATTTGCTATAAACCTTATTTTAAAGTAATAGAATACAATGAAGAAAGATTATAAAAAAACTTGTCACGATTGCGGACTACCTTAGCGAAAAATTCCCGAAGAAGTAGCCACTAGGTGGAATTTTTTATACGAGCAACTACTTATTGCTTATGACTATAAAAGACCTATAACTTTATTTTTTAACGTCCATAATCGAACTCCAACTAATATGGTTGTAGATAGTGATTGAGAAAAAATTTCAGAACTTATTGTATTTCTAGAGAATTTTTTTAAAGCAACAAAAGAATTTTCTGGTATATATTATCCTACTATTTCAACTATGTTATTTTATATAGCTCTAATATTTTTACTACTTAATGAACATATGGAAAAATAACTTATAAGACACCTATTAAAAAAATATTTATCAAAATAAAAAAAATTATTCTTATTCCCACTATTTATATTATTGGTGTTGTATTAAATATGTCTATTAAAATATACGGTTGTAAAACACTTATTGAAACTATTTATGATTGTATAACAGTACTACCTCCTCCAACTCCCAAAAATCCAAATGACCCACCATATATTGAACAAACTAAAGAAGAAGTGTTGTCTAGCATACAAGATGAATGCAAAAAAGTATAGGTATTACCAACAAGAAAGTGCTAGCAACCAACCGGCTTCCATACCATCTTCTTCTTGTTCAACACAACCTCATAAAAGACATGTTGTTTCTGCGGCTTCCATATGTACTATTGCTGAGGTACGTATTTGACTTTTACTTAAGTTATATTTGTTTCAAATTTACTAACTTTTGCAGGAAGAAACCAGAGTTGCAAGGCGATATCCGAAGGACTAGAATTAGGTCTGAAAACATGTGTTGTACTCTTTTTCCCTTAGCTTGATTTTTATCCCGAAAAAAGATTTTTCCGGTAATATTTTTAACGAGGCAACAATGTAAAGTGTGTTACTTAATGGATGACAATCAAGAAGAAGCACTAGGACTGGGGACTGTCCGGAAGTTGAAGACTAAAATAGTGTTAGATTTATCACACTTCAAACACAAACACTAGGGAGGTGGCATACACTCGGATGCTCGGATCGAAACAATCAAGGCAAGGAATTCGAAGTTTTTTATATTTTTTAGTTCAATATTTTTGTAAGGGTGAAAGATCAAATGAATCTTTCCCAAGTTATGTTAATATTTACAAGAAAGTCATGTAAAGGCAAAAAGATCGAATGAATCTTGCCCAGTTGTTTGTCTGAAGCAAAGCATAAATGAAATTGCAATTTTTCCAAAGTTTGTCTCGAAAGTTTATCTTCACGTTTCTTATTTGCCGGTGTTTCTCCGGAAATTGGTAAAATTGTTAAGCTTACGAGCTAAAAAAGTATTAAATCCATAACCGGGGACTGTCGTCAATAGAAGCATCCGGAACAAAATGAGTAATGTTCTAAAGCTTGCTTCTAAGGCACCGGATCGAACGAGTCTAGCCTATTTTAAAGACACATGTATTGTCTAAAAAGTTAAGAATAAATGAAATTCCAACGTTCATGCTCAAAATGAATAGGAGACGTCTTATTCACAATCATAAAAATAAGGTATTTATACTTAGTCATCAAATGACCTAAAACCGGAGGAAGTTTTGCCCAGTATGAACTAAACTAAAGTAAAGGTTTGTATTCAAAATTGATTAAGTTATTTTTAACATCGGAAAAACTTTTACCACAATCAAAGCAAACTAAGTGATGATTTGTAAAACTCTAAAGTCGGAGGCAATTAGCCCGAATTAGGTTAAGTTTGTTTTGCTAAGTTATTAAAAATAAGAAAGCAATAACGGATACAATTATGAAAAAATGGGGTTTGATATATATATATATATATATATATCAATTCATAAACAAGGCCGAAAAATGGCAAGAATAAAAAATATGAACAAGGAAAAGAAAAAGAAAAATACAAAGACATGTAAGCCCATAGTTCAGTTAGAGTCGGGATTGGAATCCTCGGGGTCTTCTTCAGAGCTGTCGCTATTTAACTTTCGGAGGGCTCCGAACTTGTATTTTGCCTCAGTAATATTGTCATCTAACTCCGGGATCCCATCTCGAGCCTGTTCTCGAGTATACCTTTGGACATTTAAGGTTATATGCTCAGTTTTAAGCACTGTCTGGACCACTTCAGCCTTCCCATCGATAAGAGCTTGATCTCGTTCAGCCAAATCTTAGTTAAGTTGGGCTGAAATCAACCTTTTCTTGGCATCTTCCTGTTCATCAACCCGCTCCTCGTTAATTGCGTTGAGCTCGGTGGTAAGGCATTCAATTTCGGTATTAAAGAAATCTTTCTTCTGCACTTGGTAATGTCGGGCCTCTTCTTGTTCTTCAAGTTTTTAGGTAAGGGTCTGAAGGTCGTCGTAGAGGTCATTATTTTCCTTATCCAAGGGTTTGTTTTCCTCTTGGATGAGCTCGAGGTCCTTCATGGCCCGAAGGCAGTCACCTTTTACCCGATCTAACTCTGCCCTAAGAATAGACAAGTCACCGGCTATTTACTCATCCTTTTTTCCGAAGGAATTCTTTGAGATGTCGGACTTCTTTGTCCTGGGCATCTAGCTGACCCTTCAAAATTTCCTCGAGGCAGCGAAGAAACCTTCCTCGACCAAAACGGAAGCCTATAAAAGAAAGTTGTTTTGTGTTCAAGTTGGAGCACATTAGAAAGGAAAAGTATGAATTTAATTAAGACGAGTCAGAAATCCTACCCGGTTGGATGCATGCATCCGCTCATTGATAAGGCACTTCCATGAAATGTTCATCATCTTGTCCTTATCGTACTCAGACACCAAAGGCCTCAGGTGGATCGCGATCCCGACAGGCCGAGACAAAAAGTTGGTGTCTTCAGGAAATGAGAGGGTTATAGTCCTCATCTTATTCGGATCTACGCTCGGGGCTAGAAATATGTCCACGAACTTGGACTGAGAGGTGGCGTGGTTCTTTGGAGTGCGAGATGATTTTTTGAGCCTCTGGAGATAGGTAGGTGAGAAAACCCAGAGGTGTTCATTGGTGGTGCTGGGTTAGTAGAGGTTTCAGCCTCACCAAGGCAATCGAAGTCCTCTTGCCCGAAGGTAGATGCTGGATTCGATGATGATTCAGGCGGAGGAATTGAAGTTCTTTGCCTCTTCGCCAATAGTTCTTCGTATGTTGCCTTATCGTCATCTTCAACAATGACGGGCATTTGTTCGGCAGGTGGCGACACAATGGCAGTAGTTGACACGATGCCGGAAGTGTCTTGGCAGCATCCGCAGTTGCAGTTTCTTTGACTTTAGATGGACTAATTTCTTCTAGAATTATTGTGGTCTTTGCTCCGAAAGAGCCACCTACTTTCGGAGTCCTTTTCCACTTTGAAGAAGTCGAGGGAGACTTCAGAGGCTTAAAAGATTTCCTTTTCTTCGGTGCTTCATCAATACGGCGAGCAGATACAGTCGGGTCAAGTACCGGGTTGGTACAAACTAGAGCAGCCACAACTGTCATTGGGACTGAGGTGCCTTTTGGCAAACCTGAACATTGAAAAGAAAACAAAATGGTGAAAATATGCAGGGAAATGGTAGCAAATAGAAGGAATTTGGAAGATATTAACTGTGGTTTTGAGCTTTCCATCAATTTTTGGAAAGTACTTTCCACGTCCGCTCTGTGTGCGGACAAGTGCTTATGATCTTCTCAACCTATGTGTGGAGCTTATTGATAAGAGCCGGAGGCCAACGGACAGTTGAGATGATCATGAAGTAAAATTCAAGCTAAATCATCAATTGAAGATATGCAAAAGAAAAGAGAAGGGCTTTGATATTTACGGTTTAGATTTTATTTCTCCGGGAAGGGCATGAACCTCACCGAAATGATCTCAACAGAAGGAATAGCTATGAAGCGCTCCATCTAGCCTCGATCTCGATATTTATCGATGCTGGAAAGAATGGGGAATTTTCCTCATTTGGAGATCTAGACGATCCCGCCACTGAAGAACCGCAGAACGTATAATCGAATCAAATGATCCAAAGTGAAAAATGCATCGACCTCCTTGGCAAAAAATCGGAGGCAAGTAGCGATCCTCCAAATGGACGGGTTTGTGCAAGACACAAATTATATGTCGGACACATTTTGAGGATCACGTTATAGATTGGAGGGTCGAGCTTGAAAGTAAAAGGGTAGGTGTAAACATTGGAGTACCAGAATCTATAGGTGGTGACATCATCGACATGGTCGGGTATAATAATCTAGGAGAGACCAGTCTAATCACAATCATTTCGGACCGTGTCAAGAGTAGAAGGACTAATGGAGGTCAGTATTTCTTAGTATCTTCACCTTGGTCATATTTTGAAGTGACGACACGAACGACGGACTTGTTGTTGAAGCAAAAAAGAAGACACGGTCATGTCAAAAGCTCTAGGCTCAGGGCAGCCTGAGCTTCAGGTGATTCGCCAGAGCCGGTGATGTCATCGGTGGCCGTTGGAGATGAAGGTGCCGGAGAAGAGTATCTTAAAGAAGAACGGGTGTTGGTTTTAGCCTTGGTAAAGAAGCTTTTAAGGTATGAAGATAAGAAGTTTTGAATATTTGAAGAAGTTATGAAGTTATGAATATCTAGAGACTTGAAGGTATGAAGATAAGAAATTTTGAATATTTGAAGAAGTTATGAATATCCAGAGACTTGAAGGTATGAATGTTTGAAGATTTGAGCAGAAGAAAGTTAGAACAAATGAATGTGATTTGGGAGGAAATTTTGCAGAGTAGAAATGGAGGAGAAGAGGAAGGTTTTGTAGAAGTTCAGTCATCATTACGAAACGCTTCGACTTATGAATCGAAGAGGAGGTGCAATCAAAAGCTGACATGTGTCCGAATTTACAGGGTGATAAGACGTGAGGCAGAGTTTGGAGGAGAGACAATGTTTCATTTCCCACATGTTTCGGAGTGATTTGAAAAGAAACTTATAAGAGAAGGCAACGTAGAAATCATTTCCACTTTCAGTCACTTCGGTAAACTTTGGTCCGGAAAGTGTGGAGATTATCTGTATATGATAAAAATTGGCACGACGTGGCAAGGTTTGAGTTTTGAGTTCTAGGTAGGTGGCTACGTTCCAAACCGAATACAAATGGCATCGAGGTAGTTCGGATGTCGAAATAAGGTCGGATGGGACCGAGCCAGTTGGCATCAGAGGAAGAACCGGAGGCGCCCGATGTGAATCCGTTCCGGATAAGGCGCCAGCCGTTACTCGTTGCTCATTAAGAGAAATTAATTGGCATTTATTACATTTAGTTTGAGAGGGAATCTCGGTCTTTAACACTTTGTTTCATAGCTATAAAAGGAGTCTAACCTTCATGTTGGAAGGACATCCAATTCTCATCATTCATACTTGTACGCTCAGTCTAATAGAAAATTTACTCACTAGCTCTCACTTTTGGCTCGAAACCGAAGCAATTTAGCTAAGGCTCGGACCAAACTTGCTGAGAAGATTCAATCAAGTTCACAGAATCCCAAGCTAAATTTTCTTACTTGTTGTTTACTTTACTTAATTATTGCTAACTGTTTGTCATTTTATATAGCAAATTAATCCACTTATTCTTAAAATCACTTACAAAATCAATTGTACATTTTTTTGAGGTAAACAAAATAAAAAAGAAGCATTTTATTTTCTTTATTACGACTAGATAAAAAAAAAAATACATACGGTTCAAATTGTTTAACTTTTAGATGAACTACTTGAATTATGCTCGCCAATGAGTACATATACCAAACTCAATCTGTTCAATTCTAGGTGAATTGGACGTGTTATATTATGTATGCTAAATCTAAAACATTAAATGAAAGATTGAAAATTGTATAAAAGAAAAGGAACAGCCCGAGCCGTCATTGAACGTTTAATTAAGTGTGTCAAATAGACGGGTCAAGATGAAATTAATTAGACGAGTCAAAATAAGCTGAGTTCCAAAAAAATTGAGTAAATAAATAGGCGGATTGACTGCCGAAAGGTTACTTGGACTGAGTTTGATTGGGTTAAGATGCACTAAACATTATGTGATAATCCAACCCTCCCAACACATACAAAATTTTAATTTCTTTATTTGTTTTCTTATAATCTGTTTAAATACCAAACATAGCTAATAATTTTTTTATAACTATATAACACTTTTTAAAAATATTATAAATATTTTAACAAAGTTTCTCATGAATAAATTCGAGCTACTGATTAACCTATTATTAACCGTTCAAACTTGGATGGTTAGAAGGATAGGCTAATTTTATCATCCTTACCGTTAGCACGTGGTTCCAATTCCGTCTCCATGCTAGACCAAAATCGCCATATTCTGCATGTTTACATTTATTGGCTGTTGAGTTTTACGTATGATAAATTTCCCTTTTTCTGTGCTCTATACGAGAGGGGGTGTCTATGGATCTTTCATAAACTGAGATACACATTCATTAAATATATAGGCATGTATGGAACGTCCAAAAAGAGATACACATTCACTCACATGGCTCATAATAGCTTATCTGAAGCTGCTTTAAAGATATCATTTATGGAACGTCCAAAAAGAAAAAAAGTTTCATGGAAAATTTACATTCTTTGAAATTAGGGGCGGATCTAGGATATCGTGTGTGATTTCCTGGAACTCAATAACTTTTACACACATTATTTGCTTTGAAAACTCTATCAAATATAAAAAAAATATATGTTCGGAATCCAGTAACAAAGTACTCACTTGGTCCAGCGGTAGAAATGAAACTAATTTAGGCTTTGTTAGCCTTTGTGACGAGGGTTTGAGATCCCTTGGGCACATATAATGATGTGTTTTTTTAGTTTGAGATTGCTGGGACCCATAAATTTTAAATTCTAAATCCATCTCTATTTGATATGGTATATTTTCTTTATCGGTAGGAAACTCCATGTTAATAGACGGTCTCTCTTTCAAAACTCGCACACTTATAATGAAAGATACTGATAGAATATTACAAGAATATTCTTGTATCATTGTATATCTTTTATATTTGGTTAGTTTATATTCTGATTGTAATTAGGAAGATTAGTTACCTAATTTGTAGCTATGTAAATAATCATGTAACACTATATATTCTACACAATAATCAATGAAAAGGCAAGGAACATATTCCTTTATGATATCAGAAGCCAAAACCCTAAAACTACCCTAAGCCGTCGTCATCCCCCTACCGCCGCCGACCACTCTTTCTCGATCTCTCTCCCAAATATCCAATGGCTGAACAATCCAAATTTCATCCTGCTCTTGCTGTTAACAACATCAAGAATTTCATTTCCATCCCCCTAAATCAAAGCCCACTGCCTAGCCCCTGGAGACACGTGATGGTTCTGATGATAAATTTTGGTCACGCTTAGATGCGGTTGTTCTACAATGGATCTATGACACAATCTCAAACGATCTATTACATACAATCATTGAAACTGACGCCACCGCACGACAAATGTGGGAGCGATTGGAAAGTATTTTTCATGATAACAAGACACAACGTGCCTTGTCTCTGGAAAATTAACTTAAGGACATTCAACATGACAATTTTCCTAATGCGTCTGCCTATTGTCAAGAACTTAAGATGATTGTCGATCAACTCCCCAACATCGGTTCACCGGTCACAAATCAACCATTGGTGATGCAACTTATTGCTAGTTTGAATGAAACTTATGACGGCGTCGCTACTATCATCCAACAAAGCACGCCATTGCCTCAATTATATGAGGCCCGTTCGAGACTTATCCTTGAAGAAACCCGAAAAACCAAGCGGGCAACGCAAGTACCGCAGACGCCGCCCTCATAACCTCTGGCGCCACAACTACTGACCCAAGGGCTCGACTTATGCCCCATACCACCGGCAAGCCAACGATCATAAATATGGCTCACATTCCTGGAATAACAATAAAGGAAGAAATTTCATAAACAGTTGCGATGGCCGAGGCGGAAACAGTAGCAGCGGCGGCAAGAGACAGCCCCCGCCGGCCGGCAGCCATCCGCAGCGGCAGTGGCAGCAGCCTCCGTCATGGGCTGCATACATGTCATGGGCAGCATGGGGCTAGCACACGTGGGTTGTTCCACCCTGCCCCCTACCCGACGACATCATGGATCCAACCTTCGGTCCGACAACCACAACCCGACATTCTCGGTGCACGTCCATATCGGGCATACAATGCACAACTCTCTCATCCTTCAACCTACCCACCGACGGATATTGAGGCGGCAATGAACACGATGTCTCTCAATGTTCCAGGCGACAGTTGGTACAAGGATACTGCCGCCACATCCCATATGATGGCATCCTAAGGTACTCTCTCATCTTATTTCAATATGAGCAATTTAAATCGTAATATTATTGTTGTTAGTGGACAAGACATTCCCATTTGAGGTTATGGACAATCATCCCTCTCCCCACCACACCCCCCATTATCTTTAAACAATGTCCTCCATGCCCCCAAACTTATCAAAATTCTAATCTCTCTACGTCGTTTCACAACGACAATATTGTTTCCCTTGAATTTGATCCTTTTGGGTTTTCTGTGAAGGACCTTCAGACAGGGATGCGACTCATGAGATGTGATAGCACCGGGAACCTGTATCCTATCACCACCACCGTCGGCCATCCAGCCTCCTCTCCGTCAACCTTTGCAGCTATTTCTCTAGTTTATGGCATAATAGATTAGAACATTCGGAAAATTCTGTTTTACGCTCCCTTAGCAAAAATAAACTTAATGATTGCTAACATGTCCCTTATCCTCCTATTTGTGAATCTTGTGTTTTTGGAAAACATGTAAAGTTGTCATTTTATTCTTCATCCACATGTACATTAATGATATGCATACACGTTGATTTATGGACTTCTCATATTTTAAGCATGACCGGGCATCGATATTATATGTTGTTACCAAGACTCTTACCAAGTAACACTAGTGAAAATTGCCACTATATAGAAGCTTAAGCAGGAAGTGGACTATAACTATAGGACTAAAAATTGCATGGTTTTCCCTTCAAATGGGACTGTGTTTAATTTTTTCCGCTCAAATGAAATTTATGCCGAAAATACATAGTTTTCATTTGAAGAACAATAATTAAAGACCAGTACAAAATAGAGTCAAAAGTGCAAATGACCTTTTTTTTTTAATGATTAAGAAATCTATCTGGAGTCAAACTTTTTGGGCTAATTGTAGCCTTCAAAACTTGGGATACTAGGCTTTTAATTTTTAAATGACTTTGGACCAACTGCCGCCTTCAAATCTGTTTGGAGCCAAACTTGTGGGCCAACAACAGCCTTCTTCGTTTAAATAAGGGGAAAAAATGTAGATGCCCCTCCAAGCAAAATAATTGCCCTCTCATACTCTCTCTTAAATTAATTATCCGCCATACCCCTAAAATTATGATACCAACATGGTATTATCATGTCTCTTACATATTATGATGGTATCACGACTTCTTTCATTTTTTTTAAAAATACTCATCATCCCTCTATGAAACATATATGGTATATATAATATGCTGACTTGATATCAAATAAGATTTCTTATTTTTCAAAAACACAATTTTCTAAAAAAAAACTCTATGATATCATCATCTTATATACATATACTGAAATGGTATCACGAAGGACTGTTGCAATCCTTCAATAAGACACTTCTCAGTTTTCCATGATACCATCATAGTATTACCATATACTAAGATGGTATCACAAAGAACTGCTTCAATCCTTTAATGGGACACTTTCTTAGTCCTATATGATACCATCATGATATATAAATACATTGAGATGGTATCATGGAAGATTTCTTCAGTCCTTTCTTAGTCCATTATGATATATAAATATATTGTGATGGTATAATGGAGGAAGAATTTTGTGCGAGAGAGTATTCGGATAAATATTTTCAGTCGGCTGGATAAAAGCGAAATTAGTTTAGGAAAGGGCATGGGCGGGTAAATATTTTACATTTTAGAGTTATTTTTTGTTGTTTTTCCTTTAAATAATGGACTTAGTCTGCTTGGAGTTGACTTGAATTTGTGACCTAAAACACATGTGTCTCAACCTCTGCCAATTGACCAACTCTTGCGGGGTGAAATTAACGGACTCTAAATCAGAGATATGCTGATCTCTAATAGTTCAACAACCTGCTAAACTATCTCATACTCCACTAGATATTTACAGTTCCTAACTAAATATAACGAAGAACTCAACCAATCTATTTGGAAGAATTATGGCCGAGACCACACTCGAACACCCAGCCCTGTTTCAATCCTCCAATACCTGAGATCAGTGTGGAACGAGGTTCTTCTGAAACTTCTTCCGATAAAAAATTACACTATTTATACAAAATTAAAATTATTTTATTATTTATATATAGTAGATACTTAACCCCTTGGTGAGTAATCTAAGTCATGTCTTAGCAATCCTAATCTTTAAACTAACTGGTGGAGTAATCTAAGTCATGTCTTAGCAGTCCAAAGTAACACAAAAGATGTACAAAACTGAAGAGACCAGAGATGCGCATAACTACAAGTAGAGGTGGCAGATGGGCCGTTTAGGCGGATCAAGATGGGCTGAATCAATAGATGGGTCAATGCGCAACTCGTCCAAAACTTATATGGGCTAAGATGGGCGGGTCAAGATGAGCTAAATGATGGGTCATAACCGAACTTGACCTATTACTTTTACAAATTTCAAACTTACCTTCTATGATGTTATTTTATTTTGTACGATATTTGATTTTTCCATAACTTTATTTTTAAATCAAGAATAATATTTTAAAGAATTTTTTTATTTTTTATAAAAGCAAAATAAATATATAAAATAATAGGTGGGAGGGCAGGGAGTAGTGGGGCAAGGTGAGAGACGGAGGGGGGGGGGGTGTAGTGGGGGGTAAGAAAAGTTTATTCATTTTTTATAAATTTTTTGTATAAGTAAAATAAATATATAAAGTAAAAACTTCGGTGTGGGGATGGGGATGGGGATGGGGTAAGCAAATATTTTTTCATTTTTATAAAAAGTTTATAAAAGTAAAATAAATATATAAAATAGAAAATTTGGGAGTGGGATGGGAGGGTGGGCAGGGGGTAGTACGGGGGGGGGGGGTGATGAGGTACGAAAAAATTCTCATTTTTAATAAATATTATATATAAGTAAAATAAATATAAAAAATATATAAAGTAACAAAAAATATGAAATAGAAATTTGAGGATGGGGTGGGGTGAAGGGGGGTAGGTGGGGGTTAGGGCGGTAGGGGGAAGGTAAGAAAAAAAATCATATTTTTTATAAAATTAAAAAATATATATATGAAATAGAAATGTGAGGTTGGGGTATGACAATTGGGTGGGGGTGGAGGGGTAGGTTTTGGTAGGGCGCGGGGGGTGGGGGGGAGGTAAGAAAAAAATTTATATTTTTTATAAATTGTTTATAAAATTAAAAAAATATATAAAATAGAAATTTGAGAATGGGGTAGGGAGGGAGGTGGGAGTTGATGGGGTAGAGGTGGGTAGGGGTAGTAGGGAGGTAGAGGTGGGGTGGAGTAGGCAAGATATGGGGCAGAGATGTGAGGGTGGTTCAGTGCTTGGGTGGGGGTTGGTGTAGGGGAGGGGTAGGGTGGATGGATAGTGTGGTGGGTGATTGGGTGCGTTGATGTATTTTTATTATTTTGAAATAATAAAGGAATTTTTTAAATAATTATTTATAAATAAAAATCTTAATCTAGAGTGGAGATCTAATCGTTAAGAATGAACATTTTCATGGGTCAAGTTTGGGCATCATCATGAGTTTATTTGGACTGTTGATTTTGATGGGTCAACTTGGGCTAGCCCAAACCAATCCATAATCAAAATCACTCTTGTCCAAATCCATGAAACCTTGGGCGAGTCATATGAGTTTGGGCTAATTTTGTCACCCCTAACTACGATCCCGACATCTTATATTTATCAGAGTAGATGATTACGTTACAGAATTCATGACCAACACATCTTCTACTACACCAGAACAAGAGAAATCATCAATCTTCAGTCCAAATGACAGAGTAACATAAGGTTGTCAAATTTTGGATGGGCCATTTCTGACTACTTGAAAACTCATGTTATTATAGTCGATAAGTAAGAACGATATATACGATCCACTATTAAATAAAATTCATTAGGTTAGATTGTCTATATCACACCCCTTGGGGTGCGACCCTTCCCCGGACCCTCCTAACACGGGATATTGTACTTGAGGCTGCCTTTTTGCTATTAAATAAAACAAAAAGCTTAGAATTCTTATATCCTGGAATCATCAATCCACAATAATGGAAATTTTTGACAAATTAAAGTGAAATGAACCGAGTCATTTTCATGAACCTCACAAAAAGGGTAAGTGCCCCTTGGGGTGCGGCCCTTCCCCGGACCCTCCTAACACGGGATACTTTGTACTTCAGGCTGCCCTTTTGCTATTAAATAAAACAAAAAGCTTAGAATTCTTATATCTTGGAATCATCAATCCACAACAATGGAAATTTTTGACAAATTAAAGTGAAATGAACCGAGTCATTTTCATGAACCTCACAAAAAGGGCATCAATCCACAATAATGGGAATTTTTGACAAATTAAAGTGAAATGAACAGAGTCATTTTCATGAACCTCAGAAAAAGGGCATCAATCCACAATAATGGGAATTTTTGACAAATTAAAGTGAAATGAACGAGTCATTTTCATGAAAATCACAAAAAGAATGCTGCGTCTGCCGGGAGTCGAACCCGGGTCTATTGCTTGGAAGGCAATTATCCTAACCGTTGGACTACAAACGCTTTGTTATTTCTGTTCGTTAGTTCAGTATGTAATAAAGGTAGTGTTCAAATCAGAATGACCTTCCCAGGAAAGAATATAAACTTTCTTGAACATTGCAAATGAAAATATGCTACGATCACTAGAATTTTCAACCAGAGCCTTTTCAGGATCAATTAACTTTGGTCACGTAAGGAGTTAGAATGATTCAAATTTAATTGAAACAGCTTGATACCTTCAACAAACAAACATAGTATTGATTTCTTAGGAACAATTGGAATGAACGACCCAAATTAAGAAATTGAGAAAGAAGAACAAAACATCGTTGCACTTTTTTCTTTGAGAAAAAGCAAATTCCTATAGAGGAAATGGTTCTAAATTCTTGCAATATTTTGTCATCTATTACTTGGTAATTACTAAATACTAGTGAATAAAAGTAAATCTTTTTTTTCTTAAATAATATATTTGTCCTGTATGTAATTATTAGCGAATATTCTCCGAATATTCCCTGTATATTTTGTAATTATGATAGATGTATATTTAAGGTAACTTAGGATTTTAATTATATTAGGAATCAACCTTTGTAAGGTAAGTTAGGATTCGTACCATATTAGGAATCAACCTTTGTACAACTATATATATTGTGAATAATGAAAGGAATCTCTAAGGGAAATTATTCCATCTTTCATGGTATCAAGAGCCTAAAACCTAAATCCCTTCTCTTCCTCATTCTCGGCCGAAATCAGCATTTTTTTTCTGATTTCACACAAAAAAAAATCTGGTTTCTTCCTCACTTTCTCGGCCAAACCAAAAAATTCCCTTCCCTTGGCAGGCGGCAACCATGTCTTCCCCCACAAATTCTGGTTCATCCACTGGCACACTTGACAACCCCTCTCAACGTTCAGTAACTTCTTTTCATCCGGCATTCGCCGTTAACAACATCAAGAATTTTATCCCTATAATTCTTGACCAAGAAGACTGTCAATATTCCATGTGGATGGAACTATTCTACATTCATGCATGTGCATACAACGTGCTCGATCATATTGTCGAATCTGTTCCTCATCCCACCGATGTTACAAACTCAATCTGGCGTCGTCTTGACGCCATCGTCAAATAATGAATCTACGGCACCATCTCCAAAGACCTGTTGTGCATTATCATGAAAACAGGTGCTACGGCAGGTGAACTTTGGGTCCGGCTAGAAGAAATCTTTCAAGACAATAAAAATACTCGGGCCGTATATTTGGAAGAGCAATTCAATAATACCCGCCTCGAGAATTTTAACAACATGTCCGAATATTGTAAGCAACTGAAACTCATAACCGATCAACTATCCAACGTCGGGACTTCTGTTTCAGAAACTAAGATGGTGCTTCAACTTGTTGCGGGTTTACCAAAAGGTGAATATGACACACTCGCAACAATGATTCAACAAGCCGACCCTCTCCCAAGTTTCAACAAGGCACATTCACAACTATTGTTGGAAGAAACTAGACGTGCTAAACAAGAGGAACATAATCAAAAGGCGTTAGCCATTGATGGGATGGCAACACCTGCGGCCGGCAAAGCAACCGGCCATCACAAAGATGTCCAAAGAAGCAGACGAGCGAGCCGGTGGCGGAGGTCATGGCGGCGAGGTCGCAACAACAAAGGCAAGGGCCGCGGAAAAGGCCAACGCAACCGGTGACTGACAGACGGCGATAGCGATGGTCCAACCAAAGCGGCAGAGTGGCCCAACCAGCGAATCGGGCCTCGCCCGCATGCCCGTACCCGACTGCAGGGGGCCCGGTTCCCAGCGGCCTTGGTCGATCGGCCTCTTGGGCCCCGCCCCCCACCAGCGGCCCACCACCAGCAGCGACACACCACCTGGTTGCGATCCGGCGGCAAAGAAGAATAAAGCTGCAAGAAGCGGCAGCCCGGCCGGCCCCCGACTGATTTGGGCCAGGCCTACACTACCGTGAACCTTCAATAGCCCGACGATAATTGGTACATGGACACCGGAGCCACATCTCACCTCACCCGGTCATCAGGTAACATATCTCAACTATGTCGGTTAAAGTGTCCTCAATTTATTACTGTCGGCAATGGTCATCACATTCCAATTGAAGGTTACGGTAACACACACACCAAACATCCACACCCACATTTCTCCTTAAAACACGTCCTATACACACCTAACATCATTAAAAACTTAATCTCCGTTAGAAAATTCACTAGCAATAATTATATGTCTGTCGAATTTGACCCTTTTGGTTTTTCTGTGAAGGAACTCAATACGGGGAAAGTTATTACACGCTGCAATAGTGTGGGAGATCTCTACCCATTCACTCAATATTCCGCTGTCAGACCGCAATCACCTCTATCCCTTGCGGCGATCTCTCCCTCAACTTGGCACAACAGACTCGGACACCCCGGAGACCCAGTTTATACTTTTCTTAGGACTTCTAAGCGTATTCAATGTAATAATGGGAAAATTGCCCAACACTGTTTGTCTTGTCCACTAGGCAAACATACTCGTCTTCCATTTATGTCATCAAACAGTGTTACTTTTTATCCCTTTGATATTGTTCATGCTGATTTGTGGACATCTCCGATTGTTAGCTCTTTGGGTCATAAATTCTATCTAGTATTCTTGGATGATTTTTCACACTTTGTCTGGATTTACCCACTGAAATTCAAATCTGAAGTTTTTGCCAAATTTCTTTAATTTCAAAAATTCATTAAAACACAATTTGAAAAATCTATCAAATCATTCCAGTGTGATAATGGATGAGAATTTAATAACTCGGTATTTCACAATTTCTGCTCTAAATAAGGCATGGTTTTCCATTTTTCCTATTCCTATACTTCCTTCCAAAACGAAAAGGCTGAACGAATTTTACGTACCATCAATAACATGGTTTGCACCCTTCTGTTTCATGCCTGTCTGCCACCACCTTTTTGGGTCTATGCTGTTAAAATGGTAGAATCCCTTCTTAATATTTTACCAACTAGCACACTCCAAAACAAGACCCCTACCGAAATCTTATACCGTAGGCTACCATCATATGATCACCTACGTATTTTTGGATGCTTATGCTACCCCAACATAGCCTCCACTGCACCTCACAAACTTGCCCCTCGCACTTTGCCATGTGTCTTCCTTGGTCTTTCTCCTAATCATCGGGGCTACTTGTGCTATGACATTGCTACTCGCAAAATCATCATCTTTCGTCACGTCACCTTTGACGAGACAACCTTTCCTTTTCTAATCTCCGGAAATTTCAGCCCACCGATTACTTCTTTCTCGATGAACCGAGTCTGTCCCCGGTCATCCAAAATCTGTACCAACAGCAGTCCACTGTCCCGATAGCATCGTCCTCACCAGTCCTGCCTACAACCACCTGCTCTCGGTCACCAACACCACTGCGCCTTCAGCAGTGCTGTCTGGCCCTCCAACAGCAATGCTGCCACCCACTCCAGCTCCATGCTCTCGGTCTAATACCCATACACTACCCATACTGCCTCTAACCGAGTCTCCTGCACCTCCATCACTACTGTTGCCCCTCAGCCCAGCAACCAGTTCCACAGCCATGCTGCCTCCCAGCCCAGCAACATGTCCTGTAGCTATGCAGCCTCACAGTCCCGACCCACCACCACTGCCTTCTCATCGCATGGAGACTCGTGCACAACACGGGATCTTCAAACCCAAGGTTCACTTCAATCTCTCCACACAAACCTTATCACCCATTCCAAAAAATCCAAATCTAGCAAAACTAGACCCAAAGTGGAATGCGGCCATGTGCGAGTAATTTAATGTTTTAACCAAGCAGAACACTTGGGATTTGGTACCTAGACCAGCTGGTGTGAATGTAATCCGGTGTATGTGGCTATTTCGTCACAAGTTCAGAGACAGTGGTGACTTAGAGAGGTATAAGGCAAGACTAGTTGCCAATGGCACTAATCGACGGAGGGTATTGATTGTGGTAAGATATTCAGTCCGGTTGTTAAACCGGCCACTATTCGGACTGTTCTCAGTATTGCTATGGGCATGCATTGGCCGATTCATCAGCTTGATGTCAAGAATGCGTTACTTCATGAGGATTTGAAAGAGACTGTGTACATGCATCAGCCCCTGGCTTTGTTCATCCGGTAGCTCCGCAGTTTGTGTGTCGTCTTAGGAAGTCATTGTATGGATTGAAACATGCACCCCGCGCTTGGTATGATCGGTTCGCCAGGTATCTTCTGCAGATTGGTTTTGTATGTAGCAGGTGTGATACATCTCTCTTCACTTTTCACCGAGGTAGGGGCACTGCATATTTGCTATTATATGTCGATGACATTGTTCTTACTGCCTCATCTGACGGGTTGAAGAATGAAATCATTGCTCTACTCAAAACTGAATTTGCTATGACTGACTTGGGCAAGCTAAGTTATTTTTTGGGTATATCGGTGACAAGATCTGCAGCCACTATGTTCCTGTGTCAGCGTAAGTATGTAGAAGAGATAATGTACAGGGCCAAGATGGCAAATTGTAAAATTATGCCAACTCCGGTGGACTCAAAATCCAAGCTTAGTGCCAATGACGGTGCGCCAGTTTCTGATCCTACTCTATATCGGAGTCTAGCGGTGTGCTCTTCGATCTTACATTCACTAGGCCTGATATTGCATATGCCGATCAGCAGGTGTGTCTGTTCATGTACGACCCCCGAGAGTCCCATTTTGCCGCCCTCAAACGTATTATCAGATACATTAAGGGCACACTAGACTTCAGATTACATCTATACCCCTCTGCCCCAACCAAGCTACTTGCCTACACGGATGCAGATTGGGCGGGATGCCCCGACACACGTCGCTCCACCTCAGGGTACTATGTATTTCTTGGGGATAATCTTATCTCATGGTCCGCCAAGCGGCAGGCAACACTTTCTCGTTCGAGTGCTGAAGTAGAATATCGCAGTGTTACTAACGTAGTTGCTGAGATCTGTTGGCTCTGAAATCTTCTTTTGGAACTCCAGTGTCCACTCCGCAAGGCGTCTATAGTCTATTGTGACAACATATCTGCCATCTATATGTCTCATAATCCGGTCCAACATCAGCGGACTAAACATATTGAGATGGATATCCAGTTTGTGCGAGAGAAGGTTGCCTGTGGTCAGGTCAAAATATTACACGTGTCTTCCTCTTATCAGTATGCAGACATCTTCATAAAAGGACTACCGCGACAGCTCTTCACCGACTTCCGATCCAGCCTTAGCATTCGGCCTCCTCCCGCTCCGTCTGAGGGGGAGTATTAGCGAATGTTCACAGTATATTTTGTAATTATGATAGATGTATATTTAAGGTAACTTATGATTCTTATTGTATTAGGAGTCAACCATTTAACCCGTGACCTGTGACCCGGAACACGTGACACGAGATCCGAGACCTGAGCACGAGCCCGAGCCTAGACCAGGACATTTGTGCCTCTCTTCTGCACGTGCCCAAACTATCTCAACTTTGGTTCCCACATCTTATCCTCCACCGAGGCCACTCCCACTTTGTCTCAGATAACATCATTTATAATTATATCCCTCCTTATATGCCCACACATCCATCTCAGCATCCTCATCTCCGCAACTTTCATCTTTTAGATGTGTGAAGTCTTGACTGGCCAACATTCTGCCCCATACAACATAGTCGGTCTAACCACCACCCTATAGAACTTGCCTTTAAGTTTTGGTGACACCTTTTTATCGCATAAGACTCCAGATGCGAGCCTATATTTCATCCATTCTGCACCAATACGATGTGTGACATCGTCATCAATCTCTCAATTCCCTTGGATAATAGACTCGAGATACTTGAAGCTTTCTTTCTTTGGAATGACCTGAGTACCAAGCCTTACCTCCACACCTGTCTCAGGGTCGCTCACGTTACTGAATTTGCACTCCAAGTATTATGTCTTGGTCCTACTCAGCCTAAACTCTTTAGACTCTAGAGTTTGTCTTCAAACCTCCAGCTTAACATTCACTTCGCTGCGAGTCTCATCAATTAGGACTATGTCATTTTCGAATAACATACATCATGGCACATCTCCTTGAATTTGTTGCGTCAGTCCATCCATCACTAGAGAGTGCTCCGAGTCTCCTTCTATTGTCTGTATCCTGATCTTGGATCCATTATACATACCCTTGATCTCCCTAGTGTACGCCACAGGTACACATCTAACCTCTAAACATCTCCGTAGAACCTCTCTAGGGAGTTTGTCGTATGCCTTCTCGAGGTCGATGAAAACCATATGTAAGTCTCTCTTTCGCTCCCTATACTCTCCACCAACCTCCTAATAAAATGAATGGTTTCAGTAGTCGAACTCCCCAGCATAAATCCAAAATAGTTCTCGGAAATAGATACGTCTCTCATCACCCTCATCTCCACTGCCATTCTTGGGGAATTCTCGGTGTCTTAAAAATGACGTTAAACAACTCAGTCAGCCACTCCAAACCTGCCCTACCTGTGCTCTTCCAAAATTCAACTGGGATCTCATCAGGCCCGGTCGCTCGTCCCCTGTGCATCCTATGAACAACACCCTAAACCTCCTGAAACCTTAATGCTTCTACAATACCCAAAATCCCAGTACCTACGAGAATGCTCCAGATCTCCCGGCACAATGTCTCCATTTTTTTCGTTCGAGAGTTTATGGAAGTAAGACTGCCACATATGTCTAATATATTCACGTCATCCACTAGTACTTTGTTATCCTCGTCCTTGATGCACCTCACGTGATCCAAGTCATGGGTCCTCATCTCCCTTGCCTTGTCTAGTCTGTACATCTTCTTATCCCCATCTTTTCCCACTAACTACACATACAGGCGTTCAAAAGCTGCCATTTTCACCACCGTAGCCGCTAGCTTTGCCTCCTTCCTCACTATCTTATATAATTCTCTATTCATCCACTTCTCTATCTCATCCTTGCTTTCTACCAATTTCGCATACGCCACTTTTTTGCTTCCACATTCTCTTGAACTTTACCATTCCACCACCAGTCCCCTCGATGCCCACCTCGGCTACCTCACGAGACCCCTAACACTTCTCTAGCTACCTCCCGAATGCATCTGGCCGTCCTGTCCTATATACTGGTCACATCCCCACTACTCCCCAAGCCCCCTTGGCCATTAACCTCTCCCCCATATCATTTGCACTAGCCATGGTCAAACTCCTCCATTTGATTCTTAGCATGTCATTCACAACCCCCTCTTCTTCTCCATCTTGATCTCCAAATCCATCACCAAAAGCTTATGTCAGGTTGTAAAACACTCACTTGGAATAACCTTGCAGTCTTTACAAAGACCGTTGTCAACCTTCCTAAGGAGCAAAAAGTCTATCTGAGTCATAGCCACCGAATTACGAAAAGTCACCAAGTGCTCCTCATTTTTCAGGAACCTTGAATTGGCTATCACAATCCTAAAAGCTTTAACGAACTCCAAAAGTGAGACGCTTCCCCCGTTCATGTCCTCGAGGCCAAAGACTCCATGCACGTCGTCATAACCCCCTGGAAGTAACCCGATATATCCATTGAAATCCCCTCATACAAATAACTTCTCAGTGTGTGGTATACCTTTCACCACCTCATCCAAATCCTCCAAAAAACGCCTCTTCTCATCCTTATCTAAGCCCTTCTGTGGTGTGTAAGCACTAATAATGTTCATAGTGAATCCTCTAACTACCAACTTAATTGTCATCATCCTGTCATTGACCCTCCTAACCTTACCACCTGATCTCTTAGCTCGATGTCTACCAAAATGCTTACCTCATATACCTCGAGCTACCCGAGAATTATAACTTATACCCGTCCACATCCTTAGCCTTAGGTCCTACCCATTTGGTCTCCTGGACATAGGCTAAATTTATCCTCATCTTCTTAAGAATCTTAACTAGCTCTATGGACTTCTCCATTAAAGTCCCAGTGTTCCAAGACCCTATTCTCTACCTAGCATCTCCCTTACCCCACTTACGACCCCTAACTGTTACCCCCGTCCCCGACTGAGAACATGACCCTGGTATACTATTAGTTACCAAGGCCACAAAAACCGATATAAACTAATAGACTAATCAAAGGTTTACACCTAAAATAGGAATGCCAAGAATGATATAACTAAAGGCAAGAAGAGTAAATGCAAGAAGCAATACAGTGAAATGTCAAAATTTAAATACAAAGATAAAGACAAAGAATAGATACTAGCAACCGGAGGTACCAACTCCTGTTGAACCAAACATGTTTGTCGTAAAAAGTCACTATTCAACGCGGGGAGTTACTGTTCACTGTCAGAATTTACTGATCGCCATCGAAAGTTATCCGAAAACTCAATTATCTGCAGAGACCTAAATGAAAAGAAGAAGAGAAGAGAAAAGAAGGGAAAGAAAAGGAAAAAAGAGAGAAAAAGAGAAGAGAGGACTGGCCGAAAATGATGCCAGAAAGAGTCACCGGTATTAGAGCAGCGATGTTCTGGCCGCTGGTCCGAGCGCCAGAAGCAGAGAAATAAAAGAGAAAAAGAGAAGAAGATAAGAAAAAAAGAAAAGAGAAGAGAGAATAAAAGGGAATCTGGCTGGAAAAGTCACCAGTGTTACCTGATCTTGTAGTAGTCCGACAGCATTACCTGATTGCCAGTCGGATGGGTTAACGTCGGGGTGGAGTACCGTGTCGGGGTGGGGGATAGGGGATGTGATCTGACCGTTGGGGATAGGGGAAAGTGGAGAGAAGAGATGAAATATAGAGATAAGGGATGGGATCAAAAGGTTTTTTTTACTTAATCATGAAGGTTAATGAACTTAATGATAAAAAGTTGACACAAATTTTCCTATGTGAACCCATTTTAGGGGGGTTGGTAGTTGGTACATCAACTATGGTACTCAGTTAGAATTCTTTTAATTAATTTCCATAGCTAGGCGGCGTGCTAATGTAGAATATAAGGAGGATTAATTCATTATGGAAGTTTGACCTATGTGTATTTGAAGAACCTTCTACAGAAGAAAGAAAGGAAAATACACCCTAAATTGCACTCTAAATGTGGAGTTTACGTTCTAATTAATCGAATATTTATTTCCACTGCAAGCTGATGTGACACAATTAATTAATTATAGTAAAAACAAAGGTGGGATCCGACTCCCACCCAATGATCCATCCCTCCATTTGGTCCGATGCAGCTTTGACTGATTAACACGTGTTCGTTTATTTATTTAAGGGAAAATGGTCAAATTTGCCCTCCAACTATGTTTTATGGAACACGTTTTCCCTCCGTTAAATATTGGAATCAAATATACCCTCACCGTGTGTAAATTTGTTAAACTGCCCTCATTTGGACGGAAAGTTGACTTGGACGCCATGTTGGATGCCGCGTTGGATCCACATCGGCGGACCCAATTAATTTAACCCAACCCGTAACTCGTAACCCGTTATGGGTTACTTTAAATATCATCGACCCGATCTAAATCAGTCCCAAATCGATCCCAAAGTTCAACCCTAAAGTCGATATGTGTTCTCCTGATGCAAATCCCTTTCTAATCGTGTTTATGGTACAAAATTTCTTTATTTTCCTTGCTAATCGATAGTGCTAGCTTCTTATTCTATCTGTGGTGTTCGAATTTGTTCAAGTTTTGACGACTTTGCCGACGATTTGTGTGTGTTCTTTCGGGTCGTATGTGTTCTATTTTGTTGTGTTTTTTGTTTTGATTTCACGTTGTCTTCAAGTTTCATTTAATAGAACAACTTTGTTTGTAGATGAATTCACTGAGCTTTGTATCGATTTTGTGTTCAGTAAGTAAGAAATGTCTCAAGTGAGTTGTTCTTCAAAGGAGGTGCAATTGCGGTATGACTGCGAATCAATTTACTTCGACGACTAATTCTAATCCTGGAAGGAAATTCTTGAAATGCCCCAAGCCTAAAGTAATATTTATGTAATTCTTCAATTTACTTCGACGACTATTGCTCCGTGTTGGGTCATTTCTTGGACTGATTTTGCTTTTGATTCTTTTTTCATTTTTTGTTCACAGAGAAGTTCTTGTGGATATTGGTAATGGCAGGATGAAGAATACTCCGAAAGTTTTGTCGGTGAATTAATGTCGTCATTGGATGTGTTTAAGAATGAAATACCAGATTTGAAGAATGAAAGAGATACGTTAGAGGAAGAAATAGTTGTGTTGAAGGGTATAAATCAAGCTGAAATGAACAAAGTTTTAAAGATGCACGTGTTTATGATGATTTCATGGGCGTTATTTGTTGGATTTATTGCGGCGTCGATTATGAAATGAATATGTATTTGTAGCTGCGTAAGGAAGTTTAATGTGTTGTTTATGAATTAGTTAGTAGTAGTTATGAACGAAATTCATATTTGTACCCCATTGTGCCATTAAATCCGGTGCTTAGCTCACCATTTATGTTATGACATTTTGCCTTCTGCTGCTGATATGATTCCCAACTTTCTTTATTGTTTTCAAAAGCAAAGTTATAACCCTCCATTATAGTGAAATCTCAGACTTTTACCCGTGAATGGTTTTTTTGCTATGCAAATAAGCCAATCCACAAAGATTATGGCGAGTAAAATTCCATACTATGGATTCTGTAATTGTTTCACAATGGTCACAGATGAATTTACTGATGTTTTCATGTGCCTATGCTAGTGGCTTGGCAGCTGTTAATTTGAATGTATTCACAGTCAACATTTCATACTCAATGTGGTTGGTACTACTACTTTAAATGGTCAGTATAATCCAGTTCATCACTCAAGATGCAAATTCTAATATTCTTTTTATTTCAATTTGTGAAAACTCCTAAGCAGATCAAAGATATGGCCAGTATTCTCTATTAATCATACATGGATCTTTTAACTTTCTGCCCTAAGCCCTTTCGGTTCCTTAGTTGGTTGCTTTAGTAATTGTGCAGCTCCCATCCTAGATAAGTGTTAAGGTTGAGCACATAATATTAACTTGTGTTCTCTTAAAACAGAAAGAGAACATCTAATACTTGCTCATCAGTCACTAACTCATAAATGTGGATGATAAGAAGTACCACTTTAAATATTTGACTAAGTGCTAAAGATAATATTAACATGTTGTAATTGCCTCTCAGCAGATTTTGGGTCATCCGGTAATAATTCAACTTCTTTTATCGCACAAAATATTAACTGTCTTCACATGCAACAGGATGATACATCCATAATGCAGCTCCAGTGATGTATACAACATAAACTGGAAAAACATGGACAAACTGGAAAAATATCATTTTTCCAGTTATATGGACAAACTGGAAAAACATCATTTTTATCATTCACCCAACTAAATGTTTACCAAAAGAAAAATCAAAGGTGTTAATTAGTATTATTACATCAGTAAATTCATCTTCACAAAAAAAAATACATTTTACTAATCATAAATCTTCATCATGTTTGAGACTTCCCATTCCCCTTCTTTGTCTTCGTTTTCTCTCTTGTCACCCTCAGTTATTCCCTGTAACATCAGCCTTGTTTGGTGGTTGATAAGGCATGTTGGTTGGCTGACTCATTTCAGTAGAATCACCAACAAATGAGATTCTTCTTGTTGGTGTAGCTAATGTTTGCTTCATCCTTTCAAGTATCCTAGTATTAGCTTCAAAAAATGACATTGGCCTTAGTGATGGGTCTGGTTCTAGCACAGTTGTGGTGCTGCTGCTGCTTGGAAAATTGTCTTTAGATTCTAGCACTGTTATGGTGCTGCCGTTGCTACCCTTAAACCTCTTCACAATAGCTTGTTTCCCTTTACTTTTCTGAAATAAAAAATTAAATTTGCATATGTTACAGTTTTGAAAAATTAAATTAAATTTCTACTTGTGTTTAAAGTGTTACCTTAGCACATCCCCTTGCATTAGTCCACTTTGATGGCATGTAAAACATGTCATGGGTTTTCCTTTCCTTGAAGCAGACCATTCACCTTGTCTTTTCAAGTTTTCATTCCTCACCCTTCCTCTCTTAATTTTGGGTCGACCTATCATGTTACACTTTTCTTATGGTTCCATATCATGACTCTTTTCATATTTCCAGAATTTTGATCCTCTAACTGATTGAAGTTTGTGTAAGTAGACTGACAAGTAGGTTACCTTATTATAATAGGGGTAAAAGGCTCCCTCAACAATATGATCCTTGTTTCTATGCTTTTATGTTCTTATAACATGAGGACGTGGGATTCCACTAAGGTCCCATGTCCTACAGCTGCATTTCTTTGACATTAGATCCACAATATGTGTGTCAGTTCCCTCAGTAGCCTATTTCTGCACCTGACTTTCATTGGCTACCAACATGTCCATTACCTACATAATATTAAGGTGTTATTTTTATGTGTTAAAACTAAATTGAAAACTTGAAATGGGCAAGTGCTACCTTTAGCCTGATATCTTCAAGCATCTTGATAATTGGCTTGTGCCTTGCCTCCAAACTCCACTTGTTAAATGACTCGATGTTGTTATCCACAGTTTGATTCTTGAAAGTGGTGTCTAAGTAGGCTCTAACCCAAGTCTCAACTGGGTATGTTAACAAATTCTCAGCAACTGACTGATCCATCTCACCTATAACCTTCAAATGGTCACAAAACTCTTCATGATAAGAGCTCCATGCACAATGCCACATCTTCTTCTTCAATGCTTCAGAACCACCCCATCTTTTCAACCAATTGTGCTCTATATGTTTAGCACAAAACTTGTACTTTGCTTTTGGTAAAGTTGTCTTAATTGCATCAATTAACCCCTGCATATATACAAATCGATGGCCGAAATCTGACGGAAGATCGAAATATAGTCCGAGAATTAGTAAATCGAAATCGGACTATAATCGAAAACGAAATATAGTCCGTAAATCGATAGAACCGAAATTTGGACTATAATCAGTAAACTGAAATCAATAACAGAAAATTGAAATATAGTCCAGAAATCAGTAAACTGAAATCAAAAATATTTTACGTTTTGCATGTCAGACATGAAGGTGATTCCTTGGCCTTGCAGTAGGTTCAGTGACTCCTTGAGTAATCATAGAAACCAATTCCAAGCGACTTTGTTTTCTTTAGAGACTACTGCTCATCCTAGTGGATAAAATGATTCATGAAATCCTGACCAACAGCCACCAATAGTTGCCCTTTAGCCTTTCCTTTCAAGAATGTGCCATCTAATCCTATGAAAGGTCTTAGCCCACTACTAAATCCATTCTTCATTGCATTAAAACATATATACATCCTTAGAAACTTTCTTATCCCTTTTTCAAGTGCATCCCTAGATAGGTTGATTACAACATCACTTACACGGTTGGTACTCCTCAATTCATTGGAATAACTCTCTAACTTATTGTACTCATCATTATAACTACCACTACGTTCTTCCAAAATCATCCTCTTGGTCCTCTTACACTTTTGATGACTAACATTAACATTAAAGGCTGCTTTCATTTAGGACTGGGGGAGGGCGGGATCGGTCTTCCGGCGGGACTAACGGGCCGGGACTGGTGAGATTCGCCGATGTCCTGTCCCTTTTCTGGTCCAGTCGGAAAAGGGGACCAGTCTTGGCGGGGTCGGGATCGAGGTTTTCTATATATCTTTTTGCATTTAATTTTAAAAAATAACATATATAAACACTTCAATAATTGAACAAGGTAGTTTAATAAAAACATCCCAAGGTTGTTTTTGTGCCTCTTATATTATTTAATAGAGATATTATTTTTTTGTAATACAATTTCAAAATTGAAAAAAAATCACATATTTATAAACACCTTTTCTAATTTCTTCACAATGTTTTGTGGTTCTTCGGTTGGAATTGGAATTTATTGGTCAAATTGGTCAACGTCGCTTCCACCTCCGTCGGATAAGATTTCGTTGTAGTTTTCGTTGTCTTCTTCGTTGATCTTCGGTTTACCCCACCTTCTATGCTCCGCTCGTATCCAATCTCCGAATAAAACTGCAATCTCCAAGATATCTCCCGCTAATGAGTGTTTGTGCTCTCCAATTTAAAATCTTCAGGCAGAAAAAGCGCTTTGAGACGATGTTGATGACGCTTGAATGTTCAAGACATCTCGGGCCATCTTTGATAGTGTAGGAAATGTCTTCTCATTTTTCTTCCGGTATTTAAGCAGGTCTTCACGTCCTTCTTTATTGAGAACTTCTTGGTACGGTACAACACCCTGCAAAACAAAATATCAAACTCGCTAACTTGATTAGTAGTGGTACCACTAAACATTATATTTCTAAGGCGTTCAATAGTAGCCGCAGAAACATTATGTCTTTTATAAGGTTGTACTTAAGAAGAAGATGATGATGATGATATAGAAGCCGATTGGTTGCTAACACTTTCTTGTTGGTAATGTGTATAAACTTCTTTGCATTCATCGTGTATGCTAGACAAAACTTCTTCTTTAGTTGGTTCCTTGGGTGGTTGTTCATTTGGATTTTTTGGAGTTGGAGGTTTTAGTACTGATATACAATCATAAATAGTTTCAATAAGTGTTTTACAGCCGTCTATTTTAATAGTCGGATTTAATACAACACCAATAATATAAATAGTGGGAATAAAAAAAATTATTTGATAAATATTTTTAATAGGTGCCTTATAAGATGGTTTTTTCATTTATTCATTAAGTAACCAAAATATTAAAGCTATATAAAATAACATAGTTGAAATAGTAGGATAATATATACCGGAAAACTCATTAGTTGCTTGAAAAAATTTCTCCAAAAATACAATAAGTTCTGAAATTTTTTTCCAATCATTATCTATAAGCATATCAGTTGGATTTCGATTATGGACGTTTAAAAAATAAAGTTATAGGTCTTCTATAATCGTAAGCAACAAATAGTTGTTCATATAGAGAATTCCACCTAGTCGCTACTTTTTCAGGAATTGTTCTACTTTTTGAAGTCATTCTTAATAAAGTACAATTTGCCATAAACTTTATTTTTAAAAGTAATAGAATACAAAGAAAAAAAGAATATAAAAAAACTAGTCACACAACTAAGTTATAAATATTGCACACACATTTTATATGAAAATAATTAGGAAAATATGGAGTTAATAGACTTTTTAAAAGTCTCACATCATAATTATTAGAAGCATTATCTAATGTAACAGTCATTATTTTGTCAGTTATACCATAATACTCGCAAACTTGATGAATATTTTCTGCAATAAAATTTTCGGTGTGCCTATCATCAATATATCTATATGCTAAAATATGGTTTTGCATAGACCAATTATGATCTATCCAATGACATGTTACAATTAAATAATCATGGTCGTTAGTACTACGGTCTATATCAGAAGTGACAGATACTTTGCCAGGAAAATGATATAATGCATAACGTAAATATTGTTGATATTCGTGTGCGAATTTAAAAACGTCTCTCCTAACAGTTGATTTAGGAAAACTGTTAAAAGCAGGATTATATATATATCTCTTATGTAATGAATAAAACCATGGAAGGAAGGAAATGAAAAAGGTAAACTCTCCACAACAACTAATTTTGCTATTGCTTCCCTATCTCTATGTTTATCGTATTTAGGACCTACAATTCTCCCCGTCGTCGTGTTAATTTGACCATGTACTTGGTCCGAGACACTATGTGAATCTTGTCCCGACTGAGATCGCATTGGCGCACCCGACTTTGTAGCCTCGTATTCATCCCACCTAGCTTTGTGAAAGCTTTGTACATGTCTAAATAAATCTCTCGTCCCACCCTGACCTTTTTCCATTTTAAATTTATAAACATTTTTACAAATTTTGCATCTAACTACTTGATTCTCTTGGTCCCTATCAAAAAAATCTCATGCAGCTGATTTTAATTTTCATTGTGTAGGGCCTCATCTCATACTAGGGAGAATAAGAGGCCTTCCAGTTTCAGTTTGAGGTGCATTAGTGGGTGTGTCATCTAGATTATCTTCTAAATTAAAGTATGGTTCAGTTGCAGAATATATCTCATTATCTAATGTATATCATTAAAAAATTCAGTTTCATCTATATGAGTGTAATCAATCAAATCATCTTGTCTATGAATAGGATGACTAGAAGAAGTACCCCTGCCCTTGTTACCCCTACTAGAAGAAGCACTCTTACCCTTACCCTTACCCTTAAACATACCTCTTAATCCTTCCATTTTAATTATGCAAATAAATAATTAAAGATAATGAAATTAAGTGTGATAATTAAAATAAAGTAACAATAATAATTTAAAGAAGGAACGAAGGTACCAAACGTCAACTTGTAATTGAGGTTGAAAATTGAAACTTTGCTCGATGGATGATCCTCAAGCTAGTTGCCAACTTCAGTCCCAATTTTTGAACTTTGATAAAATTATACAAATGAGCAAATAAAATAAAATAAAATATTTTATAGACAATGTAATTGTAGACTTGTAGAGAGATAGATTGATTAGAGAGATTGTAGAAAGATTTGTGATATTAAAATGAAGAGAAAATAAGGTACTTATAGTTAGAAAATTGAGTTAAAGTATAAATATAGTAACTTAGGGGTTAAAGATAAATATTAAGAGGGTAGGGGGGTTTATCGGGTGGGAGGGGGGCAAAAATGGATGTTGCACAATGGCCAAAATATAAAATGATCGTTGTGCAACGGTCATTTTTGCGAAGAGGGGGTCGGGTCGGGGTGGTACCGGCTTGGGCGGGATGAGCCAGGTCCCGTCCCGATTTCGAGTCCCGTTTTTTAGGAAGGATCGGGTTGGGAGCCTTACTTTCAGTTCTTCCCTCATCTCTTTGACCTTCACAATACTAACCCTTTATTTTCATCCAAGGCATAAAGGTTCATAAATATTCTAGCTTCAAGGGTATCTTTGAAAGACATTCCAGGATAAATTATTTTGAAATGCTCTAACTTAAGTGTAATCTCCTTTATATTTTGAAGTCTAATAAGCTCTAATTCTTCAACATCAAAATCATCATCACTAGAATCATTAGAAGAAGAGTTTAATGCTTCATTGACACTGTCATAATCTGTGCCAGCCTCAACATCAATATAATAAGACTCAGAATGGTGTACAATGTTAGTCACATCTATCCCTAATTTAAATTCATCTACAGTAAACAGATTAATCACACAAAAATCATCACTCACAAGATATAACAATGTCCTAATTCTTGTATCAAATTTCATCTCATAATATTTTCCTGTTGGACCAGTCACTACATGTTGTTGAACCCCAATGAAACCTAAATTCTTAAACTGATATACCAAATCTGAAAATCATAGAAGGTCAGAGTCATACCCTTCCCATGTGTGCACAAATTTTCTTGAATAGACCAACTTTGGAACTTTAATTCACTCTCCACCATAGTGAAAATTCACAATAAGTCTTACCATGACTATGATCTGCAAAACAGGCAAAAACAATAAAAAATCATTTACTATTTGCAAAATAGACAACAAATAGAAATACTAATGATTTGATTAAAGTTAAGTACATAAACAATAAATTTAATGAATCCCAATAAAGAAATGCACAAAGACTGGTTTTCAAGATAAAACAATAAGAAAATAACTTTAATCACAGTGAGTGTCCCACTAGAAGAGACCAACTGCATATTCAATTCGGATTTTATACATCCAAGGTGTTTCTTTCAACATAAAAAATAATCAACATGCACATGTATTTCAACAACCAAACCTAATACCATTTTTCCCAACCCTAAACTACAAACAATACATACAGAATGACATACATGCAGAATGGGGGCTGAAGTTAAGAACCCTAGATAAAACCATGAACACAAAATCGATACAAAACTCAGTGAAATTCATCTACAAATAAAGTTGTTCTATTAAACGAAACTTGAATACAACGTGCAATCGAAACAAAAAATACAACAAAATAAAACACATACGACCCGAACGAACACACACAAATCGTTGGTAAAGTCGTCGAAACTTGAACAAATTCGAATACCACATATAGAATAAGAAGCTAGCACTATCGATTAGCAAGGAAATGAAGAAATTTGTACCCTAAACACGATTAGCAAAAGGATTTGCACCGGGAGAACACATATCAATTTTAGGGTTGAACTTTGGGATCGATTTGGGACTGATTTGGACCGGGTCGATGCTATTTAAAGTAACCCATAACGGGTTGCGGGTTATGGATTGGGTTAAATTAATTGAGTCCTCCAACGTGGCGTCCACTTCAACTTTCCGTCCAAATGAGAGCAAATTTAACAAGTTTGCAAATGGTGAGGGTATATTTGATCCCAAAGTTTAAAGGAGGGCAAATGTGTTCCATAAAACATAGTTGGAGGGCAAATTTGACCATTTTCCCTTTATTTAATGGTTAATAGCTTATTTGGTCAAGTTTATTTGAGAGAAAATAAGTATCTTTGAGGAGTACCAGAAGCAATTTTTTAGAAGTTAAAAAATAGCTTTTGGCCCAAAGTATTTTAAAAAAAACATTTTTGAAAAAAATACATTTAAAATCACTTTTTAAAAGCTTGGTCAACCAATAATTGCTGTTCTAAAGGGTTTTTTACTTAATTGGCCAAACATAATCTGTTTTTACAATTGAAAAAGAAGAATCCATTATGTAATGGGGATGAGAAACTCAAAATTTGCAGCAAAAGAACAACTATGTTTCTAGTTTCTTCCCAATTTCTAGTTTTTCAGGCGCCTACAATTATGGTGAAACCCCAAGTTGAAAATTTTGTTGGTTCGAAGAAGACACCAAGCTTCATCATATCCAAATTTCATATGAAAGTAGTTGAATCTACTCTCCTTACATGAATCTATGAAATTTCATAACTCAAGTGCACACTTTGGATCTCCTTCTCTGCTTTTTCTTGAGAATTCTAGGAGGGAGAAAGTAGTGCTTGTTTGATAATGGTGAGATTATAGGAAAAAGGTTTGATTTTTGTACTTTGCACAACTGAGTTTCTTAATTCTTTAATGGAGAGAGGAAGCAAAGGAGAAAAAGGTGAAGAGAGAAAACAACTAACTAGAGTTAATATTATTTGGTCCATTAAATAACTAAGGAGACACGTGTAGGCCTTTTAAGATGGGACTGGACCAAATGGAGAAATAGGGTTGACACCATGAGAATTGAGAAGACAACTCCATTAATTTTGTTTATTTGTGTTTCACTCATCCCTTTTTCCATTTTCGTTGTCGGAGCTCCGACGAGTTCATTGAATTCAAATTCATTTTCGTTCTTTTCTCCAAATCCATTTCTATATTCATGTTTCCTATTAGATTTCTTGGCATTTTTGAATAAATTTAACAAGCGTGGATTGTCTAGAAGAAGCAATCTGGGAAGAAGATGGATGGAAATTTAACAATTGTATACATTATATATAATTGTATTAATGAACGGACTCCACTCAAGGAGATTTACACTATTCAACATAGTGTATACAATTGTAGTCCTAATGGAATAAGGATCTCTACTTTACATAATTACACTAAAGTATTAATTACAGAATATTATAGAATATACGGTCAATATATATATATATATATATATATATATATATAATATTCACTATCACACCTCCTCAGTCGGAGCGGGAGGAGGCCAGACGCTGAGACTGGATCTGAAGTCTAGGAACAGTTGCCGAGGAAACCCCTTAGTGAAGATATATGCGTACTAATACGAAGAATGAACATGCAACACCCTAACGTGACCCATTGCAACCTTCTCTCGAACAAAGTGAATATCCATCTCAATATGCTTGGTTCGCTGATGCTGAACCGGGTTATGAGCCAAGTAGAAAACAGATATGTTATGACAGTAAACCAAAGATGCCCTACGTAAGGGACAATGAAGCTCAAGGAGATTTTGGATCCAACATAGCTCAGCAACAACGTTTGCAATGCCTCTATATTCTATTTCTACACTCGAACGAGAAAGTGTGGTTTTCCGCTTGGCAGAGGCTGTTCAGAAAGTCCTTAGGTTCAGTTAAATCTGGGATAGACAGCTTTGGCAGGCATGGATGTCCAATTATGAAACCCTTGAAAAAAGAGGATGAATCAAAATATAGTTGCTACACAAAACTAGGTGCAAAGAACCAAGCAGCTAACGCGTGAAACACTCCGCCTGTGGAGTACGGCCGCAAGACCGAAACTCAAAGGAATTGACGGGGGCCTGCATAAGCGGTGGAGCATGTGGTTTAATTCGATACAATGTGGACCCAAAGAGTTGGCCCATCCATATACCAATTCGAAACCAAGAATGCTTCATTCGGCGTGGTTATTATGGAGGACATGTCGATGTTTATAAGCCGCGGGGAAGAAAGTTCATAAGTAGAGCTGCTCTTGCAGTTCTAAGGAGATCTTGTGTGGTTCAATAACTTAGCTCGTTTATTCCTACCCTGCCCTTCTAAATCTTAAATTAAAGTATGCTATTACATAAGCCATCGAAGTCTTCTGTTTCAGAGGTTAATAAAAGAGATAATAGCCAAGAAAAGTCATCCATTATCTATCTTGTAGAAATTCCTTTATAGGCTTCACCCCCTACTCCATTTTGCTGTAAATCTTTCAAAAGGTGTTCAAGAAAAGCGATATTGTTGCTTTCTCCATGTAAAGTTTCGGACGCTTCTAGAACTTTTTGAGACATGAAGGGTTGTAGCACAAAATGTACTTCTAAGTAATTGCCCCATAGATCCTATATCTATCTATATGAAGAAGAAATCATGTAACGAAGGGGATTCTTATTTGTACAAATAGTACTTCTGCATGAATTGACTAACCACTCCTAGCGTGCTAAGCCGTAGTATGTTATTTAAGAAGATCATTCCCAGTGTGCCAAGCCCCGTCAGCGTTAGAAAGCTTGAAGACACATGTTGGTGAAGTTTTAGATGCTTGATCTTAGTAATTGAATATATAATAAAGACTGGATCGACTAAGGTAAGGTTGCGCACCTCCATCCATCACACCAGACCACGAAATAATATTATCCCCCAGAAAGACACAATATCCGGACGTAGAGCGGCGGGTGTCCGAACAGCCTGCCCAATCAGCGTTTGTGTAAGAGAGCAACCTAGTCGGTGTGGAGAGATATAAATGTAGCCTATAGTCAAGAGTGCCCTTAACGTACCTAATAATACACTTAAGAGCTGTAAAGTGAGGCTCTCTAGGAGCATGCATGAACAAAAACACCTGCTGAACTGCATATGCAATATCGGGCTGAGTGAATGTGAGATACTGAAGAGCACATGTGAAACTCCTATAAAGAGAGAGATCGCTGACCGAATCCCCGTCATCTGAACTAAGTTTTGACTTTGAGCCGACATGAGTGGGCATGATCTTGCAATTCGCCATTTTATCCCTGTAGACAATCTCATCTGCATACTTACACTGACACAAGAACATAGCATGTGCAGATTTGGTCACTGATATCCCTAAAAAATAGCTCAACTTACTCAAATCTGTCATAGCAAATTCGGACTTGAGCTGAGCAATGATGTCGTGTTTCAATATATCAGAAGAAGCTGTTAGAATAATATCATCCACATATAAAAGAAGATAAGTCGTGTCAGTACCTCGAGGAAAAATAAAGAGTGAATGATCACTCTTGCTGCACACGAACCCGATCTGTATGATGTATGTAGCAAACCTCTCATACCAAGCCCTAGGGACTTGTTTCAAACCATATAATGACTTACGAAGAAGGCAGACATAATGAGGAACCTGCGAATGCACAAAGTCATGCAGTTGATGCATATAAACGGCTTCTTTCAAATCCCCATGTAAGAAAGCATTTTTGACATCAAGCTGGTGAATAGGCCAATTCTTCCCAATAGTTATGCTCAACACTATGCGAATGGTGGCTGGTTTGACCACCAGACTAAAATTCTCACCACAATCAACCCCCTCATGCTGACCAGTATCATTGGCCACAAGTCTTGCCTTATGGCGTTCAAGCTCACTACTATCTCTGAATTTGTGATGATAAAACCACATACACCAAATCACATTCACCCCCTCTAGTTTTGGGACAAGATCCCTAAGTGTTCTAATTAGTCAATGCATTAAACTCCCCACGCATGGCCGCATTCTAATTTGGGTCAAGTTTGGCTAATTTTTTGTTTTTAGTAATATGTGAGATAGTTTGGGTGGATAGGTTAAAGCGAAATTTTAGTTTGAAAATCCCGTACTGTGGACGGGTTTCCATTCGATGTAATAGGATGGGCACTGGTTGGGCAGTGGGACGGGTTGGTGACTAGCTTGGTGTCGGGGCAGTTTGGTTAGGAGGGGACTGGCAGGGCGATGGACATGGTGGTGGGGCAGTATGGTGAGGCAACGTGACGGGTGAACCGATGGGAGGAAGGGGTAGTGGGGTGGGAGTTTTGGGAGGCAATATGGTTAGGGCGGGGGCACTGGTCGACGGGATGGGTAGGGCTGGGTCACGAGTCGACGGGAAGGTGGAGGCAGAGACGTGGTATGATGGGATGTGTGGGGTTGCTGGATCGGGTGGTGGTGGCGGCGGTACGGCCGGAGGTTACGAATATTGTAGTGCATTTTGGACTAAAGGTGAGATGTCCGGGTCATCAAGGAATCCGCAATCAGTGGGTCAGAGTTGGTGGATGTTAGCAAAAGGAAAGACGTTCTCCTCAAATGTGACATGACGTGAGACTATGATTATGCATGTGGACACGTTATAGAATAAGTACCCCCTATGGTTTGACGGGAACCCCAAGGAGACACACGGAGTGGAATGGGGTGCTAATTTGTGAGAGACGGTGGAGGTAAGATTAGGGTAGCTGAGACAACCAACAATTCAAAGATGATAATAGGTAGGGAGTCGATGAAATAGGAACTCGGTAGGGGTCCTATTTTGGAGTGTACGTGTAGGTGGTATGTTAAGAAGGTATTCTGTCATTTTTAATGCATATACCCAATAGTTGGGGGGAAGATAGGCATGAAAAAGTAAGGTACGAATCATATTGTTAATAGTGCGGAGAATTCGTTCGACTTTACCATTTTGAGGGGAAGTAAGGGGCAGGAGAAACGGAAAACCATGCCATTAGCCGCACATAATTTATGAAAGAGAGAATTGTTAAACTCATGACCATTGTCACATTGAAACGTTTTTATATCTTTTTCAAATTGTGTTTTAACATACGTACGAAATTCCAGAAACATGGAGTAGACCTGAGATTTAAAGTGGAGCGGATAGACTCATAGGAAGTGAGAAAAATCATCCAAGAGTATTAAATAATATTTATGACCCAATTTGCTAGTAATAGGAGAGGTCCATAAATTTGCATGAATAATATGAAATGGAGAAAAATTAATACTCGACGAAGACGTAAATGGAAGTCTAACATACTTTCCTAGATGACAAGAATAGCAATTTTGGGCAAGGTTCCCTTTATTACATTTAATTAAATTGCGGTTTCTAAGAAAATAAAAAATATGAGCTCCGGAATGTCCAAGTCTACAATGCCACGTTGAGGAGGAGATGGCAGCTAGAGATGTGGGAAGATTGACACTGGCAGCGGACGTAGATAGGAAAGGATAGAGGTCCCCCACACTATTGCATCTCGTAAGAAGTTTTCCCGTACGTAGGTCCTTTACAGAAAAACCAAGCGGGTCGAAAATTAATAGATACATAATTATCAGTGGCAAATTTTCTAACAGAGATTAGGTTCTTGATAATGTTAGGGGCATATAGGATATGTTTAAGGGAGTAGTGGGGTTGCAGTAGTGGAGTTAGTGTGTGGACAGACCCTTGAATTGGAATGCGATGACCATTTTTTACCATAATAGATTGAGGAGTATTTAAGTTGCGTAGTTAAAGAAGATAACCAGAATTGTTGGTGAGGTGAGACGTTGCGCCCTTATCCATATACCATGTATCATCGGGTTGCTGAATATTGAAAGAACCGAAAGCCTGGCCCAAGGTCGTTGGGGTAAGAACAGTCGTCGGTTGCTGGGCTGATGTGTAGTGGGCCTGATGGCTTAGGCCTGCCTAGCGAGCCGCTCGATGGGCTCCCAGGATGTTGGGCCTCGGTTGAGCCAACTGAAACTGCTGGGCCTGGGCCAATGGAACGCTGCCGGAAG
The DNA here is from genome assembly GCA_034509755.1 of Anisodus tanguticus. NCBI lineage: Eukaryota > Viridiplantae > Streptophyta > Magnoliopsida > Solanales > Solanaceae > Anisodus > Anisodus tanguticus. The sequence continues at coordinate 9,685,565 of CM067555.1, read as the reverse complement.
GTGAGACCCAGTTACCGTACAGTGGCCATGGCAGTGGGCCACTTGTATTGTTGGCCCGATTTCAACGAAGAGGATTTGTGACATCGGGTGTTGAGGAAGAGGAAGCGGAAGAAGATATGTGGGTCGTGGGTGACGCCATGAGGGTATCCGAAATTAGGTAGAGAAATAAAAGGGTGTAGAACTGTTGTATATTAGTTGTATACCAGGGGTATACGACCTGCTGGAGAAATATGGAAATAAAATGGTGTAGAACTGATGTATACCAGCTGTATATGAGGGGTATACTGCCTGCTGGAGAGAAAGAGAAGGTAAGAAGGTTGTATATCAGTAGTATACTAGAGGTATATCAGCGGTATGTGGGTAATATATGATGGAAGAGAGGGTATATCAGTATTATACAACTTTAGGGATGCTGCATATCATTGTATACGAGCAGTATACGGTGACAGGCTCTGTATATCAGTCGTATACAGTGTGTATATCGGCTATTTTCGGTAGGGTTTGGTGTCGAAAGATAAGAAAGAAAGGGGGGGCAAATAGGGTTAGGAGTTTTTGGCTCTTGATACCATGTTGAATAGTGTAAATCTCCTTGAGTGGAGTCCGTTCATTAATACAATATATATATATAGTGTATACAATTGTAGTCCTAATGGAATAAGGATCTCTACTTTACATATTTACACTAAAGTATTAATTACAGAATATACGGTGAATATATATAAATATATTCACTATCACACTATATATATATTGTATTAATGAACGGACTACACTCAAAGAGATTTACACTATTCAACACTTAATTAAGAATTAGTTAGTGTAAAATATAATTAACAAAAGAAAAACCAATGAGTAAAGAAAAGAAAAAAAAGGAAAAAAAATATAAAAATTAAAATTTAGGAGATTTCTGGTGTGACACTGATGTGACAAACGAGTGTATAATATTTTTCCTTGTGCAACTGGTTATATGTGTATCAGGATAAAATAAATTTGCTTTTTAATTATGTAATAAAATAATAAATCGCCCGATTAATTAAAATATAAATTTGATATTTCAAATATAATTGAGGGTGCAATCTACGTCTTTTCCTAACGAAGAATTAAAGCAATTTTGACTATACATTTCGAGAAGAAGCTTCTACGACACCAAATCCAATATATGCATGACAATTCATTAATAGCACATGAATAACGCCATCCCTACATATAATTTCTAGAAACTCATGCTCGTACATTTAGATATGCTTACACTATACCCGCAAGGGTAGCCAAGTTGGTGTAGCAGTAGAGCGCGGGATCGCAAGGTCACGAGTTCGATCCCCTGCATAAACCTTCTTGGTTGAGCCTGTCACACATGGCTTGCCAAGTGTGGTTAATCGGCTGACGTGGTTTGCAGGCTATTGCGTCAGTCCGGGGTTTACCCTGTGCGCACTTGAGAGAGTAGCGGCTGCGGGTTCCTTCGTCAACAAAAAAAAAAGATATGCTTACACTAGCAACATGTGTGTTTAATTAAAGATATATACAAATTCAAAATTTAAATTTAATGGTACGTAACATGAGATTCTACATTTGTTTAACTAAAAGAGCTGCTATGAACAAGTATTAAATAAAGTTAAAAAATTATTATTATTATTATTATAATAATTATTGAATTCATTGGTGAATCAACCCAAAGAAAAATTATAGTTAACCAATGGATCAGTTGGAGTGTCTATCTAGTTGTTAAAGGGACCATTTATGCATTTCGCCTATTTAAATTTTAAGTTTCAAAAATTTCTTTAAATAAGGTCATATATGAATTAAAATTGGGGTATATTGATAGTCCTAATATTTATATATATTTGTATATATTCACCGTATATTCTGTAATTAATACTTTAGTATAATTATGTAAAGTAGAGATCCTTATTCCATTAGGACTACAATTGTATACAATATATATATATATATATATATTGTATTAATAAACGGACTCCACTCAAGGAGATTTACACTATTTAACATGGTATCAAGAGCCAAAAATTCCTAACCCTATTCGCCCCCCCCCCTCCCTTCTTTCTTCTCTTCCGACGCCAAACCCTACCGGAAACAGTCGATTTACACACTGTATACGGCTGATATACAGGACATGCCACCATATACTGCTCGTATACAGTGATATACATCATCCCTAAAGTTGTATACAACTGATATACCCCGCTCTTCCATCATATATTGCCCGCATACCGCTGGTTTACTACTGATATACAACCTTCTTACCTTCGGTTTCTCTCCAGTAGGCCGTATACCCCTGGTATATAGCTGATATACAACAGTTCTACACCCTTTTATTTCCCTATCTCTCCAGCAGGATGTATACCCCTGGTATACAACAGTTCTACACCCTTTTATTTCTCTACCAAATTTCGGATACCCTCATGGCTCACCCGCGATCCACATATCTTTTTTTGTTTCCTCTTCCTTAACACCCGATATCACAAATCCTCTTCATGGAAATCGGGCCAACTGCACTGGCCACTACACAGTAACTGGGCCTCATCTTCTGGCAGCGTTCCAGTGGCCCAGGCCCAGCAGTTTCAGTGGGCTCAACCGAGGCCCATCATCTTGGGAGCCCATCCAACAGCTCGCCAGGCAGGCCCATTACATATCAGGCCAACAGCCGATGACAGGCCTTACCCCAATGGCCTTAGGTCAAGCTTTCTGTTCTTTCAATATTCAGCAGCCCGATGATGCATGGTATATGGATACGGGCGCCACGTCTCACCTCTCCAGCAATTCTGGTAATCTTATTCAACTGTGCAACTTAAATACTTCTCAATCTATTATGGTCGGAAATGGTCATCGCATAACAATTCAAGAGTCTGGCCACACACTAACTCCACCACTGCAACCCCACTACTCTCTTAAACACGTCCTATATGACCCTAACATTATCAAGAACCAAATATCTCTGTTAGAAAATTTGACATTGATAATTCTGTATCTATTGATTTCGAGTTTTCGACCCGTTTGGTTTTTCTATAAAGGACCTACCTACGAGGAAACTTCTTACGAGATGCAATAGTATGGGGGACCTCTATCCTTTCCTATCCGGGTCCGCTGCTAGTGTCAATCCTCCCACATCTCTAGCTGTCATTTCCTCCTCAACATGGCATATTAGACTTGGACATCCCGGAGCTCGTATTTTTTATTTTCTTAGAAACCGCAATTTAATTAAATGTAATAAAGGGAACCTTGCCCAAAATTTCTATTCTTGTCATCTAGGAAAGCATGTTAGACTTCCATTTACATCATCGTCGAGTATTACTTTTTATCCCTTTGATATTATTCATGCAGATTTATGGACCTCTCCTATTACTAGCAAATTGGGTCATAATATTATTTAATACTCTTGGATGCTTTTTCTCACTTCCTATGGGTCTATCCGCTCCACTTTAAATCTCAGGTCTACTCCAAGTTTCTGAAATTTCGTACGTATGTTAAAACACAATTTGAAAAAAGAAATAAAAACGTTTCAATGTGACAATGGTCGTGAGTTTAACAATTCTCTATTTCATAAATTCTATGCGACTAATGGCATGGTTTTCCGTTTCTCCTGCCACCATACTTCCCCTCAAAATGGTAAAGCCGAACAAATTTATGATTCGTACCTTACTTTTTCATGCCTCTTCCCCCAAACTTTTGTGTATATGCATTAAAAATGGCAAAATACCTTCTTAACACACTACCTACACGTACACTCCAAAATAGGACCCCTACCGAGTTCTTATTTCTCGACTCCCTACATATGATCATCTTCGGATTTTAGGTTGTCTTTGCTATCCGAATCTTATCTCCACCGTCCCTCACAAATTAGCACCCCGTTCCACTCTGTGTGTCTTCTTGGAGTTCCCGTCAAACCATAGGGGGGTACGTATGCTATAACGTGTCCACATGCAAAATCATAGTCTCACGTCATGTCACGTTTGAGGAGAACGTCTTTCCCTTTGCCAACATCCACCAACTCTGACCCACTGATTAGGGATTCCTTGATAACCCGAACACCTCACCTCTAGTCCAAAATGCACTACAATATTTGCAACCTCCGGTCGTACCGCCACCGCCACCACCCGATCCAGCAACCCCACACGTCCCGTCATACCACGTCCCAGCCCCACCCATCCCTTCGACCAGTACCCCCCACCCCAACCATACTACCTCCTAAAACTCCCATCCAACTGCCCCTTCCTTCCGTCGGTTCACCTGTCACGCTGCCTCACCCCACTGCCCCTCCACACTTCCCATCACCCCACCAGTCCCCTCCCAACCAAACTGCCCCGACACCAAACCAGTCACTACCCCGTCCTACTGCCCAACCAGTGCCCATCCCATCGCATCAAATGGAAACCCGTCCACATCACGGGATTTTCAAATTAAAAGTTTACTTTAACCTATCCACCCAAACTATCTCATCTATTCCTAAAAATCCAAAATTAGCCAAACTTGACCTAAATTGGAATGCGGTCATGTGTGATGAGTTTAATGTGTTGACTAATCAGAACACTTGGGATCTTATCCCAAAACTAGAGGGGGTGAAGGTGATTCGATGTATGTGGCTCTATCATCACAAATTCAAAGATAGTGTTGAGCTTGAACGCCATAAGGCAAGACTTGTGGCCAATGGTACTGGTCAGCAGGAAAGGGTTGATTGTGGTGAGACTTTTAGTCCGGTGGTCAAACCAGCCACCATTCGCTCACTATTGATCATAACTATGGGGAAGAATTGGCCTATTCACCAGCTTGATGTCAAAAATGTTTTCTTACATGGGGATTTTAAAGAAACTGTTTGTATGCATCAACCGCCTGGCTTTGTGCATTCGGAGGTTCCTCATTATGTTTGTCGTCTTCGTAAGTCATTATATGGTTTGAAACAAGCCCCTAGGGCTTGGTATGAGAGGTTTGCTACATACATCATACAGATCGGGTTCGTATGCAGTAAGAGTGATCATTCACTATTTATTTTTCATCGAGGTACTGACACAATTTATCTTCTTTTATATGTGGATGATATTGTTCTGATAGCTTCTTCTGTTACACTGAAACACGACATCATTGGTCTACTGAAGTCGGAATTCGCTATGATAAATTTGGGTAAGTTGAGCTATTTTTTGGGGATATCAGTGACCAGATCCGCACATGTCATATTCTTGTGTCAGCGTAAGTATGCAGAGAAGATTTTCTACAAGGCTAAAATGGCAAATTGCAAGATCATGCCCACTCTTGTCGACTCAAGTCAAAACTCAGTTCATATGACGGGGATCCGGTCAGCGATCCCGCTCTTTATAGGAGTCTCGCAGGTGCTCTATAGTATCTCTCATTTACTCGGCTCGATATTGCATATGCAGTTCAGCAGGTGTGCTTGTTCATGCACTCTCCTAGGGAGCCTCACTTTATAGCTCTTAAACGTATCATTAGGTACGTTAAGGACACTCTTGACTATGGACTACATCTATATCCCCCCGCACCGACTAGGTTGCTCTCTTACACAGACGCCGATTGGGCAGGCCGTCCGGACACCCGCCACTCTACGTCCGGATATTGTGTCTTTCTAAGGGATAATATTATTTCATGGTCTGCCAAGCGGCAAGCCACGCTTTCTCATTCGAGTGCAGAAGCAGAATATAGAGGTGTTGCGAACGTTGTTGTTGAGCTCTGTTAGATCCGAAATCTCCTTCTTGAGCTTCATTGTCCCTTACGTATGGCATCTTTGATTTACTATGATTACATATCTGCTGTCTACTTGTCTCATAACCCGGTTCCGCATCAGCGAACCAAGCATATTGAGATGGATATTCACTTTGTTCGAGAGAAGGTTGCAATGAGTCATGTTAAGTTGTTGCATGTTCCTTCTTCGTATCAGTACACAAGTATCTTCACTAAGGGCTTCCTCGACAACTGTTCCTAGACTTCAGATCCAGTCTCAGCATCCGGCCTCCTCCCGTTCCGACTGAGCAGGTGTGATAGTGAATATATTTATATATATTCACCGTATATTCTGTAATATTATGTAATTAATACTTTAGTATAATTATGTAAAATAAAAATACTTATTCCATTAGAATTACAATTATATACACTATATATATTGTATTAATAAACGGACTCCCCTCAAAAAGATTTACACTATTAAACATATATGTTTTAGGGGAATATTCTAGGTAAGTTGGGTGTGTAATTGAATGGATAAAGTTGAGAATGATATGCGGATCTTGGCAACCACCGTTTGGTCATCTTTTTATCCGAACCAAGTGGATTGTTTTCGCCTTGTACACGTCACTTTAGCTTACATTCTCCTCTTCAAAATCCTACAACTTTATTATGTTGAACAAGTCTTCCTTAGTACTGTTGTTATATTGCCTTTCGCTCAAGACTTATCCTTTCACTTCGCCGTCTCCATTTTATGAATGAATTCATTTAATTCGATGTTTTCTAGGTATGCAATCAATTCTCTCTTTTACTTCACATATATGATTATGCCCGCTCTCTGTTTACACTCAGACAGCTTGAAACTTTTATGTATACCGTTTACGCCATTAAATATACAGTAGCTTTTTTCCTATTAAAAAAATTAATTTTAATGTGGCATTAATTACTGATTTGTAGAATAAGTTCTCTTCTTTTTCTATTTAGAATGTGAATTTTTCCAAATAACAGAATTTTGTGAGATAATAATAATTAAGTAAATAGAAGTGTTTGTTGCGGATGCTATTAGAGCAGTAAGTCTCACCGTCACCCATTATTAAAATGAGTTTTCACGTGTTTGGCTCAGGAACCAAGCCCACACGTGAGGGGCGTGTTAAGATAATACTAAGTAAACAAAAGTTTGCTGGTGGAAATTATACTTTTGTTGTGCCCTAGAAAATGGATTTACGTTGGAGTCATTGTTACTGTGGATGTCAATGGAAGAAAACAAACTAATTGAGTTTATAAATGCTAGTTACATTGATTTTGAATTTGACCCCTACAACCATGGGTGTTAAGGGGCTGGACCGGGCCCAATTTTTTCAAGCCCCACCAGTCTGGGCCATCTGCCATTTGGTTTGCTAACTAATTCCTCATGTTGTGTTGTGATTATTGACAAATGAAGTGTTGTGTATGTGTTGTTGTCCAAGATAGGAATGATTCCTTTGGCATATCATTACATGTACTCTACAAATGCCTACAATTCTGCTATTAACCTAAACATACATGTTACAAATGCCACAAAGGCTAATAAAGGTGTAGTTTACTAGCCTTAATTTCTTTTATAAACTCAATAGAAAATGTGTGCTTACATTTGGTCTAATGTTAACTGTTAGAGTTTTGTATGAAAGTAGAATATAGTGAACTTCTGGTATTAAAGAATCTAAATTTCCTTACATATACGTATAAAATCAGTAGAACATTGGACTCTCAACAGAGGGTAAAATCTGTATTATCCTGAAAGTGGAGCATTGCTTTTCTCATAACAAGAGAAATAAGTAAATCATGAATTAGGAGAAACAAATTTCCTGTCCGGAACGCCATTTTCTTGTGATGTCTGACTTAAAATGTTGGAATTTCGACATGATAGTGGGTTGCCCGGGATTCGAACCCGGAACTAGTCGGATGGAGTAGATAAGTTCCTTGTTAAATATCTCATTTAATTCAAAATATCTCATTTAATTCCAAGAAGCCTAGAATTCGTTTACCAACTTTATGATGCAGACACTTCTCCATTATTCACCAGAAATATATATATTTGTTCTTAATTACCTTTGATGTGAGTCTGCCACTAATTACTTAGGAATCATCTTAAGGACAAATTATACTCAATAGTTGTGATCAATGTAAGTTGTGAGGACTTTTGGCTCAAGTTATTCCTTTTCCTTTTCCTAGCAAAGTAGCCATCTTTCCTTCTTGTCACACCAGAGATATAATCAATGATCCTCCAAATGGATTTTCTACTTTGGGAACGTTTCATTATATATAGCATCGTCAACTATCAGAATATTCTGTCTGAATCTGAATATTACCATTTCCTATGATCCAAATAATTAGCCAAAGACATTCCATCTGTCTCTTAGTGTCCTTATCACTTCTTGAAACTTTGGCAATCACCTATCTCATCATAGCTTTATCGACTCTTCAAGCCCGGAAGACATAATTTGTCTGTTCTTATAGGTTATTTCTGCTGTATTCCTGCAGATATGAACTCCAAGAATTGTAGTCCTCCAGTGATGTGGCGGCCCATTCATGTTCGAGACTTAAGCCAGTGCAGATCTTGAGTTGTATTACTTAGTCGCCTTGAGTACCGAACCAAAGCAGGATGAAATTTCAAGAGACCTCTGCTTCTGCTAAGAAATCAAAACACTTTCCCTTGACTCCTTTTAGAATTATAAGGGGTGTAATATGTTTAACAGTTCTTCTTACAACTGCACTCATTTTCTTGATCTATTTCGTGCCTGTGGCAGCTCTACTCTTGCGCTTCTTCAGCACGCTTTATAGTAGGAAAGTTGTTGCGCTTCTGTTTGGTCTTTGGCTCGGATTGTGGCCATTCCTATTTGAAAAAGTAAATGAAACAAACGTGGTATTTTCCGGAGATCACGTTCCACAAATGGAACGTGTACTGCTGATCGCCAACCACAGAACAGAGGTCGATTGGATGTATCTGTGGAATCTTGCATTGAGGAAAGGGTGCTTAGGCCACATCAAATATCTACTTAAGAAAAGTTTGATGAGATTGCCAGTCTTTGGCTGGGGATTCTATGTGCTAGAATTCATCCCACTGGAGCGAGACTGGATAGTCGATGAACCGGTGATAAGACAAACGCTTTCAACTTTTACCGATCCCCGGGACCCATTGTGGCTAACTGTTTTCCCTGAAGGAACAGATTATAGGTAGGTTTATCTTATGGAATGTCTTGTGCCTTTGTTTTCTTAAAGGGCTTATGGCATTGCAAAATTCACTGAACTTACTTCTGCACTTTTATTATTTTTAACTTCTCACTGAAATTGTAACTTTCCTCTACATTCAGTGAGCAGAAATGCAAAAGAAGCCAAGAGTTTGCCAGCCAGAATGGATTGCCTGTTCTAAAGAATGTGTTGCTACCTAAGACAAAAGGCTTTTATGCCTGTTTGGAAATATTAAGGAGCTCTATGGATGCAGGTTCTATCTTGTGACCTTGTCTAATGGAAACTTGTTTTTGCTTTACTTTTGTTGGCTCTCGTGCATTTGAGGGAGAAAATAGTTACTTTAATATGACAAAAACTAGTTCTTTGATGCTACATTATAGCGGATAAAGTGCATTATTACTTTCTGAGAAGTGAGAATTTCGCGGGTCACTAAACTTTACTGACCCACGATAGTCACTAAACTTTACACAATGTAGTAGAAAAGTTGCAACCTTTAAGAATGAATTAAATCAGATGGCTATTTCCCAATCTTTTTGGCGTGCTCCTACGAAACCAAGATCGAAAAAATTAAAAAAACCAGTATGAAGGATTCCTCGAAAGTTAAGGATTAGTAATCCTTTTTAAAAATCGAATGGATTCGATCTTATACATACACGAGTAAGGTAATCAAAAAAGAAGGAAAAAGGGATTCTTTCTTTTATCAGTTAGGAGCTGTGTGAGATGAAAGTCTCGTGCAAAGATGTGAGGAATCCTCTATCAACGATAACTACGCTTCAGTCCTATGGGTCGGCTATACGAATCCAGCTTAAATGGAATAGTGAGGATTCATATAGCCGACCCCAACTTGTTTAGGACTGAGGCTTTGGCAAAAAAGTTTGTAACTTTTACTATTATAGTCGTAAAGTTCAGTTAATTTAATCTGACAAAATTGTTTTATGATTTATTTATCTATTCTTGATATTCATAAAGACTGCCTATTTTCCTATTTATTTCACACAATCATACTGTCCAATTTGTTGAATTTGCAGTTTATGATGTAACCATTGCATACAAAAATCAGTGTCCAACATTTTTGGACAATGCATTTGGTGTTGATCCTTCTGAAGTACACATTCATGTTCGACGCATTCCTCTTGAGATAATCCCAGCATCTGAAAAAGAGGCTTCCAAGTGGCTGATGGAAACATTTCAGTTCAAAGATCAACTGCTATCTGATTTTATTGCTAATGGCCATTTCCCAAATGAAGGAACAGAACAAGAACTATCAACTGCCAAATGCTTGGCTAATTTAGTAATAGTAGTGGCTATTACTGGTATTTTTATATGCTTTGCATTTTATTCATCTATATGGGGAAAGATTTATGTAGGTTTCTCTTGTATATACATTGCTTCTGCTGCTTACTTTAATTTTCGACCATATCCCATTTTTGGTTCTGTAAATGAAAGGCTGACAAAAAATCTTACAATGAAAAGTCAGTAGAAAGGCACCTCACTACTTAGTAGTGATGTAAATAGTTAAATTTTGCTCATTTGTTGGATAATACAATTATTATTTTTTTCTCTCAACTTTTGCACTGCAGAATAACTGTTTCTTATAGATTTCCTTTGCCTTTTCGTCAGTACGTGTTTTGCGTCCCGACTAATTTGGATTCGTCAGTACGTGTTTTGCGTCCCGATTAATTTGGATTGATGTCACGTAAAGGAGATTTATGTTGTGTAAGCCCATTAAAGGAGATGTATGCTGCGTAAATCCATTAAAGGGGTAGATCACTACTAGAATTCTATTCGTCCCACCACTCGTCTGTTTATGTTGCTAAGCTTGTTCATCCTATTTCCTCTTATCTTATGCATTGACAAATGTAAACAATATTGACTCAATTGGATCATTTAGCTATTAACTCAATTACATCACTTGGCTATCCAACTAAAGGTAATTATTTCTACTAACGAGTGATTGGTTATTATTATTTTCAAGGTTAAATTACACAGTGTGTATATAGCAACTTCAAATTAAAAGCGGCTGAGCATCCATAATATAACAATTTTTGGTCTGCCACTGATGCAGCTTAAATCCTTTTAATTCAACCATATGAGTCCCTTAGCTTTTCCTTTTTCTATAATTGTTTGAATAAAGTCTTGCCTAAGCACCAAAAGAGAAGGACACAGGAGAAGACAAAAATTTTAGTTTGAGTTCGAGACCATAATTCGTTTTGCTTATTGGATTTTGGATAAACGCCAAAATTAGTAAGTTTTGTCAAACTCATACTCCTTCCGTTTCAAAAAAATTGTCTGGTTTTGATTTGACACAAAGTTTAAGAAAGTAGAGAAGACTTTTAAATCTTATGGACTTAAATTAAAGATGTGTTGAATGTACAAAAATGACATTTAATCTTGTAGTCTTAAACATGTCACGTGAAAAGTTGGAATGAAAGAGTTGTTAAAAAAGGAAAGAGACATTCTTTTTTAAACGGACTAAAAAGGAAAGTAAGACCAACTTTTTGAAACGAATGAAGTAATTATTATTGTGGCTCCACCCTTGATGAAGGCCCGCTACGAGAAACAAGTGTATTATCACAAAAAGTTTTATAGAATCCGTGGGAAATGTGTTCGTCGGAAATTATTTCTAATAGATTGCCGTCAAAAATCTCAGATTCCCTGTCTAATGTTCGAGAAAAAAAGAGGGAACAATTTGAGGAGAAAGATTTGCTGGTGATATTTAACATGCCCAAACCAACTTGACATAACCAGACAAGAAAAAGAAGGCAGTTAGTTTTCTCATCAAACTCAACCGAAACACAATTAAAAGTCTTGATTTTTCGTCATGGAGTTGGTTAAAATAAGACATCGAACATCCTTTGCGTGTATTAGGTTTCTTTGTCTTCCGTTAATCCCTTTCATGTCTACACTCCTAATAATCCACCCTATTAAGAAGAGTATTCTTTTAGATGAGTTGAATTAATATTTCTACGTACACTCGTATTAGACGGTATTTTGAATTAATAAATTGGATGATCCACCCAAATTTAAGCGTATTGAACAAATCATGTTTTCATGATGAGCTGATTTTACCACCCCTATCACATACAAACATGTACATGCGTGTTACAATTGCGAAAAAATAGCATCGCCGATCATGCATTTTGAAAGAAAAAGAAATCCTTCTAAATGTTAGGTTCTTATTGGATATAAAAATACTCATGATGGCATGTTTAAGTGATACGAGTCGACGCAAGTGATTGGTAAAAACGTTACACTAAATAAGCTATACAAAAACATACGGATTAAACCTCAATTCTTCATGTTTGCATTTTTGTGGTAATACAGAATCTATTACGTATCTAGCTAGATGGAAAAGGCTTGAAATTCTTTATGGTAATTGAATAATTTGTGAAAGCATACAAAAAAGTATCTACTATCACGTTTTGGCCCGACCAAAATTACTGGTAGTTAGATACACTGACCCTAACTTCATAAATCATTTAGGTGAATATTCATGTATTATTTTTTTCATTCTCCACCCCCACCCCACCCCTTTTTTTTTCATGATTGTTTTCAATTGTTTCTGTTGAGTGAACTTATCGAAAATGGATCAGAAACTTAGTCATTGTATCCGAGAAATAAACACCTAACTCGATAAGGATAGGTGAGCTAGCTAGTTCGGCAACATTTAGTATTTGTTAAACCCTGTGAGATTGGTTTCATGATTTATGTAATTTTCGCAATAGTTATACTAACAGGTTATGAGTTAGTTTATTTTGTTTCCGGTGAAATTGATTCTAACCAAAAACACAATTAGAGATTTGTATTTTAGGATTTAATGACAAGTAGGTTGTATCCGATCCGGAGAACTCCTTAATGAGTCCGGTGTCACGAGCAAGGTTATGAGTATAACGAATACAAGACTAAGTAAGTAAAATAATAAGCAAGTAAATGAGTAAATGAGCTAGATTCAAAATGAACAATGGAAAATAATGAACAAGTGTTTTGTTTAGTAAATTGCTCTGAGAGAGAGATTTTGGTTACAAGTGTAAGCTTAGAGGATACAATGTGTCATTTCTTCTCTTCTAAGTTTCATATATATAAGACAAAACTAGACTATTATGCCCCCCTAAAGTTATAACGACGTGAGTGTGCTGATATAATAGGAGTTGTTAGGAGTGAGAGACATCTGTGTGGAGACTCGAGGCCGTTAGGCTTCTCGGATACGCCAGTCTTCCAGGTGTCGTTTCTACCCAATACATATTTCTTTATTTTGAATAATGTATCTCTAATCCTTAGAACTCATTGATGAGGGGGGAAAATATAGTATCCAATTAACGAAGAGGAGTCAAAGATTCAAAACTCGTAAAATTACTGCTTGAATTACTGCCTCGATATATGGACATCATATCAACTAGCTAATTATTTGAATAAATAATGAGAATTTAATCATAAAATACGAATTTATCCTTAGAATATTAACAATTTGATCATGGAAACATGTGCATGTTGTAGCTGCCAATGAGACGTGTGATATTGGAGCCGTGCCTATGTACGTCCCACACATGTAGGCTGTCAATTATTTTTAAAAATATGTAATATTATCCTTCTTGATAACATTAAACCTAACTCAAGTTTAATATTTATTCATATATTACTCAACCTTATAGATAAAATATAAGATTATTTCGGAAATGTCTTCTCATTCTTCCTCCAGTATCTCAACAAGTCTTCACGTCCACCTTCATTGACAATTGTTTCGTACGATACACCACCCTGAAAGACATAAACATCAAACTCGCTAATTTGTGAAGAAGTTGAACCACTATACATTCTATTTCTAAGGTCTTGAATACTTGAGGCATAAACAACATGTCTTTTATAAGGTTGCAATGAAGTAGAAGAAGATGGTACAGAAGCTGGTTGATTATTTGCATTCTGTTCTTGGTAATATATGTATATATATTTTTGCATTCAGTGTGTATGTTAGACGTAACTTCTTCTCTAGTTGGTTCGTGAGTTGGTTCTTTATTTGGGTCTGTTGGACTTGGAGGTGGAAGTATTTCTATACTTTCATAAACTGTTTCAACAAGTGCTTTAAAACATTCTACTTTAATAGTCGGATTTAATACAACACCAATAATATAAATAGTGAAATAGGAAAAAAGTATTTTTTAAATTTTATAAATATATTTTTAATAGATGGAGCGTAAGATGATTTTACATATATTCACTAAGTAACAAAAATATTAGCTATATAAAATAACATAGTTGAAATAGTAGGATAATAAATACCAGAAAATTCTTTAGTAGCTAGAAAGAATTTCTCTAAAAATTCAGTAAGTTCTAAAAAAAATTCTCAATCATTATTTACAAGCATATCCCTTGGATTTTGATTATGGGCGTTAAATAATAAAGTTATAGGTCTTCTATACTAGTGAGCAACAAGTAGTTGTTCATACAGAGCATTCCACTTAGTCTCTACTTCTTCTGCAGTTTTTCTATAAGGTAATCCACAATCATGACAATTTTTTTTTATACTCTTTGCGTCTTTGTATTTTATTACCTTTAAAATAAAGTTTATAGCAAATTATACTTTATCAAGAATGTTTTCAACAAGTTTTAGGCCATCATTTACAACTAATTTATAAATATGGCATGCACATCTTATATGAAAATTATCGGGAAAAGATGGAGTTAATCGAGTTTTTAAAAGGTTTACAGCATAATCATTAGAAGTAGCATTATCTAATGTAACAATCATAATTTTATCAGTTATTCCATAATATTCACAAATTTCATGAATATTTCTTGCAATAAAATATACAGTGTGTCTATCATCAATATATCTATATGTTCAAATACGTTTTGCATAGACCAATTCTGATCTATCCAATGACATGTTACAGTGAAATAATCATTATTGTTAGTACTACGACCTATATCAGAAGTGATAGCCACTTTGCCATTAAAATGATATAATTCATGACGTAAATACTGTTGATATTCATGTGCAAATTTAAAACGTCTCTTCTAACAGTTGATCTAGGAAAACCATTAAAAGCAGGATTATACATTTCTCTAATGTAATGAATAAAACCAGGAGATGAAGGAAATGAAAAAGGCAAACCCTCCACCGCAACTAATTTTGCTATATTTTCTCTATCTTTGTGTTTATCATAATTAGGACCTATAATCCCCCCCCCCCCCCCCCCGTCATTGGGTTAATTCGACCCTGTACTTGGTCGGGGACAGTATGTGAACCTTGTCCCGACTTAGAAGGCATTGGCACATCCGATTTTTCAGCCATATATTGGTTATACCTTGCTTTGTGAGATTTTTCTACATGTCTCATTAAACCTCTCGTCCCACCTTGACCTTTTTCGGTTTTAAGTCTATAAACTTCTTGACAATTTTACATCTAGCTAGTTGATTATCAATGTCCCTATAAAAAAATCTCATGCAGGTGGTTTTAATTTTCGTTGACTTGGGCCTCGACTCATACTAGGGGGAATAGGAGGCATTCCAGTTTGAGTTTCATGCTGAGACTCAGTTTGAGTCTGAGGTGGAAGTACACTAGTGGGTGCGTAATCTAAATTATATTCTAATTCATTTTCTAAATTAAAGTCTAGTTCAGATGCAGAATATACCTCATGATCTAATGGTATATTAATATTAACATCAAAAAAATCAGTTTCATCTACATGAGTGAAATCATCGTAATTAGGATTACTAGAAGATGCACCCTTAGCCATGTTACCCCTAGTACCTCTACCAGAAATAAAACGTCAAATTCATTTCATTATAATTATGTAAATAAATAATTAAAGATAATGAAATTAAGTACGATAATTAAAATTAAGTACAATAATAATTTAAAGAAGGAACGAAGGTACCAAACGCCGACGTGTAATCGAGGTTGAAAATTGAAACTTTTCTCGATTGATGATCCTCAAGCTAGTTGCCAACTTCACTCCCAATTTTTGAACTTTGATATAAATAAGCAAATAAAATAAAATATTTAGTAGGCAATGTAGACTTGTAGAGAGATAGATAGAGAAATTAGAGAGATGGTAGGAAGATTTGTGAGAAAAATGAAGAGGAAAATGAGGTATTTATAGTTGAGAAATAGGGTTAAAGTGCAAATATACTAACTTAGGGGTTAAAAATAAATATTAAGAGGGTAGGGGGACCAAAATGGCCGTTATAGATGTTGCACAACGGCCAGAATCTAAATTTGGCCGTTGTGCAAAGGTTATTTTTGCAAAGGTGGGGGGGGGGTCTCGGAGGGGGCGGGGAGGGTCGAGGCGGGATGGGCGGGACGAGCCCTAGTCCCGTCCCGAGTTCGAACCCCGCTACCATTTTTTAAGGGGGATCGGGGCGGGGCGGTAAGCGGGACGGGGCGGGATTGGCCGACCCGGCCCACCGGACACCTCTATTTTAAAGTATGGTAGTTACTTGATGGAAAGTGAAGAACCATTCTGCTTTTTTCTTATTCTATTTCTTTCATATTCTTTAACCTACCTAAACTGAAAGAAAAAAAAAAGACCAAAGAGGGTGTCATATAGTTTTGGAAAGAAATCTAAGAAAAAATTAATTTCCATTCGTCGAGATCTTTGCGTGTGTAGTTAATGGAACTTGGCCACAAAGATAGTTTTGCATGGCAATATAATTTATGGGATTTCACATAGCACGCCAAGAAGTTTCATCTAATGTCACAAAAAAAAATCAAAAAAAAAAATGTTAATTTCCTTAAAATTTTGTAGTATTTCCAGATTAAAATTTTGTAATATTATTTATAAAATATTTTATTTTCAGTAGAAATACTATATATTACTAATATAATCTTTGTATAAGTGTGGTATTTGGTTTCCATGTTAAACTCAGCATAACAGCATAAGTTATTTTATAGAGAAATCTATGTATTATTTTATACAAAATAAAAAATCAGTAAAGAAATGTGTATTAGCAGTACGTTTATAATTATTCACTGCATAATAATTACTACTTCGCACAAAAAAAAAATATAGTATAATTCTTGCATAACTAAATTGTAAACCAAACAACTAGACGTACAATGATTAAAGCATCTAATATTTAGTGATTAGATTTTCAATTGTTTTATAACATTTATACATTCGTCTATTACATTAAAATACTCCAGTATAATTTATACTTCCTAATTTTTCTTATTAACAACAAACAACAACAATTGTAATCCCATAAGTGGAGGGCTCTGGAGAGAGTAATGTGTACGCGGACCTTATCCCCTATCTAATTGGGATGTAGAGAGGAATTTTTCTGATTAAATAAATCCTAAATGTAGGAAAAAAATAATTTAATTCATCAATTATTATTTCTTCCTTTTCTAGACCCAAATTTCTTCATGCAGATTAATTTTCCTACGTGATAGGATGGGTGGGTTGTGGGAAGTTATGGGCTATAAATAAACAGAGAATACAATGCTTAATACTCCAATTTTAACTTACACGAATCCAATTGTTCCCTTATTTTCTCACCACTAAATTTTCTGTCTTTCAATGGCCGCCATGCATAAGCACCCTTATTTTCTCCTTGCCCTCTTCATGTTTCGTAAGTTCTCATCTCTTTGTATGCCCAGATTTTACTCTTAATTGATTCATATATTGTATTTAACTAATTTGAAATTGAGATATAGTTATACTATCTTTGTGTGATTCAATTAAATGTATCTTTAAAAGCGAACACAGTGTTGCAACATTGAGTTCATCTGAATCAGTACTTTGATAATTGATTAAAATTACAATAAATAATAGATTTGTATCTTCATAGGCAATTTGATTCATCTTAATTGATATTTTCTACGCGCATAAATTTATGTATAAAAGTTTATCAAAGTTATAACAAAAATAATAGATTTGCATCTTCATAGGCGAATACGATTTTGCAGCATTATTGGTTCATGTGAATCAATAGTTTCAATTTATGTATAAAAAATCATCAAAACTATAATAAATAGAGTAATAGATTTGAAAACGTAATTTAATACAATTAGTTCAATACTAAAAATCTTTAAAATTGAATTAATAGAGCTTAAATGATGAATGTAACAGTTGTTTTCTTACCATTTTGCAGAAGTAATTGCTGTTTCAGCCACACAATTTACACTTCAAAACAATTGCGGTTACACAGTATGGCCCGGTACACTTTCCGGCAATGGAATCTCCATCTCCGGCGATGCAGGTTTCGCATTAACCCCCGGCGCCACCATCCAACTCTCCGCCCCTAATGGATGGTCCGGCCGGTTCTGGTCCCGAACCGGTTGCAACTTCTCCGATTCCGGCAACGGCACATGTCAAACCGGTGATTGCGGCGGCACATTAAAATGCCCCGCCGGTGCCGGTGGTGTACCGCCAGTAAGTCTAGTTGAATTTACAATTGCTAATACCAAAGATGAAAAGGACTTTTACGATGTTAGCCTTGTTGATGGTTATAATGTTGGTATTGGTGTACGGGCTACCGGTGGGACCGGTGATTGTCAATACGCAGGTTGTGTTACGGATTTAAATGTGAACTGTCCGAAAGAGTTACAAGTGATAGATTCAGGTGTTGTGGTAGCGTGTAAGAGCGCGTGTGCACAGTTTAATACGCCGGAGTATTGTTGCACCGGGGAACATGCAACGCCGGAGAGTTGTACGCCGACGGAATATTCGAAGATGTTTAAGGATGCGTGTCCTAGTGCTTATAGTTATGCATATGATGATGCTTCAAGTACCTGTACTTGTTCTGGTGCTGATTATATTATTACATTTTGTCCAACCAGTTCTTAATTATTTTTTTTATGATTATTGTTGCTAGAGAGTGAAGTACTATTTTTTGTAATCTCCATTGATTTATAAGCATTTTGATAGAAAAATATTGTTATTAATGATAGTTATCTATGATTCATCAATGGGTTCGTCTTATTTTACAAGATTCATAAATCATAATTTACTTAATACTACTACAATTTGTCCAAGTGTAGTAGTATTAAGTAAATTATGATTTATGAATCTTGTAAAATAAGACGATAGTTCATGAATGTTTATGGTTGGTTGCTCATTGATGGTTGTTACTGTTACTGTTACTATTTTTTGTAATCTCCACTTTGTTATATACGATTTTGATATTTCTTAGGAGTAACTGGGGGAATTCATGGTATATTAGTTTTGATTTTTTATTTCAAAAATCATATATTATTACCATATTTAATTAATTTGATTTGATATGGTGCATTCAATAGTTTAATTTCAGCTTATGCGGTATGGTAAGTCGGTAATTATAATTTAGACTTCCATTTAGAATTATGGTAAGTTGGTAATTGCGGTACAGCAATTCCTATTTACCTTGCATACCCTACTTTAAATTTATGAATTTTGAATTCTAAAAAAATGTACTTATGAGTTATTGATAAATTATTGTACATATTAAATACTATTAATTTTAAACCAAAATTATTGAGTTCCTGCTAGAATGATCCCACCAAGACAAGTTAAGTAACTCAATCTAATAAGACAAATAGAAAGATTTAACTTTAACATATTTTTATCTCTGTGGAGTAAAATTTACCCATTTTATTGGCATACACCCATGGTGAAGTTGATGTTAAGAAAATCATAAAGCATATTTAGTTGTTCCTATTGATACCTTCCTTATTCCCTAATTTTACTATGTTAATTACAATAAATAAAGTCCTCCATTTTATTACTCCATAATTTTGAGGTGAAAAGATTCTTTCTTGGGTCGGTGTGAATCTTGTAAAAACTAGGTGTATTTATCCATTGGAGTTCAAAATTGTCTGTTTGGGGATGAGGAGAAGTCAAATCATGGTTTGATTAAAAGACAGATTTAGTTGAACAAATACAAAAAAAAAAAAAAAAAAAAAAAAGAAGACAGAAGTCAGTGAGATTCGTCCATTTTAAAGGGATTGCAACTGAAGTTAACATTAAAAATAGTTATAGTTTAATCATAGATTGATCAAGGACACTGACATTTTCAAATGATTGAAAATTCACACCCCTCGACTGTTAAAATGTTCCCTTTCTCATAACAAAGTGGATTAATAAATAATTAAACGTTTAATTCGTTATAGAACTTCGTCATAGTGACCTGCAAGCGAATATAAAAGCCAAAAGACAATTTGCTTAGTTAATTGGGATTTCTAATTTCAAGATTAAGTTTGAGCTGAAGCTTATGAGAGAACAAGCTATTTAAAGGGGTTAGCACCTGTTTAGTAGTACTCACTTCTAAAACAAACAAGCTGTCCCATGTTCATGCAGGGTCCGGCGATGCACCACACCCTACAAGTGTAACGTAAACAGCCAGCCTACTCAGGCGCAAATATTAGTAGCTATTGTCATGGCTCAAACCTAAACTACAACTTGTAGGTCACACAAGGACAACTTACATAGAAGAATAAAACCTCAAATTACTGTACAATACTACAATCTAAACCAATAATTGATCAAATACAAGGAGAAAGGGAACATAAAATCAATACTAAGAATTTAAAAGAATGTAAAATGATCCACAGTAAGTGAAAATTTCTTACCTATACTACTCTGAGAAGTCGAGCTGTCAAATTTAAAAGAATGTAAAATGAGGAAAAGCAAACATAAATCCAGGAATAATAAGGCTAGTAGTTAAAGGCACAAGCCAAAATAAAATACACAATTAATTGCTGCAAGGCCTTGGGCCAATTCATTTTGCTCCTTTTAACTCTTATCCTTTTCCTTTGATTACATTTCCTCTACATCAAGACTTTCATCTTTGAAAGCCAAAATCTCAAATTAGTTTCCCACCCAAATCTTTTACCAAATGAACATTTGGGCTGGAAGCTAAAAAGAAAAACTAAATTGTGAGCGCTTCGCGCCACATTTTCCTACCCCAAAGAGGAAAGCTTACAACACATTACAAGCCGGCCAATGAAAAAGAAATAGAAAAAAGGACCTAAAGCTAACCTACAATGTACACCAAATTCATTTTCTAAAACCAATCTTGCCTCTAAAACCAAGCGTCCAATTCGCCCCAACCTGTGCAAAGACCTTTACCCTCGTGTTCATTGCTAAATAGTGTTTGGTCCGAACAATCAAGCGATGCACCACATGCCACGTTATATGATTGGCATGCTGAATGACACACTCGTAGCCGGTTGTCCCCGTCCTTGTCACATTTTTGAATTGAAATCTGGTTTTAAACAATTAGACAGGAATAATGAATAAATGGGTACTCACAAATGCATGGTGAATTGCTTTGAACTCAATATGTCGAGGACATTTGGAGAAACTTACCCAGCAGGCTAGTCGTTTAGCAGCTCCATCACAATCTCTACCCCTAAAAATGTTCAAAATCTTTCGAGGACCAGCTGGGAATAATCTGTTGTAGTTGGGCATCACAACAACTTCTTCCAGTTGCTGCAAGATACTTAACTCACTAGGTGCACAGTGTTGTCCCGATACATCATTTTGAAGTACGTCTTTACAAACAGAAAGACTAGGAAGAAGCATGGAACTATTCTGGCACGTGTAACCAGCATAGTCAGAACAACGGAACTCACAAACTCCGTTATCACATACCCCACCATGAAGGCTGCACTGCTCATCACATACAGCTGTGTATCACCAAGTGAAATGTTAGCTAAAGTAAAAAAACAACATACCCAGTGAAATCCCACAACGTGGGGTCTGGAGAGGGTAGAGTGTACGCAGCCTGACCTCTACCTTGGTAGGTAGAGACGCTGTTTCCGAGAAGCTAAAGTACAAAAACCAAAAAAACATAGTAACACACCCTTTGAATGATGATTCACTTTAAGGACAAAATAAGATATCCATCCACAAATAGGGAATCTTAGTAGCTCAGTTGGTTGACTACCTGAACTTTCACCTTGTTGGTGAGGGTTCGATTCCCCACTTTCTAATCCCCTTCCCCATTCCCCTACCGCAATAAAAAAATTAAAAAAAAAAGAAGATAGATATCCACAAATTTAAGGCATAACATAAAGTTGATGTTGTCAAATTTGACGTTACAAAATCTTCAACCTACTGGTTCATCAAGTACCAGACTTCCAAGTTCGATTGCAAAAATTATAAGGAATTTGGGTGTGTGTGGTGTGGGGGGGGGGGGGGGGGGGGGGGGGCTTCGACCCAAAAGATTTTGAGGTGGTTCAACAAACTTAAGTTGACTATCCTTTTAGGGATCGTTTGGTAGGAGGTATTAGAGAAAATAACACTGGTATTAGCTTTGGTATTATTTAATATCTTGTTTGGTAATGTTTTCAACCTATGTATAACTAATACCAGTATTAGTTATACACCCTATTCAATACTATTCTAATACACCCTATTCATTTAATACAACAAATCAATCAGTCGATAAAAAATAATGACCACATAACTAATCTCGGCATTATTAATCTCAGCATTACTAATACATCAATACTTCAATACTATTCTTATACACCCTGCCAAACGACCACTTACAACATAACATTGTGGGAAGGAATCAATTAAACCACATTACCTGTGGAACAATCAATGCCAGTAAACCCGTTATCACATTCACAAACACCATTCCCAAGACACTTGCCATGTCCACCACAATTGCCAGGACAGGAACCTGAAATAAAAAGCAGAAATAATCACACCAAATAAAACTACTTTCCAAAAGTTCCCAAAATCACAGAGAAATTATGGGAGCTCACGTTTGCTACAATCATGACCACCAAACCCAATAAAGCATTGACATTGTCCACCTAAGCAATCTCCATTGAAATTGCATGAATTGGGACATTGACTAGACAAAGAAACTGGATTCACATCACATAGTTCACGGTAAGCTGGGCAAATGAGCTCACCTACAATTGAGAAAAAATAGAGTAGACAAAAAAGAGGTGAGTAAGTTGGCAGAAATCAACAAAGAGATACTTTAGTGATTAAACAGAAGTAGCACGATTATTATTACCATTAAAACCAGGAAATTGGATAGGTCCACCAGCTTTTGGACAAGCTCTCCAAATGCCATCTACAGCAACCTGCGGCAAATTTCACCATATAATAAGCTAATCCTTCCAAAAATATATTCTTTTTCCAAATATAATCTGACCTGGAAGAAGTGAACTACGATAAATACCTAGGATCTAGGGCACAGAAAGAGGCATCCTGAGGTTTCATATCAACACTTATAACTCTAGAAGAAATTAACACGGCACTCACCTCTGACATTTTTAATGAACCAATTCCCAGGAGGTCATGGGTTCAAGCCGTGGAAACAGCCTCTTGCAGAAATGTGAGGTAAGGCTGCGTACAATACACCTTTGCGGTCCCGCGCTTCCCCGGATTCTACGCATAGCGGGAGCTTAGTGCACCGGGCTGCCCTTTTTTTTTATAATATTAACCTTTCGGTAAGAGACAATTTACAATTTTCATGTATTCCGATCGACCCAGCAATACTATTCCGTCTTATTTTCATTTTAATTTTGATAGGATATAAATGCTATTTCCATATTCCCCAACTACTTGTTTTATGGTGTTCTAACAAATTATGATAGTATAACTGGATACAGTATTTCTCTTTTATCTCTGCATTAGTTAAATTATGGCATTCTCATGGACGGTTAGATAGCCTTTTAATATTAGAAGGGTCATATTCACAAGCTCTTACAGTTATGCTTCACAAGAATGTAGATACTTCTTGTAGGTACCGAAGTTTATTCCCTAATATGGCTAAATAGAAATCGAATTATTTAGTCTAGGGATATTGCAAATATTTTTTAGAAAACTAACAATATTAGGCATTTTCAAATGTTCCGAAGTCATACCTCTAACAAATTGTTTGAGCACCTATGCTGATAACAACCATTGCCTTGGACCATAGAGCCACGTACAAATCCACTACGCACTAAAGACGAAGCCATGCACCTGTATGGATTCAAACTAAAAATAAGTGAGCTAATATCCGATTATATATTATAATCTGCAAAAGCTACAGGAGAACACCTCACCTTGAACTACTTCCCCTCACTTCACCTAACATCATATCAGGTGCACGAGCACCATTGGTGTATGTACATGATCCATCAGAGTAGGCAACAAAATAAGTGCAATAATCGGCCAATGATGACTGACCACCTGCAATAGCCATCCATCAGAAGTTACAACAGAAAAGCCAGTTCTAGAAACTTCCTAAACCAGTAATGTTGAGTTTTTAGCCAAAATTATCCCTTATCTATGGGAATAGGTCTATTTTGGTCCTTCAAATAAAACATTGAGCATCTTTAGTCCCTTAAGTTTGCTAAAGTGGAGCACCTTTAGTCCAACTAACAAAATGGGCTTAAAAACTAATGGTGACTACCAACAACACAGCAAAAACTGATCTAATAAACCGACCAACTTTCAAGCCTACCAATTTTTTTTGAAATAAAACCGACCCAGCTTGGTTGTTTTATTTTGTGCCAAAAACCGACTGAGCTCGATTTTTGCCGTGTTTTTTGGTAGTTATCATTAACATTAAAAACAAAGAAATAAATGCAATACCTGTGTTAGCTTGTGGAAAATATTGTGCCCATTGGGGAAGATCCCCACTGTAATTCATAATTGGACAATAACCTTCTGCCTCCCTATTAAATGTACATCCAGATAACTGGGTGGTGTTACAATGATAGGCTCCCTTCCAGTGATTGCAGGGGAAGGTAACGAAATCCGGCCCTTGGTTGCGACCCCAATCAAGACGGTCAGCCATGCTATAGTTAGCTCGGTACCATCCACTGTCCTCAAGTAAAGCAAGAGTCATTTTTGAAACCACTGATCTTGTATCCACCGACCCAGTCATGATCTCATTCATCAATAGTCTTTTCTCCCAGTGAGAACCTGCGGCGATTTTTTAATTAAACAATCGATCCATAACTTAAATAGATATTTATTTATGATAAAAGACAATTATCAACCTGATGTACCACGTCCGCCTCCATCTTCTAGCTCCAGTCCAGTGAAATTCTCAGAGAATGCCTGCAGTGATAAAATGGTAAAGGGTATATATTTAATGTAGCCAAAAATAAGTAGCTTACATAAGCTACAGGAATCAGAGAAAGAAAATGAAATAGTATAGAGTATACCCCATAGTGATAGCGAGCATGCATGATAACTCGAGGAAGCACCACTCGAGTTGCCATTCTTCCAAGTTTTTCATCCATTGCTGTTTCAGTAACCTACATATGGACAAGTAAATGCACATCAAGCTTCAGCATAAAAACATGTAGAATTAGTAGGAACTAAAGAAGTTTGGGCAAGTTTTGAGCATCATTCACAACTTTCACTTATCCAAATAAACTATTTGTAAGCTTTTGTATGGTCTCAGTAATAAATAAATTGAACAGAAAAAGCTCCTAAATTTGGAGCATAATGTGGACCCCAAACATCAGAATTGGCAATCAAAGGGGGAAAGGAAAGAACACAACAAGAGTAAGTTGAGCCCTTTTACTACAACCATTTTAAAAATTAGCCCCTTGGGACCTCTTTCACCTCACCTTCTAGTCTCATTTTTTCCCCTATATTCCAACTTTCTTCAATTGACTAATGGATCGTGTTGCTTGAGATAATCACAGTTGAATCAGTAGGCTAACAGAAGCTAATCATATCAATTGACGAACCATATGCTTAACAAAATAATAATTCAATTGACTAATATGATTTCTCTCAAAAAAAGATAACAGAAGAACCAACTCGCAGACATTTTCAACAGTTTGAGCACAATTGACCATATAAAAGTTAAAACTACAAAATGTGTAAGGGATCTTCAAAATCTGATCAAAAGCAAAACCAAAGGACCCTAATCTTTCATCTGTGTCTAAAAGTATTCAACATAATTCCTCAAAAAGGGAAAAGAAACTTTTAGTGTACAAAAACATTTACCGATCAATATATAATTAAAAGGAGTTTGCCGCTCGTCAACCCAGGAAGAGGAAATATACATGACTTTTTGTTGGGAAAAAGTCTTGCAAGAAATCATCTCTGTTTAAACTCTCAAGAACACTTTCACTTTCCCCTTCTCCATTGGAGATAATTATAAATTACAAGGAAGAGAGACTTTCTTTTCTACAGCAAAGCTAACACAAGGATATCAGAACTTAAGCGAATACATAGTCTATCTTGCACTTTATACTCCTGTACATGGAAGTGGTAATACATATAACTTTTCCATGGTGAAAACGGTTTGTAAAAGATAACCACTGCAGGGGAAGGAGATTATTGCAGTTTATGAACTCTTATTAATCAGAATCAAAATTACCTGACTACGCCTACGTTTTCTCTCATCACGAAAATGAGCAAAAGCATGAGGATCAAATCCAAGAACATGCATCACTTCATGTATCAAAGTAGCTTGAAGTAAAGTTTCCGCTTCAGCAGTTAAATGGCGAGGAGCAACATTAACATGCCCTGAAACCAGAAAATCTCAGTTTAGCTGCAATGTCTATGAAAAAATCTTATGTAGTGACATGTTTTTTGCTCACCAGCAACAGCACGACCCCATTGATCACGCTCACATGCTACAGCCCATGCAAGAGTGTTGCCTGTTGTTGGCCTTGTAGTTACCAGAAGAACCAAATCCGTATTTGCAACACCCTCTGAAGTATACATGGAGAAAATATAAATATTCAAACACGACAACATTGAACCAAATAGAATTTAAAATATCATAATAGAAATGTACCTTCAACGTATTTCCTTGGGAGTTGTACACCTCCATCTTGTCCACAAGCAGAATATCCACTTAACCGCAGGTTTCCCTTAACTGGCTCAACGGACAAGGCTCTTTTAAACCAATCCGCTGTCTGCTCAAGGGCCTGTATTGCAAATTGCATCCAGTTAAAATATTAAATTATTTTCTTTAACTCAAAGGCCTTTCTCAAGTACTAATTACTGGCACTAGAAATGGCATGTTCATCTGTAAAAATTTCAGTATGGTTAAGGAAAAGAGGATAAACCTTGCGAAGGCGATGCCTTTTGTCCTCCCCAGCTATATCATCTAAGGTACAGTTATACCAGCAATCACCATAAACTGGAGGATCCCCATGGGGATTACAAGATGTACCAGAAAACGAAGCACCTGGTGGCTCCCCGAGCTAATTAGGCAGAAAGAGAATTGATAAATTAGTAAGGACACGTAATAATTTCTCGAAAATACTTTTCAACTGATGATAAGTACTTGCCTTCACAATGTCCCCGACTTTTTGACAATCTCTCTCAGATGAGTGACCGACAGCATCATAATTTAAAAAGATTCTAATGGGTTGCATGACATCATTTTGTTCTTTGGGAATTTCAAGTAATGCCCTTCCTCTACGGTGAGGAGAATTTGAAGCCACGGACTCCTCATACACCTGGGGAGTGACGGAATACACTTGCAAACCAGGTCTTTTCCTTTGTTCAATTATCTGATCATGGATACAAGAATGTGATATGGTACTCTTATCTTCTTTTTCAAGGTCTTTTCTCAATAATTGATGGTCTGCGAAAGTTGCTAAGCTGGTCTCTAGACACAATAGTAGCAATAGAACCTAAGAGAGGCAAAGTAGAGAGGATTTCAAGAAAAACATCAACCAAAATCAACATCAACAATCATAATCGCTAAGCAGTTCAAACCAAAATCAAATTTTGTGTACTCCACTAGCTAACTAGAGCTGATCAACCTTACAAAAATTTAAGCTTACAAAAATGCAGTCACCGCAACACTTTAACAAGCGGAGCAGGAAAAGAAATCATGTCTCAAGCAAATGCAAATCAAGGAATGTATGTGCAAAAGATTAAAAAAACAAGAATTTTCGAAAAATGTCTCTTCTGAGATGAACAGCTAATCTCCAAATTCTACATGAAAATACAAAATCTATAAGCAGTTCAAACCAAAATCATTTTTTTATGCTCCACAAGCTCACTAGAGCTGATAAAGAACCTTACAAAAGTTTTAACTATTACCCTAAGCTAAATAAACTCCATAAATATCAGTGATAATACAGAATTAACCCCTCAAGCAAAAAAGCCCCAATCTTTATAATCCAATTCAACCAACAATAACAACAACATACCCGGTGAAATCACACGAAGTGGGGTCTAGGGAGGGTAGAGTATACACAGACCTTACCCCTACCTCAGAGAGGCTGCCAGTAGACCCTCGGCACAAGAACCAGCTAAAAAGGAGAAAACTATCACCCTTATTTGAGCCAATTAATCAAATATACCTAGTTTAACAAAACACCCATTACCCAAAATAAAAAGGAATGAAACTGAAACTTCATAAGGAACAATAAGATCTTATAAATACAAAATTACCATAAAAATGCAACATATTTACGAGGGGAAAACAGCAAAAAATACAAACTTTCTGAATAATTCATAACTTCGACAGATCCAAATCTTTCTCTACTGACAAAAATAACAAATTCCCAAGTTTTTAAACTACAAATATTATTCAACTATCCAAACAGCTTTCCTAAAACTCATACATTAACATACCAACATATTATCCACAAAAATAAAAAACAAAATTAACCAGAAATTGAAAATAAACCCTAACTCCAAAATTAAAAAACCTTACCTTTGGAAAAAATACACCAAATCTGAGCTTATTTGAAGAGCTGGATTTTGAATGAACACTAAAAATACCTATACTTTTACTACTACTATTACTATTACTACTACTACTAATACTACTGCTACAACACCAAATCTTCAACTCCATTAAACGCTGCGTTTAACAAAACACAACACAACCACTACATCGCCACCGTACACGGCGTTTCTCCGATCGGCTCTGTTAAATGTAGACCCCACAACATTATACAAACAGATGAGTATATGTATACACTCACTAAGGTGTAAAGATTGGAACTTTATCAATCTTGAAGACACCCTTTTGAGAAAAATGAACAATGAGAATTAAAAATAATTAATTTGATGAAAAAAATTATCAGTTCTTGAATAAAGATGAACTGGGTGTACTTGGTTTAGCTTATTCTCGAAAGTGAACCAAAAATCTATACATTTTTTGTGAAAGCAAAGTTCTTGTATTTGTTTGGATGATATAAATATGTGTGTATAATTTAATATAAACTATAAAGTGAATAAGAATAGGTAGGGGTGGGTGGAGTTAGATTGTAATTTTAAAAAGATTAGATTAATATTTTATGTGTTTTTTGTTCAATGAAAAAAGTTACACTTGTTAGTATAAAATATCAAGGTGTTTATTAAAGTAGCCTTGCTTTTTATTGGAACTACTGAAATACCATTGCCTTTTTTTCTTCCATTATAAAAATGAGTGGCTTAGCCAAAAGTTTTTACCATTATTTTTGAGATAATTACCTTGTATGAAATTTAGGGCAATAATATTATTAAAATTAACACACATTATTAAGTCTTATCAAAAATGGCCCAGCCCCCCTCTCTCTCCCTCTCGCACTCTCTCTCTTTCTGATCATCGGAAATTTCATTCAAATTTGGTGGCGGTGAGTTCGCCAGAGAACGGAATCCATTTAGATCTAGTGTTGGAGTTCGTCGGAAAATAAATTTACTCAAATCTGGTGGTTGTGAGTTCATCGGAGAATGGAAACTACTCAAATCTGGTGTTGGAGTTTGCCGGAGAACAAAATCCACTCAGATCTAGTAGTGGTGAGTTCGCCAGAGAATGAAATTCCGAGCGAGACACACCCAACTGCTCTGGCTCTAGCTCTAAAGTAGATCGTTACCTCAGCTTTAAAATTGGAATCACCTTTTACTCCGGTTCGTTGCTTGTTGTGTATTGCATCAAAAAATATATATATAAAAAGCACTTTAATCACCAAAAATCCTTATTTTTCATCAAATCGGTTCGTGGAGCTAAATAAGAAGAGTAAATGGCAGATGTTTGGGTATGTCTTTTTTCGTCTTCATTCTCATATCTATCCTCGTCATGGTCGTGAGCTCGCTGGAGAAAAAAACTCCGGCGATAATGGTGGTTGTTGTTGGTATGTTGATGGTGGTGTTGGTGTTTGTAAAGTGTATATTCTTGTATATCTCCTGAAAAGGGGTTTCTGGTGAAAAGTAAAACAACTTGCAGTACATGTATAAACTACAGTTTGTATATTCTTGTATAATATTGTATATTCACTTAAAATGGTGAAAACAACTTGCAGTACATGTATCAAAAAAGTAACCCTGCAGTTTGTATTGTATATTCTTGTATATCCCCGGAAAAGGGGATTTCTGGTGAAAAGTGAAATAATCAGCAGTACATGTATAAACTGCAGTTTGTATATTATTGTATAATAGTTTATATGGGTGTATACGCACCTTTTATACACTATTATACATTTTTATGCACCTATATACAATATATGTCTTGTATAAAAATATAATTCTTGTTTAAAATCGTTCAGACTTGTGTTTATACCTACTTTACAATATTGTATAAATGAGTATTTTCGTGTATAATATTGTATAACGTATATACATAATGTACATGTCTTTTGTATATAAGTGTATAATATTGTATAAATATATTTTTGGGCTATATTTTTGCAATGTAAGTTTTGGATTATATTTTTACAATGTAAGTCAGTGAATTGTATATTTCTGAAATTTCCCCATTATTTTTTTTGTAATAAATATTCTACCATAACTTTTAGTACTCCCTCCGTCTCAATTTATATTATATGATGCAGTTTAACTGCGCATGAAATTTAATAAAAAAAATTATTTTTAAATCTTGTAATCTAAAATAAGTCAAATATACTTGTGTGATTAAAAATAAACGTAAAAGGTAGTTTAAGTTAAATTATTATCAAATAAAAATTATATCATTCTTTTAAGGTTAATTAAAAAAAATGTGTCATGTAAATTGAAACAGTTGGACTATCATTTTATTTAAATTCAATGATAAGGAAGGGTAAAAATACTACTATTTGATTTTCTTTTATCTGAAAAAAATCTTCTTTTTTGAATTAATCGTAAAGAACAAAACAATTGTCGGTTTGGGTTTGAAACTTGTCAATTTAGAATTTCAGTCGCAATTAGTAGATTAATGTTTCATTAAATGACAGTTGATGAATTTATTAATGATGATTTTTGTTTTATTGGTTTTAAATTATGTGATGACACGATATTGATTACTATTTGGAGCTATGAGAAATAAATTTGGTGTCCAAATTTACATACATGACAAAATAAATATAGGTAAACTCATAAAAGGAATACAACAAATCAATCATGGGAAAGTTTGTTGTCCATTAGCTAGTTAGATAAACTATTTGGGGGTTTTATAATCACTCTTTCGTCACAGCACTAACAACTTGATTGTTAGACATAAAAAAGAATGAAATTGTTAATACTAAAAAAAACTTTAAGTGTTTAGCCGAGTTCAGTGACAACCGAACTGTTTCATAACCGGATTTACTCCTAGCCCTCGACTACAAGAACTTCATCGGCTACTAAGGCATCTTAGCCGAGTTGTTAGTTAGAGGTACGACTGGGACCCACTCAAATGAAGACGCCTCAATGACCAAGTCAAAAGGGTTTCCGAACCCCATAAGCAGTAACGACCAACAACAGCTAGAAGAAAGGGTCATTATCCAAGCAAGAGGAGTAGAGGGCGAAAAAATAGGCACCACCTCCCCCATAGTCGGCCATTGAACTTAGTAGGTTACTTGATGACTGACATGGGGGGCACGTTTGTACAATTGTTTTTCCTTTTTGTATTATAAATAGGATCATTCTTTATATATAAAACACACACAATCAATCAAACAACTCAAATTTTATCTATCTTTCTATCATTTTATCCTTTACTTTTACTGTACTCAGTTGTATTCATGTTTCTTACCTCTTAGTTTACTCATACCACCGTCATAACGCTTTCTGGAGTTGTTGGGGAACCCATCGAGATTAGAGTTCCGTCTCCAACCCAAATCGCTTAAGTAAAGGAATCAATTTGTCTCCCGATTTCATCAGTCGATAAAACGCCAGAGAGCAGAATCCAGGGCGAGAACAAATTTCACACGCCCAGTGGGACCATAGGTGAATTAATTGCAAAGTTTGATTCTCCAGGTCAGGATCATTCTTGGTGTATGCGCCTAAGGTCCGGTAAGAAAATGAACCTTGAGTCCAGTCCACATCCTAAACAAAATCCTCCCAGAAGGAACAACGAACCGGTATCCTCCTCGGGTATGCCTACATTGGTTGATACCCCTCCACTTCCTCTATCAACCCAAGCTATGGAAGAATCTAGCCAATCTGAAGGTCCAACCATAATGACCACGTCATTTATTAGACAATAGATCGACTTGGGCATCCACGACATTATGTACCAAGTTATTAATAATTGGCAGACATTGTGAAGCCGATGGTACATAATGAAGTTCAGCAAGCGAGGGAGATGGAAACCAACTGAATGCACCAAGGAGAATGTTCGGCTAGTTCTGTCATCCCTCTGACGAGCGATGATGTTCAGCATGAGACCGTGACTCCCGGTGTTGTTCCTCGTCCGCATATACATCAGCTAGTGCCCACTCAGGCGCAGCCGATAGCGTACCTAGGAACACAAGCCCAATCGCCTGGCAACCAGCACACTGCATGGTCGCCGCCGAACCTTGGGGGGCAAAATGTGCCACTTGACCAAGGGAGGCTACAATATGGGCGAATCAACATGGCTCGGAGACCAGTTCAGGCTCCATGACACTTTGGATTGCCGTACGTTCCTACGAACCGCCCTACGATGTAGGCAAACAATATTGGCCAGCCGATGGCCCCTGGATATGACTTAGCTCGGCTATCTGGTGACGCTGTTTACAGATGAATACCATTCCAGTAGCCATTGCCAGTACCCAATTCATACCTTTCAGGAAGCGTAAATTTTCTAAGAACGACCGACGTCCGAGGAGAGCATCCATGGGGCATTACCCCACCTATTGGTAATGGCCAACAGACCACCAACAACCTTCAAAACCATGTCCAACAAAGTACAGAATGGAGGCCGCTAATGCAAAACGCCTACCAGTCGAATCCAGTCGAGAATCGGCAGGGGACGTCACAACTCATAAACCCATAAATTATTGCTAATACCATGCGGAGGTACTTCGGCATCCAACTGAAACCTTTGGACAAGCCTGTTTATAAGAAGCCTTACCCTGATTGGGTAGATCGAGGGGCTTCAAAACACCAGAGTTTTCCATCTTCTCTGGCGACGACGGCAAATCCATTATCGAGCACATCGGTAGACTTACTGTCCAGTGCGGTGAGGTGGCCAGAATGAGTACCACAAGTTGCAGTTATTCCCTCTCTCACTAATGGGAACAACTTTTGCATGGTACTCCTCTTGAGCTCCTGATTCTGTGCAGAGCTGGGCTGGCATGGAGGGTTGCTTCCATGATAGGTTCTATTGGCCGCAACCTTAGGTTACTGTGACTGATCTAACGAATCTCAAACAGCAGGTCGATGAATCGGCTACCGATTTAATCGAGAGGTTCAGAAAGAAGGTTGGAAAATGCACCGTACACTTCCCCGAATCTGAGTGCGCCCACATGATAATCAACAATATGCACCCTCAGTTAAATGAGAAGTTGGTGGGATAATCCTACTCTGATCTGAGCCAGTTAACTGAAAAGGCTAGACAAATAGAGCAGTACGTCTAAGAAAAGGAGCGGAGAAGAGCCAGCCGAAATTGAAGGCTCCCACTTGGTATCCATAATTGAAGCGGATGAGTCTGACTCAAAGTCAGCCGATCGCACGGAAGACGCAATGGTGGCCAAGATTGTTACAGGTAAGGTTTACTCTTGCCCAGCCTTGAAAGCCGTAAAAGGCAAGGAAACGAGTTCATCCGATGATAGGGTCGATTACTCATTTGACATCACAAAGGTAGATCAGATTTTTGATCATCTGCTCAAAGATAAGCAAATTCGGCTGCTAGATGGCCATAGGATTCCACCTGCCGAGGAACTCAAAGATAAGAAGTATTGTAAGTGGCATAATTCATACAATCACTCTACTTCTAATTGTGTAGTCTTCAGAAAGGTGATCCAAAAAGGCATTAAGGAGGGGAGGTTCAAGCTAGCCGACAAGAGTATGGCTGAAATATCCATTGATACCGACCCCTTTCCTGCGGTACCAATATCTATGGTATCTTTTGCTAAGCCTGATGAGTCAAGGGACACCAAAGGGAAACAACCGATGAAAAAGGTGTGGGTCCCAAAGAACCTATCGAATGGGAGAAAGCCACAAGGACCTCTGTGTTCTACATGTTAGGCAGCCTACATGACATTCGTGATGACAGGCAGCCAGCTAGGAGCAATTTTCATACTTCGAATAGATGAAGAACCACTTCCTAAAACCAAATAGAGGGTGGTCGAGTTTAACGTAAATGGGGGTGTTTTGTCCTTACGTATCATGGCAAGAAATGAGGACCAGACGAGACCCCGGAGAATGATCAAACCAGCCGCCAACACAGAAGAAGGGAAGTGGTCTGTCAATCAGGCTCCCGGAAAGAAAGAAGCACCACCGAGAGTCGTATCCAGGACTCAGAAAAGAAGGATGCAACGTGCCAAGGCCTTGCGTAAGATGCAACAGACATTGCATCTAATTTCCAACACCAAGGCAACAAAAAATCAGGAGATTTCTGAGTTTGTCGTAGCCGAAGCTATCGAGCGGGCATTCGGCTCAGTTGCTTTAAGGGAAATGTCGTCAGAAGAAGAGATGTCGGGTCAACCAGAGCTGGATGAACAACCTACCGATAACCCGACGGAGGAACCTCGACAAGAGAACGTGGCCCCAGATGGACCTCTAACCGAGGCAACCCCACAGATCGTGCAGCGGATTCAGTTAGAGGATCCCCAGTCGATCCTCATTTATCTCTAGGAAATGAAATATATGAGCTCCTGGTCAGTCGAATTGGATAAAGGAGGGGACTCCATCCTCAATTTATTCAGCCAAGACCTGGTTGATGAGGTGTGAGCAGACATTGAAATGGTCAGCCTAATCCCATGTGAGTTCTGGGCCAGCCGCTCCGCGCTGGATAGCCTAGAAGGTGATGTTTGCGTAGAAGACGCAGAATGGGCAACAATAGCCGATACCACGGCTAAGGACTCTTTGAGCACCGCATTTGGTGCACCCACATAAGATATGGTTAAACACCTCAAGCCTTCTATGTGAAGGCGTACATCAACGACAAAACCATTAGGCTTCGATGACCAATCTCACTCGGTCCAACCAACCTGAATAATGAGCGACCTTAGCAGGCCAAGTACGAAGGTTAGCCGAACAACGGCCGCCAATGAACCAGTCACAAGTAGAAAGAAAGTTATGGTTTATCAGGCTGAGGTACTGAAACAAGAGAGAATCACCTTGTTCCGGTCCACCGTACTGAGTCAGAACCAGTTGTTCATCAACGAAGGCCAAGGCGGGCGTCGGGTCACTATCAGCTAGAATGGTTTTTCCTGATCTCCGAGATAAAACAGATGAATCCATGGTTTCCGACTAAGAAAATGGCTAAGATTAGGTGAAAACCCTATGGGGGGATACATTTCCTCAAATAACTTTCAGAGACGCGACTGAGATTAATTTATTATTTTCAAAAGTGCGGCCGAAAATCATCAGAGCCAATTCGTGGTACTGAAGACGCCTCGGTTAAAGGGGAA
Organism: Anisodus tanguticus; assembly: GCA_034509755.1. Taxonomy (NCBI): domain Eukaryota; kingdom Viridiplantae; phylum Streptophyta; class Magnoliopsida; order Solanales; family Solanaceae; genus Anisodus; species Anisodus tanguticus. The sequence goes on along the minus strand of CM067555.1, from coordinate 9,650,008 downwards.
ACACACATCAAGAAGTAATCATCATTGCATGCATTGGAGACGAGACGATTTAAGTGACATGCGCGGGTGTCAGACTGAAATGACGGATACTTTCGGATACATCAACTCAACAGTCACACTCGAGTTAATGTAGGGGGCAATTGTTAACACTAAAAAATAACTTAAGTGTTTAGCCGAGTTCAGTGACAACCGAATTGTTCCAGAGCCGAATTTACTCCTAGCCCTCGACTACAAGAACTTCATCGGCTACTAAGGCATCTTAGCCGAGTTGTTAGTTAGATGTACGACTGGGACCCACTCAGACGCAGACGCCTCAATGACCAAGTCAAAATAGTTTCCAAACCCCATAAGCGGTAACAACCAACAACAGCTAGAAGAAAGGGCCATTATCCGAGCAAGATGAGTAGAGGGCGAGAAAATCGGCACCACCTCCCCCATAATCGGCCATTGAACTTAGTGGATTACTTGATGGATGACATGGGGGGCACGTTTGTACAATTTTTTTTCCTTTTGTATTATAAATAGGATCATTCTTTGTATATAAAATACACACAATCAATCAAACAACTCAAATTCTATCTATCTTTCTATCCTTTTATCCTTTACTTTTAATGTACTCAGTTGTATTCATGTTTCTTACCTCTTAGTTTACTCATACCACTGTCATAACACCTTCTGAAGTAGTTGGGGAACCCATTGCTAGATATTAGAGTTCCGTCTCCAGCCCAAATCGCTTAAGTTAAGGAATCAATTTGTCTCCCGATTTCATCAGCCGATAAAACGGCAGAGAGCAGAATTCGGGGCGAGAACATAAATATATTCTACATAAACAAAATATCTATTAGTTGAAATTAAATTTAAATCGTGATAGTATATTTATTTTAAATTTAATCTTTGCCAAGTGTGTTTGGCCTTATCGGAAAGGTATAGTCCGCACACACTAATGAAACATATAAAAATGGTTTACTTGTTAGAGAAATACATTTTTATAATATTAAATTGAAATGAGCTCAAATAAAATGATATGAACAATAATGAATATATAATCGGCCTTTTATTTGAGTTTGAGGCACATTTATTATTGTTATTACATGATAAAATCTAGCGTAAAAATGGAAGATGAAATAATTTTGCCTCTGCATTATTTGAACTAGACTAACTTTATTCTTTGTATTGTTTTCGGCTCAAAAATTTTCTTATCGTTAATAAGTAGCTTAAAAATATCCTCGTCATTAGTTTAGTAGCTCAAAATGTTCTTTCCACTAACGATTAATCCAGATTGAATAAAAAATGATCAATTTTGCTTTTAAACTATTTGAAATGAGATACTCTGTAATGTTTTCATCGGGAGCAAACCGTTAGGGGTTATTTGGTAGCAAACTGTAGTGGATTTAGCACAACCACGTTCGGCACAATTTGGCTCAACTCAAATAAAAAGTCCATTGTATCATTAATGAAGATTTGGCTCTAAACTATTTTTTCCCTCCAAAATATTTCCCTCCAAGACCGAGACATAATTACACTTCGGCATGCTCAACTTTTTCATTTTTCCAACACCTCGAGCAAATGATTAATCTCGCTTTTATACATGCATACTTCATACTTTATACATACACCTACAAATTAACTACTATACGGTCTACTAATTAACTCCAATTTTATACGGTCTACTAATTAACATCAATTTTATACCATTTAAGCAATAGAAAAAGTCATAATTACATACAACAATTGTCTCTTGTTCTTGTCTCTTCTACAACAATTGCCTCTTCTTCCTTCGCCGAAATCACAAACATAAAATGGACTCAAACATTGAAAATGTTGATAATAACAATGAAAATATTGATAATAGTTTAAGGGTAACCTTGAATAATATTTTAGGGATTGAAGATAATGATAGTTTGCTCGCTAATGGAGGTGGTGGAAAACGCGAAGATTCAGACAGGAGTTTCGGTACAGATTCATATTTGGACAGCGAGGATGAATGGCTCAATTTGATGTGTGTAGAGGAAGAGGTAAATATTCATGATCAATGGGAGGAAGACGAAGAGGATCTTATGCCGGATCAAGATGAATATGAGGATCACGTGACAGATGAATATGAAGATGGAGAAGGAATGAATGAGGAGACATTTACTCATGAAATTTTTTTACAAGGTCCTATTGAAGGGATAACATTCATAAGTAAAGATTCAATATTTGCATTTTACAGAGAGCACATCAGATTAAAAAGGTTAGGTGTGTTGAAAAAAACATCGGTAAAAAATGTAGTGATATAGTTAATTATGTTGTCTTTGCTTGTGATAAGGCAAGAAAAGGAAAACAAAAGAAATAGAGCAAAAGGGTTGACTGTAAAGCTCAAATTAATGTTATTTTGATACATGATGGATCATGGCGTGTTACTAAGGTTGTTAGAGAGCATAATCATGCGCTGGATGCCGCACTATCACGCTTTATGCCCTCACACAGGGAAGTGAGCAAGAGTTTTAAGAGGCAGCTTGTAGCTCACGACATTGCAGGCTTGAGACCTTTAAAGAGCATAAGACTCTTGGAAGTTCAAGCCGGTGGTCCTAAAAATTTGAGATGTATCCACTGCAGAAATTACATTCTGCAGCAGAGGAGATTGAGAACCTTGTCCACCGATGGAGAAGCAATAAACAGGTTTTTTCTTGAGATGCAGATTAAGGATAGGAAGTTTTTCTATGCAGTAGATCCCGATAATTCTGGCAGACTCCATAACTGTGTATGGGTTCATACACATTAGAAGTATGTATATCGTGGATTTTGTGATGTGATATGTTTTGATACGACCTACTTTGTGAATCAATGGTGCATGTCATTTGCTTTATTTGTTGGTGTGAATCAGCATCGACAGTCCATACTTCTTGGATGTGCTCTGGTTACAAGCGAGGATGTTAAAATTTATAATTATGTCTTCTCTACTTGGCTTAGAGCCATGAATAATGTACCTCCAATCGCTAAAAATGACAGACCAATGTGAGAGTATTAAGGCAGCTATCATAGAAGTGATGCCAAACGCAATCCACATGTATTGTATTTAGCATATTTTCACAAAGTTGCCTTTCAGGCTAAAGTGAGTTTATAATTATAAAATTGCCAGGATTGAATTTAAATCTGTAATCCTTGATAGCATTACTATTGAGAAATTTATTGGAAAATATGAGGCATTTACTGAAAATATGGCTTAGAAAATAGAAGGTGGTTCTCTAATCTGTTTTGGAAAAGGAGAAATGGGTTGATGTATACCTAAAGCACTATTATTGGGCTGGTATGCTATCCACACAAAGGTGTGAGGATATGCATCCTTTATTTGATGGCTATATCAGTGGTTCTAGCACCCTGAAGCAGTTTGTTGAGCTATACGAGATAGCCTTGAGAGCAAAGTATGATAACGAGTTAAATGCTGAATTTAATTCTAGGTATGCAGAAGTAAATGTTTTCTCTGGATTCGAATGGAAGGAACAACTACAAATTCATTACACTCATACAATATATGATCTTTTCATGAAACAGATACAAAGTTATTTCACTGTGAAATGAGCATTCATCAAGATGTTGAAGTGATGAAAGGTGTGGAGAAGTACGACATTACCGATTTTTCAATTAAGAATGATTTTCATGGTAGTCAATTTGTATACTTGGTGGAGTATAGAGCAAGCGGGCCATATTTGAAATGTAATTGCAAAAACTTTGAATCAATTGATATGGCGTGCTGCCATATACTAAAAATCATGACAAAAAAGAGGATTGATGAACTCTCTAAGAGGTATTTAATGAGAAGGTGGAGAAGAGATACCATTCGTTCCCACCTGAAGAAATTCTTTCCTAAGGGCTACCCAACAATGACTGATGAGTTCAAAAGATATAATGTGTTGAATAAATGATTTGACAGGATCTGTGATGTTGCATTGAATAGTGATGTGAAAATTCGAGACTTTAAAAATGTAATGAAAGCATGATTGGCTCGTATTTAAATTAGGAGGATGATATGGTTGTGCCAGACGTTGGTGGTGGTGATACAGATGATGATAATTTAACATACATAAGAAACCCAAGAGAGGTTCTCCCATATGGAAGGCCACCAACTAACCGACATAGAGGAAGACATGAAAAATATCTTTAAACGATGGGGTGGATGAGGGTATAGTGCTAGAACTGAACCTAGTGCCAATGGACGAAATAATAATAGTGGTATAAGTATAAGAAGGCGTGCACGAGAGAGTGCGAGAACTGAACCTAATGCCAATAAAACTAATGTCGATGGAGGTGATAATAATCGTGGTAGAAGTTCAACAAGACGTGCACGAGAGAGTGTAAGAACCGGACCCAATACCAATGGGCATAATGTCAATGGAGATAATGCCTATAGAGATAATTTCAATGGAGGTGATGCCAATACAAGTGATAATAATGGTGGTAATAGGAGAGGTAGGAGTAATCGTAGAAGCACAAGAGGTGGAGGTGTAAGGAGTGGTAAAAGTGAGGGTAGTAATAATAGAAGTAGTGAACGTAGAGATGTTGAAATAGACCAATCAATGATGCAAGAATAAGTGGTACAAACTAATAGAGCAAGTCGTTGTTTAAATATTTTACTGCCAATCATATGATCTTGCAAGCCAAATTTAATTGAATTGGAAATTTTATTTTGTATCTCAAGTGTGTAAATGTTATGGTACTAGATGATGCATTATTTGTTAGTATTGAAAGTACTAAATTATTTAACTTGCCTAGTCTACTTGTAGTAGGATTACGTATATGCAAGTAGTATAGTTTATGTATTGCGTAACATAGAAAAGTTTGCTAAATATGGTAGCAGTCACTAATTCAATTGAAAAGACATTGAGATGGAATTTGTTATTAAGTTTAATTTTTGGGAATCCAATTTTTATAAGTTTTGAAACCCACTTTGAGAGGGAAAAAGTGAAAAGGTGCATCAAAGCCCTTAGGTTTGAGTTCCTTCCTGTTTATTGAGGCAACCATCATATCAAACATTGCATATAATTTCTTCTTCACAATAGTCGTCACCAATGTTAGGTTTCACTCCGGTAGATACAAACAAATGGCCCCTAATTCATTTTATAATCCCGCTAAGTCAATCTTATGCAACATTGGATGATGCGGCATGTTTATTTTCTAGTACTTTATTTTATTAATTTAATGTTAAAATATTTTTTTAAAAAAAATTATTTATAGTGGTTGCCAGGGAATATTGCTCAGTTTATTCCTCCAGAAGTAACAAAAATTACTATTCGTCATATGGATATCATTTGAACAACACAAGTTATACCTTGTGGAAGAAGAAGGAGAATCAAGTTTGATTGGAAGGATTTCGTTGAGGAGGCCGGTTTTCAAGAAGTAGACGTTCTTGATATAGTTTTGTACAAAAGCTCGCTATAACATATCAAATTTGTTGTTGTTAATAATGACCCAATATGGATGAGTTTTGATAGCTTAGTTTAGGCTTGATTATTTTTGAATTATTATGTTGGTTGTTAGACTTCGTTTGCCTATTTGCCATGTTAATGAAAGCAGTAAATTTCTATCTATATGCAGGTATTTCTTTCAAGTATTTATTGTGTACCAATCCAAAAAAATGTCTTTAACAAGTTCACAACGACAATAGCAACATAATCAAAGCCGAAATCTTGCATTACAATAGGTTGTTATTACATTAAGTTCATGAACCCCACAAAAAGTGATGGATAAAATAGCCAACATAACAAAACTAGAGCATCTTAACATATTTCTACACAAAAACTAAACCTTTCCACCATCATCTTTCAAAACAAAATTAAACCATCCCACCACCATGTTTCAACGCAAAAAGTAAATTATCCATACTAAAGACCAATGAGGATGTCACCAATATTATTAACTTCTTTAATGTAGGCAAAAAACATGTGCCTCAGCTGCCAAAGTTCTAGCCTAACATTCTTCAAGTGATTAGTAAGTTCCTTCACTTGAGCCTTCAAAACCGCAATCTCCCACAATGGATCGGGCAGTAGATCCTCCTAAGAACCTTGAGAAGTTGAACTTAAGTTTTGGCAAGACATTTGTTTTTCAAAATTTTTAGGAATTATTTTTGAAAGAGATGAATGATTTTTTTGCTTGTTAGGGTTTGATATTTATTGGAGTAAAAACATTTAATAGGTTGATTGTAACTCTCATCTATCAAATTTTTATTTTTACAAGTCCAACACACAAAATTGTTGTGGTACATCGACCTGTGTAAATTTGAATTTAAATTTGATTTTTTTTCTCTATTAAGAAACTTACTAGGTACTCATTTGCTACAGAAAGTTAAAGTGTCCTACATCAGAGGGGGAAAATTAAGGAAATTAAGTGATATTTTATAAAATTTTATCTTTGAAAGAATAGTTGCACAAAGGTTCATCATGTAATGCATTTTTTCGTGTCCAACTAATCTAGTATTCAAATTAGAATACTGACCTAACAAGTGTTTGTCTAATAAAAAGGACTAGGAATCCAAAATAACATACCTTAACAAAAAGTACCATATTGATAATAATTAACTTATCTAATCGAAAGGAATAGGAATGTAAAATAACGTACCCTAACATAAAGTACCATAGTGCTAATAATTAATGTAAAATATCATCCCTATAACAAAAAATTACTTAACCATAGGAATCTAATACACACTAAAACGGAGGGGGAGAGGATGGTGAGGGGTGGTGGTGGGGGAGCTAACAACATCATCTGCATTCAATTTAGCAAAACGGAATAGGGCTCTGAGCATCCTCTCCAATTTCCATTCCAATTGCACTAAGGTGTCCATGAATGTTGACTGACGGTACCTAACATCGTTCAACTGAGATTCTAAGACATATAAACGGTGGATGAACATCTCATTGATAAGAGTGACCCAATTTTTCAGTGCATCTATCCATCGTGTAATAAAAAAATATGTGTCATCCAACTTACGCATGATTTTATTAAGACGACGTAGTAGGCATTTCATTTCTGTAAATAATTTTTTTTAATAATTATCCCTAAGGTTTGAATGTATGAAACTCTAGTTTGACTACTTTGTTGAAAAATAAATTTGTTAAGCATATAAAACTCTTATTGAACTATTACAATACAAAAATGAATGTACTATACCTATTGCTGATAGAGTCTGGTTAAATTATTGATTTGGATGACAACAATGAGAATAAGGAATGTGGTGCACTGTTCTCTTTAAATATGCCGAATATTGCCAGTCCAACCGAAACAGCCGGTTAAACTTCAATTAATAACTGACACTTATTGCAATACAACTAATTCTCATTAAGTATTATAATTTTAAAAAATAAAAAATTAAATGCAAATTTCACATAAAATTGAAATTATTCTGATATTAAAATTCTGATGACAAGAAAAACAAACTCATTCAATCACGTGAACATAAAAACTAAATTAATAGGGGACATCAACTATGTCTAAAGTAATTTATCGGGAAGGGATGAGCTTTGGGGGTCATTGTTAAGCTTGCTTATAGAAGGCAACATCATTCTCTCCATCCTAGTTGCAACAACTTCCATACACATCATCATCATCTCCTGCTTGTGGGTCATTTGATCCACACATCGACTTAATGTAGCAACTTCCACTCTCAATTCATGAATCTGACAAACAAGCGACTGAAGGAGATTGTTCGTTGGATACAAATGAATTTGAGGGCGAGAAGAGCTAGGAATATTCATTGAGTTACTTATTTAAACCTAAAAAATAAGAACGACTTAAAAAAGGTGGATATAGATGAAGAGTGGTAATGATACCTATCAAGATTTGATTTGATAAGATGTCTATTGAGATTTTTGAAAATTGCTTGTGATGAATATAAGATCTTGTATATAGTAGGGTTTAAATAGCAACTGATAGAAGTGAAAGGTCTTAAAAAATTAAGAACAAAGCACGCCTACCCAATAGTAATTAGTGACTTATCTTGGTATATGAAGAAATCTGTCGTTTGTCATATCTAATGTGCGATGATACACATAAGGTCATAATTATCACCGCCATTTTTTTTTTCATTTCCCTCTCAAATGAAATAATTTTCCATTTATTTAGTTTATAAATTTCATCTCTAGTTTTACATACTATAATATAGTAAGAAGACAATATAGTATTAAAACGACTAAAGAAACTAAAATATACTGTCTTTGTTTTAATCAAATTGTATATTGCATTTTTTCATGTTTATTGTATTTGTTAAATAATATGTAGAATTAAATATTCCATTAACTTTAATAAGAATATTAATACGATTAAAGAATATAAAATATCTTCTATTGTATTTTATACTGTATATTTGTAATTTTCGTGATATTGTATTTGTTAAATCAACTAACATAAAAAAAAAATCTTTAAAGTGTTCATTTGGTTCTTATGATATAATATGTGAAATTAAATCTCCATTAACTTAATAAGAGTATTAATCCGACTAAAGAATCTAAAATATCTTGTATTTTACTTTATACTATATATTTATAATTTTCGTGATAATTGTATTTGTTAAATCAACCAACATAAAAAAAATTCTTGAAACATTTAATAGTACTCTAAAAATAATATTTGGCACGCCATAAAATTTGCTTAATTTTATATAAAATTAAACTTCCCAATAAATACACAAAAACATCCCCTCAGATCCCAACTAAAACAACAAAATCAAACCCTCAATACATTCAAATACTAACTGACCTGGCAAAAATATTCACATGCAGGGTGGGGAGGATGGGCACCAACAAACCCCTAATCAACCGTAGGAAAACGGGGGGTGGGGGTGAGGGGGGGGGGGGTAAGACTTTCTTAAGTTTGGAAGGATTGATAGCATTTTCGTACTTGCTAAAACTACTCCACCGCTGATTGTCATCCATTTCTCTGCAAAGAACAACAAGTAAAAAAGATTAACTAAAAGAAGAAAGCAAATTATACACTTTATTAATCGAAAAAAATAGAGATGAACAATTTTAAAAAATATTGGTCGATATTTTCTAATGGCACCTTACTCAAAAAGTTGGAAATGAATGATGTTGTTGGAAGAAGGTCTTTATATATATTTTAAAGAGACAAATTAATTAGAAAGTGCAGTTATAGAAAAAAAGGAAAAAAATAACCGCTCATATTTATCCCTAATTTTAGTTTTAGTGTAATTTTTTAAATTTATTCTAATTTTTTGAATTGGTCAATATGAAATCTCAAAATTTTAATATAATGATAAATTACAACCTTTATTAAGTTTATTATGATCAAATCATGAATAATTAATTTAACTGCAGGACAACATGTACTAACAAATTGTAACATATTATTAAATAAATTATTTTATTCTAACATATCATTTTTGATTAAATTGAATAAAATTGGAGCTCAACATACAAATCAAATTGAAGTCACACACTTTGTGTTATCTTGAATTGATTCCACTAATCATTAGTGGTTCAATTGGTCCAAGTTGGATCTCAACATTGAAGTTGTTCTAATGATTCAATTGGAGTCAAATATTTGTTTTGACTTTCTTAAATTGGATAAAATTGGACCTCAACAACACTTAATCTTGATTTAATGGTTCAATTGAAAGTCACACACTTTGTGTTATCTTGAATTGATTTCACTAATCATTAGTGATTCAATTGGATCAAGTTGGATCTCAACATTGAAGTTGTTCTAATGTTTCAATTGGAGTAAAAAATTTGTCATGACTTTCTTAAATTGGATCAAATTGGACCTCAACAACACTTAATCTTGATATAATGGTTCAATTGAAAGTCACACACTTGTGTTATCTTGAATTGATTCCACTAATCATTAGTGGTTCAATTGGATCAAGTTGGATCTCAACACTAAAGTTGTTCAAATGATTCAATTGGAGTCAAACATTTGTGTTAACTTTCTTAAATTTGATCAAATTGGACCTCAAAGAAAGCTTAATCTTGATATAATGGTTCAATTGAAAGTCACACCCTTTTGTTATCTTGAATTGATTCCACTAATCATTAGTGGTTCAATTGGATCAAGTTGGATCTCAACACTAAAGTTGTTCAAATGATTCAATTGGAGTCAAACATTTGTGTTAACTTTCTTAAATTTGATCAAATTGGACCTCAACAAAGCTTAATCTTGATATAATGGTTCAATTGAAAGTCACACCCTTTTGTTATCTTGAATTGATTCCACTAATCATTAGTGGTTCAATTGGATCAAGTTGGATCTCAATACTAAAGTTGTTCAAATGATTCAATTGGAGTCAAGCATTTGTGTTAACTTTCTTAAATTTGATCAAATTGGACCTCAACAACGCTTAATCTTGATATAATGGTTCAATTGGAAGTCACACACTTGTGTTATCTTGAATTGATTCCACTAATCACTAGTGGTTCAATTGGATCAAGTTGGATCTCAACATTGAAGTTGTTCTAATGATTCAATTGGAGTCAAACATTTGTGTTGACTTACTTAAATTAGATCAAATTTGACCTCAACAACACTTAATCTTGATTTAATGGTTCAATTGAAAGTCACACACGCGTGTTATCTTGAATTGATTCTACTAATCATTAGTGGTTCAGTTGGATCTCAACATTGAAGTTGTTCTAATGATTCACTTGGAGTCAAACATTTGTCTTGACTTTCTTAAATTGGACCTCAACAACGCTTAATCTTGATATAATGGTTCAATCGGAAGTCACACACTTGTGTTATCTTGAATTGATTCCACTAGTCATTAGTGGTTCAATTGGATCAAGTTGGATCTCAACACTAAAGTTGTTCAAATGATTCAATTGGAGTCAAACATTTGTGTTAACTTTCTTAAATTTGATCAAATTGGACCTCAACAACGCTTAATCTTGATATAATGGTTCAATTGGAAGTCACACACTTGTGTTATCTTGAATTGATTCTACTAATCATTAGTGGTTCAATTGGATCAAGTTGGATCTCAACATTGAAGTTGTTCTAATGATTCAATTGGAGTCAACATTTGTGTTGACTTCCTTAAATTGTATCAAATTTGACTTCAACAACACTTAATCTTGATTTAATGGTTCAATTGAAAGTCACACACTTGTGTTATCTTGAATTGATTCCACTAATCATTAGTGGTTCAGTTGGATCAAGTTGGATCTCAACATTGAAGTCGTTCTAATGATTCAATTGGAATCAAACATTTGTGTTGACTTTCTTAAATTGGATCAAAATGGACCTCAACAACACTTAATCTTGATATAATGGTTCAATTGGAAGTCACACACTTGTGTTATCTTGAATTGATTCACCAATCATTAGTGGTTCAAGTTGGATCTCAACATTAAAGTTGTTCTAATGATTCAATTGGAGTCAAATATTTATCTTGATTTACTTAAATTGGATCAAATTTGACCTCAACAACACTTAATCTTGATATAATGGTTCAATTGAAAGTCACACCCTTTTGTTATCTTGAATTGATTCCACTAATCATTAGTTTCAATTGGATCAAGTTGGATCTCAACATTGAAGTTGTTCTAATAATTCAATTGGAGTCAAACATTTGTCATGACCTCCTTAAATTGGATCAAATTGGACCTCAACAACACTTAATCTTGATTTAATGGTTCAATTGGAAGTCACACACTTGTGTTATCTTGAATTGATTCCACTAATCATTAGTGGTTTAATTAGATCAAGTTGGATCTCAACATTGAAGTTGTTCTAATGATTCAATTGGAGTCAAACATTTGTGTTGACTTTCTTAAATTGGATCAAATTGGACCTCAACAACACTTAATCTTGATATAATGGTTCAATTGGAAGTCACACACTTGTGTTATCTTGAATTGATTCCACTAATCATTAGTGGTTCAATTGGATCAAGTTGGATCTCAACACTAAAGTTGTTCAAATGATTCAATTGGAGTCAAACATTTGTGTTAACTTTCTTAAATTTGATCAAATTGGACCTCAACAACACTTCATCTTGATTTAATGATTCAATTGAAGTCGCACATTTTGTGTTAGACTGTTAGCTTAATCAAATTTATTATTTTATTTTAATATATTAACTCAAAGTCAAGTTAATAAAAAAGAGCAATCAAGTTGATTACTAATAAATTTTAATTTTGAATTTTTTTTTCACTAAAGTATCAAATTTAAGTGTAGACGTTTTTTTTCTATGGATGAAAATTTAAAATTTTGTGAAAAAGATCACTTTTGAAAGGGTAAGTGAAAAGTTGTCTCTGTCAAATCTCTTTCCTATTTAACTACATTTCCTATTCCCACGTTCAACTTTTCATAGCTCATATCTGCTACAAAAAAATAGGTATTATCATATGACATCATTCACACCGATTGATCCAAGATGCCCTCCCCACCCCCGTTTCAGTATCACTTTTACAAGATCTTACTTTACACTAGATGATATGTTTGTTGGACGGAAGGTTGCAGGAAATGAAAATTACAAGTAACTGCTAAGTATTACAAGAACTGAAATTATAATTGAACAATAAACTGAAATTACAAAGAACTTGAAGAATAAACTGGAACAGTTTTTGGTATGCTGAGTCGAGTGTTTATACTCTGTCTTTAAGACAATATTGCCCCGTATGTATCCTTTCTACGTCCTGGACAATTGTCTCACAAGATAAAACAGCAACTGAACAAATGAGCTAAGGAAACTCAAGTGCTACCGTGAAGAATTTTGAGTAATGAAATGATGCTGGAAGGTAGTAGGAATAACTGATTTTTTGTTTCTGTTTTTCGAGTGTTTGTGTGAGTCAACAATGGTGCAAGGGGTCCTTTATATAGTTGAAGGAGAGGCTCACCAACTGTCCACATTACTGTCATTACTGGCCAAGTAATGACAATTATGGAGGTAGTAATTCACCAAAATAAATGGTGAATTTGATGTGCAAAGGATTGGCATTTAGGAGGATTAATTCAGCCAAAATAAATGGCTGAATTGAGTGCTGCTTGACGTTCTGTTCTCTGCCCTCTCTGTACATATTGAAACTTCAGAGACCAAACTGTACATATGAAAGAATTCTGGACCAAACTGTACATATGAAAGAATTTTGGTCCAAAAGATAATATCAGAAGAACCACAGCCCACAGCCCGTGAACCCGGATTGGACGGGCGGCGGCGCGCGTGTGGGCTTTCCTCGAACCGAAACACATCTAGGTCCTCTCTCCTTTAAACACATGAGATACCCCTTGGGTTCCCAAACCCCAAGCCAACTTTGAGACTTATAAACAAAACAATTCTTTCTTCCTCCACCGATGAGGGAGAATTGATCTCAATACCACACTTTTCCATGCTTCAAACACCTCACTTCGTGGACCAATATCTCTTTTATTTCTCAACGAAATTTGACGATACTTGGCCCTACGGTCATCTACTTACTTAGTAGATTATGCATGTGTGAAGAACCGGATTCTCCAACATGCGGAACACTAGTGTTTAAGCCGTTAAAGTTGGTCGGACGCAACTCCCACCAAAAGGCAAATTTCCAACAATGTTAAATATATTCATCATTATTTTCATTAATCTTTTTTTTTTATAAATTAAGGTTAAAATTATTATTTTTTCCTGTACAGTGATTGCCAACGAATACTTGTGACAATATTCCTCCTCAACTGACCTTAGTTTGAATACAATATGGACAACACAAGTAACACCTCGTGGAAAAAGAAGGAGAATACAGTTAGAGTGGCTGAGATTTGTTGAGGAGTCTGGTTATCAAGAAGGAACTGTTCTTGATATGATTATGTATAAGAGCTTTGAGAACATAATGAAATTTGTGGTTGTCAATGACGACTCAATTCTATTGAATGTTATTTGAACTTATTTTTAATTGATTTTGAATTAGTGAATGTTGTCTTTGTTGTTATGAAATAGTTTTTATTCTATTTAAGTGTGTATTCCATTTAAGTTTGTTTTATTTCAGTTAAGGATTTTACTATTATTAAATTTTTTCAGGGTTTGTAATCGAAAAATCAAATAAAATAAATGAAAAATAAAATTAGTTTAATCGTCCGTCACAAGATAAATTGATATGAAAATATTTGAGTAAGAGAATAAAATTCTTTGATACGATGAGACAATATTGACAAGATGACACATGCAAGCCTCAGTTGACAAGATAAATATGAACTTACTAGTATATAATTGTGCCTATATAACCACATGTAACGAATCACATTTACCCCCTCTGGCCTCAGAACAAGATCCCAAGTGCGCTGTGTAGTGAGCGTATTAAATTCCTCACGCATGGCCGCATTCCAATTCGGGTCAAGCTTGGCTAGTTTTGAATTTTTAAGTATGGGAGATAGTTTGAGTGAATAATTTAAAATGGACTTTCGGTTTGAAAATCCCGTGATGAGCACGGGTTTCCATGTTGTGGGTCGGTGGCGGTATTTGGGACTGAGTTCTAGGAAATGGGGTCACGGGCAGTGAGGGCAATGGACTGGGTTGGTGGACGGTAGTTTCGGGAACTGGGGGTTAGGTTTGGGGTAGTGGACTAGGTTGGTTGACGGTAGTCTCGGGAACTGGGGGCTGGGTTCGGGGCAGTAGGGTCAATGGATTTTTCGTGATGGGATTTTTCGTCACGGGTCTACTGGGTGGGGCCGGAGTCAGGACTGATGGGGTGGGTGGGGCAATTGGTTGGGGCTGGGACAGTGAGGGCAGTGGCGTGACGGGATAGAGTGCATTTCGAATGAGAGGGGAGGTGTCCGAATCGTTTAGAAATCTATAGTCAGTGACTTGGAATTTTTGGACGGAGGCAAAGGGAAAGACGTTCTCCTCAAACGTGACTTGACGAGAGACAAAGTCTTTATTTGTGGACAAATCATAGCATAAGTAACCCCTATGATTTGACGGAAAACCTAAGAAGGTGCACGGAGTGGTCCTAGGTGCCAATTTGTGAGGTACTGTGGAGGCGAGATTAGGGTATCATAGACACCCAAAAATTCGAAGGTGATCATAAGAAGGAATTCGACGGAATAAAATTTCGGTGGGGGTTTTTATTATGAATTGTTCGGGTAGGTAATATATTAAGGAGATAGGCGACCATGTGAAGTGCATAGACCCAAACGGTAGGGGGAATAGATGCATGAAAGAGCATGGTACGAATTATATTGTTGATTATGCGGAGGATTCTTTCGACTTTACCATTTTGAGGTGAGGTATGGGGGCACGAGAATCGAAACACCATGCCATTAGTTGTACAAAACTTATGAAAGGAGGAATTGTTAAACTTACGATCGTTATCACATTGAGATGTTTTAATCGTCTTTTCAAAATGGGTCTTAACATAAGCGTGAGATTCTAGAAAAATTGAATAAACTTGGGACATATATTTTAGGAGAAAAACCCAAAGAAAGTGAGAAAAATCATCCAAAAATATCAAATAGTATTTGTGACCAATATTGCTAGTAATGGGGGATATCCATAAATCCGCATGAATAATATCAAAAGGAGAAAAGTAACACTTAAAGAGGATTTAAATGGAAGTCAAATATGTTTCCCTAAAGGACAAGACTGACAATTTTTTCCATTATTACATCGAATGAAATTTCTATTTCTAAGAAAACTAAAAACTGATGCTCCCGGGTGCCCAAGTCTACTGTGCCAGGTTGATGGAGAGATTGCAGCTAGAGAGGTATGCGGAGTGACACGTGCAACAGAATTGGATGAGAAATGATAGAAGTCCCCCACACTATTGCATCTCGTTAGAGGTGTCCCCGTATGTAGGTCCTTCACAGAAAAACCAAAAGGGTCGAACTCAATAGATAACGAATTGTCACTAGAAAATTTTCTAACAGAGATTAAATTTTTGATGATGTTAGGAGCATAGAAGATATTTTTTAGGGAAAAGGGAGGGTGAGGGTTAGGTGTATGAGTAGTGTCATAACCTTGAATTAAAATGCGATTGCCATTGCCGACCAAAATGTATTGAGGATTTTGCAAATTATATAGTTGAGGAAGATTACTAGGAGTGTGAGTGAGGTAAGATGTGGCGCCTATGTCCATGTACGAGGCATCGTCGGGCTGTTGAATATTCATAGTGTTGTAAGCCTAGGTTAATTCGATAGGCGTGATGGGGCTGGAACTCGGCTGCTGCTTTTGGGTCGGTGCGAGATGGGCCTGCTTAGCTGGGCCTGCTGGACGAGGGCCCAGTACGCTGAGTTGTTGCCACTGGCCTCCGTGCTGACCCTATTGCATTGGGTACGTGCACTATGGGTAGCCCAGTTTCCTCCGTAATTTGCCTAAGGCAGTGGGCCGACCATGGTGCTAGATAGGGCCTGCTGTGTTGGGCTGGTGGAATTGGGTCGGCCTCCGCGACTTTCCTCTTCCGCCACGTCCATTGCCGTGGCCACACCCCCTGCCGCCGCCTCGGCCACTACGGTGGGATAGATTGTCCATGTGTGGCGGTGGTCCGGTGGGCGTAGTGGTAGTCGGCGGCGCGTTGACCGCCAAAGCCTGTTGATTATGGCCGTTTTGTTTGGCTCGTCTAGTTTCCTCCAACAGTAATTGAGATCGGGCCTTGTTGAAGCTAGGGAGGGGATCAACTTGTTGGATCATCGTGGCCAGCGTGTCGTACTCACCTTTCGGTAAACCATTGATGAGTTTCAAAACCATCTTTGTTTCGGAAATTGGGTTGCCAGCATTAGACAATTGATCGGCCACTAGTTTAAGTTGTTTACATTAGTATAACATGTTGGCAAAATTCTCAAGATGAGTGTTGTTGAATTGCTCTTCCAGTTACAATAGTCTAATAATGTAATTCTCCTTGGTTGGATGCTTCTCATTAACGTAATATATATAGGTGTTTACAAATACAAAACCTAATTGGAGAAAGACCTCTACTTTACATAATTACACTTGAATCCTAATTACACTTGAATTCTAATTGTATTTGGATATATAATATAAATATTAATTTTATGCCGGTTTCTTATCTTGGTTTAAGATCAATTTAATATCTGTATATATGAATGTAAATGCTGCTAATATTTTTATATCACTTACCGACATAATATCTATTACTTCCAAGTGTATTATGAATCTGGAGGTATTTATATATATATATATATATATAAATTCTCTAGTTAATTCAATGACCGATGCACCCTCAAAAGAAATTTGAAATTGCATCAATACCTAATTTGGGCAAGTTGTGTCAAGTTGTGACAAAAGTGATTGTGCCAAATATAATTATCCTAATCAATAATCCACTATATAGTATAGGATTCACAAGTTCTATATACTTTTCGAATATAAAAATTACTGAACTGGTTAAAAGTGTTGTATTGTTACGTTAGATATTGTTTCATTTTTAATCCGAGGTTTTGAATTCTAATTTGAGTATGAAGTAGTCTTTGTTATGAGTGCTTTATCCTCCAATTTGATATTTTTCAATACTATTTTTAATTTAATCGAACTTCAATACAGATACAGCACAACGGGGTGAGTACCAAAAACAAATAACTACTGAAAAATGTACTGACTAGAAGTATAACCTACAAATTAGTTCCCAACATAGAAAGTAATCTAGGATCCCCAGTTGACTATTTCCTCTTTTTCATTTTGGTCGATTAATTTTTTTTTCCAGTTTATTTGTTGATTATTAATTTATTATTCAGTTGTTTCACTATTCCCATTCTGTTTCAAAAAAGTGTAGTTCGATAAAGTGACAAAATATTACTAGTACTAGCAAATTAGTAAAGTAATTGGAGTAATGTTTCAAGAGTTCGAGAAATGGATAGAGTTATCTTTCAGATATTTTTAAAAAATAAAAAAAGGAAAAAAGCCATCAACTTGTCGGTCAACAACCGAAACATGGCCCCTCAATAATTGTCAAACGATTTAATTTAATATTATTATTAACAACGTAAATATTTCTTATATTAAATTTTTATCAAGTTACTAATTATAAAAAAAAACAGTTTGGTGCATTAAACTCGCGTTCAGAAAAGGATCAGATCACAAAAATCTGTTATTAATTATACTTAACATATAAATTAATCAATATAATTTTGTATGCGACATGATTATATAAATATATTTATATTATAGTTCACAGAATTTAACAAAAAGTACCTTAGCTAAAAGATTAAGGAGTATAAAAGTTAAACAACGTTATATTGTCAAAAACAAAATCTTAAAAACCAGTAGGGTAAAATTAAATGAAACTATGAAAGTCATCTCGCGAGACACGTTTGCCTATATGATGCAGTACAATTGATTGTCGGTTAATTTATTGATTCAGTCAAACGGCTAGAGCTAGTGGCTGAATTTGTTTATGACAAGAACAGTCATTAATTTATTTAGCCAGTAATATAGGTTTTAATGGGGTAATTATAGAGTGGTAACTGCAATTATTTTTACTAACTCTGTTTGACCACGAAACTTTGAACGTATAATTCTCTAGCAGTTGTATACGTTATATACACTTCAGTATAGTTTACACTGGGATAGCAAATTAGTTACACTGAACTTCTATTAAAATACTAGTACTTATCATGATCGAAGATTTACTTGTAATTATTTTATAAATGACCTAATTGTATGTCATGATCCAAGTTCATAGCTTGTATTGTACGCTTTGGGCATACACTCGCACAAATTTGTCTTTTGAACTATGTCACATCGATTTCCAAAAACGCGTATACCATGTGAACTTGAGTTATACCTTACTCTTCAATTTCCTCTCTCATTCGTGGGATTCACCTGAAATGTCATGCACATTTCATCTTCAGTTTGCTAGCCTAAAACCATGTCAATCCTGCTTGACCCGCCCTCATCAACCTGCTCTCTGTCATAGCGTCACATTGTATAAATTCATGATCTTTTGTCTATAAATTGCACAAGAAGATTTTTATCATTACACTAAATTTAGTGAATTTAATTATTATACAATAGTATAATATATATATATATATATATATATATATATATATATAGGTAAATTACTTATAAAATAAATATAGATAAATTGAATTATTTTCTTGAGCGGATGGTCTATCAGAAACAACCTCTCTACTTCTCAAGGTAGAAATAAAGTCTGCGTACACTCTAACTTCTCCAGACCTCCCACTTTATGAGATTATACTAGGTATGTTATTACTGTTGTTGTAATTTTTTAGGTCGTGTAGTAATTAGTGTTGGAAATTTGTCTTTGGCTGGAGTTGCGTCCGACCAACTTTAACGGCTTAAACACTACTGTTCCACATGTTGGAGAATCCGGTTCTTCACACGTGCATAATCTACTAAGTAAGTAGATGACCGTAGGGCCAAGGATCGTCAAATTTCGTTGAGAAATGAAAGAGATATTGATCCACGAAATGAGGTGTTTGAAGTATGGAAAAACATGGTATTGAGATCAATTCTCCCTCATCGGTGGAGGGAGAAAGAATTGTTTTGTTTATAAGTCTCAAAGTTGGCTTGGGGTTTGGGACCCCAAGGGGTATCCCATGTGTTTAAAGGAGGGAGGACCTAGATGTGCTTCGGTTCGAGGAACACACGCGCCGCCGCCGCCCGCCCGTCCGGTCCGGGTCATGGGATGTGCTTGTGCTTCTTCTGATATTATCTTTTTGGACCAGAATTATTTCATATGTACAATTCGGTCCCTGAAGTTTCAATATGTACAATTTGGTCCCTGAAGTTTCAAGAAAGTCAGATTGGGCAGAGAACAGAACGTCAACCAACACTCAATTCAGCCATTTATTTTGGCTGAATTACTCTTCCTAAATGCCATCCGTTGCACATCAAATTCACCATTTATTTTGATGAATTAATACCTCCATAATTGACATTACTTGGCCAGTAATGACACTTATGTGGGCAGTTGGTAAGCCTCTCCTTCAACTATATAAAGGACCCTTTGTCACCATTGTTGAGCTATGAAAAAACACACAAACAGACACACATAAACAGAAACGAAATCAGTCTTCCTACTACCTTCCAGCATCATTTCATTACTCAAAAATTTTCACGGTAACACTTGAGTTTCCTTTGCTCATTTGTTGTTTTATCTTGGGAGACAATTGTTCAGGACGTAGAAAGGATACCTACGGGGCAATATTGTCTTAAAGACAGAGTGCAAACACTCGACTCAGCATATCAAAAATTGTTCCAGTTTATTTTTCAAGTTCATTGTAATTTCAGTTTATTGTTCAATTGTAATTTCAGTTCTTGATACTTAGCAGTTACTTGTAATTTTCGTTTCCTGCATCTTTGTAACCAACCATTAGATAATATGATAGAATTGTAATTACTACATATGCTATAATATGCATGTTAAATTATATTGAAATGTCATAAAAATTCACCCTACCAATATATATGACTTAAGTACTGAACAAATTCAGAGGAATCGAGAGGCCACTTGAATATTATAAAGCACTTTATGTACCTAGATGTGCAGAAAAAAAACGGCAACACTGATCCAATTTTTAAAAAATCACAAAGTAGTTATGTTTTTTAATTATAATAATCTGGTATTCTGCCCCAATTGGCTTAATTAATTCAGATTTTCATTGCGTACGGTCCATTAAAAAAATGTTTTCAAGAGCATCTTACATTCTTACTAATTAATTCTCATACTAGAATGGGACTTCTGATTAAAAGAAAAGGAATTTCATCCAGTCTACCCTATCTTATGTAATTGGTATAATATAGAGTTACCGTAGCGTTGAATAGGACGAGTAAAAAAGTAAATCTTCTCGGATTGGCTTGAGCAAGTTAAAAGATGCTTAGAATGAAATGGTAAAGAAGCCCACTTTTAATTGACTTAATTAAGATACGACAATCCTACAAATCAATACTTACGTTTTTTGAAAAATTAAACCAAAAATAATAAATCCTCATAGCAAGCAATCCTCATAGCAAGCAATCAGTTTTATAATTTGACACGACATAAAATCATTAATAAAAGAGTAGTTAAAGTTTTGGTGTATTCTTACCTTAAAAAAAAACTAATCATGCAAAACTCCACACCTTATAATCTGGTTATTTTAAGAATAAAATGGGGCTTATTTTCTGTTGGATTCTAGGTCCACAAAATGAGTGTTGTAGCTACAGCTCATCAACCTGGATAAATGCAAAATATTTAAATTATTGTTGGTTATGTAATAATCAACCAAATGGCATGAATAAAAGAAATGCCGTAAAAAGCACATCTAATTGGTTCAATAATTCAAACCTCTTCAGTTAACGTAGCTTCAATTCAATTGACTTTTAAATTTGAAAAAATAAATGTGCATCATTTTAGTTATATTTAAGTACATTTATTACATGCCATGGCTTTACTTTTGTTCTTTTTTGTTGTCAAATTAGAAGTAGACCCTTTTTCTTTTCTCTCAATTCCCCCCCCCCCCCCCCCCCGTTTCACCCCTGTGGTAGAGTTACATATATAGAATGATGGTTAGTTGAATACTTTTTATTGAAAAACTAATGTATATATTCGTGCTTTGCGCGGTTATAAAATATATTTTATCATACAAGTATAATAGTCTAATACAAAAAAGAATTATCAATAAATAAATAAAATAAACGGATAAACATTGTTGCCTACATTTAATACAAACCATTTGTATATTTTACCAAGGAAAGGATAAATTAACTACACAAAAAGCAGAACTAAAATGTTAATTAATAGTAACATAAAAACGGTAAATTTACTGAAAACGGAAGGAATATGAAGAAATAAAAAGGAAAACAAAAAGGGAATAAGAACATATCAAAGGAAATGAAAAGATCCAGAAAAAAATAAAAAATCAACCCCACAAGCACAAAGTACATAAATTTAAGAAAAATAATTAAAATTACCTTCTGATTAAGACATTCCTTGTAAATATTAGGCACTTTTAATAATGATGTTTTGGTCATAATAAAATTATTCTTTGCCTATCATCGACAAAACATAATAATGTGAAATAATAGCAATATTTGCTATCATTTGTTTGTCATTCTTCGATCCCAAGAGCTTTAGTTGCCTACTTCCAACAACTGTGCACCATCCATAAAAATACTTTAGTCATTGAAGTTGTGAAACAACTGACCAAAGAATTTCAAAAAAGTTTTACTTAGTCATTCACATGAATCATCGAAATACCACATATTCTCGCAAAGGATTATAATAGAAAAAAAGAACTGACAGAAAAGTTGTACTTGATATGTGTGTGGGTGAGAGAGAAAGCTCTACACGGATCTTACTAACGACTTAGTAACCTCAACAAAGCATCCTTGTCTTGTATCTAAAACCTATATACAAAAAAGAAAGTTGGTATTGTTTTTTTGTTAATTTTAATAAATCTTGTGATGACTCATGATAGTTTCATAAAATGAAGCAGGAGGCTATAACAAACGAAATAAGGAGCAATATCGTAAATAAGCAATTTTAGAGTGTCCACATGTAGATTAATATAATATTTCTCAATATTCTTTCATTAATTGTATTAATTATATATGTCATATTTTAGATAGAATTATAATCCTTTTATAATTAGATTAATTAGTTACCTAGTTTGTATCAAAGTAAATATACTTGTAACCTTATATATATTGTAAATCATTCATCAATAAAACCAAGGGAACATATTCCTTTATGGTATCAGAGCATAAAACTACAAACCCTACCCTAGCCACCGGTACACCTTCTCGGCCGCCACCTTTTTTCCACGTCGGCACCTAGCCCACGTCGGAACCCTAGTCGAAGACCTCTCTCGGCCCCCTCTCTTTTCCCCACGGCGGAACCCTAGTTTTTCCGGCTATTCTCCCTCGCTCTTCCTCCTAAATTTCCTCTTTCATGGCTGACAAAATCAAATTTCATCCAGCACTTGCCGTAAACAACATTAAAAACTTCATCCCTATGACTCTAGAGATGGAAAAGGGTCAATACTCCTCGTGGGCAGAGCTTTTTAAGATCCATTGTCGTGTTTACGAAGTTATCGACCACATCATCCCTCCCACACCGAAGTCCACAGACGTACCATCGTCTTCGACTTCTGATGATACACTTTGGTCTCGTTTGGACGCAGCCGTCCTCCAGTGGATATACGACACGATATCTAATGATCTGTTGCACACCATCATTGAGACCGATGCCACTGCCCGCCAAACGTGGAACGTTTGGACAGTATTTTCCATGACAACAAAACTCAACGAGCATTATACCTTGAAAACTCAACGAGCATTATACCTTGAAAACTCAACGAGCATTACTTGTGCTATGACTTGTCGAGCCGTAAAATTATTATTTCACGTCATGTCCTATTTGATGTCCTATTATTTCATGTCCATTTCACGTCATGTCCTATCAGAGGTATTGCCAAAGTCGTCTGATTCTTGTTGGATCCATAACCTTGTACTTGAGCTTCACTACCCGATTCAAAAGGCAACACTGGTCTACTGTGATAATATTAGAGCGATATATCTTTCCGACAATCCCGTCCAACATCAGCGCCCTAAACACATTGAGATGGACATTCATTTCGTTCGCGAAAAAGTGGCTCGTGGTCAAGTTCGTGTCTTATATGTTCCTTCCAGATATCAGATTGCCGACATCTTCACCAAAGGACTTCCGCGCATACTATTTGATGATTTTCAACCCTGTCTCAGTGTTTGAGAACCTCCCGCTTTGACTGCGGGGAGTGTAATAGAATATTTTCTAATATTCTTTCATTAATTGTATTAATTATATATCTCATATTTTAGGTAGAATTATAATCATTTTGTAATTATGTTAATTAGTTAACTAGTTTGTATCAAAATAAATATTTTTGTAACCTTATATATATGGTAAATTATTCATTAATAAAATCAAGGGAATATATTCCTTTATAGATATCAACAAAACATACAAAGCAATATAACTTTTTCTTTTTTTTTGTTGATGAAGGAACCCGCAGCCGCTACTCTCTCGAGTGCGCACAGGGTAAACCCGGACGACGCAACGTACACGCAAAACCACATCAGCCGATTAACCACACTTGGCAAGTCATGTGTGACAGACTCAACCAAGAAGGTTTATGCAGGGGATCGAACTCGTAATCTTGCGGTCCCGCTATGAATAGGACAATGGGATGAAAAATAAGATGCAGGGATGTGAAGTGGAAGAGGATTGTCAACATTATGTATTGTAGAAGACGTTTCATCAGCTAGCCTTCAAAGAAATTATTTATTATGACGTGATTGTAGCATTATGTTAGTTGTTAGTTGTTAGTTGTTACTTGTTGCTTGTTACTTGTTGCTTGTTACACTCTTCCTTGCGAGGAAGTTAAATATTATATATTTAATAGGGGAAATGAACTAAATGCCAATAATGAGGAAAGATGTATTAATTTTTTTGGGGAAGTTTTTAGGACATAAAATGAGGAAAAAATTCAAAATTCTCAGAAAAAATGGCAAATAGTGATGCTTACTAATGAGGCATGTCACATCATCTTGTCAATTCTCAGCTTTGTAGTTATATATAGATATATAGATTATATTGTAGCTACACAATTATTCTGCATATATATACTGGTCAAATATTAATTCTTATATACGTATATTAAATTTTGAATATCCTTAACAAAATATATGCATTGCTTCGCCAATGTTTTCTCCTCATTTGTCTTTGGATTATATGTGTAGTTAATTAAACGTCAACGTGTGAGATTGTATTAATTTTTCTTGGGGAGTCTTTCTCATTAATACAAATATATATAGTGGGTACAATGTGGAATCCTAATACATTAAGGATTCTATATATACTATAATTATACAACACTAAACATTACAAAATATATGGAGCATATTTTATAATGTACGTTAATACACCCCCTCAGTCGGAGCGGGAGGAGGCCGGACGCTAAGGCTGAATCTGAAGTCGAGGAATAACTGTCGAGGAAGACCTTTCGTGAAGATATCCACATACTGATACGAAGAAGGTACATGCAACACCTTAACATGACCGAGAGAAACCTTCTCACGAACAAAGTGGATATCCATCTCAATATGCTTGGTTCACTGATGCTGAACCGGATTATGAGATAAATATATAGTGGATATATTATCACAGTTAACCAAAGATGCTTTACGAAAGAGATATTGAATCTCCAAAAGAAGGTTTCGAAGCCAACAAATCTCAACAACAACATTTTGCAACGCCTTTGTATTCCGCTTCTGCACTCGAACAGGATAGTGTGGCTTGCCTTTTGGCAGACCAAGAAATGAGATTATCCCCTAAGAACACACAATAGCCGGAAGTGGAGCGTCGTGTGTCCGGAAAGCCTGCCCAATCGGCATCCGTATATGATAACAATCTGATCGGTGCTAAGAGGTAGAGATGCAATCCATAATCCAGTGTGACCTTAACATATCGAATGATACACTTAAGGGCAGTAAAATGAGGCTCTTTGGGGGCATGCATGAATAAGCATACATGTTGAATTGCATAAGCAATGTCAGGTGTGGTGAATATAAGATACTGTAGGGCACCTGCAAGACTTATGTAAAGGGTGGGATCGGAGACTGGATCACCATCAACAACACTAAGCTTTGATTTAGAGTCAATCGGAGTGGACATGACCTTGCAGTTTGCCATTTTAGCCATGTACACTATCTCATCCGCATACTTATGCTGACATAAGAACATAGCAGTTTTATTTTGTCGCGGTTAGTGGTCGTCGGGTGGTGGAGGCTGGCCGACGGTGGTGGGGCTCGTTGTGGATGTATCAACCGCCAATGCCTTTTGATTATGTTCGTCCTACTTGGCATACCAAATTTCCTCCAAAAGTAGTTGTGAGCGTGCCTAATTGAAGCTGGGTAGCGGGTCAACTTGTTGTATCATCGTTGCAAGGGTATCATACTCACCCTTCGTTAAGCCATTTATAAGCTGCAACACAATCTTAGTTTCAAAAATTGGATGGCCTACATTAGACAATTGGTCGGCCACCAATTTCAGTTGTTTGCAATACTCTGACATATTCTTAAAATTTTCAAGGCGTGTGGTGTTGAATTGCTCCTCAAGATACACCGCCCGCGTGTGTTTATTGTCCTGGAATATTTTCTCCAACCAAATCCATAAGTCGCGAGCCGAGGCTCCAGTTTTCATGATTGTATGAAGGAGGTCTTTAGATATGGTGCCATAAATCCATTGTTTGACGATACCGTCAAGGCGGCGCCATGTGGGGTCATCGATTTCCAGAGGGCGAGGGATGGAGTCGTCAATATGATGCAACACATTATATGCGCAGACATGAATGTGGAAGAGTTTAACCCATGAATAATATTGATCCTCGTCTTGATCAAGAATAATGGGGATGAAATTCTTGATATTGGAGACGGCGAGGGCCAGATGAAAGGAAGGAGTCAAGGAAGCCATTTATTTTGTTCTCGGGTAAAGGAACACTTCCGATTGTTCTCGGGTAAGGAACATAAAGAACTGACAAAGAAGTGATGTGATTTTGACTTTTTTTTTGGGTAAAAGGAAAAGGTAAACAGAGGCCGACAGAGAGTGGTGTAATTCTGATAAGATGTGACAGAAGAAGACAATCACTTTTGTCTTCGGTTAATTAACGAAGTCGCAGAAACCGAGGGGAAGAAAAGAATTAGTGTTTATGTTTTGGCTTCTGATACCATGTGAGATTGTATTAATTTTCTTTGGAGAGTCTTTCTCATTAATACAAATATATATTGTGGGTATAATGTGGAATCTTAATCAGTAAGGATCCTATATCTACTATAATTATACAACACTAAATATTACAAAATATATGAAGCATATTTTATAATGTACGTTAATACAACGTAATGAAATCATTAAGCAGATCGAACTTTGTTTCAATTATAGACCAATTGTACAAATTTCCCCCGAAGAACAAAATATAGTTTTCCTATGTTAAGCAATAAGAAATTGTTCCTCCATTTCATTAATACACACTCCCTTTAATTTTCTGTGCTTAAACTTGTAGTACAATACTTAATGTCTTTTTTCTGAGAAGAAGGGAAAATAATACAAAAATATCTTACTTTTTCATTACTAAATCAAATAATTTCATGGTTTAGTATTGAAATTAGCATTAGTATATTCATGAAGGCTACAATTTGAATTCCTTTAAAATTTTGTGGAAGAAGAGCAGTGAATTGACACTATCACATGTTAATACAAAACGATTTTTTTTCAGTCACGTACGTAATTAATGCATGGACATCCTTTTAAACTTTGGGTCAATGCATGGCCTTGATCCTGTAGGGTCACCATAACAGTTGTGGTCTAGATGGTGATTACATGGATCAATTTCAACTCCATGAGTTTAATTTAATTTAATGATTGCCCCTTCTCTCTTTTGAAAGTCAGTAAGTAAATTTTTATGTGTTTTTTTAGTTATCAGGATTATTTCTTCGTCTAGTTATACGATCATAATTCTCTATGACAGTCATCCTCTATAATAATATTTTATTATAACGGCGGAGTTTTCTTTGGAACTAACTTTTTGTGAAATGATTTTGTAGTCCTCTTACTAAGTGTTTTGTTTTATGTCTTTTCTACAAGAGATTTTCATTTTTACTTATCTAAAAAATAATATATAGTACGAGATTTGAAAATACTATTTTCTTCTATTCAAATTATACGAGGGCAAGAGGTCTCATTTCCTAAAAAAGAATTTTGTTATAACAACCAAACAAATTGAAAGATAGAATAATTTCCCTTGGGGATTCCTTTCATTATTCACAATATATATAGCTATACAAAGGTTGATTCCTAATATGGTACGAATCCTAACTTACTTTACAAAGGTTGATTCCTAATACAATTAGAATCCTAAGTTACCTTAAATATACATCTATCATAATTACAAAATATACAGAGAATATTCGGAGAATATTCGCTAATACTCCCCCTCAGACGGAGCGGGAGGAGGCCGAACGCTAAGGCCGGATCGGAAGTCGGTGAAGAGCATCGCGGTAGTCCCTTTGTGAAGATGTACGCATGCGATAAGAGGAAGGCACGTGTAAAATTTTGACCGACCACGGGCAACCTTCTCTCGCACAAAGTGGATATCCATCTCAATATGCTTAGTCCGCCGATGTTGGACCGGATTATGAGACATATAGATGGCGGATATGTTGTCACAATAGACTATAGACGCCTTGCGGAGTGGACACTGGAGCTTTAAAAGAAGATTTCGGAGCCAACGGATCTCGGCAACTACATTGGCAACACCGCGATATTCTCGCCAAAGCACTCGAACGGGATAGTGTGGCACCGCCTCTTGGCGGACCATGAGATAAGATTATCCCCAAGAAATACACGGTACCACGAGGTGGAGCGACGTGTGTCCGGGCATCCCGCCCAATCGCATCCGTGTAGGCAAGTAACTTGGTTGGGGCGAGAGGGGTATAAGTGTAATCCAAAGTCTAGTGTGCCCTTAACGTATCCGATAATACGTTTGAGGGCGGCAAAATGGGACTCTCGGGGGTCGTGCATGAACGACACACACGCGAACGGCATATGTAATATCGAGCCTAGTGAATGTAAGATGCGAAGAGCACCTGCTAGACTCCGATATAGAGTGGGATCGAAATCGGCGCACCGTCATTGGCACTAAGCTTGGATTTGGAGTCCACCGGAGTTGGCATAATTTTACAATTTGCCATCTTGGCCCCGTACACTATCTCTTCGCATACTTACGCCGACATAAGAACATAGTGGTCTGCAGATCTGTTACCGATATACCCAAAAAATAACTTAGCTTGCCCAAGTCGGTCATAGCAAATTCGTTTTGAGTAGAGCAATGATTTCATTCTTCAAACCGTCGGATGAGGCGGTAAGAACAATGTCATCGACATATAATAGCAAATATGCGGTCTTTGCTACCTCGGTGAAAAGTGAAGAGAGAGTTATCACACCTGCTACATACAAAACCAATCGCAAAAGATACCTGCAAAACGATCATACCAAGCGCGGGGTGCTGTTTCGGTCCATACAATGACTTTCCGAGACGACACACAAATCGCGGAGTCGCCGGATGAACAAAGCCGGAGGGTGATGCATGTACACGATCTCTTTCAAATCCCCATGAAGGAATGCATTCTTGACATCAAGGCGATGAATTGGCCAATGCATGCCCATAGCAATACGAGAACAATCCGAATAGTGGCCGGTTTAACAACCGGATGAATGTCTCACCACAATCAATACCCTCCTGCTGATTAGTGCCATTGGCGACTAGTCTTGCCTTATACCTCTCTAAGTCACCACTGTCTCTGAACTTGTGCCGAAATAGCCACATACACCGGATAATATTCACACCTTCGGGTCTAGGTACCAAATCCCAAGTGTTCTTGCTTGGTTAAAGCGTTAAATTCTCGCACATGGCCGCATTCCAATTTGGGTCCAGCTTTTGCTAGTTTTGGATTTTGTGGAATGGGTGATAAGGTTTGTGTGGAGAGATTGAAGTGAACCTTGGGTTTGAAGATCCCGTGTTGTGCACGAGTCTCCATACGATGAGACGGCAGTGGCGGTGGATCGGGGCTGGGAGGTTGCTGGTCCACTGGTTCTGGACCAGTGGGCAGCAGTTCAGCTGGACTGGTTTCTGGTGACTCGGCCGGGGGTTGTAGGGGTGAGCGGGGGGAGTGTTGGGGTGGTGCCGACGGTGGCGAGACCGTCGGAACAGGTGGGGCTGCTTGTTGATATAGATTTTGGATGATCGGGGACGACTTGGTTCATCGAGAAAGATGTAATCGGTGGTCTGAAATTTCCGGAGATTTGAAAAAGGAAAGGTTGTCTCATCAAAGGTGACGTGACGGGAGACGATGATTTTGCAAGTAGCAATGTCATAGCACAAGTAGCCCCGATGATTAGGAGATAGACCAAGGAAGACACATGGCGAGTGCGAGGTGCAAGTTTGTGAGGTGCGATGGAGGCCATGTTGGGGTAGCATAAGCATCCAAAAATACGTAGGTGATCATATGATGGTAGCCTACGGTATAAGATTTCGGTAGGGGTCTTGTTTTGGAGTGTGCTAGTTGGTAAAATATTAAGAAGGGATTCTACCATTTTGACAAAGATAGACCCAAAAAGGCGGTGGTAGGCGGCATGAAACGAAGTGTGCGAACCATGTTATTGATGGTACGTATAATTCTTTCACCTTTCCGTTTTGGGAAGAAGTATAGGGACAAGAAAAACGGAAAACCATACCTTGTTTAGAACGAGAAATTGTGAAATGTCGAGTTATTAAATTCACGTCCATTATCACATTGGAATGATTTGATAGATTTTTCAAATTGTGTTTTAATGAAGTTGTGAAACTCGAGGAATTTTGTAAAAACTTCGATTTGAATTTCGGTGGGTAAATCCGGACAAAATGTGAAAAATCATCCAAGAATACTAGATAGAATTTATGACCCAAAGAGCTAACAATCGGAGATGTCCACAAATCGACATGAATAATATCAAAGGGAGAAAAAGTAACACTTTGTTTGATGACATAAATGGAAGACGAGTATGTTTGCCTAGTGGACAAGAAAAACGGTGTTGGGCAATTTTTCCATTATTACATTTAATACGCTTAGAAGTCCTAAGAAAAGTAAAAGCGGGTCTCCGGGTGTCCGAGTCATTGTGCCAAGTGGAGGGAGAGATTGCCGCAAGGGATAGAGGTGCTTGCGGCTTTGACAGCGGAAGATTGAGTGAATGGGTAGAGGTCTCCCACACTATTGTGGCGTGTAAGAATTTTCCCCGTATTGAGTTCTTTCACGGAAAAACCAAAAGGGTCAAATTCGACGGACACGAATTATTGCTAGTGAATTTTCTAACGAGAGATTAAGTTTTTAATGATGTTAGGTGTGTATAGGACGTGGTTTAGGGAGAAAGGCGGGTGTGTATGTTTGGTGTGTGTGTTACCGTAACCTTCAATTGGAATGCGATGACCATTGCCGACGATGGTAATAAATTGAGGACACTTTAACCGACGTAGTTGAGATAGGTTACCCGACGACCGGGTGAGGTGAGATGTGGCTCCGGTGTCCATGTACCAATTGTCGTCGGGCATTTGAAGGTTCACGGTGGTGTAGGCCTGGCCCAAATCGGTCGGGGACAGCCGCCGGGCCGAGGCTGCTTCTTTAGGTGCTGCAGCTATTCTTCTTCTTTATTCTTTGCGATTCTTCTTCTTCTGCGATTCTTGCTTCTTCTTCTGCCGCAGAATCTTTGCTCTTCTTGCCTTCTGCCGCCGGTCTTTAGTCTTCTTTGTCTTTGCGAGTCTTCTTTGGTCTTTGCAGTCTTCTTGCCGTCTTTGTCTTCTTCTTCTTGCCGCGCTTTCTTCTTCTTCTTCTTCTTCTTCAGTGGACTAACCAGGGTGCTTCTTCTTCTTCTTTTTTGGTGGACCGCAACCAGGTGGTGCTGCTTCTTCTGCTTGGACATCTTGTGATGGTAGGTTCTTCTTGGCCGCAGTGTTGCCATCCCGTCAACGGCTAACGCCCGTTGATTATGTTCCTCTTGTTTAGCACGTCTAGTTTCTTCCAACAATAGTTGTGAACGTGCCTTGTTGAAACTTGGGAGAGGGTCGGCTTGTTGAATCATTGTTGCGAGTGTGTCATATTCACCTTTCGGTAAACCCGCAACAAGTTGAAGCACCATCTTGGTTTCTCGAAACGAAGTCCCGACGTTGGATAGTTGATCGGTTATGAGTTTCGAGTTGCTTACAATATTCGGACATGTTGTTAAAATTCTCGAGGCGGGTATTGTTGAATTGCTCTTCCAAATACACACCGAGTATTTTTATTGTCCCGAAAGATTTCTTCTAGCCGGACCCAAAGTTCACGTGCCGTAGCACCTTTGTTTTCATGATAGTGCATAACGAGATCTTTGGAGATGGTGCCGTAGATCCATTGTTTGACGATGGCGTCAAGACGACGCCGTATTGAGTCCGTAACATCGGTGGGACGAGGAGCAGTTCGTCAATGTGATCGAGCACGTTGTATGCACATGCGTGAATGTAGAATAGTTCCATCCACATGGAATATTGATAGTCTTCTTGGTCAAGAATTATAGGGATAAAATTCTTGATGTTGTTAACGGCGAATGCCGGATGAAAAGAAGATACGAACGTTGAGAGGGGTTTTCAAGTGTGCCGGTGGATGAAACGAAATTTGTGAGGGAAGACATGGTTGCCGCCGTCGAGGGAAGGGAATTTTCTCGGTTTGGCCGAAATATGGAGGAAGAAACCGAATTTTTTTTTTTTTTTTTTTTCGTGAAATCGGAAAAAAAATCGATTTCGGCCGGAATGAGGATTTAGGTTTTAGGCTCTTGATACCATGAAAGATAGAATAATTTCCCTTGGGGATTCCTTTCATTATTCACAATATATATAGCTATACAAAGGTTGATTCCTAATATGGTACGAATCCTAACTTACTTTACAAAGGTTGATTCCTAATACAATTAGAATCCTAAGTTACCTTAAATATACATCTATCATAATTACAAAATATATAAAGAATATTCGGAGAATATTCGCTAATACAAATATTGAATAAATGACGATTTTAGAGAAAGAGTTGATTGTATAGTATTTTGCAGGTGTGTAAGCTTGGATACGACTGCATACTAATTTTTTTCTAAAATCTATAAATATTAAATTATAGACCTATTTTTTGTTTAGCGTTTGAGGTGGTTCATGTCCTAAAGTCTGGAAACCATAAAATTTAAATTATGAATTCGCCTATGATATTTGAAGTAACTTTTCAAATATTAATTCAATTTGTTAATTCCAAAAGCTGATCTCGAAAAGTAACAAAAGACGCGCAAATTGTAAGAGGCGATATATAGGGGGAGATATTAAATTGTTATAAATTGGTAATTTCTGTATTGTGATTAAAGTTGTTTTGGAATAAAAGACAAATAAAACAATTGCCTTATGATAATGTGGAGCGATGTACTATTACTAATTATGAAAAAAAAAAAAGGAGTGACTATTTTCCGAGAGACAAAATAGGTACCTCCACTATCTAATTTAGAGGATATAATTAGAGCTAACAATACTCTTATGAAGAACATAATTAGTGTTAAAAACTTGAATTGATTGGTTTTATAGGTTGCCAAATCTATATTTCAGTTCCTTAATATTCCTATCGACTCCTCTCTACCCTAGAAAGGCGGAGATTACAATATTAAAAAGAAAATTGAGTCTAATTATTACATAAAATAATATCTAATCAATCAACAGAATAAATATGAGAAAATTTTACAGAAAAAAAATTGAATTATCTTTCTTATTTATAGAGTATTTCATTTACATGATAAAATTTGAATAAAACATGGTCGATATTTATTTTTCTTTTTTCTTTTGAAGAGAGTAGAGTATAGCAAAGAGAAACCAGAAGAGGAAACTATATAGAAAAGAATTTAAAAGGCGAACGTCTTCTTTTAGATCTTTCAAAATTAGGGTTTTTTCGGGGAACCAAACGTTGCATCATCAAGGCAAAATTAACGAACCTACAACTATTAAACTTTAACAACTCTAAGAGTATGTTTGAACATTTAAATTCAATTCAAATTACAAGTAAAGCCTTATTTTCTTTAGAAAAGTCATGTCATTAAATTGATCATTTAGAAGTGATACATTATATTGATGCAACAAAGCTAGATAGAACCTTCCGAAATAAGCAAATACAGTTCATTAAAAGATTGATAGATTAGGGAAAATAGGACGACAAAAATGAAGTGTTTGGCCCAATTTAAATAAAATGCAAAGAGGTGGGGTTATCCCCTAGCTATCTTAATCCACTTAACAAATAAATTCTAGACAATCTTGCTTTGTGTTGTTTATGTTAATATTGAGCTGCACTAATTACTGCCAAATCCGTACAAGTATATGACAGAAATATTATTAATTACTACAAAAGCTTTGCTTGTATTTTGTTACATGTTATGACTTGGCATATTTGTATTTCAGGTTAGCTCTCTTGAATTGTGATTTCCATTCTCTCAATGTGGTATGTCGTCGCTTCGTTTCTCAGGTTTCTGTTCTTCTTCCATGGATTTTCTGATTTTGGCAGTTTCATTTTCTGTATTTTTTAACAGTTAAAGACTTATTAGGTCATCTTTGTTTACTTTTCATCACCTAGTGTATTTCTCTTATTATCTATAAGTTTTCTGCATTTTAGTGTGAAAATTTCTTAAGATTGATAATTAGTAGTGAAAGAAATAATTCCTTCATTATTTTCATTGATTGAAATATTATTTATACAAGTTACATATTTACATAATAAGAGAATCTTATTCCTATTCTATTCCTAAAACCTTATTCTACTTGGATACTAACTATACATTTATGGTAATATAATTATTATGGTAAGTGTACAATACTAATTACATTACAATATTACCTAAACTAGGATATTAAATATTTACCCAATTACACGGTACAAAGGGGACGAAAGCCGAGAGCCAGCCGAGAGACTAATATATTGTGTGTATATTGTGTATATTTAACACACCCCCGCAGTCATAGCGGGCGGTCTTCGAATGATGAGACTGTCCCTAAAATCATCAAAAAGGACCGAGGGAAGACCCTTTGTAAAGATATCTGCAATTTGATATCTTGACGGGACATGACAAACGCGTACCTGACCACGAACAACCTTTTCGCGGACAAAGTGAATGTCCATCTCCATATGCTTAGTGCGTTGGTGCTGAACCGGATTACCAGAAAGGTAGATGGCACTAATATTATCGCAATAAACCAAGGTTGCTTTCTGAATGAGACAATGAAGCTCCAAAAGCAAATTAAGTAACCAATATGATTCCGAGACCACATTAGCTACCTCTCGATATTCAGCCTCGGCACTTGAGCTGGATAGAGTCAACTGACGCTTCGCAGACCAGGAGACCAAGTTGTTGCCAAGAAACATACAATAGCCAGACGTAGTCCGTCTAGTGTCTAGACAGCCACCCCAATCAGCATCCGTATGCGAGACAGGTGTGGACGTCGAGGAAGGATATAAATGCAAACCATAATCAAGTGTACCCTGAATATACCGAATGATGCGTTTGAGTGCATTCATGTGCTCAATTCTGGGATCATGCATGAACAAACACACCTGCTGGACAACATATGTAATATTCGATCTCGTAAAGGTAAGATCCTGAAGGGCCTCTGCAAGACTGCGATAGCGGGTCGGATCCTCGTAGGGTACGCCGGCCGCAGCACTAAGCATGGGCTTAGTATCAACTGGAGTGGAAGTGGACTTACATGATGACATTCCAGCCCTCTCGATGATCTCAGCTGCATACTTTCATTGAGATAAGAACAATCCATCGGAATGACGAGTGACAGCAATCCCCAAAAAGTAACTCAAGGGCCCCAAGTCTTTCATAGCAAACTCAGAGCTGAGCATGGTCATGATAGACTGGCGTAAGGCATCGGAAAAGGCATTCAAGATAATATCATCCACATATAACAAAATGTAGGCCAAGGACGAACCACGACGGTAGATGAACAAGGAATTATCCGACCTATTGTGAGTGAACCCAATAGTCGAAACATAGTCTACAAACCTCGTATACCAGGCCTGTGGAGACTGCTTAAGGCCATATAAGGACTTTTTCAACAAACAAACATGATGCGGATGTTTAGGATCCCTGAATCCCAAAGGCTGATGCATATAGACTGTTTCCTTGAGATCCCCATGGAGGAAAACATTCTTTACATCTAACTGATGAATAGGCCATGCCTTCGAAAGAGCTAAGTTGAGCACAGTGCAAATGGTAGCACAAAATTCTCGAAACTCCCTATTGTCATACTCTTTCCCATTATCACATTGAATATTTTTTATTTCTCTTTCGAATTGAGTCCGAATGAACGCTCTAAATTTTATGAAGACGGAAAACACTTGTGATTTATTCGCAATTGGAAACGTCCACAAAAATCTAGAATAATCATCTAAAAAGAGAACATAATATCGATGACCCATTGAACTAAGAACAGGAGATGTCCATAAGTCGCTATGAATAATGTCAAATGGCATAGAAGTATGAGAATTGGAGTCTACAAATGGCAACTTAACAATTTTTCCTAATGAACAAGACTGACAAATTGGAGTACGACTCGTACCCTTACAGGAAATAAAGCTATTTTTATCTAAAACTGATAAAATAGAAGATCCCGGATGACCCAGACGAGCATGCCACATGGAAGGAGAGATGGCTGCAAAAGCTGATTGCAAGGTTGGACTCGATGGACGGAAACCGGGCATGATAGGATATAGATCCCCCCTACTATCACACCTCATGAGACGACTCCCCGTCTTGAAATCCTTCACGAGAAACCGAAAGGATCAAATTCAACGAAAACGAATTGTCATTTGTGAACTTTCGGACAGACACTAAATTTTTAATCAATTTAGGAGCATGTAAAGTATTCTTCAAGAGGAGTGGTGGATTGGGGGGAGACAACGTTTTCTGACCATACCCTAGAATTGGAATAGAACTGCCATTACCAATAATTATCCCCCGAGGGGTGCTCAAATTGGAATAAGATGAGAGAGTACCTAAGTCGGAAGTCATGTGAGTAGTGGCCCCGGTGTCCATGTACCAATTTTGGTCCGGTTGAGTCAATCCCAACGTGTGCATCGCGGCCTCGATATCGGTCCGAGTAGGGCCTCGCCGCATGATGGGCTTGCGGAGGTCGGGGCCCAAAAACTCCCCGGCCGTGCTTGTCCCGGCCCGTAATTGCTACCACCGCCGCCGCCGGGCCACCGGCCGGTGGGCGCCACCGCCGGGCATTGGGCACGGATCGTTGGCCGCCCCACCGGCCGCCGGGAATTTCCCGCCGCCGCCGGTATGGGCTGCCGGCCCACGGTCCACTCCCACTGCTCCACCGCCATGGGCCCCACCGCTGGGCCCATGGGGGTGGTGGGCCACCGTTCATTGGATGGGACCCACCGACGTTTTGCTGACTACCGGAACCTCCACCATTACCATCGCGTTTGCCCCCGCGGTTTTTGTTATTATTCTTGCGATTATTCTTGCCGCCACCATGATTATGGTTTTGGCCCGAATTATTAACAAAACCTGAAGGATTAGGAGAGGATGCCATCATGACAACTGGACTTGCTCCGTAACCGCCTTTTAGCCAAACCGGCTTCTTCCAATGTAAGCATGGAGCGGGCTTGATGGAAGTCGGGAAGAGGGTTGCTTTGGCGAAGGAGAGTGCCAACACCATTATAGGCCTCCGAAAGACCGGCAACCAACTGTAGAATTAGACGATTATTTGTTACCGGTGCGCCAACATTACGGAGTTGATCCGCCAATTCCTTTAGTTTCTTGCAATATGCAGAAACGTTCGGAAATACGTCCATTCGAACGAGAGAGAATTCCTGCTCGAGTGTGACGACACGGGAATGTTGGTTGTCTTGGAATATGTCACGCAATCTATTCCATGCGAGGCATAGCCGTGGTATCCGGCTCCATAATCGTCGTAGAAGGTCCACCGAAATAGTGGCGTATATCCACCGAAGAACGGTAGCATCAAGTGTAATCCATAGCTCGGGATCCTCCGCGGGACGGGGTCTAGCGGGAGGAATGATGTGATGAAGAACTTGATACGATATAGCGTGAATTTTAAACAACTCGCCCACGTTGCATATTGAACGTTTTCCATCTCAAGGACAATAGGGACACTTAGCTTGATATTGGAAACCGTGAGGGCAGGGTGAAAATTGTTCTTAGACATATTTGAAAGAACAAAGAAGGAGGATCAATTTAAGAGAGGTTTTTGAGAGCGGAAGACGAGATATTTGGAGAGAAAAAACCCGAGGGAGGGGGGGGGGGGTCTCGGCCAAGGAGGCAAAAATTTTGAGAAAAGAAAATTTTTGTTTAGACCTAGTCTCTTGATACCATGAAAGAAATAATCTCCTTGATTATTTTCATTGATTGAATAGATATATATACAAGTTACATCTTTCCATAATACTACAAATCCTTTTCCTATTCTACTTCTAAATCCTTATTCTACCATAATTCTAACTATACAATTATGGTAGGTGTATAACACTAATTAAGGTATCCTTTTTATTACAATATACTACAAATATATATACCATATATACACTATCCTAATATCACTTGGATATGTACAATCTGGCCGAGAGAGGCCCATTGGCCGAGAGGCCCAATTCTGTGACCTGCTGGGACAGCCCATTGCTTCATTAAATCTAGTGATATATATGTGATATACACTGATGTATATTCAGTGTATATCACATGTATATTGCTTTGTTTAACAGTGTGAATTGCAGTTTTTATCGAATTTGTGAATTCAGCTCTGACACTGAAAAAGCAACAAGATTATGGTCTTGCGGAGGATTCGTTCTTGCAAATCACTGTGTGTTGGACTAGAGCATCAATTTGAAAGGAAGTCTGTAGCAGCCTTCTCTATTTGTAAACTTCGAAATCTAACTTTCAGGTATGGGAGTCTAACCTCTCTCCTTCTATGTAATTACTGTACTAAGGTACTGCCAGAGAAGGCTCTTTCATGCTTCGTCGAACAGAAAGAAATTTGCTCTTCCATTTCTTAGTAGGAGTGCTCCTATGTTAGCAGGACGTTTCGTGCAAGAACTAGGTTTGAGTTAGTGCACTAACTAGGTTGTTTTATCCGAAGTAGTACCGTGAGGGAAGGGTGAAAAGAACCCCATCGGGGAGTGAAATTCATGGAATTAATAATACTTTCATTCATGTTTTTTGTGCTCAACAAGAGTCAATATCAGACCCTTTACATGTTATTCCATCAATGGAAAACTGAGTAATCGTGACTAGCTTGACCTATTTGGTAGATTGATTAGAATATTCAGACCCTGCCTGATGTTTTTAATTTTCTGGTTTTCAGGAAATGGGGTTTTCTTCCTTGGGGAGCTTAAACCTTTATCTTGCCTATAACTTGGAATATAAATTACTCGTTCATCATGATTCAATTCTGATTAATTGTTACTTGTTTCATTTTATATTGTAGGCACGGGATATAAAAAGTATGTTTCAGCGCCTAACAGCCAAAAATGGATCACCAAATGGATGTACCATCACGGATTCATGCTGGTGCTCGTTGAATATTGTTTAGAGGATTTATTTTGATTATTGAACCCGAACCCATTATTAACCTCTTTTTCCAATTTTGATTATTGAACCCGAACCCGAACCCGAACCAATTTTGAGACTTATAAAGAGAACAATTCTTCCTTTTTTCACCGATGTGGTAGATTTGTCCCACACCATATTTCCATGACTCAAACACCTTACTTAGTGGACCAATATCTCTTTCATTTCTCAATGAAATTTGACGATTCTTGGCCCTATGGTCATCTACTCACTTAGTAGATTATGCACGTGTGAAGAGACAAAGCCTCCAATATACGAAACCCTAGTGTTTAAGTCATTAAATACGGGTAGACGCACCTCCCCACCAAAGGCAAATTTCCAACAATAATGTCCTAGGATCGAGTGTTAACCTCTTGGCAAAAGCTATAGCAAATTGAAATAGCGTCACTTTATTTCGTGACCACATGTTCGATAATAACTCCAATCTGGACCATCCACTGTCCATCACCTGAGTCATATGGAGGATGTTGGTCTCTCAACACCCGACACATACAACATGTCATTCATGAGAATTGAACTTATGGCCTTGAATCTCGTTAAGAATCCCACATCGGATATGGAATGAGAACACTGACTCCTTATATGGACTTGGACAATCATCACCATACAAGCTAGCTTTTGGGGTTGAGTTAGGCCCAAGATCCATTCTTTACATGGTATCAAATCCAGCCTCATTCCAATTCTTTGTTCACCGATGTTGGGCCCCCAAATCATATTATCCACGCTCCAGTTAACAAGGTCCGGGCGTGCGAGAGAGTGTTAAGAGTTTCACATCGGCTATGAAATGGGAACATGGACTCCTTATGTGGACTTGGACAATCCTCACCCTATAAGCTAGATTTTAGGCTTGATTTAGGCCTAAGATCCATTCTTTACATGGTATCAGAGTCAGGCTCATTCCAATTCTTTGTTCACCGATGTTGGACCCCCAAATCATATTATCCACGCTCCAGTTAACAAGGTTTGGGCGTGCGGAGAGTGTTAAGAGTCCCACATCGGACATGGAATGAGAGCATGGACTCCTTATATGGCCTTGGACAATCTTCACCTTACAAGCTAGCTTTTGGAGTTGAGTTAGATCCAAAATTCATTCTTTACGATACCACTTGTTAGGATCAAGCCCTTTTCATCATGTAAAAAACTATAACTAATAGCAAGAGCACAACTTTATTTATTGACCAAGTCCATCAAGTAAGCACCATGTTCGATCATGACTCCGACCTAGTCCATCAACAACCCATCACATGAGCCTTGTCATAGGCAGGATGTTGATATTACCCAACTTAATGATTCATGTTCAAACCAATAACCACATGTCATTTCTTTTGAATTAGATTCTATTAAACAAAAGTAATGGACTAAGTGATCGATTATGAATAGTAATCAAGTTAATGGATCTATTCTGCGACAATAAAATTCAAACATGATTTGCAAATACTTGTATTAGTGACAAGTTTTATATCTAAATTCTAAAGCTTTCTCATTCCATACTCAAGGAAACATAACATTTTACATAACGTTAACATTTTATATCAAACGTTGTGAAATTTTCATCGTCGTCGTTATCTTCTGCCTATACTCTCTAGTCTCTCCCTTTTTTCATGAAAATCATCCATATACACTTAACCATGCATAGTACCAAAAACTACACTTCTTGCATGATCGAACTTGACTAGAATCCAAAACATGGTTGGTTATAATAAGTTGGATAAAATGCTTTTCGTAGTTTATTATACTTCTCGAGATCGAAATTTTGAACCTTCATGAGCTTCTTTTGCTTCACTTTGAAACGTCTTTGGAAAAATCCTTCAAAAGTGGGCTCTTTTGATGTTCTTAGGAAGAATCCATAAGCAAGGGCAAAGTGGAGTGAGGTTACGAAGAAGCAAATGGGCTCCATTACATCCCAAGTCAATTCCCAGAATGTCAGCCTCATAAAGCCCAGTGTTTGAAGAACTAGAAAGCCCAGCCCACAGTAAAGTTCGCCTTTAGCTAGTGATTGGGCTTTTTGGTCAATCATGGACTTTTGCTTTTCCATATGTTCGAGCTCTCTTTTTCTTGGGTCGTTCGGCGATCCTATGGATTCTGAAATTAATTTGTCCATTGATTTTGCCACCTATAACAACATCAAGCACATCAAGAGATTAGTAACAAAATTTTAAGATTTATACAAAATAATATCAAAACCTTTTTTATCTTTACATTGTGTAAATTTTTAACTAGTAAAATAACATTATGAACATGACGCAACTTCATCTTATTGAGGATATGCCTTAAATATGAGGGTATGGAGGTCGCAAACTAGAGTAAAAAGTTAGTTGATAATTGAGTGTTGCTCTTGCTTTTTGACATGAATAGGCTTGGTGGTAATCTGAAGTATGTGTCTGCCATCATATTAGCGTTTTTTATGTAGTTTCTTGCCTTTTCAAATCTGTTATCGTATGTTGTTTATTGTGTTTTGCTTATCGCACTATTTCGGTGTTGTTACTATTCTTATTCTGAATGTTCTGTATTATTTTCCTTATTAGTTGTCATGTTTTCTTTAATATCGTATTTCTCCACTTTTATTTGGAGCATTCGTGACGATTTGACACTCTATCATTTTCATACCCCACTTATGGGTTCACACTGAATTATTGTTGTGTAACCCGAAAAATAGGTTTTAAATAAAACTTGACTTCTTGTTACAGAGAGACCGAACTATATACTAACTTTCTTATCGTAGTAATAAAGAAGATCATGTACTAATAATAACAATTTAATATGCTTAAATAAACAAGATAACAATTAACTATGTTTAATTTTGTTTAATAGTTATCGTGCATGAATTCGGATACCAACAATCGTGTTAAAATAAAATGTATACCTGATGTGGACGGAGGAAAACGACGTCACCCAAAACGATGACGCTACCAGATTCATCCAACATTTTAGCAAAATCCAAACTCTGTTCTCTGTTAGAACAAAACTCATTACAGATCTCAACGAATTTGTTATACGAAATTGAGTTCATCGGTATCTCTCTAAGTCTCGATCTCACTTTCTCTACTTGCGCAAACTTCAAAATCTTCTTAGCATCATTCACCGTTATTCTCCCTGTCGTCTCTACCGCCGTTACCGGCGCCGTTGCCGGCGCCGGTGGAGCTAGTCCTTCAAACCTAATCCTTTCACATGTAATGTTCATTGACCTCAATTTCTCTCTCAATTTTTCTCCTACCGGAATAGATAAAAACTCCGGCAATCTCGCTACGTGATTAATTTCCCTCCACTGAATAAACGTCGGAGTTAAGGTTAAAGTGGAAGAAATGTTGGAATATTCAGTAATCGATTTAATTAGGCTTTTCGTTATTATACGACGAAGCGCCATTGATGAATTTGAGGAGTGAAGAGTGGGGAAGAAACGGAAAACTTGTGATGGTTGGGTTGGTAGTGAAGGATGGGGTTTATATAGCGTCCTAAATTGAAGGAAGACACAGAATATTACGAGAATATTTAAATGGAAATTATTTTCTGTTTGCTTGCCGTATTTATTTACTTTTCTTCTACAATTAAATAATGGTACAATGCTGTTCGAAAAAAATGAAAACTTAAATAGGAGGAATATTCTCCCTATTAAAACAAGAGTTAATATATATAGCATTTATGCTATATACACCTTTTTTTTTACAACATACCAAATTCAACAACGTGTGGTCCGGAAAGGGTAGAGTGTACGCAGATTTTACCTCTATCTTGTTAGGTAGAGCGGTTGTTTCCGAAAGTCTTTCAGCTCAAGACAAAACATAAGCACAAGCAAAGCAAGAGAAACGGCCAGACCCGCACAAGAAATTTAAAGTAGTATGAAAATGATCGTCACAAAAGCGAATAAGTCATGATAGAGCATTCTGAAAAATGAGGCGGTAACTAACATAAGTAAATAGGATAAACAAAGTACACTAAAGAACACATAGCAACAGAAATCAAACGACATGAGACTATAAAGCAATATTGCGCCTACTAGTATGATAGATTAAGCATGCCTACAATAATAACATTACAACTACCAGTATGTAAGCGTAAGTAGGACTACACTCAACTACCTACTACCCTAATTTGTGTCCTCCACAACCTCATATCTAAGGTCATGTCCTTAGTAAGTTGCACATGCGCCATATCCCGTCTAATCACCTCTCCCCAATACTTCTTCGGCCTACCTTTACCCCTCCTGAACCATCCACAGCCAACCTCTCACACCTCCGCACATGGCATTTGTGTCTCTTCTCTGCACATGCCCGAACCATCTCAACCTCGCTTCCCGCATCTTTCCTCTACCAAGGCCACTCCCACTATGTCCCGAATATCAGCATTTCTAATCATATTCCTCCTTGTATACCCACACATCCATCTTAACATCCTCATCTCCGCAACTTCCATCTTGTGGGTGTGCTAAGTCTTGACTGGCCAACACTCCGCCCCATACAACATAGTCGGTCTGACCACCACCCTATAAAACTTGCCTTTAAGTTTTTGTGGCACTTTTTTATCGAACAAGACTCTAGATGCGAGCCTCCATTTCATCCACCCTGCCCCAATACGATGTGTGACATCGTCATCAATCTATCAATTCCCTTGGATAGTAGACCCGAGGTACTTGAAGCTTCCTTTCTTTGGAATGACCTGAGTATTAAGTCTCACCTTCACGCCTGTCTCAAGGTCGCTCCCATTATTGAACTTGCACTCCAAGTATTCTGTCTTGGTCCTACTCAGCCTGAACCCTTTAGACTCTAGGGTCTGTCTCCAAACCTCCAGCTTAGCGTTCACTCCGCTGCGAGTTTCATCAATCAGGACTATATCGTCTGCGAATAACATACACCATGACACCTCCCCTTGAATTTTTCGCATAAGTCCATCCATCACCAAGGCAAATAAGAATGAGTTAAGAGTTGATCCCTGGTGTAGCCACATCATCACTGGAAAGTGCTTCGAGTCTCCTCCTACAGTCCGCACCCTGGTCTTGGCTCCATCATACATATCCTTGATCGCCCTAGTGTACGCCACATGTACACCTCTAACCTCCAAACATCTCCATAGGACCTCCCTAGGGACTTTATCGTATGCCTTCTCGAGGTCGATGAAAATTATATGCAAGTCTCTCTTCCTCTCCATATACTGCTCCACCAAACTTTTTTTGACATTATTAATAAATTTGAACATGTGATAGTTGGTAACTTACTATTTTTAACGAACTATCAATTAATTTTATTAAAAAAATACATAAATAATTTAATTGTGTAAAAAGTATTTACTTCATAATTGCATAGAACTTAAATTCATTTATTTATAGCATGTCTGGCCAAGTTTTTGAAATGCCAAAAATGCTTATTTTTTAAAAAATAAGGTGTTTGGGAGAACATAAGTGCGAGTAGCAGAAGTTGTTTTTCATAAGCTAAGAAAAGTTAATTTTTTCCCAAAAATACTTTTAAAAAAATACACTTAGAAATACTTTTTAAAAGTTTGGCCAAACATTAATTGATGTTCAAAAGTGATTTTAAATTTATTGGCAAAACACAAACTGTTTCTCACCAAAAATATTAAAAAAAAAACACTTTTCAAAATAAAGTAATTTTAGAAGT
Organism: Anisodus tanguticus; assembly: GCA_034509755.1. NCBI lineage: Eukaryota > Viridiplantae > Streptophyta > Magnoliopsida > Solanales > Solanaceae > Anisodus > Anisodus tanguticus. Next base: position 9,605,256 of record CM067555.1, on the reverse strand, counting down.
TTGACTAAACATGCTATTAAAGTATAATTATAATCAAATCTATAAATATAAAGTATAAAGTATAATTAGTGTTCAAGAAATTGCAGTAAGAAAGACCGTTTTCCTCGAATAATAGTACTATATTTGTTGGAGAAAAAAAGTACTATTAACTTAACTTCTTGTTTAGATAATTCATAATTGTGTAAAATTACGCAGAGCGTCATGACTCATTACCAGAATTTTATTTATTCTCCATCAGCATCCACTACGTGTAGGCTTGCATTTTTTCTTGAGCCAAACATGTTAAGGCATACAAGTCGTTTTAATATTACCGGGTCTATCGTGCCCCCCAAAAGTAAAATGGACATTAGACACTTTGAAAATTGTTGACTGGTTGTGGATGTAGCAGGTTAATAATGGGTTCGGGTTCAACTTGGATATACTCCACTCCTCCCATATTACTCGAAAACTTTCCCCTTTACCCGCAATTTTAAAAACCATAAATAAAAAGGGTATTTTGCTATATTATTCTTATCTCTCTCTAATTCATTATATTCTAATCAATATTAGTTACTTTAAAAACAATTTAGTTGCAAGGGCAAAGTAAAAAAAAACTTAATTAATTCTATCTTATTTTTAGAAAATGGCCATGTAATTTGGGACAAATATTTTTAGTAATATGGAATGGAGGGAGTAATATTTTTTTATCAGCATTGGAGATAATTTTAAAAGTTATACTAAATTTCCTTTAAAAAATTGCATTTTGAGTCTATACTTTCTAAAATAATGGGCTAAGTGACAAAAATCTAAAGAATAAATAATGTTTTTAGTCTCTTAAATATTGACAAATTCTGACTTTCTTGTAATATCTGATCAAGCATATTTAATCTTTAATTATTTGAAATGTGCTCTTTTGATCCCTCTTCTTGTGAATCTTCACAATTTAATGAACTATTAATCATTACATAATTTAATTACCTGTATTTTATGTTAGGTTTGTGTTGCTATTCCATATTTTGAGGGTAATTACAGTTCTAGAAATCTTCTAAATGTTACATATAAAGGAAAAAAACACATACTTTATTTAGTTGAAGTTCAATTGTATTTAATCATATATTAGAAGGACACAATACCAAAATTTATCAATAACTGAGAGACGAAAGTGTTATTATTTCAAACCTAAAAGTTGAACTACACATTTAAAATCTGATTTTTTTTCTTTAATTAGAACATCACTCTTTTAATGAGATAGCTCATAGTATTACATTAAAATATATTACTAACAATTGGAGTATCTTATTAAGTAATTCTTCCGAGTATCTTCTATTTCTAGGATACATTATAGGGCACACGAAGAGAATCTCAAATACAGGAGTCAGGAAGTAGTGACTATTCTTGGATATTTTCGATAAATAAGTTTTACAGTATTTTGTTTTCTAAAAATAGTCTTTCGTATTTTTTAGAAAAGGTTAAATTTTGATGTATCAAATTACGTTCAGAGAAGAAGCAAAAATTACTTCTTCATGGCGGTCATGTGGGAAGCTGGAGCCTAGTATTATAATGGTAACAAATGTTTTAATTTAAAGTTTAAGAGGGCCAATAATAACTAGTACTAGTACTAGATCTACTTCCTCATCTTGATAATCTTTTTTTCCCCTCCTCTCTAATTTCCAATTATGATTTTAGCAAGCGTCTTTTTTTGTTTTGCTTCACAATATGTATTGTACATATTAACTAGCTGTTACAAATCTAACTCTTTGCAGTGCATAATTTAAAGGATCATTAACATAATAATCATATACAAATGATGCGGGGGAAATAAAACGTATTAGGAATCAACCATTTAAGGTAAGTTATGATTCTTATTGTATTAGGAATCAACCTCTGTACAACTATATATATTGTGATTAATGAAAGGAATCCCTAAGAGAAATTATTCCAATCTTACATGGTATCAAGAGCAAAACCCTAATCCCTACTCTTCTCTTTTCTCCCTCTCGGCCGACGCCTCCCCAAACCTTTCTGTTTCCCTCTCGGCCGACGGCAACAATTTTCCGCCATGTCTCACCCTGATTCCCCCACCAATTCCGGCTCTTCCACTGGCACACTTGACAACCCCAATCAACGTTCATCGTCTTCTTTTCATCCGACATTCGCCGTTACCAACATCAAGAATTTTATTCCTATCATTCTTGACCAAGAAGACTGTCAATATTCCATGTGAATAGAACTATTCAATATTCATGCATGTGCGTACAATGTGCTCGACCATATTGATGATTATGTTCCTCGTCCAACCGATGTTGCAGACTCGACCTAGCGTCGCCTTGACGTCATTGTCAAACAATGGATCTACGACACCATCTCTAAAGACTTGTTGTGTACTATAATGAAAACAGGTGCTACGGCACGTGAACTTTGGGTACGGTTAGAAGAAATTTTTCAGGATAATAAAAATACTCGGGTCGTATATTTGGAAGAACAGTTCAACAATACGCGTCTCGAGAATTTTAACAACATGTCCGAATACTGTAAACAACTGAAACTCATAACCGACCAACTTTCCAACGTAGGGGCATATGTTTCAGAGACCAAGATGGTACTTCAACTAGTTGCGGGTTTACCGAAAGGTGAATATGATACACTTGCAACGATGATTCAACAACCTGACCCCCTACCAAGCTTCAATAAAGCACGTTCGCAACTTTTGTTGGAAGAGACCCGCCGTGCTAAACAAGAGGAGCACAATCACAAGGCATTAGCCATTGACGGCATGACACCACCGGCGGCATCCACCACCGCAGGACCACCACCAGCAGCAGTCCCGCGGCGGAGGGCGTGGCGGTAGAGGTCGCGGTAACAACAACAAAGGAAAAGGTTGCAGCAAAGGCAACCGGAACCGAAGCGAGCGTGCCCGGCGCCTGCCCACCTGTCCGGTGGGGGCGCCCCTTGGCCCAATACCGGGAACTGGGCCTCGCTTGTATGCCCCTACCCGACATCAGGGGCCCAATTCCAGCAAGGCTGGCAGTCAGGCCTCTTGGGCTCCTCCCCCACCAACCGGCAGGCCCAACAGCAGCAGCAACCCAGCACCCGCAGGGCAGCAGCCTGGCCCCCATCGATTTGGACCAGGCCTTCAACAACCCGACGAAAATTGGTACATCGACATCGGAGCCACATCTCACCTCACCCGGTCATCAGGTAACTTATCTCAACTACTTCGGTTAAAGTGTCCTCAATTTATTACTGTCGGCAATGGTCATCGCATTCCAATTGAAGGTTACGGTAACACACATACCACACATCCCCACCCACCTTTCTCCCTAAATCACGTCCTCTACACCCCTAATATCATCAAAAACTTAATATCTGTTAGAAAATTCAGTCACGGTAATTATGTGTCTGTCGAATTTGACCCTTTTGGTTTTTCTGTGAAGGATCTCAATACGGGGAAAATTCTTACGCGCTGCAATAGTGTGGGAGACCTCTACCCCTTCACTCAATCTTCCGTTGTCAGACCGCAATCACCTCTATCCCTTGCGGCTATCTCTCATTCAACTTGGCACAATAGACTCGGACACCCCGAAGACCCTGTTTTTACTTTTCTTAGGACTACTAAGCGTATTCAATGTAATAATGAGAAACTTGCCCAACACTATTTTTCTTGCCCGCTCAGCAAGCATACTCGTCTTCCATTTATGTCATCCAACAGTGTTACTTTTTCTCCTTTTGATATTGTTCATGCTGATTTGTGGACATCTCCGGTTGTTAGCTCTTTGGGTCACAAATTTTATCTAGTATTCTTAGATGATTTTTCACATTTTGTCTGGATTTACCCATTGAAATTCAAATCAGAAGTTTTTGCCAAATTTCTTGAATTTCAAAAATTCATTAAAACACAATTTGAAAAATCTATCAAATCATTCCAATGTGATAATGGACGTGAATTTAATAACTCGGTATTTCACAATTTCTGCTCTAAACAAGGCATGGTTTTCCATTTTTCCTATCCATATACTTCCTCCCAAAACGGAAAGGCTGAGCGAATTATACGTACCATCAATAACATGGTTTGCACCCTTATGTTTCATGCCTGTCTTCCACCACCTTTTTGAGTCTATGCTGTTAAAATGGTAGAATCCCTTCTTAATATTTTACCAACTAGCACTCTCCAAAATAAGACCCCTACCGAAATCTTATACCGTAGGTTCCCATCCTATGACCATCTCCGTATTTTCGGCTGCTTATGCTACCCCAATATAACCTCAATCCAACCTGCCAGCTTTCTTCTCTTATGACATTTCGAATAGCGAGAAAGTGAAATAATGGGGAATAGAATGGAGCGGACTAATACTCTATTCGAATGCACCTCACAAACTTGCCCCTCGCACCATGCCCTGTGTCTTCGTTGGTCTCTCTCCTACTCATCGGAGCTACCTGTGCTATGACATTGCCACTTGCAAAACCATCGTCTCCCGTCACGTCACCTTTGACAAGACGACCTTTCCTTTTTCAAATCTCCAAAAATTTTAGCTCACCGATTACACCTTTCTCGATGAACCGAGTATGTCCCCGGCTATCCAATCTATGTACCACCGGCAGTCCACTATTCCGACAGAGCCTGCAGCTCCGTCCCCGCCACTGTCTGGCACCATCTCCGACCAAAAAACTCCCAACTCTATATCGAACACCTCACCAGTACCCTTGCTGCCTCCAGTCGCGTCTCCTGCTCCTCCAGCAGCACTCCTGCCTCCCGAACACGACAACTCACAGCCTCCAAACCCAGACCTCCCACTGCTGCCTACCCACCGCATGTAGACTCATTCCCAACATGGGATCTTCAAACCCAATGTTCACTTCAACCTCTCCACACAAACCTTATCACCCATTCCAAAAAATCCAAAACTAGCCAAACTGGACCCTAATTGGAATGTGGCCATGTGCTATGAGTTTAACGCTTTAACCAAGCAGAACACTTTGGATTTGGTACCTAGACCAGACGGTGTGAATGTTATCCGGTGTATGTGGCTATTTCATCACAAGTTCAGAGACAGTGGTGACTTGGAACGGTATAAGGCAAGACTGGTTGCCAACGACACTAATCATCAGGAGGGTATAGATTTTGGTGAGACATTCAGTCCGGTTGTTAAACCGGCTACTATTCGGACTGTTCTCAGTATTGCTATGGGCATGCATTGGCCGATTCATTAGCTTGATGTCAAGAATGCATTTCTTCATGGGGATTTAAAAAAAAATGTGTACATGCATTAGCCCTCTGGCTTTGTTCATCCAGCAGTTCCGTAGTTTGTATGTCGTCTCAGGAAGTCATTGTATGGCTTGAAACAGGCACCCCGCGCTTGGTATGATCGCTTTGTCAGGTATCTTATGCAGATCGGATTTGTATGTAGTAGGTGTGATAACTTTCTCTTCACTTTCATCGATGTAGCATCACTGCTTACTTGCTATTATATGTGGATGACATTGTTCTGACTCCCTCCTCTGACGGTTTGAAGAATGAAATCATTGCTCTACTCAAAACTGAATTTGCTATGACCGACTTGGGCAAGCTGAGTTATTTCTTGGGTATATCAGTGACCAGATCTGCATCTACTATGTTCTTGTGTTAGCGCAAATATGCAGAAGAGATAGTGTACAGGGCTAAGATGGCAAACTGTAAAATTATGCCAACTCCGGTTGACTCGAAATCCAAGCTCTGTGCCAATGAGGGTGCGCCAGTTTCTGATCCCACTCTATATCGGAGTCTTGCAGGTGCCCTTCAGTATCTTACATTCACTAGGCCTAATATTGCATATGCCGTTCAGCAGGTGTGTCTGTTTATGCACAACCCCCGAGAGTCTCATTTTGTGGCCCTCAAACGTATTATCAGATACGTTAAGGGCACACTGGACTTTGGACTACATCTCTACCCCTCAGCCCCAAACAAGTTACTCTCCTACACGGATGCAGATTGGGCAGGATGCCCAGACACACGTCGCTCCACCTCAGGCTACTGTGTATTTTTTTGGGATAATCTTATTTCATGGTCCGCCAAGCGGCAGACCATGCTATCCCGTTCGAGTGTTGAAGCAGAGTATCGCGGAGTTGCTAATGTCGTTGTTGAGATCTATTGCCTCCGAAATCTTCTTTTGCAGCTCCAGTGTCCACTGCGAAAGGCGTCTATAGTCTATTGTGACAACATATCTGTCATCTATATGTCTCACAATCCGGTCCAACATCAGCGGACTAAGCATATTGAGATGGATATTCACTTTGTACGAGAGAAGGTTGCCCTTGGTCAGGTCAAAGTATTACACGTGCCTTCCTCCTATCAGTATGCAGATATTTTCATAAAGGGACTACCGAGACAGCTCTTCACCGACTTCCGATCCAGTCTTAGCATTCGGCCTCCTCCCGCTCCGACTGAGGGGGAGTATTAGCAAATATTCACAGTATATTTTATAATTATGATAGATGTATATTTAAGGTAACTTATGATTCTTATTGTATTAGGAATCAACCATTTAAGGTAAGTTAAGATTCTTATGGTAGCAATCATATGTAGTAATATAGCGGCCATAATGTTGACTTCTTTGAAAATGTGCTGCAAAGATGACCCTGCAAGATGATCAAGCAAAGACCTACGCAAGTGATGATAACCATATTGGCTTCAAAATCTTATGTGATATCGTATGATATTTAAATATCAACTCAAACCATAGTTAAATGATTTAAAATAAATATACCGAAAATGTAAAGGTTTTTATATTATTAATATAATTTTATATATTTTAGTATATATGAGGCAAGCAAAGGAGACTATTGTGTATTGTGTTTAGGCTAAAGTCTATGCTTCTCATCTCCGATTCTTCTGCCATCTCATCCCCTTCTTTGATATTGTTTCATTGCTTAGTTTTCCTATTGTATTTTCCATTTCAGTTGATTAAATATAATCAATTTTCCTGTTTTTAATCTTTGAAGTAGTGTTCACTTCAAAAGGTCACTCGATTTATAGAATTGTTGGAAAATTATCAAACTACTTTTCAAATCATAAATGTAAGATGATATTAATCTCCCTTAGGGATTCTTATTCATTAATATCAATATATATAGTGTACAATATACAATCCTAATACAATAGGAATCCTAACCCCAATACAAGAGGAATCCTAGTTTACCATAATTATCTATCACTAAATATATTTACAATATATAGGATATATTCTAATTATGGGTAGGGATTGTAGTGTTATACTTGTACATGTTTACACACACCCTCAGTCGGAGCGGGAGGAGGCCTAACGCTAAGACTGGATCTGAAATCAAGGAACAGCTGTTTTGGGAGGCCCTTCGTGAAAATATCCGCGTATTGATATGAGAAAGGCACGTGCAATACCTTAATATGCCTGAGAGCAACCTTCTCGCGAACAAAGTGGATGTCCATCTCAACATGCTTGGTTCGCTGATGCTGAACCGGATTGTGAGACAGGTATACGGCGGATATGTTATCACAGTAGACCAGAGACACTTTACTTAAAGGACATTGAAGCTCTAAGAGAAGGTTTCGGAGCCAACAGATCTCAGCAACAATATTAGCAACTCATCTATACTCAGCTTCTGCACTCGAATGGGATAATGTGGCTTGCTGTTTGGCAGACCAAGAGATGAGATTATCACCCAAAAACACACAGTAACCGGATGTAGAGCGGCGGGTGTCTGGACATCCTACCCAATCTGCATCTGTGTAGGATAATAGCGAGTTCAGTGCGGAGGGGTATAAGTGTAGTCCATAATCCAGTGTGCCCTTAACATATCGAATGATACGTTTGAGGGCAGTAAAACGAGGTTCCCTAAAGGCATGCATAAACAAGCATACATGTTGGACAGCATAGGCAATGTCAGGCCTGGTGAAGGTGAGATACTGAAGTGCACATGCAAGACTCCGATACATAGTAGGATCAGTCACTGGAGTACCGATCATTACACTAAGTTTGGAATTAGCAATGCTTAGAACTGTGCGAATAGAGGCCGGTTTGACAACCGAACTGAAAGTCTCACCGCAATCAATGCCCTCCTGCTAGTTAGTACCATTTGCCACTAGTCTTGCCTTGTATCTTTCTAAGTCACCACTATCCCTGAACTTGTGACGAAAAAGCCACATGCAGCTGATCACATTCACCCTATCTGGTCGAGGAACCAAGTCCCAAGTATGTTGTTTCGTTAGTGCATTAAACTCCTCACACATGGCCGCATTCCAATTCGGGTACAGTTTGGCTAATTTAGGGCTTTTTGGAATAGGTGAAATTGTTTGGGTGGACATGTTAAATTGGACTTTGGGTTTGAAAATCCTGTGTTGGGCACGGGTTTCCATCCGGTGTGTGGGTGCTGGCTGGGTAAGGGTGTCGGTCGACTGGTTGGTTGGGTTGGTTGATGGCAGAATCGGGTGTGGGGCAGTTTGTTTCATCGGAATTGGGTGTCGGTCGAGGGTGGCTGTCGGATGGTGTTGAACAGTGGCGGTGTTTGGGTTTGGAGTCGAGTGGGTTGGGTCGGTGGGTGCTGGTGAACAGTGGTGGGGATATGTGGGGGTTCTCGGTATGCCAGAAATGGAGAAGGTTTGTAGTATGGGGTATGATATCGGTGGCGTAGTATATCCGGTAGCTGGGTTTTCCCTGTGGTGGTTGAGGGTCGGACTGGAGTCGGTACGGTGGTGAGACTGTTGGGACAGTACAGTTGATGGGACAGTGACCGATGAGTTGGTGGAACCTGGAGGCAGAGTGGTGCTAGATGTGGTAAGAAACGGTGACGGGGAGGTCACAGGTGGCAGAGATGCCGACGGTAGGTGATGTACGGTGGCAGATGGTGGTTGTGGAGGTACAGTGGTGTCGGCCTGGCACAGTTCCCGAAGGTGGATAGGAGAGAGAGTTGAGTTGTCTAAAAATTCGTAATCCGATTTTTGAAATTTTTGGATGTTGGAAAAGGGGAATTGCGTCTCGTCAAAAGTGACGTGACGTGAGACGAAAATTTAACGAGTGAAGAGGTCATAACACATATAGCCCCTATGGTTTGACGGGAAATCTAAGAAGACACACAGAGTGATGCGGGGAGCTAATTTGTGAGTGGTCGTGGAAGAGAGATTAGGAAAACAAAGGCAACCGAATATCCGTAGGTGATCATAGGAGGGAACCCGACAGTGTAGGATTTCGGTTGGAGTCATGTTATGGAGGGTACTAGTGGGTAAAATATTAAGGACGTATTCTACCATTTTGACTGCATATACCCAAAATGATGGAGGGAGGGAGGCATGAAACAGAAACGTGCAGACCATGTTATTTATTGTACGGATGAGACGCTCGGCCTTGTCATTTTGAGGGGACGTGTGAGGACATGAAAATCGGATGACCATGCCATTATTGGTGTAGAATTTTTGAAACGCGAAATTGTTAAATTCACGGCCATTGTCACATTGGAAAGATTTAATGGCGCGTTCGAATTGCGTTTTGATAAAAGTGCAAAATTCAAGAAATTTGGCAAAAACTTCGGGCTTAAATTTTAATGGGTAGATCCAAAGAAAGTGAGAGTAGTCATCCAATAACATGAGATAATATTTATTACCTAGGGAATTAGTAATAGGGGAAGTCCACAGATCAGCATGAACAATATCAAAAGGCGCAAACGTAACGCTAACTGAGGAATTAAACGGAAGACGAACATGTTTGCCTAATTGACAGGAAATGCAGGTCTGGGCAAGTTTCCCATTACATTGAATAAAATTATTACTTCTAAGAAAATTAAAAACGGGAGCTCCTGGGTGTCCGAGCCTATTGTGCCAAATTGACGGAGATAGAGCAGCTAGGGTAGTGTGTGATCGGGAACTGACAGCGGACGGGGATGTGAATGGATAGAGATCCCCTGTGCTATTGCATCTCGTAAGAGGTATCCCCGTACGTAGATCGTTCACAGTAAAACCAAATGAATCAAAATCAACAGACACAGAATTATTACGAGTAAATTTCCTAATGGACATTAAATTTTTGATGATGTGTGGGGCATGCAGGACGTTATTTAGGGAGAATAGTGGGTGAGGTGGCGGAGTGTGGGTGTGACCATAGCCCTGAATTGGAATGCGGTGACCATTGCCAACTATAATAAATTGTGGAGACTTTAAATAATACACTTGGGAAAGATTACCTGCGGACCGGGTGAGCTGAGAGAAGGCTCCGGAGTCCATATACTAATTTTCGTCGGGCTACTGCATACTCATACTGTTGAATGCCTGACCCAAGTGGGTGGGGATTTGATTGAAGGGCTGTTGTGGGAACTGGGCCTGCACGACATGGGCCTGTTGGTGCTGGAACATGGGCGGGCGCGGACCTGGAGCCTGGCCCGGTAGCCCTTGTTGCTGAAAAGGGAACTGGGCTGGAGGATATGCTGAAGTTGTGGCCCAGTTCTGATTTGGGTAACCAGAGACTGGGCCGGCCCATGTCATGGTGTTTCTGGACTGCTAAGACTGTTGGCCTCTGCCCTTCCCGCGACCCTTGCCGCCTCGCCCACTGCCGCGGCCTTTGCCACCCCTGCCGCCGCGGTTTTGCCGCGGCTGGATATTTTTTGGCGAAGGCTGTTGGCCGGCGGTGGCCTAATGTTGTACGGGCGGTTCAACTGTTAATGCCTTCTGGTTATGCTCGTCTTGTTTCGTACGTTGGGTTTCCTCCAATAACAATTGCGAGCGTGCTTTGTTGAAACTTGGTAGAGAGTCAGCCTGTTGTATCATCGTGGCTAGGGTGTCATATTCACCCTTGGGGAGGCCCGCAACTAATTGTAACACCATCTTAGTTTCGGACACAGGTGTACCAACGTTAGACAGTTGGTCTGCCACAAGTTTCAACTGCCTGCAATATTCTGACATATTAGAGAAGTTTTCAAGACGGGTGGTGTTGAACTGTTCTTCCAAGTACACGGCGCGCGTGTTCTTGTTGTCTTGAAAAAATTCTTCCAAACGTGTTCATAGATCATGGGCAGAGGCACCTTTTTCATAATTGTGTATAGTAAGTCCTTGGATATAGTGCCATATATCCGTTGTTTGACCACGGCATCGAGGCGACGCCATGTGATGTCGTCTATATCGGGAGGACGAGGGAAAGAGTCGTCTATATGATCAAGCACATGATATACACATGCATGGATGCGAAATAATTCCACCCATGACCAATATTGGTTGTTTTCTTGATCAAGAATTATAGGGATAAAATTCTTGATGTTGGTAACGGCGAGAGCCAGATGAAAAGACGGTGAGGAGAGGGGTTGGATGACGACTGAGTGAGAAGCGGAAGCATCGGAAGAGGTGAGAGTAGCCAAATTCTCCATTGGGATGGAAATTGGGAAGAGAAAAAAAATTACTATGTGTCGTCGGCCGAGAGGTGGGGGGGGGGGGGGGGTGCAGGGAGGATTTTTTCTATAGTAGGGTTTTGGCTCTTGATAGCATGTAAGATGATATTAATCTCCCTTAGGGATTCTTGTTCATTAATATCAATATATATAGTGTACAATATACAATCCTAATACAATAGGAATCCTAGTCCCAATAGTAGAGGAATCCTAATTTACCATAATTATCTATCACTAAATATATTTACAATATATGAGATATATTCTAATTATGGATAAGAATTGTAGTGTTATACTTGTACACGTTTACAATAAATAACATATGAGAAATTTATATGATTTCAATTACTGTATACCACGTGATTTTAGACACTTAATTTTTCACAGCCAAATAAATGGAATAAGCATCATATCTATTTAAAGATCAAATCACTCTTCATGGACAGAATCTTCTTTAATTTGCTGATGTATGGACATCAAATATGAAAAGGATCTAAGTCTAATAGTAATATTGAACGTGCGATTAATATGAAATTCAATATTACTGCAGTCCGGAGAATTCTTTAGGGGACCTTCACGATTTGGATTTGCAATTCACGCATTTCTTTAAAGATCTGGAGTTATCTTATTGCTGCAAACCAATATTTTACAGGAATATGATTCGTGTTTCCAAGAAAAATAATCATATCTTTACGTGCCCAAGTTAGACCCAGAAACAAAATAGATTTAAGTTATACATACACGCACGGCAAACATATATTTACACTATCAATGAATTTTAATATGTTGTAATATGTAAGTTATTACTTTGAACAAATTGCCAATTATAATATTTATGAAGGAATTTATATGCTATACACTACTAGAAAATCACTATTTTTTCATTGAATTTCCTGAAAAATGTTCAGTGACTATTCCACTGAATGTCGGTGGGAAAAACTTAAATTGTGAACACACGAAAAAATTAGAAAGTTTCCCAGTGTTTCAATGAGAATCTGTTTTCCGCCATGTGTTTTTTCAGTGATTTTTCGGTGAGCTGGTTCGATGGAAATGAAATGAAAAATCATATTTTATAACACAAATTTCCCACTAAATATCGGTGGAAAACCTCTTTATTTCTAGTAGTGATAACCTAAAAAGGTACCAACTAGATAAATAGTTTTGTCATGCCTGAAACTTAAACTCTATAATTGACAATCTAGAATAAATCAATAATCATTGAAGAAATAACAACATACAACGACAATAAAAGTGGTAATAATAGACCTGTTTTACGGAGAGTCTACCAAATACTTTAAGAGATTAAATGCTAACTAATCCAATTGCATATTCTTTCTTTACCTATTAACTTGATTAATTGGATCGACGGATTGAAAACAAAAAAATGGGAGTTTAATCATGGTGAAGTAATGTGCATGTATTTTATCAATTTCATTTTTAACTGTTAAAATTAAATTATTAATTTGATATAAACACGAAATGCATATAAATATATATTTACCGAAGAAAAGATGACGTCTTTGGTATCAATGGAAAGCAACGGATTAGGGAGTTAGAGAATGTCAATTGGGGTTGTGATTCTAAGGCCTAAACATGATAAGGTTGGGACAGTGCATCTCCCAGTGGAGGATGAATCGAGTACTTAAAAGGTTTGATGTGATTCACACATCACACATTAATTTTTTTTATTTCTCACTAGGTGTCTGATGCACGCATTAGAGCCCGATTATATTTGGATTTGTGCCGTGTTGGGCCCATTCGAGGGAAAGCGCTCCCTATAAAAAAATCATATTTAGAGTTCGAATTTGAGACATTTGATTAAGGAATGAGCAAATCCCAAAGTTTATAGCCCGTGTATATATTGGTTGGTTGGGGGGGGGGGGGGGTTTGGCAAGAATTAAAGAATCCCCACCAATTTGGAGAATCATCCGACGTTGTAGGATTCCATATTGAGTTACAGTGAAATAAATATTCTTAGACATCAAGTGGGATGTCTACTACTCCCATTTTCTATCATTTAAGTTTGGCACAAAGAATAAGAATTAGCTAGGAAATTCATTGTTAATTTATTGTTAAATAATTTGTAGTTAATAATTTGATAATTCTTCCCAAATTCGTTGTTAAATAGAATTTGGGATGATTTTTTTGTTTCGCAATGGAATTCGTTTTAGCAAAAACCACTAAATGACTTGTGGTCATCTTTATTAATTTAAATAATAAGTCTGAACACAACAAAGAAAAAACAATAAAGCCATTTGAAGTAGGGGTGAGCGGGTCCGGATATCCTAACTTTTTTGAACTACCCGGACCCTACCCAGTAAAAAATCGATTCCTAAATTTACTATCCGGAACCTGCCCGTAGCAATCATTACACGAAACCTACCCGGACCCTGCGGTTCCGAATAGGTTCCCGGGTACCCTGAAACCATTTATATGTCATACATACTACTCTGTATAATCCAAAAAGTTTGCTAGCTAAACATGCAAACAGTATTTTTTTCTGCATAATCCAAAAAGTATGAGTTTTTGGAACAGTGAAGTTCTATTTGTCTGTAATAAGTAAGAAGACTTATTTCCTGAGTCCTTTAATCTCTGATCAGCTCCGAATTCAAAGCATCCATCCAGGCTGTAATTGAATTAACAAGATAACTACATCTCAGTAGCGACCAAGTTGGCCAATAAAGTCATAAGTGAATTCATCATGTAATTTTCGGAATCGGCTTTTAGCACAAGACCAAAGATATGTCTGATACGGGAGTCACTAAGAACCAGGATAAATAATGGAGATAACAAAATCGGCCAACCAATAATTTTAAATCAACTCTTGCCCCACCAAAGATCATATTCAAATAGCAAAAGTAAGTATACGAGAAACCTCTCTTCTGAAAGTATAAAGAAAAACATGTCCGGGTTTAGGAAATCTAAAGTGGAGGAAAAGATATACACTTAAATGAGACTATCTATTAAACTTCTTCTAATGTGCATTCAATTGAGTCTTCCTCTCAACATATCCATGTAAAGCCAATCACACACAACATAGGAATAATTTAGCAATCTAAACTAACATAAATCAACTCAAACTAAGCTAAAGCATGCTAAACACAATTAATTAACAGAAATATGAAAAGGAAACTAGATCGAGAGGAATTCGAGCGCAACCTTTGTCAAGATTTTGAAATGAGGAACAGTGACAACAAGAGAGAGGAGAGGTGGAGCGGTTGCATGTTATTTGGGCGTAATGGAAAATGGCTAGTGCTTCTGCGCTTTTCGCTTTGTTTAAAGCGAAGTGGGCTGGGTTGACCAGACTGGGCCGAAAAAAGTAAGAAACACCCTAAAGCCCAAACCTAATAATTTTAAAGGGGTGTGAGTTCATAGGTTCCGGGTATCGGTTCCGGATCAGGGTACCCTGTCTCTATTTGCCGGAATTGGAATCGGACCCGACATTGATCGGTTCTTAATTTTACTATCCGAAATCTACCCGTTATTATAATATATCTACCCGAAACCTACCTGTTAGTGTCGGTTCCGATCGGGTATCTGGTACTCTGTAACCGTGCTCACCCCTAATTTGAAGGGTCTAGAATACCCATTACATCTTGAAACACAAAAAGGAAAGTAAAGTTTGGTCCCTTGAGCTTCATCGCCGATGAGCTCCGGTGATGACGCAATCACTCTACTCCCTTCCCCAGCTGAGCAGTCTACAACGAAATTTTTTTGAGCTTCAGACCTCGCACTAGACCAGACAAATTAGAGCCTCTCCAACTGTTGTGATGCCGATCAGCTCGTCAGAGCTGCTGCTCGAGCTTGGAGTAATCGTCAATTGCTGGCTTGATTATGGTGAATCTTCTGAAACCCCTTTTTGTGTTGTGAACTGATTCTTCGATGTTTGACCTTTGTATCTTAGATTCAAAGATTTCATTTTGCTGCTAGATTTTGCCCTCTTCAGATCCTCCTCTTTGTTACCATGCTCCTAAATATTAAGTCCCTAGATTGTATTCTAGTTTCTTAGATATTCAGAAAGATTAGTGGTCCTTTTTTGAAGATACAGTTGTTCCATATCATTTCCTATGTGTGTAGGATCAATGAACCAGTGCAATGGGCTCCAAACTTGTAACATATCAGCTCATGCAACCTATAGTAGTACCACCTATGTCCTGTGTCCTTCAATTCATATTGATTTATGCAGATGTATATCCTCTGCATATCATCCAAACTACTGAATTGAGGATTGCTAGTATTGAGTCCTGTTGATTTCTTCTCAATCTGTTCTCCATCAGGCCAAATAGTGTGATCAATGTTCTTTCCACATATCGTCATGCCATGAGCAGATTAAGCACATGGTGTTGATACCACACACTGATGTTTAGTCAATATGTAGATCAAACATTAACATATGTAGGGATGGCAGGTGGGTATAATTTTGCGGATTCCGCAACCGCACCCGCTCCAGTTGGGGCGGGTATGGGTATAACTTTGGCGGGTAGTAGGCGGGTATGGGTGTTGAAAATATACCCGTCACGGGTAGGCGGGTAGGTGGTGGATTTGCAGTCATACCCGCCTACCCGCCCGCCTTATACCCGCACGCCTTATACCCGCGTCAAGCCCAAAATATTAGCAGCCCATAAGTCGTGCCTTCAGCCCATAAGTCACAACAAGTCGCTCATTCTCCAACAAAACTCAAAACCCTACGCCTCTTCAGTCCTTCACGCCTCCCTCTCTCTCGTTCCCCTTCACGCCGTCTCTCCTCCCTCTCTCATTCTCGACGTCTCTGCCTTTTTCTTTAAAGGAGATGCTGATCGGGAAATATTGGAAAATATTGTTGTCTTTGCTTTGTGCTTTGGGGTTGTCTTGGTGAGGTCAATTTTTGTGCATTTGTTAAGTTTTACCTATTGGGTTTGTGGAGTTCAATTGAAAAAGTTGAAAAACTTTAGCTTATATAGCTGAAATAATATCTGGGTTTTGTCTACATTTATAATATATAGCTATTTGGGTGGACAATTTTTTGGTTTTCTTGGAAATTTTATTTTCTTGATTCTTTGTTGTGCAAGGGGGAAGAGGTGAAAAAAATTGGGAATTCTGATGGTGAAAAAATCCGGAATTCTTCTCCCTCTCTCCCAAAGAAAATGAGACCGTGACAGTATTGATTCTTGACTCAAAATTTTGGGATAATTTTTGGAATTTGAATTATTGGGATCATGTTGATCACTAATTGATCACAAATGAATTGATTACAAAATATGACAGACGGATATTGGCGGGTGACGGATATCCACTAGGGTGGTGGAGCGGGTGTGGATTTAGGAATATACCCGCCTAGGCGGGTATGGATGTTGAAAATTGTACCCGCCACGGATGGCGGGTATAAAAAATTTTGACGGGTGCGGGGGAGGGGGTACCCGCACCTGCCCCGCCCAATTGCCATCCCTAACCATATGGTATATTGTAACATTGTACTTGTATTGTCGATGCACGTACAATCAAAGGTAAGCTAAGAGAACACCAATTATGTCCTATATCATGTCCTGTGAAGGTAGAATTAATAGGCTCATATTTGCTATAGATTTGTGGCATATCTGTAAGATAATATTAATCTTCCTTAGGAAGTCTTTCTCATAATATCAATATATATAATGTACAATATACAATCATAATACAAGAGGAAAGAGGAATCCTAATCATAATACAAGAGGAATCCTAATCTAATAATAGGTAGGGATTGTAGTGTTATACTTGTACATGTAAAGGTGAGATACTGAAGTGCACATGCAAGACTCCGATACATAGTAGGATCAGTCACTGGAGTACTGACCATTGCACTAAGTTTAGATTTAGAATCAACTAGAGTGGCTATGATTTTGCAATTGTCCATCTTAGCCCTGTGCACGATCTCCTCTGCATACTTACGCTGGCAAAGAAACATACAATCAGCGGATCTAGTGACTGAGATCCCAAAAAATAGCTCAATTTTCCCAAATCAGTTATGGAAAATCCATACTCGAGCCGTGCAATAATCTCATCTTTCAACACAGCAGTAGAGGTAGTAAGAACAATGTCATCCACATATAACAGTAAATAGGCAGTATCACGACCTCGATGTAAAGTAAAGAGAGAGGTATCACATCTGCTACATGTAAACCCGAGACGTATAATAAACTGTGCAAAACGATCATACCATGCTCTGGGGCCTGTTTTAGGCCATAGAGTGACTTACGGAGACGGCACACATAATGTGGGGCTGTTGGGTGGACAAAACCAGGCGGTTGGTACATGTAGACAGTTTCTCGTAAATCCCCATGAAAAAATGCATTCTTCACATCTAGTTGATGAATCGGCCAATGCTTTCCCATAGCAATGCTTAGAACTGTGCGGATGGTGGCCGGTTTAACAACCGGACTGAATGTCTAGCCACAATCAATGCCCTCCTGCTAGTTAGTACCATTTGCCATTAGTCTTGCCTTATATCTTTTTAAGTCACCACTATCCCTAAACTTGTGACGAAAAAGCCACATGCAACGGATCACATTCACCCCCTCTGGTCGAGGAACCAAGTCCCAAGTATGTTGTTTCGTTAAAGCATTAAACTCCTCACACATGGTCGCATTCCAATTCGGGTCTAGTTTGGCTAATTTAGGGCTTTTTGGTATAGGTGAAATTGTTTGAGTGGACAGGTTAAATTGGACTTTGAGTTTGAAAATTCCGTGTTGGGCACGGGTTTCCATCCGGTGTGTTGGCGCTGGCTGGGTAAGGGTATTGGTCGACTAGGTGACGATAGATTCGGGTGTGGTGCATGTTGTGTTGTTGGGACTGGGTTTCTGTCGAGGGTGGCTATCGGGTGGTGTGGAACAGTGACGGTGTTTGGGGTTGGAGTCAAGTGGGTTTGGTCGTTGGTTGCCGGTGAACTGTGGTAGGGAGTTGTGGGGATTCTCGGTATGCCGGAAAGGGAGGAGGTTTGTAGGGTAGGGTACGACGTCGGTGGTGTATTAGGTCCGATATCTAGGTTTTCTAGGTGGTGGTTGATGGTCGGACTATGGTCGGCATGGTGGTGAGACTGTTGGGACGACACAATGGATGGGACGGTGATCAATGAGTTAGTGGAATCTGGAGGTAGAGTTGTGCTAGAGGTGGAAAGAAGCGGCGACGGGGTGGGACGCTGGTGGCAGGGATGCCGATGGCAGGTGATGTATGGTGGCAGATGGAGGCGGTGTAGTGGTGTCAGTCGGGCACAGTTCCCGAAGGTGGACAGGAGAGAGAGTTGATTCATCTAAAAATTCGTAATCCGGTTTTTGAAATTTTTGGATGTTGGAAAAGGGGTATTGCGTCTCGTCAAAAGTGACGTGACGCGAGACGTGAATTTGACGAGTGGATAAGTCATAGCACAGATAGACCCTATGGTTCGACAGGAAACCTAAGAAGACACACGGAGTGGTGCGGGAAGCTAATTTGTGAGAGGCTGTGGAAGAGAGATTGGGGGAACATAGGCAACCAAATATTCGTAGGTGATCATAGGAGGGAACCCTACGGTGTAAGATTTCGGTTGGAGTCATGTTATGGAGGGTACTAGTGATGAAGCCATAGAAAACAGTTGAGATTCCCCAAACCAATTAGGATCTAGGGTTGAGAATGAAATCCATGCTTGTTTCTTCCTCTGAATTAAACCATGGATCCTACTTAAGTGTCCTCATAGAATAATAGTATCATTTCTCCTTGATCCAAAAAGCAGGTTTGGACATAAGTGCAACATAATCTTCAAGTAAAGTATATCTAATCAAGACATATCTATGGCATAGAAGACCAATTTTAGGATCACCTTTCAATTCACATTGTTGAGGGATGGCATTCCTCAAAGTTTGAAGATTCGGCCATCCATAACTAAACTTCCCCACTACTGCATATTGAAATTCTTCCTGAATTATCATAGGATTAATCTCCTCCATGCTATATTGAATCGTTGGCTCTCCATGCACATAGACTATAAATTTGATAGGTATTTTGGACGTAGAGGCAGTATTGCTTGCTTTAGGGTTTAAAGTTGTAGGTTGTAGGATTTTAGTATAATCCAGGCTGGAGTCCAGTAATTTGAGCCGCCATTAATGGCGATGTTGTGCTCAATCTCCAGGTCGCCTATCGCCCTAATCTAAAAGATTAGTTTTATTTTAGCAATGGAAATTGTCTTGTTGCTAATTTTTTCTTCTTTTTTTTTAAGTTTACACTTGCTTTCTTGAATTGATTTTTGCCCAACTCCATTTTATGAGTATAGACAAGGTTAATTTAGCTAGGTCCACTAAATAAGTGAATGACCTAAGTTTTTTTCCTTTAAATGGTTACTCTTGAGTAATCTCTGACACCTTTTATTGCAAAGTACGTAGTCATAACTTGTGTAAATTTGTGGACGCTATATAAATTATAGTACAATGTAGTAATTCGTCTACCAAGAAACGTCACGCTTCATGCTTGGTTTAATTAATTAATTTGGAATATTAACAAACAAAAAATATCACCATCTAGCAATCTCATCCACTAGAAACATGCATGCATGATCCAAATATAGATTGACTCTGTTCCCAACACCTAATTAAAACCTAAGAAATCCTATGTAAGAATTGTTGGGTGCCACTAGCGTGAAAGAAACTACTTTCTTGATCAATAGTGGTAGTGGGAATCATGGGCGGATCTAGATAAGGTTTGAGGGTTCATCTGAATCTCTGTGTAAAATTACATTATATTTTCTCTGTCTTAATTTATATGACACTTTTCTTATTAATCAATTTTAAAAAGAATGACACATTTTCTTATTTGGCAACAATTTAACTTTAAACTTTACCATTTACGCTTATTGTTTGCTTATTTTAGACCACAAGATTCAAAAGTTTTCTTTTATTTTTTAAACTTCGTGCTCAATCAAATTACATCACATAAATTGGGATGGGCAGAGTATATACAAGTTTAAAATTAATTTTTACGTATATATAGTACACGTTAAACCCTTTTGACTTCTTCGTATATTTATTAGTTCTTATTTTTTATAGGGGTGGGTGTATATCGGTTCGGTTTTGTATCAAAAAAGTATGAACCAAATAAAAATTGGTTTTTTAAAATAAAAATCGAATCAAACTTTAAAAAAAAAAAAAGAGATATCGGTTTATATTGCCGAACGTATCGGTTTATATCGGATTTTTTCAATTCAAATATAAAATTCAAATGGTTTATATTTTTTTAAACATCAACAGCAAATGCAGAAGCAAATTAGTAGCAACAACAACAACCAATTTTAACAGGAACATACATAGACTGGTTTTTTAAACAACAACAGCAACATCAAATTCTAGCAAAGAAACAACAAGCAAATAGAATTTCAAATTTGTTTTCAAGAAGAACAACAACAAGAATTTCAAATTTGTTTCAAATGAAGAAAGATCAACAAAAATTCCAAAGAACATCAAATTTCAAAGAACAACACAGAATTTCAAATAGCGGTTTCAAATGCTCCAAAAAAAGGAATTTCAGCAGTTTCAGCAGAAATTCCATCAACAATAATAACATCAAATTTCAGCAACAACAACATCGTTTCTACAACCAAAAATAAACTAAGACTGCTTATGAGTCAAATATAGATAGATACTAATAGCAAAAACTAATTAGAAAGATTGTAGATTTGAGAACTTTACCATTATGACTCCAATATCAATCCATTGTCAAGTCCTCAACTGCTTGTGTTTGTTCTATTTCTTGTGATTGCGGTACGATTGAAAGTTTTTCAAAGTCTACATACAATTTGCCGAAGCGTCAATATAATAAACAAAATGTAAGTATAATCATTCTATTAAAAAAGTAAAAATAGTATTGTTACCCAATTCAACATCTTCATAAAACTCAGTTTCTTCTTCGGTTGGTTGCATAATTTGTTCTCCTATAAGAGTTGAGTGAAGCCAATTATGTGTGCAAATTAATGCTTCAACTGTCTTATGAGTTAATGTACTCCTAAAAGGGTCAAGAATGCGCCCCCCGTGCTAAATGTTGATTCGAAAGCCATGGTAGACACAGGAATTGTCAAAATATCTTTGGCAATCTTTGACAAAGTCGGATACCTAGACAAATTCATCTTCCACCAACTCAAAAGATCAAAATTTGGATTATTAGGACTTTCATTCCGCTCTGACAAATATTTCTCAACATCATTCTTCACCCCAAAATCATCATTTTCAGTTGCCTTCATCTTTTTAAACAGTTGAAAAGGATCAATTGATTCATTTCTACTGCTGCCACTATCACAAACTTCACTTAACAGAGCAATTGAACTACTACCCACACCATTATTTGGGCTAACATCATTATAACTTTCAAATAATCGTAACAACTTTTTGATATCAGCTTTAATTTCATCAACATTCCTACTATCAAATATACTTCCAAAGAACCAGTTTATAAATTCAAATTTACACCGAGGATCAAGCACATTTGCTAAAATTAATAGCTTGTTCACCTTTTGTATAGAAGTACCCCAATATTTCACAAACTTATCTCTCATGCCATTAACAATTTTTTTCACCAACAAATCAGTAGATTCCGATAGTGAGCTAAGATGAAGATAAACTTTCCACAACTCATTCAAAAAATTAGTAGAAGTCACACATTTTGTACTACTGAATTTTAATGTCACGTCATAAAAAACTGATAAAAATGTACTAACCTCTTAGCATTATCCCAACCCACAAAAATTGGAGGCCCAATCCTTTTTCTTCCATTCTCATCTTCGTTAAACCAACTTTTGTAGTGGCCATCGTCCTCATCTAACCTATCAAACGTTTTTTCAAATATCACAGCTTTTTCCAACATTAAGTATGTCGAATTCCATCTGGTTGGCATATCCAAAACCATAAGTCCATTATATGATACTTTCTATCGCTCAACACATGTCTTGAATTTTTGCAACCTTGTCGGAGAAGATCTTACATACTTCACCGCATTACGAACAACAGCTATTGAGTTCTTCACTTCTACCAACCCATCCTGAATAATCAAGTTCACTATATGTGCAGCACGCCTCACATACATATGATCACCATTTAAAACCATCGCCTTAGGACTTCAATTTGTCAGTTTCTTCTTCACATAAGCAATTGCAACTTGATTAGCACTTGTGTTGTCCACAATAATTGTGAATAGCCTATCAATACCCCAATCCAATAAGTATTTTTCTATAATATTTCCATTAACATCTCCTTTATGATTAGAAATTGGTGTAAAATAAAGTATCTTTTTATGCAACACCCACTCACAGTCAACAAAATGCCCAGTTATTACCATGTAGCTACTCATTTGAATTGATGTCCACGTGTCTACTGTAATACAAATTCTCTGCTGGTTTGAGTTCATGATTCTTTTAATCAAAGCCTTCTCAGTCTGATGCAACTGAAGAATATCCCGTGCAATCGTTCTTCGTGAAGGCACCTCAAATCTGGGACAACAAACCCCCATATACTCCACAAATCTAAAAGCTAACTCATCTTTAATAATCAATTTCACAAGTGCGGCTCTGCAAGCCTCTTGACTAAACCCCACAATTACAACTTTATCATTGTCCTTACCCTTGTCACGAGTTAATACTTTTTGATTCTTATCCTCTTCAAGCTTTGATTTCTTGTACACTTTGCATCTAGCCAAGTGGTTCCTTAAATTAGTTGTCCCAACTAACGAGCTATCGCAAGCATAATCTTTTCGGCAAAAATGACATTTGGCTTTCTGTCCTCCAGGTAACTTAGTAAAAAAATTCCAAACTTTTGATCTCAATTTTCCCTCGTCAGTTCGTTTCACCACTTTTGTTCCATCATCCAAAATGTCTTCCATTCTACAATATTAGAGAGTTTATGAGCATTTTGTCAAATACACCGTGAATACAAAACATCAAACAAATGTTTCAACAAACATGGTTCAACCTGAAACAAAGCATGAAACAGATGAGAATAATCAGAAAATTAACTTAATACACAGCCTAATACACGGTCGAACGTGACTTTAACAACATCAATGAGACAATGAATACAAAACACCTAATTCACAACTTTTCCATAATTGTTAACAAACTATTATTACGGATTCATTTCTAAGAAAAAATGACTTTAAATCCCACAACAGAAAGTTAAAGAACTAAAATTAGTATCATTATGAAACTATATATTGAATATGCTTCCTTCTTTACAGAAATTACTTCAGTAACTTCATTTTATAATTCTCTTTACCATATTCACTCTAAATAACCTTAATTTGATGTTGTTTTTCCAATTTGCAAGCAATCATAACAACAAACACCAGTTCCCAGCGTCTTCATTCCCTTGAATTTGATGATGTTTTTCCAATTTGCAAGCAATCATAACAACAAACACCAGTTCCCAACGTCTAAATCATTCAAATTAAGTATATTCTATGATCAACCAAACATTTCACAAGATCCTCCCCACTTGTATTTTCTAGCCACTACCCACCTCTATTCTTGCTTACATAAAATGAAAGTCATCTCCTAAAATTCAAGGGAATGAAGAATGATACCTTATCACTAAACTTCATGTTCAAGCAATGGATCAAAAACAGAACAAGAAAAGTCAACTTCTTTAGATTCATAGTCAAATTTTCATTCAATCAAATCACTGTCTCATGATTAGAGTTTTAATCTTGGCACTCCCCATCAATGCATAGCTACTCGTAAGGGAGAAAATACATATACATATTTCCTTGTACTTGCAGGGAAATACCTTATTACTGGCTCTTCTGAGTTCTGATAAAGAAATTTGTATATTGGAGCAAAAATCCTTAACTTCCACAGTAGATACTATAATTGACACAGTTATAGCAGGGAAAGGTGCAGTGAAGTTTCTAGTAATTTTGGCTGATAAGGTCTTTAGTGCTCATCAAGATCACAAAATCAGAGTCTGGAGAATCGAAACCCATAATTCAGATACCCCTAATACAAAACCTAATACACAGTCGAACATGACTTTAACAACATCAGTGAATACAAAACAAAACGTCTAATTCATAGCTTCTCCATAATGTTTCGACAAACATGGTTCAAACATAGCATAGCATGAAACAGATGAGAAATCAGAACGAGAGAAAGAAATGAGTAAAGGGATTGGATTACCTTTTGTTGAAGCTTGAAGCTTGATTCTCTGATGAAGCTTGAAGATTTATGGGTTAGGGCTTGAAGAGAAATTGAAATCGAGCAGAAGTCAAGTCTTCCAGAGAAAGAAATCGAAATCAAAATTGTTGAAGCTTGTTGATTCTCTTAGAGAATTCGCTGATAATGGAAATCGAGCAGATCGTTGGAAGAGAAAAGAGGCAAAACGATGTGTCGATGTTAGGGCTTTAATTTATATAGGGATATGATTAATTACAAGAATATCCCCAGTTTTTCGGTTCGGTGTATCAATAAATCACATGAACCGAGCCGATTCAATTAAAAAAAAATTGAACCGGTTTTTCTGAAATCGGTTTTATGACCAGTAAAAAACCGAACCGAATCGCCGGTTCGGTTCGGTTTTTTCGGTTCTCCGGATTTTTTGCCCACCCCTAATTTTTTAACCAGCTTAAAGAAAATCTTAACTCATTCACCAGTGGGAATCCCCCATGCATAGAGAACCTGCCCGTCTCCTCTACTTGTAAAATGCAATTTCCGACAAGGGGGATTCAAGTGAACCATCGTCAGCACAAGGCATAACGAAATGAAAAGTACTCACCTAGCGTTAAAAATATATTACTTTATGGATGACATTCAATTTAGAATTGAATTAACCTAGTTAGGTTCAATTTTTGGTAAAATCACTATAAAAATTGAGTAATTTGCGGAGCTCGAAAGTGGAATTAGTTAACTTTTCATAAGTGCAAATTTTTTTAACAAATTAAGACCGACAGAGTACTATTTATATTATAATTTTTGACTTTTTCATCTCCAATTATCATTGGTGGAATGGTGAATTCAGAATGATTTTAGGAAGTCTGCGTAAGCCCACTAATATCACGATCAACTTTTTTCGAGTCCTATTTGTGGGAGTATTCAACAGCGACAGGACTTTGGGACAAATGATAATGACGCCATTTTTTGGTGCGAAAATTAAATCTTTTTTTTAGCCCGTCATTTTCTACTTACCTACTAAATCTTGAAATTTGACATGTTAATATTATATATGACGTGATTTATACGAACATTCTATTTCACATGCACAGTCAGTTTAACTACATTATAGGGTAAATAATGTATTCCAGATGTCATATCTCCTTAAGCAGTAAGCTTTAATGATTTAGTTGTATACTAGTTACCACTTTAACTAATTAATTAACTTTGTGTCTGATCTTTAACGGCAGCGTTCGGGCACTTGTATGAAAAACTGGGAGAAAAAGGCGGGGGAAAAAAGTTGTACAGGCTAGCCAAGGCGAGAGAGAAAGATCCATGACCTGGACCAAGTGAAATGTATCAAAGACGAGGAAGGTAAAGTTTTGGTGGAAGATGCTCAAATTAGACGTAGATGGAAAATTTACTTCCATAAACTCTTGAACGAAGAGGGGGACCGGAACATCGTATTGGGCGAATTGGAGCACTCCGAGAGTAGCCGTGATTTTGGATACTATAGGCGAGTTAGGGTTGAGGAGGTGGAAGTGGTTATGTGCAAGATGAGCAGGGGCAGAGTGACCGGGTCAGATGAAATCTCGGTAGAATTTTGGAAGAATGTGGGCAGGGGAGGCTTGGAGTGGCTTACCCAGTTGTTTAATGTCATTTTTAGGACATCGAAGATGCCTGAGGAGTGGAGATGGAGCACGATGATTCCGTTGTACAAGAACAAGAGGGATATTTAAAAATGCAACAACTATATGGGTATCAAGTTGTTGAGTCATACAATGAAAGTATGTGAGAGAGTGGTGGAAGCAAGGATGAGGAAGATAGTGTCTATTTCGGAGAACCAGTTCAGATTCATGTTGGGGCGTTCGACAACAGAAGTCATTCACCTTGTGAGGATGTTGGTGGAGCAGTATATGGAGAGGAAGAGAGGCTTGCACATGGTGTTCATTGACCTAGAAAAGGCATATGACAAAGTTCTGAGGGAGGTGCTATAGAGATGTCTGGAAGCTAGAAGTGTTCATGTAACCTACATTAGAGCGATTAAGGACATGTATGATGGAGTCAAGACCCGGGTAAGGTTAGTAGAAGGTGACTCTGAACACTTTCCTGTCATGATGGGTCTGCATCAGGGATCCGTTCTAAGCCTGTTTCTGTTTGCCTTGGCGATAGATGCATTGACGCGTTATATTCAAGGAGAGGTGCCTTAGTGTATGCTATTCGCTGATGATATTGTACTGATTGACGAGACATGAAGCAGTGTTGACGTGAAGCTGGAGGTTTGGAGACAAACCCTAAAGTCAAAAGATTTCAAGTTGAGCAGGTCTAAGACAGAGTAACTGGAGTGCAAGTTTAGCGGCGGGATCCAGGTAGCGGATGAGGACATGTAACTTGATACCAAGGTCATCCCCAACAGAGAAAGTTTCAAGTACCTGGGGTCGATCATCCAAGGCAATGACGAGATTGACGACGATGTCACACACCATATTAGGGTGGGTTGGATGAAATGGAAGCTCGTATCATGTGTGTTTTAAGATAAAAATGTGTTGCCTAAACCTAAGGGAAAGTTCTAAAAAGTGGTGGTTAGACCTACTATGTTGTATAGGGCGGAGTGTTGTCCAGTTAAGAAAGCTCATGCCCAAAAGATGTAACTGAGATGTGGATCCTGAGATTGTTGTGCAGGCATACCAGGAGAGATATGATTCAGAATGAAGTGATTTTAGACAAGGTGGGAGTGGCCCTCGTGGTGGACAAGATGTGGGAAGAAAGGTTAAGATAGTTCAGTCATGTGCAGAAGAGATGTGCAGATGCTCCAGTGAGGAGGTGTGAGAGGTTGACAGTCGTGGGCCTGAGGAGAGGGAGGGGTAGGCCAAAGAAGTCTTGGAGAAAGGTGATTAGACAGTATATGGCATAGCTTCAGCTTATCAAGGACATGACCCTTGATAGGAGGGTATGCATGTCGAGTATCATGGTAGAAGGCTAGTGAATTTCTGCGAGGATTTCTTTATGTACTAGGAGTTTTATTATCTTTGTGCACTAGATTATTCTTTTTAGATCTCTATTACGACTTGATTGTTGCATTACTTCATTTATCTTATTGTATTATTGTTATTACTGTTTCGCTTTCGTTACTTGCATTTTCATACTGCTTTAAATTTCTTACATGTGTCTGGTCATTTCTTTTGCTTTTGTTTTTGCTTATGCTTTCACTTGAGCTGAGGATCTCTCAGAAACAGTCTCTCTACCATGGTAGAGGTAAGGTTTGCGTACACTCTACCCTCCCCAGACCCCACGTTGTAAGATTTCACTTGGTATATTATTGTTGTTGTTGTGTCTGATCTTTGATTATATATTGGTCTTTAAAAAATGACATGTGTATTATTTTATCAATTTTTTAATTTTTTTTCCTTCTCACTTGCTTCCAGGAAGGTGAGTACACTTTATCTACTTAGGGTGATATTTAATACACCATCGACAAGAATAGGGGCGGGGTAAATAATTGTAAGTAAAGTTTAATTGCTAAAGTAAGTTTTCGGTGCAAGTTTAAAGGTGAAAAGATATATTTTCTCTACATAACATATAGTGGTATTCAATATTTAGTAAATCAAGAATAAGAACGGATAGACATTACATTAGGTAAATCAAGAATATGAACGGATCGGATAAATAGAAAGAGCTTATTTTGAAAGAATTTGATTCGGGTATAGGATATTTACTTACAAGTTTTCAAAATTATAGATGATGGAATCGTCTTGTACGTACAATAATTAGGGCATTGGTCTTTGCAACGTTATTATCAACGTTCGCATGTCCTAAAAATGTAATGTATTTTCCCAATTTGTGGTATACCATAATATATGTTATATAGATAATATTTTTCACATAATAGCGTCGATCAACATCTTATACATACCAGAGAGAAATCCTTATTAGAAATAGGAAATAAATTCTAGGGCGGCTTTTGAACGTCTGTATGTGGAATTAGAGGAGAAAGGCGGGGAGAAGAAGTTATACATACTAGCCAAGATGAGGGAGAGAAGGGCCCGTGACTTGGATCACGTGAGGTTCATCAAGGACGAGGATGGAAAAGTACTGGTGAAGGACGCGCATATTAGGCGGAGGTGGCAGTCTTACTTTCATAAACTCTTGAATGAAAAAGGAGACAAAGACATTGTGATGAGAGATTTGGAGCAATCGGGTAGGTACCAGGATTTTGGGTATTGTAGAAGCATTAAGGTTGAGGAGGTTAAGAGGGCGGTTCGCAGGATGCGTAAGGGACGAGCGACCAGGCCTGATGAGATTCCAGTTGAATTTCAGAA
This sequence comes from Anisodus tanguticus, assembly GCA_034509755.1. NCBI lineage: Eukaryota > Viridiplantae > Streptophyta > Magnoliopsida > Solanales > Solanaceae > Anisodus > Anisodus tanguticus. The sequence continues at coordinate 9,576,477 of CM067555.1, read as the reverse complement.
GAGCGTAGATAGGGCAGGTTTGGAGTGGCTGACTGAGTTGTTTAACATCATTTTTAGGACGGTGAGAATGCCCAAAGAATGGAAGGGGAGTACAATGATTCATTTGTACAAGAACAAATGTGATATCCAGAGTTGCAATAATTATAGGGGTATCAAGCTGCTAAGCCACACTATGAAAGTTTGGGAAAGGGTCGTAGAGATGAGGGTGAGAAGAGGCGTATCTATTTTCGAGAACTAGTTTGGATTCATGTCGGGTTCGGTAGAGCAGTATAGGTAGAGGAAGAGAGACTTACGTATGGTTTTCATCGACCTCGAGAAGGCATACGATAAAGTCCTTAGGGAGGTTCTATGGAGATATTTGGAGGTTAGAGGTGTACCTATGACATACACTAGGGCGATCAAGGATATGTATGATAGAGCCAAGACCAGGGTACGGACAGTAGGAGGAGACTCGGAACACTTTCCAGTGATGATGATGATGCACCAGGGATCACTCTTAGCCCATTCTTATTTGCCTTGGTGATTGATGGACTGACGCGACAAATTCAAGGGGAGGTACCATGGTGTATATTATTTGTAGATGACATAGTCCTGATTGATGAGACTCGCAACGGAGTGAACGCAAGCTGGAGGTTTGGAGACAGACCCTAGAGTCTAAAGGGTTCAGGCTGAGTAGGACCAAGACAGAATACTTAGAGTACAAGTTCAGTAATGAGAGCGACCTTGAGACAGGCGTGGAGGTGAGACTTGGTACTCAGGTCATTTCAAAGAAAGGAAGCTTCAAGTACCTCAGGTCTATTATCCAAGGGAATAGAGAGATTAATGACGATGTCACACATCGTATTGGGGCTGGGTGAATGAAATAGAGGCTCGCATCTGGAGTCTTGTGCGATTAAAAAGTGCCACCAAAACTTAAAGGCAAGTTTTATAGGGTGGTGTTCTGACCGACTATGTTATACAGGGCGGAGTGTTGGCCAGTCAAGACTTCGCACACCCACAAGATAAAAGTTGCGAAAATGAGGATGTTAAGATGGATATCTGGGCATACAAGGAGGGATAGAATGAGAAATGATGATATCCGGGATAGGGTGGGAGTGGCCTCGGTGGATGATAAGATGCGGAAAGCGAGATTGAGATGGTTCGGGTACATGCAGAGGAGAGACATAAGTGCCCCAGTGCGGAGGTGTGAGAGGTTGGATATGGATGGGTTCAGGAGGGGTAGAGGTAGGTCGAAAAAGTATTGGGGAGTTGATTAGACGGGATATGGAGCAGGTGCAACTCACTGAGGACATGACCTTAGATCGGGGGGTATGGAGGAAACGGAGTAGGGTAGTAGGTAGTCCAGCGTAGTCCTACCTACGCTTACAAACTGGTAGTTGTAATGTTATTACTGTAGGCCCGCTTAGCCTATCATACTAGTAGGCGCAGTAATGCTTTATAGTCCCCTATCGTTTGATTTATGTTGATATGTGTCTTCTAGTGTACCTCGTTTGTCTTATTTACCTGCATTAGTTATTGCTTCTTTTTATGAATAAGATATCATGACTTATTCGCTTTGTTTGTCTTACTTTGTTTGTGTTTGTGCTTTGTCTTGAGCCGATGGTCTCTCAGAAACAGTCGTTCTACCTATTAAGGTAGAGTTAAGGTATGCGAACATTCTACCCTCCCCAGACCCTACATTGTGGAATTTCACTAAATATGTTGTTGTTGTTCAAATTTCATAGAATAGATATTATGGATGTGATTGTCTATACTGATAATATAAATATAATGATTGATAAAGGATGATTTCTTATATATCGTGTCAAACTCGCATAGAAAAAGGTATCAAAAGCAAACATCTTTTTTTAGGGGGCTAAAAAGTCTTACGTTGTACGCCAACCATACATAGTTTGAATTGTGACACAATGTTTAGCTCTTGCTGAACTCCAAGAGGCCTTTGATTGATGTTCACACCCGGTCCACTCTGAAAGATGGAATAATTTCCCTTTGGGATTCCTTTCATTATTCACAATATATATAGTTGTACAAAGGTTGATTCCTAATATGGTACGAATCCTAACTTACCTTACAAAGGTTAATTCCTAATACAATTAGAATCCTAAGTTACCTTAAATATACATCTATCATAATTACAAAATATACAGAGAATATTCTGAGAATATTTGCTAATACTCCCCCTCAGACGGAGCGGGAGGAGGTCGAACGCTAAGGCTGGATCGGAAGTCGATGAAGAGCTGTCGCGGTAGTCCCTTTGTGAAGATGTCTGCATACTGATAAGAGGAAGGCACGTGTAATATTTTGACCTGACCACGGACAACCTTCTCTCGCACAAAGGGGATATCCATCTCAATATGCTTAGTCCGCTGATGTTGGACCGGATTATGAGACATATAGATGGCAGATATGTTGTCACAATAGACTATAGACGCCTTGCGGAGTGGACACTGGAGCTCCAAAAGAAGATTTCGGAGCCAACAGATCTCGGCAACTACATTAGCAACACCGCGATATTCTACTTCAGCACTCGAACGGGAAAGTGTGGCCTGCCTCTTGGCGGACCATGAGATAAGATTATCCCCAAGAAATACACAGTACCCTGAGGTGGAGCGACGTGTATCTGGGCATCCTGCCCAATCTGCATCCGTGTAGGCAAGTAACTTGGTTGGGGCAGAGGGGTATAAGTGTAATCCAAAGTCTAGTAACGTATCTGATAATACATTTGAGGGCGGCAAAATGGGACTCTCGGGGGTCGTGCATGAACAGACACACCTGCTGAACGGCATATGCAATATCAGGCCTAGTGAATGTAAGATACTGAAGAGCACCTGCTAGACTCCGAGGAACATAGTGGCTGCAGATCTTGGCCCTGTACACTATCTCTTCTGCATACTTACACTAACACAGGAACATAGTGGCTGCAGATCTGGTTACCGATATACCCAAAAAATAACTTAGCTTGCCCAAGTCAGTCATAGCAAATTCAGTTTTGAGTAGAGCGATGATTTCATTCTTCAAACCGTCAGATGAGGCAGTAAGAACAATGTCATCGACATATAATAGCAAATATGCAGTGCTGCTACCTCGGTGAAAAGTGAAGAGAGAGTTATCACACCTGCTACATACAAAACCAATCTGCAAGAAGATACCGGCAAAATGATCATACCAAGCGCGGGGTGCCTGTTTCAATCCATACAATGACTTCCTGAGACGACACACAAATGGCGCGGAGTCGCCGGATGAACAAAGCCAGGAGGCTGATGCATGTACACAGTCTCTTTCAAATCCCCATGAAGGAATGCATTCTTGACATCAAGCGGATGAATCGGCCAATGCATGCCCATAACAATACTGAGAATAGTCTGAATATTGGCCGGTTTAACAACCGGACCGAATGTCTCACCACAATCAATACCCTCCTGCTGATTAGTGCCTAGCAGTTCAGCTGGATAGTGTGCTGGACTGGTTGCTGGAGTGATGCGCAGCATTGTCGCTGGTGGTGCAGGTGACTCAATCGGGGGCTGTAGGGGTGAGCAGGGAGCTGTTGGGGTGGTGCCGGACAGTGGCGAGACTGTCGGAACAATGGGCTACTGTTGGTATAGATTTTGGATGACCAGGGACAGACTTGGTTCATCGAGAAAGATGTAATCGGTGGTCTAAAATTTCTGGAGATTTGAAAAAGGAAAGGTTGTCTCGTCAAAGGTGACGTGACGGGAGATGATGATTTTGCGAGTAGCAATGTCATAGCACAAGTAGCCCTGATGATTAGGAGATAGACCAAGGAAGACACATGGCAGAGTGCGAGGGGCAAGTTTGTAAGGTACAGTGGAGGCCATGTTGGGGTAGCATAAGCATCCAAAAATACGTAGGTGATCATATGATGGTAGCCTACGGTATAAGATTTCGGTAGGGGTCTTGTTTTGGAGTGTGCTAGTTGGTAAAATATTAAGAAGGGATTCTACCATTTTGACAGCATAGACCCAAAAAGGCGGTAGTAGGCAGGCATGAAACAGAAGTGTTCGAACCATGTTATTGATAGTACGTATAATTCTTTCAGCCTTTCCATTTTGGGAAGAAGTATAGGGACAAGAAAAATGGAAAACCATGCCTTGTTTAGAACAGAAATTGTGAAATGTCGAGTTATTAAATTCACGTCAATTATCACATTGGAATGATTTGATAGATTTTTCAAATTGTGTTTTAATGAATTTTGAAACTCGAGGAATTTTGTAAAAACTTCAGATTTGAATTTCAGTGGGTAAATCCAGACAGAATGTGAAAAATCATCCAAGAATACTAGATAAAATTTATGACCCAAAGAGCTAACAATCGGAGATGTCCACAAATCAGCATGAACAATATCAAAGGGAGAAAAAGTAACACTGTTTGATGACATAAATGGAAGACGAGTATGTTTGCCTAGTGGACAAGAAAAACAATGTTGAGCAATTTTCCCATTATTACATTGAATACGCTTAGAAGTCCTAAGAAAAGTAAAAATTGGGTCTCCGGAGTGTCCGAGTCTGTTGTGCCAAGTGGAGGGAGAGATTGCCGCAAGGGATAGAGGTGCTTGCGGTCTGACAACGGAAGATTGAGTGAATGGGTAGAGGTCTCCCACACTATTGCATCGTGTAAGAATTTTTCCCGTATTGAGTTCCTTCACAGAAAAACCAAAAGGGCAAATTCGATAGACACTGAATTATTGCTAGTGAATTTTCTAACAGAGATTAAGTTTTTAATGATGTTAGGTGTGTATAGGACATGGTTTAGGAAGAAAGGTGGGTGTGGATGTTTGGTATGTGTGTTACCGTAACCTTCAATTGGAATGCGATGACTATTGCCGACAGTAATAAATTGAGGACACTTTAACCGACGTAGTTGAGATAGGTTACCTGACGACCGGGTGAGGTGAGATGTGGCTCCGGTGTCCATGTACTAAATGTCGTCGGGCTTGTTGAAGGTTCACGGTGGTGTAGGCCTGGCCCAAATCAGTTGGGGCCGGCCGCTGGGCTGCAGCGTTGTTGCTGCTGTTGCTGGACTGCAACCAGGTGGTGGTGGTGGTGTTGTTGATGCTGTTGCTGCCGGGTGGGCTGCTCGGTGGCCGGGGCGGGGCCCAAGAGGCCGATCGACCAAGGTTCTTTGGAACCGGGCCCCTGCGCAGCGGGTACGGCACGCATGCGAGCGAGGCCAGTTCTGCTGGTTGGGCCACTATTGCTGCTGGTTGGACCACTGCTGCTGCAGTTGCTGCTGTCCATGCCACTGGTTGCGTTGGCCTTTTCCGCGGCCCTTGCCTTTGTTGTTGCGACCTCTGCCGCCACGACCTCCGCCACTGGTCTGATGCTACTGTTGGACATGCTGTGATGGCTGGTAGCTGCTGGCCGCAGGTGTTGCCATCCCGTCAATGGCTAACGCCTTTTGATGATGTTCCTCTTGTTTAGCACGTCTAGTTTCTTCCAACAATAGTTGTGAACGTGCCTTGTTGAAACTTGGGAGAGGGTCGGCTTGTTGAATCATTGTTGCGAGTGTGTCATATTCACCTTTTGGTAAACCCGCAATAAGTTGAAGCACCATCTTGGTTTCTGAAACAGAAGTTCCGACGTTGGATAGTTGATCGGTTATGAGTTTCAGTTGCTTACAATATTCGGACATGTTGTTAAAATTCTCGAGGCAGGTATTATTGAATTGCTCTTCCAAATATACGGCCCGAGTATTTTATTGTCCTGAAAGATTTCTTCTAGCCGGACCCAAAGTTCACGTGCTATAGCACCTATTTTCATGATAGTGCACAACAGGTCTTTGGAGATTGTGTCGTAGATGTATTGTTTGACGATGGCGTCAAGACGACGCCGGATTGAGTCTGTAACATCGGTGGGACGAGGAACAGATTCGTCAATATGATCGAGCACGTTGTATGCACATGCATGAATGTAGAATAGTTCCATCCACATGGAATATTGACAGTCTTCTTGGTCAAAAATTATAGGGATAAAATTCTTGATTCTGTTAACGGCGAATGCCGGATGAAAAGAAGATACTGAACGTTGAGAGGGGTTGTCAAGTGTGCCAGTGGATGAACCGGAATTTGTGGGGGAAGACATGGTTGCCGCCTGCCGAGGGAAGGGAATTTTCTGCTGATTTCGGCCGAGAATGAGGAAGATAAGGGATTTAGGTTTTAGGCTCTGATACCATGAAAGATGGAATAATTTCCCTTTGGGATTCCTTTCATTATTCACAATATATATAGATGTACAAAGGTTGATTCCTAATATGGTACGAATCCTAACTTACCTTACAAAGGTTGATTCCTAATACAATTAGAATCCTAAGTTACCTTAAATATACATCTATCATAATTACAAAATATACAGAGAATATTCGCTAATACACTCATTTTAGTATGTTTCCTTCATAAAAACATGAACGCACAGCTTCGTAGAGCAATTATCTCCCCAACTCACAACATAGTGTGGTCTCTGAAGTAAAATCATAACAATGTAGTATTACTGAAAGTGTGGCTGAATCACCTCATTTTCAGAAAGAGCTAATGTTTGTTAGCTATTTTAATTTGATTTGACAATGTTTCACGCAATGCAGTGATAAGAAAACAATCAAGGGTCTAACTTAATCACAAAATACCAACTCATGAAGTTCGAGATTTATCCAAAATCATATAAGAAAACAACAACTCAAACCTCAAATGATATGAGACAATTTAACAAATAATTATGTCCCAAATTCACCCCGTGAACTTAAAAATACGGATAATTTTTTTTTCATACCACATCCCTTTTCCTTGTCACAATGTCAATATATCCATCTTAAAAGTTGATGATGCTAGTAGCTATCCAGCTTAAAGAAAAATCATAATTGTTGCAAATTTGAATATTAAAACAAAAAAAGCTAGATTGAAAGGTCATTACTGTTTGATTGTTGTTTTCTTCCTTATATTATATGGCTTAATTAGTTCTGTTAGAGCCAAAATAGATAAAATTGACCATGATGAGGGAAGAATCAAGAAACTCTAAAATACATAATAATGGGTAATTAACTTTCATCACTTTATAATTAGTGGAGAAGACGATCGATGATGCCTTCCTTGTGGCCAATCATTTAAGTTTAGTGCTGCAGATCGATGATGCCTTCCTTGTGGCCAATCATTTAAGTTTAGTGCTGCAGAACAAGGAAAAACATTATGTTTAGAATGTCCTTTTTAATAAATTCTTGAAATTCCTCTAATACATGTAGTTTCATCTGCGATTAAAGGCGAATTCAAAATTTAAACTGATTTGAATTCAACCCTTCTAAGATTCTTAATATTAAATTCATTATAATTTATACTTTCAAAATTATGATTTCAATCATTAATATTCGCTGAAACTTTAATAATTTTTCACGTGTGTATATATCAACATTTTTCACGTAAGCTCCATCAGCCGCCTCTAGTGCAACTCGAATTAATGGGGAAATATGTGGCTTTTCGAGAACGTTTAAGGTTAAAAAAAATCTTCCTGCTTTAACCATATTTAAATGTATTTGATCAATCTTCATGTAGAAGGTAATGCGATCTGGGGTGGGTTGATACCAAAATAAGCTGCAAAATAGCTTAGTTTATAGATAAACTAAGAAGAAAGTGGAATCGTTTTAGTAATATAATTAGAATCAACATCATTACTCTAACTAATAAAGCTATGAATTAAAGCATGAAAGAAGCAATAAACTTAAATTAAAACTAAAAAAGTAATAATGTGAGGGGTTCAAAGTTTAAAGAACATTCTTTAAGTTTTTGAAATTAATGTCGCATTGAATCGCATGATATAACCAACAATATGTGGACACTAGAAACCCGCAAGGGTAGCCAAGTTGGTGTAGCAGTAGAGCGCGGGACCGCAAGGTCACGAGTTCGATCCTCTGCATAAACTTTCTTGGTTGAGCCTGTCACACATGGCTTGCCAAGTGTGGTTAATCGGCTGACGTGGTTTGCAGGCTATTGCGTCAGTCCGGGGTTTACCCTGTGCGCACTCGAGAGAGTAGCGGCTGCGGGTTCCTTCGTCAACAAAAAATATGTGGACACTAGAATTATCGCATATTTACTAATGATTTGAGTTATAATCTGATTGTATAAAGATTTTATATCAGTGTTTAATCTATTACTATTGCTATAGTACTCCATCCATTCATTTTTTATTTGTTTAATATACTAAAAATAGATATCTATTTTTACTTGTCCAGTTGAGAAAATCAAGAAAAAATTTACTATTTAGTTCCAAAAATTTACATAATTATTTCCCAAAACATTAAATTTATTATATTCAAAGGGTGATATAGCAAACTTATCATTTTATTAATTACTTCGTAAGGAGTGTGTCAAGTCAAACATGAACATATAAAAATGGACAGTGGAGTAGTAAACATTTTATTTTTCAGTTTTTTATTACCAATCAATATGATTATAACGGTTATCAGTAATTATTTTCTAAATAATTTAATTATGTAAATATCATTTATATTGTTTAAGCAGAGAACTTAAATTAGTATACTAATATTCATAATGGTGAATTGGTAGGGCTGTGATTTGTGGATAATGATAATGAGGATATAAAGTCAATGTATATATGGTTCCCTAAGAATCAACTTCTGATTCATGAGTAACTTTGTCTTGCGACAATTATCCTTAAGGAAATTAAATATAATACAAAGTTTTAACAAATGAAAGTCGATAAGTCATGTTCACTTTAAATAACTTAACTTATTCTAGAAAAATATGCAATTAACTTGTGTCCTATTTGCTTTTCTTTCTTTTTTTCGAAAGTCAAAAGGAGAAACTAAGATGACTCAACTGTAGAAAATGCTTGTTCCATATACTAAAGTTAAAGTTATAGATCGAGCACTATTATAATCCTTTTTTCACTTTCAATTGTTTAACTTGCATCCTATTTATGATGGATATTTTTACAATACAATAAGTTTTCTCATTGATTATATATAATATACACATATATGCTTTAGAGCCCTGCATCAACAGTAAAGTGTCTTCATATGATTTATATGTCACGGGTTGGAGTCGTGGAAATAGCCACTAATGCTTACATTAGGATATGTTATTTACATCACACCCCTTGGAGTGTGACCCTTCCACCAACCTTGCTAATGTGGTATGCTTTATGCACTGAATTGACTTTTTATACGCATATATATGTGTGTGTGAGAGAGAGAGACTGATATCTGAAAGGTTTGAACCTTGAACTAGTTGGTTTATTAGAATTAATCTTGAAATTCAACGACGTTATTTTGAATTCAATTTTACACCATCTATGATTTTTGGTGGTTTTCTCCCCTGTAAATTAGAATTGAATTTGTATGTATCCAGTTTATCCTTTAAACCAGTAACAGAGCCAAAACTGTTACTGAGGGAAATCAAAATATAAAAAGTTACGAACAATTCACGGGAGTAAACATATAAATGTATAATTTACTTATCTAAACAATATAATTTTTTCAGGGGAGGGGTGTCAATTGGACAAGATCCGCTCCGCCACTACTCAAAACTAATCATCTTTGATGGCCAATGTAGCATGGAACAAGTGAACAACTGGTTCAATCGAACTTATTATTCTTGAAACAGAATATAGATATGTATGTAAATAAATTACTGAGATTTCAAAATAACTTATATTTTTAACCTATAATATCGTGAAAAAACTTATTTTATTATAAATATATCTATCACAAATTTAAAAAAATTAAAGGTATCAAATTAAAATTCTAAATTTACTATAGGAATATGTTCCTTGAATTTCATTGATTATTATGTACAATATATATAGTGTTACATAATTATTTACATGACTACAAACTAGGTAACTAATCTTTCTAATTACAATCGAAATATAAATTTACCTAATATAAAATATATACAAAGATACGGGAATATTCTATCACATACCGCAGTCGAAGTGGGAGGTTCTCATACGCTGAGACTGGCTCGAAAATCATCAAAAAGTATGTACGGAAGTCCTTTAGTAAATATATCAGCAATCTGATACGTGGAAGGAACATGAAGGACACGAACTTGTCCACGAGCCACTTTTTCATGTATAAAGTGAATATCCATTTCAATGTGTTTAGTGCGCTGATGTTGAATGGGAATGCCGGAGAGATATATCGCACTGACATTATCACAGTAGACCAATGTAGCCTTGCGGATTGGGCAGTGAAGTTCCAGCCGAAGGTTGTGTATCCAACAAGACTCAGAGACAACATTCGCGACTCCTCTGTACTCGGCTTCGGCACTAGATCGAGATAGAGTAGGTTATCTTTTAGAAGACCAAGAAAGCAAGTTATCTCTAAGAAATACATAGTAACTTGACGTGGATCGACGAGTGTCCGGACAGTCACCCCAGTCAGCGTCAGAATAAGAGGTGAGACCAGAGAGTGTGGACTTGTACAAGTGGATGCCAAAGTGAGGAGTACCTTGTACATAACGCAAAATACGTTTGAGCGCGTTCATATGCGCATCCGCCGGGCTGTGTCTATGTAAGCATATTTGTTGCACGACATAGGATATATCTGGTCTTGTGAAAGTGAGATACTATAATGCTCCTGCTAAACTGCAATAGTGAGTTGGGTCGGCATACAAAGAATCCGAAGAGGCACTGAGTTTGGAATTGGTGTCCACCGGTGTGTGGGTTGGTTTGCAAGACGACATGCCTGCTCGGTCAAGGATATCTTCGGCGTACTTTCTTTGACAAATAAATAAGCCACTTACATGCTCGTAACAGCAATGCCCAAAAAATAGCTTAGGGGGCCCAAATCCTTCATAGCAAACTGAGAGGCAAGGAGTGACATAATGGATCGGCGAAGTGCATTAGAAGATCTAGTGAGGATGATATCATCAACATATAGTAGGATGTATGCCATGTCATTACCCTTGCGATAGATGAATAGTGAATAATCAGATTTGCTATGTGAAAAAACCCGATAGAGGATACAAAATCAGCAAACCATTGGAACCATGCACGAGGAGCGTGTTTCAGTCCATAGAGTGATTTCTTTAAAAGACACACATAATTTGGATGAACCAGATCCCTGAATCCCATAGGCTGATGCATATATACGGTTTCATAAATGTCTTCATGCAAGAAAGTATTTTTGACGTCAAACTGATGAATAGGCTAAGAACTGAGAATGGTCCGAATAGTCGCTGGTTTCATCACTGGGCTGAAAGTTTCATAAGATTCTACTCCCACCTGTTGAGACATGCCATCACCTACAAGACGGGCCTTGTGCCCCTCAAAAGAACCATCAGATTTCTTTTTATGTCGAAAAATACACATAGAACGAATAATATTAGCATCATGAGGATGAGGTACCAGATCCCATGTCTTATTTTCAATAAGAGCATTATATTCATCAATTATTGTATTTTTCTAATTAGGATCGGACAAGGCATCTTTCGAATTACGAGGAACATGGGAAGGGGCAACTGAAGTGGACAAGTTAAATAGTCGTTTGGGTTTGGAAATGTCGTGCATAGCACGGGTTTCCATTGTCCGTCAGGGTGCTGCAGGAGGTTGGACAGGATTTGGATGGGGTGGCCGGGATGTGACAGCGGGACTGAGTGGACTGCCGGGAGTAGGGGGTAGGGCCGAGAAGGGGCAACGGTGTCGGGGAGAGGGTGGGCTGGCCAAGATGCAGCCGAGACGGAAGGTCGTGACGGGCTGTTCCGAGGCTCCCATTGCGGGGTGGGTGGACTGCCCGCCTCGGGATGGCAGTGATGGGGACGGTTGCCGGTGTCGATGATGACTGATTTTGCAAGTGATAAATTAGAATGGGATTTAAGCCATCATTTAGGAAGTCATAGGAATTTGGGGATGGAGAATTGAGTTTGGCAAAGGGGAATTATGACTCATCGAATATGACATGCCGAGAAATAATTATTTATCGGCTTGACAAGTCGTAACAATTGTAACCTCGATGATTGGCGGGGTAGCCAAGAAAGACACACCGGGATGACCGAGATTGCAGCTTGTTGATTTGAGTGAAGGGATGGAGGGGGTAGCATAGACATACGAAAGTTTGTAAATGCCTATAGGAAGGATCTTGAAGATAGAGAACTTGAGTGGGGTGACTTGTGGTTTAGAGACTTGTTTGGGAGAACGTTCAAGAGATAGGTTGTCATTGAGAGGGCGTAATGCCACAAATATGGGGGATAGAGGCGTGGGCATGGAGGGAACGAATTAAGTTGTTTATGATTCTATTTTTTCGTTCGGCTTTTTCATTTTGTGGAGAGGTGTGTGGACAGGAAAAATGAAAAACAAGGAGGTGTTTGACACAAAATAGTTTGAATTGTTGATTATCGAATCCCCTCCCATTGAAAACATTTGATATTCTTTTCAAATTGTGTCTTCATTAAAGCACTAAAGGAAGAAAAAATAGAATAGACTTGGAACTTATTACCAATGGGAAAAGTCCACAGACAGTTGGAATAATTATCCAAAAATAACACATAATATCTATGCCCGACCGTGCTTAAAATAGGAGAAGACCATAAATCACTGTGTAATATATCAAATGGCATTAAAGTACAGGTGGGTGAAGAATAAAATAACAATTTGACATATTTTCCAAAAATGCAAGATTCACAAACAGGAGTATTAGAGACATGTTTGCAATCAATAAATTTATTTTTGCTAAGGGAGCGTAAAACAGAGTCTCCCGGATGTCCTAATCTATTTGCCATAAAGTAGACGAAAGGGCTGCAAAGGTTGATGGAGAGGAGGCTGGATGGCCGACGGTTGTGGTGATAGGATAAAGGTCTCCGGTGATGTCACATCTAATTATTCGCATCATTGTCATAATGTCATTCATAGAAAAACCAAATTGATCAAATTCAAGAGAAACATTATTGTCGGTTGTGAAACGACGCACAAAGATTAAAATTTTGATGAGTTTTGGGGCATGGAGGATATTGTTTAAAACTAACGGTGGATGTGGTTAGGAGAGGGATGATTGTCCGTAACCTCGAATTGGAATGCCTTGTCCACTACCAATAATAATATTTTGATTTAAATTGCTCATATTGAAATAAGACGAGCGAGTACCTTGGGATGCCGTCATATGAGATGTGGCACCAGTATCCATGTACTAACTGTCATCTGGAACGTTGATAGACATAGTATTCATAGCCACCTCAATATCCGTCGGTGCGTAGGTTGAAGGAGGAGAGACATGTGCACCGTGTGCCTGCTGTGGACATGCGCCGAGGATGTCGGGATGTGGCTATTGGGCCGAAGGTGGGGCCCATGAGGACGTCAGGTAGGGACACGGTGGAGCAGCCCAAGTCGGTTGGGCCCACGCAGCCCATGGTGGGTAGGCAGTCCACAACGGAGGATGTTGCCATTGATGTTGCCACTGCAGGCGGCTACCGGTCGGCGGGGGCTATCATCTACCGCCGCTACTACTGTTTCCGATTTGGCCACCGCGGTTTTGGTCAATATTTCGCCCTTTGTTATTATTTCAAGATTATGAGCCACGTCTTGGGTCGTGGGTTTAGCGGTATTTTGAAATCCTGCAGGTGGCGTCGGCGGGATTTGCGTTGGCCGCGACCCGCTTGGTTTTTCGGATTTCTTGTCTCGAACGAGCCTCATAGAACGGAGGCAATGGAGTGCTTTGTTGGAGGATGGTAGCGACGCAGTCATAAGATTCATTTAAACCCGCAATGAGTTGCATCACCAATCGTTGATTGGTGACCGGTGCACTGACGTTGGAGAGTTGATTGGCAATCATCTTAAGTTCTTGACAATAGGCCGACGCATTAGAAAATTGTCCAGTTGAATATCCTTGAATTGATTTTCCAAATACAAGGCACGTTGTGCCTTGTTGTCGTGAAAGATGTTTTCCAAGCGTTCCCGTGTTTGCCATGCAGTAGCGTCGGTTTCAATGATCGTATGTTATAGATCGTTCGAGATCGTGCCGTAGATCAATTGTAGGACAACCGCATCTAAGCAGGATCAAATTTCATCATTGGAATCATCAGGTTTTCCAGGGACTTTGATTTCAGAGGGATGATATGGTCGATGACTTTGTACACACGACAATAAATCTTGAATAGTTCCGCCCAAGATGAATATTGAACTCTTTCCATTTCAAGAGTTATAGCAATGAAATGCTTGATGTTATTAAATGCAAGAGCAAGATGGAATTTGAGTTGTTTAACCATTTAAAATTGGGAGAGAAGAGATGAGGACGTCGGAGGAGGAAGGCGGTGGCGGCCGAGCCAGGCTAGGCTAGGGTATCAAGTTTAGGGCTTGGCTTTTGATATCATGTAAGAATATGTTCCTTGAATTTCATTGATTATTATGTACAATATATATAGTATTACATAATTATTTACATGGCTATAAACTAGATAACTAATCTTCCTAATTACAATCAGAATATAAATTTACCTAATATAAAATATATACAAAGATACGAAAATATTTTAGAAATATTCTATCATTTACCTCTCATCTTGACAAATTAAAGCAAAAGATCCTCCACAAACTTTGTTATACTTTGGAGAAGAATATGTAGGAAATTCTCTTTTCCTTTTCGAGGGGAAGGGCGGTATTAGGATTTGGTTTAGTTGCGTAGAATCAATAGGGACAATATATTATTTCATTTTTCCCAATTTATGAAAGTATTTGTTTTATGTTCAAATTAAACGTCCAAAAAGCTTGACATGAATTCACTAATATCTTATTCTAATTTCATAGAAAGTATGCATTCAAAACCATTTAATTATTCAATTTTAAATATAAGAAACATTCCTTACCAAATGAAATATAATTTTAATTTTTTTCTTAACGAGCAATATATAACTCATACTAACGTTTTAAATTCGCTTTTAAGGAAACACCTCATCTAAAATAGAAGAAAAGGGGTATTGTTGATACATCTTCATGAACAGAGTTATGCAGTACTTGTAGTGGTGAGAGATAGTAGATATCATATAAAATTAATCGAGATACGAATAAGCTTCCCCGAGCATTATTATTATTTTTTGTTTTTAAAAATGAGTATGGTTGACACGCATACATTCCACTTGAGGAATTTTAGTGCAAAGGCGCCTTATAAACCGAATGAAGCTTCTTATAATTCCATAAACTTATTGCTAAATCTGCTTTGAATCTTTATTTGTTTCTGATAAAATTCCATTGTAAATCAATTCCCAGAATATTTACAAGTAGTGATGTCACTTGAAAATGGATCAGATACTTCATATCAATCTTTTTTATGTCCAAGGTTATACCCAACATTTTGGCAGCAATAACTAGTGCTTTCAATATTCTCTCCTGCGATTATGCAAAGAGTCTACATATATCGATCACTGAAATGTTATAATCATGAATATCCGTTCATAAAAAAGTGAGATTATAAGAAATTTGAAAAAATAAAGTATATTACTTGCTATGATAAGTTAAAATACACGAATCATTACACTATCTATGTATACGAGTTAAATACAACAAGACAAATAGCCACAACAATAGTAAAATAACCCGAACCTTGTAGATTAAAAAGGGCTAATATTAGCTTTGGTCCTTAAATTATTGATAAATTTTAATTTTAGTCCTTGTGAAATTTAACAAAGCACATTTAACCTTCAATTGCTTAAAATATGTACTTTTGATTCCTTTGCTTGTTATATTTCATAAATTTTTAGAATTATTAACCATATCACTATTTGATTACTCATGTATTATATTAAACTTGTATTGTTACTCCATATTTGAGAGTAATATGCTTATAAAATGATTTAGATTTTTCCTACCTAAAGGGACTAAAAAGTAAAAACACAAGATTTTAATTAGCTAAAGGTTAAATGTAGCAAATCATAGCATATCACAAAAATCACAATCAGAATATATCAATAATTGAGGGATCAAAAGTGATATTATTTCAAATACAAGAACCTAACTCTAAGTAGGAAGCCCAAATCATCAACTTGATCAATGAACTTTATTAACTTTTTTTTTTTTGCATGCTTCAAAGGCACTCGTCTTTAATTTTTTCCCCTCAAATTTAAAATCTTTAATTTTTGTCCTTCGCACAAAAATATCCCAATGTTTCGAGCTCGAACCCTTACTCAGTAAAAAATTAAAAAAAAATCACAAGGTTGAGTTTGGATTCGCAAGGCAGAGTTTGCCTTATGATCGAAGGCAAACTCTGCATTTAAGGTTGCAAACTCTGCCTGCCTTAGGGTAGAGTTTGCTACCTTAAGACAAACTCGGCCTGTTAAGGCATAGTTTGCAGGCAGGTAGAGTTTGAAATTCTGCCCGTGGAGTTTGAAACTCTGCCTTGCGAACTCCAAACTATGTCTTGCGATTTTTTTTTTACTTTTTGCCTAAACGGAGGTATGAACCCGAAACTCAGGAATTTTAGGTGTCAAGCAAAAATTAAAAATTCTCAATTTGAGAGGCAAAAATTAAAGACCATCCCAAAATAAGGGCATTCCTGCTAATTTCCCCTTAATTAATTACTTTTCTGATATATCATGAAAGTGTATATATATCTCGTCAGCCTTTGTAACATCCAATATTCCAATTAGCATTTGAGAGAAATTAAGTGTCATTACGTCCCGTCTCTTCCAATCTTCCTAGCGAATTTGTGGTTTCAACTTATTTGGTCTCTCTCGTCTTTTTTCTCCTTTCCCCAAAAATATGAACATTTCATTAGACACGATATTTAAAGCTAATACATATATCTCTATGGTAGTAATCTATTAAAATAGTTATTTGTTTTTTTATGTTGATATGGTTGGGATTGAAATAACAGGGCGTCATGCCAAAACTAATAATTGTAAACCTTAAATGACGATAAATCAGTTGACAAAGAAAATTATAAAAAAAGACTTTATTATATGATATGGATTTAGTCAATTGACCCACATATGATAATACTAAATATAAAAATTATTCTAAACCTATTGAGAGAATAAATCTCCTCTTAAGCAAAACTTTTCTAAACGACTACATTGTAGATGTTGTTATATATTGTAGACTATAGTTATGGAAAGAGTATATATATCTTGTTACTGTTATAATTTTTTATATTTTCCAAATAAAAAGAGTATGATAATTATTCTTGTTACTAAATTATCCTTGATAATCTCCAAAATGAAGAAGTGTCTTGCAATTGCTTTGTATTGGATGAAATTTCCCGTCTTGATACCTTTCAACATCGACCATATATATCTTGGAAGAAATTAGTGAATGGAGTGCAATTATCCTTAACTATTGATTAGCATTTAGCATGAACTCGTTTTTTCACTTTAAAATAATTGTCCTTGTAGTGGATTAATAAAGAGCAAGAAAATGAATTAGGTTCGCACGCACTAAAAAGTTGGGCTGCAAGATAAATGGGTCAATTTCTTCTTTGCGCGCAAATTTATTGTCTATTTTCAGAATAAATTAGTGTAAGAAAAAGACTAACCGCAAGAGTGAAATTGAACTTCTTCTTCTATCATGAAATTTGTGATGATCTAGTGAATTCTAATGCAAGAACAAGTTGTGCAAGAAAACAAAAAATACACAAAGAAATAAGAGGTGCGGTGATAGTGGGATAAACACTCAGATTTTCAACATAATTATGCATAAACATCTTTTATAAATTTTATACACATGTTGACCTACCCCACCCCACCTCCCGCTGATATAATATTATATAATATTATATATTGAGTTACGTGACGTAAATATTTATTAATATATTAAGTTACATGATGTAAATATTTATGGCTTTGCATGAAGAAGCTAAGATCGATTAGGTAGTGGCCTCCATAAGAGGTTCTAAAGGACTACCAATAAATGTGGGATCTAGCTATACTGAATCTTTGACCAGACTTAGCAAAATAAAAAATCTGTTTTTTCCTGAGAATAGTATGCATGCCTACCAGGATTCCAATTATCATAGACAACGCCGAAATGGCTGACGAAATATAAATATAAATATACATATGTAATTTTGCATATTGCTAGAGAGTTCCAAGAAAATGGGGAACATGATAACATTTTTAAACGTGACGTGATTGAAAATATCTAAGAGTAAAACTAGACGATGATGATGTTATTTTAGCAAAACTTCCTACCAACAAGGGTGGTGGTAATATGAATAAAATTCATTCGCCTTTAATTAGAAGTTTTGAGTTTAAATTTTAGGTATGAAAAAAGCATGTGAGGGAGTGTTTTTCCCTGAAAATTTGCCTTATGCGGCATGAATTTGGATTAGTCGGGCCCAAATACAACTATCGAATATCGAGTGAGAATAAAAAAAAAACTTGTGCACGTTTACATAAAATGATATTTTCCAACTACAGATGCAAGACACATCCATTTTATATACACACAATTACGTATTCTTCATCCATTGATTAAAATAATTACTTGATCCGCCTCTACATATGCCACTAGTACTAAATTTCATATGTCGTTGCTATAATTTATTTCTTGTAAATTTAATCTTCGGCGTTGGTGACGCTTATACAATTCGAAATTCATGTTAATGTAATAATATAAATGTGTTTTTCCACCGTATTTTTGTTAATATAAGTGAGCAAATCTTTCAAAAATCAATGTTGTGTGAAACAGTATATAGTTAATTAAAATCATCCAAAGTTAATAAACATACTAATTAGAGCCCTCGACTCTATACATATGGCAACTATAGATATTGATCACGAAACAATTTGGTACTCTTAGAATTCGAAGATGAACAATTCCAAGTTTTCTTCCTCAAACATGCATCAACTAATCACTTTATCATATTGCACTTTTCTACTACGTACGTTTCTTAAAATATTGATCAAAGTCCATGTAATTTGATTCTCAAGAAAAAAGAAACATGACAAATAAAAATGAACGGAGGAGGTATATGACAACACTGCTTCATATTTGACCAAATATCATACCCTCAACCAAGCAATCTAAGTTCATCATGACTCTAGTATGTTAATACCATTATATTGTCAGGCTACATACTCAATGGTGTACGCAAAACTCTTGAGAAGTGATGTTATTTCTATTATATATCTAAACGATCATTGGGTTTGCCTATTATATTTCCGGTAATACTTTCTAGTGAAGCAGTGCTACCCGCCTACTACCTACGTATAGCAGTTTTTGAAATGATTTTTTAGAGGAATTCCATTTGGTAATCATATGGCCTAAGCACTATAAGCAACTTTTTAATTTTGTATTCTCTATAGTCACACTAAGTTCCTTTTTCCATAACAAAAGAAAAAAAGTTAAAAAGAAAATTATCCAATGAAGGGCTTAGGCCCAAGGTTTCACAAAGATACCAAGCCCATTCAAATGTCTCCTCCTTCCGAAAACATTTTTTTGCACGGATTTCCATCATATGGACTGGTCTTTAATTTTTTTGCCCCTCAAATCGGTGATCTTTAATTTTTGCTCTTAATTCTCATTTAATAAAAATTTGTGAGTCAAAATATCCTTATTCGCGCGTCTACAAAATCATTGATTCGGATTCGAACACCAGCTCAGTAAAAAAAATATTTTCGCAAGGTAAAAGTATCGCAAAACTGCTGTAGTTCTGGGTTCGAACCCCAGCTCAGTAAAAAAATCGCAAGGCAAAGGTTTTGCGAAGTTATGCCTTAAGCATAATTTTTTCCCGATAAGCATAGTTTGCTATAAAATCTTGCTTAGCGATTGTTTTTTTTACTTTACTGGGATTCGAACCCCAGAGGTATTTTTGATCATTTTTCTAGACAAAGTCAAAAATAAAAGACTACCCATTTGAGGGGTAAAAAATTACAAACCACCCCAAAATGCAATCGTCCGAATGATGAACTGCATGGGCTTGTTGAAAATTAGGGAGTTCCCCTATTGAATAAGTTGCATTTACCTGGGAGGCCAATATATGTTCCCGTGAACAAATACAGGGCCCAAATAGGAGTGAGGACTAATCCTCTCTGAAAGAAATTGGCAAGTAACCACTTTTTTGGACAGCTAGTCTAATTTTAACCATTATCTAAAAACTATTTAACACTTAGCTACTTTTTAGTTAGAAAAAAAATATATAAAAAAATACTACCTGAAATAAGGGAAAATTCTAGTATAGTATGCTAGAGTTCAAAGTTTTTACAAATGAAACTCTATCTTACAATGCTGGAGCTCGAAATTTTCGTACATATAAACTCCAGCGTAATGTGCTGAAGTGAAACTCTAACATACTATGCAAATTTCTAACCCAAATTCGAAAACTAAATTCCTTGCTGCAATTTTTATAGTAAAACTTATTCGTACTTTGGGACACAATTATAGAGTTTCAACTTTGAACTCGTCCTCGAGTTCAAAAGAGATACATGAATACTCTTTATCAAGAAAAGAAAAGATTAGAAGAAGAAAAACTAAAATAAATTGAAAACAACTTTATAAGAAGACCAAACTTACCATATGCACAGTCAAAATTTTATAATATTTATATATTCGTTGATATGAGCCATTTGAGAGAATTCAAAGAAATTGAGAGAATAGAAAGACTATGAGTAAGGTGATTTCGTTATTTTGCAATTGTTAAAATTTTGAAGCTTTTGTGGAGTTTTTTATGGGCAGATTTAAAAAAGGAAAAAGGGCCAAAAATGCTCCTAAACTATTAGAAAAAGTTTTAAAATATCATTCTTTCACTTATTTTGCTAAAAATATGCTTCATTTTACATTTTGACTCACTTATTCCCTTTGACAAATGGTCAACACTAAATTAAAAAAAGTCTATTTAAATTCCACATGACATTTTATTACTAGTCCAATATTTTAAATCTAAAAAATTAGATTTTTATAAAATCTGGAACAACTGATAAACCCATTTTTTTAAATCATGATTGAATTTTTATTAACAAATTAGTATACGATATCCGCGCGATTCGTAGATTGTTTTAAAGAAAAAAGAGTTGAGAGATAACAGAAACTGATAGAATATGAATCATGTGTGATATATTACAGATTTTATATTTTTTTTCTGTATTAGTTTTATTACAGACGAACATTTTATATGGTATATATAACTTCTGATTCTTCATTACTGACCATGAAAAATGATATTGTTCATTGCTTTTCTTTTGAAGGAATTTCTGAAAGCAAATAATATCCCCATCTTCTAGCCGCAAATAACTACAAATTATAATCCCTTGAATTTAAAAGCATTTAGGAACAATTTGAAAAAATCATAGTAAAAGATAGTAGAAGTGTAATTTAGAATAGGACAGGGGATTAAAAAGTTTGAAATCAGATATGGTATAGAAATTTAAACTAAACTTTTATGTTATCTTTATGTGTGACCTTAAATTATCTCTAACTACCTTCAGTAATGTAATTAAAACTTCTCATTTAATGTTGTTGCTAGTGATGGGAAACATAAACACAGACTTAGCGATAGTCCGTGAATACCTCCTTTTAATGATGTAGGCAGACATATTTTGACCGCAGATAGTGTACACAAATTTTATATAACAATCGAAACATCCTAACTTAAGCTTAGAAAATCGGCAAGCTTGTGCTAGTGGAGTACTATAGAGCCATTTATGATGATAACGGAAATGAACCATATGTTTCACCTCTAATTATTAATATAAGGGCACTATAAACTTCAGATGTACCTGAGTTGACATAGCAATGAAAATCATTTATATTCGACTCGAGAAACAATTAGGTAAGAAAAGAATAGCTATTAATGGAGGAGCAGATTTCTATAGCTTCTGGAATCCATATCACTAACCAAAATGCAGAAAAAATGAGTTTGTTAGAAAGCATCTAACAGTTAAGGTCTTGAATTATTGCTACTACTCCATAATGTTAAGTAAAATCTGTATTCCCGGGACTGCTGTCTTTTCTTCTAATAACAACAATTTGGGAGGAATTCTTTTTAGGCTCTCCTCCAACGTCGCTGAAATCAATATTATAATTACGCCTATAAGCTTAACTCAGATGCACATTGGCAGAATTGCTGTCTAGTTCAGTCGAACCTGTGATCGTGATTGCCGAATTTGCAAGACTGTTGTTGGCTCTTCTCATTCAGGTCCTTTTTATGGTATTGTGGAGTAGATTTTTGGAGGATCACATTGTATTCATAATTGGGAGTGAAGACTATAAGACTCTATGGATAAAATGAACAGAGCACAATATCACTTATAGTTGATCAAAATTATGATAAAAATGAGTTAATGGCTTAATGCTCTACAGAGGGAAGAAAGAAAAGACAAAACTCAAAGGTATATACTGTAGAAGTGCAAGCTTTCATTTAACCACCTAAGCTGCTGAAATGTCTCAAGTTATGATCATAAAAAACTCTATAGAAGTATACATCACAATATAAAGGCAAGACCACTTGAAATGGAAACCTTCTTCAATAGTTTTTGGAAGGGTTCCCTAGTCAGTATCCAAAAAGGGTGATCGTGTTTCTTAAAGCTCAGAAAATGGTAGAGAAGTGGTGTCTTTCATATTTGGCATATGTTCGTGATACTAGCACGGAGACTCCTCCCATGGAGTCGATCACAGTGGTTCGAGAGTATCTAAAGGTGTTTCCTACATACCTTCTCGGTGTTCCACTGGACCGGGATATCGACTTTTCTATTGATCTAGAGCCGGGCATCCAGCCCATTTCTATGGCTCCATATCGGATGGCACTGCCAGAGTTGAGAGAGTTGAGAGAGTTGAAGGAGCAATTGCAAGGTTTGTTGAGTAGGGGATTTATTCGACCCAATGTTTCGCCTTGGGGTGCTCCAGTGTTGTTCATAAAGAAGAAAGACGGGTCTATGTGCATGTGTATTTATTACAGGCAGCTAAACAAGGTGACTATCAAGAACAAGTATCTGATACCGTATATTGATGACTTATTTGATCAGTTACAGGGTGCTTTTGTCTTTTCCAAGATTGACTTTAGATCCAGTTATCACCAGCTGAAGATCAGGGCTGAGGATGTTTCTAAGACAGCCTTCCGGGCCAGATATATGCATTATGAGTTTTTGGTAATGTCGTTTAGGTTGACCAATGCACCTGCAGCCTTTATGGAGTTGATGAATAGGGTGTTCAGGACCTACTTGGATTCTTTCGTGATTTTTTCATTGATTATATCTTGATATACTCGCGGAGCGAGGAGGAGCACGAGCAACATTTGACGATAGTGCTTGATATTCTTAAGGAGAAGCAACTCTATGCAAAATTTTCAAAGTGTGAGTTTTGGCTTAGCTTAATGGCCTTCTTGGGGAATGTGGTGACAAATGATGGTATTATGGTGGATCCCAAGAAGATCGATATGGTTCGGGATTAGATTCGGTCTCCTTCAGTCACCAAGGTTCAGAGTTTCATTGGTCTTGTAGGATATTATCGACGATTCGTATAGGGATTTTTATCTATTGCAACTTTGTTGACTAGATTGACCCAGAAGGATATGGTCTTCGAGTGATCTGATGCTTGTGAGGCGAGCTTTCTGAAGCTCAAGGCCTTATTGACTACCGCTCCTATTTTGAAATGCCAGTCTAGGGAGAGAGCTATTATTGCGTTATTTCTAGATGCTACGCAAGTGTACGTATCACAATTTGCAATAAATTTCGGTAAGACCGAGTATCGTCCACGGAGACTGATCTATCAAGTACCAATTAACTAATCTTTAATTTCTATTTGGCTAACGAATATAAGTGATGATTTCTAACTAAAGAATTAACAAACTAACATGAATTTCTAGAATAAAATAGCAATGAAAACACACGAGGTTTAATTCAGTAATGAAGGAATTAGGGTTTCCAATCTCCTCAACTTTCCACTCTATCATTCATTAATGCAAGACTAACGATTCTTCTTCTTATTAAGATAGCATGTTAATTGAGATGTTCTATATTCCAGTTAGGACATATAAAAACTCAACCTAAGTGAGAACTTTCTATATTTCTATTTCCGAGCTTCCTAGGGCTTCTTTGACTTATCTCTTGTGATCAGCTATGCATTTTTGTCCTTAATAACCGCCTATTTCCTTTAGATTCGCCTTATTCCTTTCTGAATCGCTTAAAACCTGAAAACACACAACACACGCATAATACTGCACAAAACAACTAAAAGACAAACAAAAGACTCACTCTAAACAGTACTAAAATCAACCTAACAAACACCCCCAAACTTAAACTTTACTCGTCCCCGAGTAAAGAACTCTAGACACCCTAAAAAGAAAAACACACAAACTCAAAAAAATTGAATCAAGTCAACCACAATAGATTATGCCTCGAAGATCATGAACAACATGCAATAAAATCTTCCGGAACATTCTAGCCACTAATTTGCTATCTAGAATTTCAAGTCGGATATTTCTCAAAATTGCTTAAGAGTTATTAATGCATATGATCACTCAACCATGATTATTGAAATAAACAATTATTCAATATTAGTTTATGCACAATGAATTATCACCAACAATCCATCCGGCCAAAATTCTATAGGAGTGCTAACTTGCTACTCTCCACTAATTCAGACAACGCATGCTCAAGAATCGATAGGACTTTTATAGGTTATGATGATAGGTTTAGGCACGGATATATAAAATGTCATTTAGGCTCAACATCACCATAAGCATATAAACCAATCAACACAACTCTATATTCCCGTTATAAACCAAAAGCAATCCCCAATTTTTCTTTTCTTTTAGAACTACACCCCAAACTTGTTTTTCAATGTATGTACAAGGAGAGTGTAGTTTATTTCCCTTTATATATATATATATATATATATATATATATATATATTTAAAATACCAATTACAAAGTGCCAATCCCCTAATCATATACTTATATGCTCATGGAATTCAAGGGAAGGAAAATATTTGTAAAGAGTTTCAAGTAGGCTCAGAATAGGTGTCAATCAAAGAAGGGTTACTTAAGGCTAAAAAAAACGGTAACTAGGGATTACATTAGTCAAGGTTGGCTTGAAAGGCTCAATCGTTCCAAAGATGGCCTAAATCATCTTCCTAAGCATGCATATCTATAATTTCATCTCAAATAGCAAGCAAATTCTAGGACTTTCCACCATCTTTCCTCAAACCAAAATTCAATCATGTCTAAACCAATATTTGAATACAAGAAATTCACCAATCATGGTTGGGTTTTCATACTTATTAATAATTAAAAACAACTCAAGACCTATCCAACTCAAGCACACAGATTTATGCATTTCATGGCTATCAATTTCATCTCACTCTATCACATGTGTTCACTCAATCTCATGGGCTATTGTTATTAACTTGATTCATTGACACATGATACTTAAACAAAGACACTAACAACAAATAAATAACTTAACACAAATAATTTAACACTATTAACACAAAACAGTAAGACCCCCCCCCCCCAAACCTATTCAACACATTATGCCCAATGTGATAAGTAAAGTAAGAGTAAGAAGACTTACCAAAACTGCAGCTAAGTGATTCAGAATGGTGGTGGCGGCGGCAAATGATAATCAAAGTAGGGCTCATTCGCGGCGCTTTTTTCACCCCAGAGTTGGCTCACAATTCACCTAACATAAGAAAAAAAACACAGACCAAGAAATACCAAGACACTGAGATTGTTCGAAAATAACACAAAATAAAAATAAACTATTAAGATGTTGGGTTGCCTCCCAATAGCGCTGTCGTTTAACGTCATTTAGCCGGACGCAGATTTCCTCTTCATTTCAAGATCTTTTTTCTCATCACCTCCTTCATAGTTGGGTTCAACCTCCTTTGCGCCTAAATTGAAGGCATGCTCTCATCGTCATCGCATTGTGTTAATGCTACTTCAAGAGCATAAATACTCTTGAAGTTTTCCTCAGCAACTGCTTTGTCAATTACATCAATGGAAAAATAGTTGTCACTTACTTTGGGATACGATATCGACTTGAATACATTGAAGACCACCTCTTCGCCCTACACTCGGAGTTTCAACTCACCCTTCTGAACATCTATAAGTGCTTGCCCCGTGGCTAAAAATGGTCTCCCAAGAATTATTAGCACATCAACATCCTCCTTCAAGTCAAGGACAATAAAATCAGTAGGAAAAATGAATTTGTCCCCTTTAACTAACACATCCTCAATAATTCCCCATTGATGCTTGATTGAGTGATCTGCTAACTGCAAGGTGACTGTTGTAGGCCTAGCTTCACCCAAACCAAGTTTATGAAACACAGATAAGGGCATCAAGTTGATACTTGCCCCCAAATCACACAGCGCGTGCTGACACTCAAAATTCCCGATAGTGCAGGGAATAGTGAAGCTCCCTGGATCTCTTAACTTCTAGGGAAGCTTCTTTTGCAAAATGGCGCTGCACTCTTCAGTTAACGCCACATTCTCATAATCTTTCATTTTTTCTCTTTTAAAAGAGAATTTCTTTCATGAATTTGACATAACTGGACATCTGCTCTAAGGCTTCAGCAAAGGGAATATTTATGTGCAGCTTCTTGAATATTTCCAAAAACTTAGAAAATTGTTTATCCAAAGAATTCTTTCTAAGCCTCTGCGCGTCCAGAATTCTTATTTGAGGCTCATTACTCACTGCTGGTGGTGCCTTTTCCACCGTGGGGTGGTCTTCAGTAACCCCCTCCTTCTCTAAATTAGATGTCTCACTCAATTTGTCTATCTTCTCCGCAGATGGTAGATGTGCAACTGGTTCAACTTGCTTACCGCTTCTCAAATTTATAGCCTGACATTGCTCCTTCGAATTTACAACAGTAATGCTAGGGAGATTCCCTTGCGATCTGTTGTTTAATATATTTGCTAGCTGACCCACTTATATTTCCAGGTTTCGGATAGAAGATCTCATTTCAGTCATGAACTGAGTCTGGGAATTGGTGAGAGTCAATAAAACTGCTTTCAATTCATTGGGTTCAGCTTGTTGAACTTGTGGTTTGGGTTGCTGAAACAACGAAGCTTGAATCATAGGTTGTTGTTTATTATTTTGTTGATACTGCCCTTGGAATTGTGGCTGCTGGTTCTGGCTATTTCTCCACGAAAAATTAGGGTGATTTCTTCACCCAAGATTATAAGTGTTGGAGAATGGATTGTTGTAAGGCCTCTGAAAATTCCCAACTACATGAACCTAAGCTTGGTCCGTATGTACATTGTTGGGATCCGCTGCTATGCAATGATCAAAAGGATGTGGTCCTCCACAAATTTCACAAATCACTTACATCTGAACAACATTTGCGGACATAGTATTCTGCTGTAATTGCTTTGTCAAAGAAGCAACTTGAGCAGTTAACGCGGTGATGGCATCTAACTCATGAACTCCAGCCACCTTTCTGTTGTTGGTCGGTCTTTCATCGGACCACTGATGGTTATTTGTTTCCATATCTTCCAACAGCTTATACGTCTCATTATCACTCTTGCTCATGAATGTCCCTCCAGCAGCAACATCAATTATGATTCGGGTCGTACCACACAACCCATTGTAAAAATTATGGACTAACATCCACTGCTCAATCCCATGATGAGGACATTTCCTTTGCAACTCTTTGAATCTTTCTCAAGCATCATATAAAGATTCTCCGTCCAGCTGATAGAAGTTATTTAGTTCACCCCTTAGCTTAGCAGCCTTTGATGGAGGGAAGAATTTTGCAAGAAACTTCTGAGCCATGTCTTGCCACGTAGTGATGGAGTTAGCTTGCAGAGAATTCAACCAACTTTTGGCTCGGTCCCTTAGTGAGAATGGAAAGAGCCTCAATCTAATGGCATCATCAGTCACACCATTATATTTGAATGTTGCACATAACTCTAAGAAATTGGCCAAGTGCATATGTGGATCTTCAGAGGGCAAACCCCCAAACTGAACTGTGTTCTGGACCATCTGCAGGATTGCTGGCTTAATCTCAAAATTATTTGCCTCCACAACTGGTGGTCTTATACAAGTCTGCACGCATGTTATGGTTAGAAGTATATAATCCCGTAATCTTCTCACTGCGGGATTCTGAGCTTGCTCCTACACCGTTTCTGGCACCCCTCTATTCAACCCATCATTATTATCTAGATTAGCCATAGCGGTTGAATCAACAATTCTTTTGTTCTTTCGGTTCTGCTTGCACGCTTTTTCAATCTCAAGATTCAAAGGAACAAGGTTGTCTGCTCCTCTTCTGCTTCGCATATACCAAAGCTACCTAAAAATGATCACAAACACTGCACGTAGATCTAAAATAAAATAAGATAAAAAAATTAATAATAATAAAATGTGTTCTAGGAAGAACCAAATTAAAAATAAGATTAATTATTATGATATTGATAATACTTCAGTCCCCGTCAACGGCTCCAAAAACTTATTGCGTTATTTCTAGACGCTATCATCCACATAGACTGATTTATCAAGTACCAATTAACTAATCTTTAGTTTTTATTTGGCTAACGAATATAAGTGATGATTTATAACTAAAGAATTAACAAACTAACATAAATTTCTAGAATAAAATAGCAATGAAAACACACGAGGTTTAATTCAGTAATGAAGGAATTAGGGTTTCCAATCTCCTCAACTTTCCACTCTATCATTCATTAATGCAAGACTAACGATTCTTCTTCTTATTAAGATAGCAGGTTAACTGAGATGTTTTATATTCCGGTTAGGATATATAAAAACTCAACCTAAGTGAGAACTTTCTATATTTCTATGATAAGTTCGACCACATAGGAGGATTAAGATCAATAACCTAAAACGCTACACAAGCAGTCGCGATACTTTCATTCAAGATTAAACCTACGTCTAATCAACTATAGCATATTCAAATCCTCCTTCTCAGATCTCGATTTGAACTCATATAGATAATGAAAACTAAAGACCAATTAATTCTCATTCAATAACCGCAAGTTGAATAGATTTTAATAGATGAAGAACATTAACAATTCATTAAATCATAATAGAGTTTCAAGTGATTCGACGAAAAACCCTAACAAAGTAATTAGCTCCTAGACATGCTAAGAAAACTAATTAATTTAATATCCAACATAAACTGAATAAAGTAAAGAAAAGGGAAAAGAACTTGAACAATAGATGTCTCCAATGGCTTCTTATTCTCTTGTTTCTTGCCTCAAAGTGTTCTTCCTTTTATAAAAATGTTTCCCTCAATATATATCACGAAAAAACCCAAAATAGACCTTTTTGCCCTTATTAAATTTAGGTTTTTCGTTGCTCTGACGTCATCGGCGCCGCTATTAGAGCGTCGCGGCGCTAATTCGCCTCTAAAAGTCATTTTCTCTCTGTCAGTGTGGCACCGCGGCGCTAATGTTGGCCGCCGCGGCTCTGTAGCGCCACAGCTCTATAGCGCCACGGCTCTATAGCGCCGCGTCTCTTCAGCTTGTTGCGCCGTGGCTCTTCAGCCTTCTTTATCCGGAATTCGATTAAATTTCTTTCCGAGCTTCTCAAGGCTTCTTTGACTTATCTCTTGTGACCAGCTATGCATTTTTGTCCTTAATAATCGTCTATTTCCTTTGGATTCACCTTATTCCTTTCTGAATCGCTTAAAACTTGAAAACACACAACACACGCATAATACTGCACAAAATAACTAAAAGAGAAACAAAAAAGACTCACTAAAACACACTCTAAAACAGTACTTAAATCTACCTAACAAGTTATACCGTGTATTATGACACTTCTGCAATGGGTCTTGGGTATGTGTTTATACAAAAAGAGAAAGTCATAGCATATGGTTTGAGGTAGTTAAAGGTTCATGAAAGGAATTATCCCACCCATGACTTGGAGTTGGCGACGATCATGTTTGCCTTGAACATTTAGAGGCATTGTATTTATGGTGTGCATTACACTGACCATCGTAGTCTCCAGTACTTGTTCAATCATAAGGATCTTAATTTAAGGCAACGTTAGTGGTTGGAGTTTCTGAAGGATTATTACATGACTATCTTGTATCATATGGGCAAAGCAAATGTTGTAGCGGATACCTTGAGTCGTAAGGTGGTAAGCACGGGTAGTTTGGTTATATTGCATGTGAGGAGCGTCCTATGGTGATGGATATTCAGTGTTTGGCAAATTGGTTTGTTAGACTTGTTATTTCAAAGCCTGGTATGGTATTAGCTTGTGTGGAGGCGCGGTCTTCCTTGTTGGAGCAGATTAGGTCTCAACAATTCGATGATGTTCAGTTGTGCAAAATTTGTGACAATGTGTTGCAGGGAGAGACAAGGGAGGTTGTGATTGATAGTGAGGGTGTTTTGAGGATCAAAGGTCAAATTTGTGTGCCTAGAGTGGGTGACTTGACTAGATTGATCATAAAAAAGGCCCATAGTTCAAAGTATTCCATTCACCCAGGGGCTACGAATATGTTCCTTGACTTGAGATAGCATTAATAATGGTGTTGTATGAAGAGGGACATAATGGAGTTTGTGTCCCAGTGTTTAAATTGCCAACAAGTGAAATATGAGCACCAGAGGACTAGTGGTGTGCTTCAAAGGATGCCCATTCCTGAGTGGAAGTGGAATAGGATTGCCATAGATTTTGTGGTAGAATTGCCCCATACCTTGGGCAAGTTCGATGCTATATGGGTCATCATGGTTAGGTTGACCAAATCAGTCAATTTCATTCCAGTTAGACTGACTATAATTCATAGAAGTTGGCTAAGATTTACATCCAAGAGATAGTCTGATCGGGTGCGTAGTTCACTTCTCACTTTTGGTGGTCCATGTAGAAGGAGTTGGTACTAGAGTGGATCTTAGTACAACCTTTCACCCTCAGACCGATGGCCGATGAGCGGACTGTTCAGGTTCTCAAGAAAATATTGCGAGCCTATGTGATTGACTTTGGGGGTCATTAGGACAAGTTTCTACCCTTGGCGGAGTTTGCTTATAACAACAGTTACCATTCGAGTATTAAGATGGCACAGTTTGATGCCTTGTATGGTGGGAGGTGTCGTTCTCCCAATGGGTGGTTTGATATTTTTGTGGTTCGACCTAGGGGTACTGATCTTCTGAAAGATTTTCTGGATAAAGTTAAGTTGATTCAGGACCTGCTTCTTACAGCTCAGAGTAGACAGAAGAGTTATGCAGACTGGAGAGTTCATCCTTTTGAGTTTATGATTGGTGAGCGGGTATTGCTGAAGGTTTCACCCACGAAGGGTGTGATGAGGTTGAGAAGAAAGGCAATCTTAGCCCGAGATTTATTGGCCCTTTTGAGATTTTGGACGGAGTTGGCGAGGTGGCCTATGAGTTTGCTTTACCTCCTGATTTATCAACTGTGCATCCGGTGTTCTATGTGTCAATGATGAGGAAGTATGTTCCTATGATTCTCATGTGATTAGATGGGACTCGGTGATGTTGGATCAGGACCTAGCTTATGTGGAAGGGCCTGTAGCTATTCTAGACAGACATGTCAAAAAATTGAGGTCTAAAAGGATAGCTTCTGTAAAAAAGTGCAATGGAGAAATCGCCCAGTGGATGAGGCTACATGGAAGATTGAGTCTGATATGCGGGCTAACTACTCTGAGCTTTTTGAGAGTCCATGTATTTTCCTTTTCTTTCACCATTCGAGGACGAATGTTTATTTTAGTGGTACCTGGTGTAACGACTCAAAGTCATTTTGCTTGTTTTACCTTGAAATCCCCAAAGTATCCTCCCCGGTCCTATATTTGCTTGTTTATGACTTGCAAGAATGGGTGGCACGATTCTTGATGCAGTCCGATAAGTTTTGAGAGTTTGGTTGTGAAATTATGAAATTTGAGTTTAAGAGTTGACTTTAGTCAAACCCAAGCCTTAGAGTATTTTTCCGGGAATTTCGAAAGAGCGAGCGTGTCCAGAATGTGTTTTCTGATATAGATGCATGTTTTGTTTGTGTTATTTGGCTTCAGAATGATTTCTGAGGGTTGATTCAGAGTTAGAGTGAAATCAGAAAAATCAGTTGTCTGTTGTCTGGTTTCCTTCTTCGCTATCGCGAGGGAGGGAGCGCGATTGCGAGCCTTGATGAAATTAGGCTCTCGCGATCACGGGGTTATAGGTTACGGTCGCGTGACACGCCTGGGGAAGGGCAGAGTTGCGGTGCTTCACGATCGCCTGGTCCTGTCCGCGATCACGATGTGTCCAGCAGGGGTCGAGTCGGGTTAGCCTTCGTGATCCCGTGTGGGGTCTCACGATCGCGATAAAGTCACTGTAACAACAGATATTTATGGCTTAGATTGAACTATTTGTTCCCATTTTCCATTTTCCAAGTCATTAAGTACATTTTGGGGAGATTCAAGGTGGATATTTGAGGTTTTTCTTCTAGGTAAGTTCTATACCCTATCTTAGTCAATTTTATTGATGTATTTCATCATTATATGCTTGAATCTATGTTGGGGAAAAGAGAATTGTCTATGTTGAGAATAAGATAGTCTTAATTGAGAATTAGAGGGTTAATTAGTGGACTTTTGTTATGAGTATTGTATATTAATGATGTAAATAACTAACAAGTGTTAACTAGTTGACCAATTGCATGATTAAACCACCCTTTTTAGGATTTGGGGGAAATTCTAGGGTTTTGCATTAGAGATTTTGCCTTATCTTGAAATCGGAAACCCAATTGGGATCCGTTGTTAAATTAACTTGGTATTATGACTATCTAGCATGTATGTGTACTAATTGGATAGAAAAGTTCATATTTTGGTAATGTAGGCCCAGTGTTCTTTTTGTAAACTAGCTTGGGAGTTATGGGTATTTACTAGATCGTAACCTCATATTATCGATATGATTGATCAGAGCTGGCTCGCAAGGAGGCGCTACGAAAGGGGAAGGCTACCGCGTGACTTCTTCGGCTCTATTCAGGCAAGCTGAGACTTTCTAGACTCTTGTATAGCGTATTTGTGTTGGTATGCTTGTAATGAACTAAGGGGAGTAATGGAGATTTGGGGGTCCCATATTAGTGAGGTGACAAGCACTAATATGAATATCGAGTGAACTTAATTGGGTAATTAATGAACTAGAAAGATGTGTAAAGGAGTTTATGTGTTTAGCCTTCGGGCCACGAGGTACGATGAAAGAGTCTGCTTTGGTTGGTATGATTTCTGTTTATTTGGGCTTATAGCCATTTGATGTGATATTCTGGTTTGACTTGTCATTCATTCATCACTCCACATCTCGTCTAAACACTTGAATAGTGATTGATAGATATTGGTTACATTGATTATGTTGATTGCATGGTGTACGCATATCCATATCATTCATACATTCTATCATTGACATTGGTTTACTGATATATTATTGAAAATGGCTTGGTAAGTAGGGTTAAAGGATATGGTACATGATTATGAGAGTGATGACTATTGATGACACTTCAACCATAGAGCTGGTATCCGATGGGACATTCCGGATGGGTATATAGACCTCATGAATCCCCCATGGGTCACGTGAAGCAGCTATTGTAACAGCGTATATATACCGGGTACATATGGCCATGCATACATACATATCATATGTATTGCATTCATCCTTATTCTTATATGTATTTGATGTTGTGTGTACTCAGTGTTGATTTCTGATAGATCTCTTGATATTATGATTTGATATAAGGACTATGGATACTTGAGACTTATAACTATTATGAGGTTGAGTTGTGAGGCTTGATGGGACTAGACGCCCGATTATGGGATTTGGGCTGAATTTTGTGCGAACTTGAGATCAAGAGAGAACTTATACATAATTAAATCATAGATTTATTGTTAGGTTGGTTAACTGAATATATTATATCTAAGTGACTAATTAGTAGAGATGTATCGGAAAGTACCAACCTTTGCCACCGTTATAGCTAGGGTCGATCGACAATGCTGCTGAATACACGTGTTTTCCGTAATCACTCTACAGTTGCTGCACTCTATGTGTAAGTATCCAGCCAGGAGGTGACGGAGCGGCTGATTGTGCTTAGTCCGAGTTGATCATTTGGAGACTTCAGGGTGAGCCGCTGATGTATTTCCGGCACTGAAGCTCTTTATCTATCTTTACATTCCTGTCATTTACTTTCGGACAGTGTTACTATTCAGTTTAGACTTGTACTCGTATTAGAGCTTTGTACTCATGACTACCGGATCTGTATTTTGGGTTTTCTTCAGACTTTGTATTTCTATTTAAAGACTTGTTAATTACTTCTCTTCTACTTCTTTAATTTCCGCATTTAATTCCGCATATTTCATATGTTGTATGAGTAGGGTTCGCCTACGGGTTAGGATAGATGT
This sequence comes from Anisodus tanguticus, assembly GCA_034509755.1. Lineage (NCBI taxonomy): Eukaryota > Viridiplantae > Streptophyta > Magnoliopsida > Solanales > Solanaceae > Anisodus > Anisodus tanguticus. Next base: position 9,542,272 of record CM067555.1, on the reverse strand, counting down.
CCTCACGTCACAATAGAATTTTGGGTCGTGACAATTTCAAAGCATCTTGAGTTAACATTTTTGACCTCATTAGTTTAATCATTCTGATAGTCTAAAAACAACTAATGCTATTATAATAAGGAAAAAAATACACATGTCTTTGTCTGTATATATGTCGTATAGATACTTATGATGGGTAAAAGGACCTTGACATTTTGTCCTAGAAAACATGGCTTCAGCAATCCAAATATATGTCATTAAGTATCAGATGGACAATGTCGCACCAAAATCATAGGCTAAATTGGATTTAGTTGATGACACAAGATAATATCTGAATATTGGATTGACAGAAGATGACCATTGTAGAGACGGATACGACGATACAAACAACATGTACAACATTCGCGAGTAAGTCAATTTTTAAACTAAAAACTATACCTGATATATTTTAAACAAAGATCACATTGAACAACCTTTCAATTTGTAGTCAAGAGCGCACAACCGACTATTATTACATAACTTTAAGAACACACTACAAGTTAGAAGATTTACCTCAAATCACAAAGAAATTTATCTCTGCAGATATTGGAACAATTTATGATAAAGAATATAGAATAATGTGTTTTTTATGGAAGTGGCCGGTCCGTTCCTCCTTATTCTAAACTAGGGTGGCCAACAGGGCGGGACGGGGTGGGATCTGGCGGGATGGGAAGAGGTCCCGTCCCACATTCCGCCGGAAGAGGGGCCGGGATTTGGCGGGACCGGATGTGTCGGGTCGGGTTGCGGGATTTGTTTTTTTTTAGACACTTAATTTTTAAAAAATATATATTTAAACACTTAAATAATTGAACAAGATAGAGTAATAAAAATATTTCAATGGTTTTTTGTGTCTCTTATATTATTTAATAGAAATATGATTTTTTTGTAATACAATTTCAAAATTGCAATTTTGTTTAGTTGTTCAAAAGTTGCAAATTACATAGTAAAATTGACATTAAAAAAATTACATAGTTAACCATACTTTTTCTAATTTCCTCACAATGTCTTGAGGATCTTCGGTTGGAATTGAAAGTTGTTGATCAAATTGTTCGACGTCGCTTCATGTTCCCTCGGACAAGATTTCGTTGTAGTTGTAGTCGTCTTCTTCGTTGATCTTCGGTTAACCGCACCTTCTACGCTCCGCTCTAATCCAATCTCTGAATAAAACTGCAATCTCCAAGCTGTCTCCCGTCAATGAGTGTTTGTGCTCTCCTATTTGAAATATTCCAGCAAAAAAAGCGCTTTCAAACGCTATTGATGACGCTTGAATGTTCAACACATCTAGGGCCATCTTTGATAGAGTCAGAAATATCTTCTCATTCTCCCTCCAGTATCTCAGCAAGTCTTCACATCCATATTCATTGACAATTGATTCGTACGGTACAACACCCTGCAAAACATAAACATCAATTTCGCTAACTTGTGAAGAAGTTGAACCACTAAACATTTTATTTCTAAGGTCTTGAACACTAGCAGCAGAAACCGCATGTCTTTTATTAGGTTGCAGTGAAGTAGAAGAAGATGGTACCTAAGCCGGTTGATTATTTACATTTTCTTGTTGGTAATACATTTTTTTTTTGCATTCATTGTGTATGCTAGACATAACTTCTTCTTTAGTTGGTTCTTCTTCTTCTTCAGTTGAGTCTGTTGCAAGTATTTCTAAGCTTTCATAATCGTTTCAACAAGTGATTTACAACCGTCTACTTTAATAGTCGGATTTAATATAGCACCAATAAAATATATAATGGGAATAGGAAAAAAGTATTTTTTTTAATTTTATAAATATTTTTTTAATAGCTGGAGCGTAAGCTTGTTTTTTCATATATTCATTAAGTAACAAAATATTAGAGCTATATAAAATAACATAGTTGAAATAGTAGGATAATAAATTCCAAAAAATTCTTTAGTAGCTATAAAAAATTTCTCTAAAAATGCAATAAGTTCTGAAATTTTTTTCCAATCATCATCTACCGGCATATCCGTTGGACTTTGATTATAGAAGTTAAATAATAAAGTTATATGTATTTTATACTCGTGAGCAACAAGTAGTTGTTCATATAAATAATTTCACCTAGTTGAAACTTCTTCTGAAATTTTTCTATAAGGTAGTCCACAATCATGACAAATTCTTTTATACTCTTTACGTTTTTGTATTTTATTACCTTTTAAAATAAAGTTTATAGCAAATTGTACTTTATCAAGAATGTTTTTAAAAAGTTTTAGGTCATCCTTTACAATTAAGTTATAAATATGACATGCATACCTAATATGATAAATATCGGAAAAAGATGGAGTAAATCGAGTTTTTTAAAGGTTTACATCATAATCATTAGCAGTAGCATTATCTAATGTAACAGTCATAATTTTATTATTAATTCCATAATATTCACAAATTTTATGAATATTTTTTGCAATAAATAATTCAGTATGTCTATCATCAACATATACAACAACAACAACATACCCAGTGAAATCCCACACCGTGGGTCTGGGGAGGGTAGAGTGTACACAGACCTTACCTCCACCTTGGTAGGTAGAGCGACTGTTTTCGAGAGACCATCGGCTCAAGACAAAGCATAATCACAAGCAAGGTAATCAAAACAAAGCAAGAGTAAAACAAGAGTAAAGAGTAAATCAAGAGAAACAGTCAGACTCATATAAGGAATTAAAGCAGTACAAAGTGCATTTGAACAAAAGGGAGCAGTAGCTAACACAACTAAATAAGCTAAACAAAATACGCTAAAGAACACATAGCAGCAGAAATCAAAGTACAGTGGATTATAAAGCAATAATGTGTCTATAAGTGTGATAGGCTAATCGGGCCTACAATAATAACACTACAACTATCAATTTGTAACCATAAGTAGAGTTATGCTTGCAAATTGATAGTTGTAGTGCTATTACTGTAGGCCTGATTAGCCTATCACACTTATAGACACATTATTACTTTATAATCAACATATCTATATGCTAAAATACATTTTTTGCATAGACCAACTCTGATCTATCCAATGACATGTTACAGTTAAATAATCATTACCGTTAGTACTACGGCCTATATCAAAAGTGATTGCCACTTTGCCATTAAAATAATATAATGCATGTGCAAATTTAAAAACGTTTCTTCTAACAGTTGTCTAGGAAAACCGTTAAAAACAGGATTATACGTTTCTCTAACGTAATGAATAAAACCAGTAGAGGAAGAAAATGAAAAAGGCAAACCCTCCACCGCAACTAATTATGCTACATTTTCCCTATATTTGTGTTTATCATATTTAGGACCTATAATTCCCCCCGTCATCGGGTTAATTCGATCATGTACTTGGTCGGGGACATTATGTGAACCTTGTCCCGACTCAGAAAGTATTGGCACACCCAGTTTTTCAGCCAGATATTCGTTATACATAGCTTTGTACATGCTTTGTACATGTCTCAATAAACCTCCCGTCCCACCATGATCTTTTTCGGTCTTAAATTTATAAACTTCTTGACAAATTTTACATCTAGCTAGTTGATTCTCACTGTCCCTATCAAAAAAATCTCATGCATGTGATTTTAATTTTTATTATTTGGGGCCTCGACTCATACTGGGGGAATAGGAGACATTCCAGTTTCAGGCTGAGACTCTTTCTGAGCCTGAGGTGGAGGTGCACTAGTGGGTGTGTTATCTACATTATCGTCTAATTCATTTCAAAATTAAAGTTTGGTTCAGTTGCAGAATATACCTCATGATCTAATGGTATATTAATATCATTAAAAATCAGTTTCATCTATATGAGTGAAATCACCGGGACTATGAATAGGATTACTACAAGATGCACCCTTACCCCTGTTACCCCTAGTACCTCTACCAGAAATCAAACGTCCAAATCGTTCCATTATAATTATGCAAATAAATAATTAAAGTAAATGAGATTAAGTACGATAATTAAAATTAAGAAACAATAATAATTTAAAGAAGGAACGAAGGTACCAAACGTGTAATCGAGGTTGAAAATTGAAACTTTGCTCGATGGATGATCCTCAAGCTAGTTGCCAACTTCACTCTCAATTTTTGAACTTTGATACAAATAAGTAAATAAAATATAATATTTAGTAGGCAATGTAGACTTGCAGAGAGATAGATTGAGAGATGATAGGAAGATTTGTGAGAAAAATGAAGAGGAAAATGAGATATTTATAGTTGAGAAATAGGGTTAAAGTGTAAATATACTAATTTCGGGATTAAAATAAATATTAAGGGGATAGGGGGTTTATGGGGTGGGGGTAAAAAATGGTCGTTATAGCCGTTGCACAACGGTCAAAATTGAAATTTGGTCGTTGTTGCAACGATTATTTTTGCAAAGGGGAGACCGGGATGGGACGGGGCGGGATGGGGACGAGCCCTAGTCCCCTCCCGAGATCAAACCCCACTACCGTTTTTTGGGGGTGGGCCGGTAATCAGGACGGTCGGGATCAGGCCGACCCGGCCCACTGGACAACCATATTCTAAACTATTTTGGTCCTAAAATTCTAGAAACATAAATTGAATTCTAAACCTAAACAAAGAGAAGACACAACCTAAGCATTAATTGATAATAAAAAAATCATAACGTAAAGTGATATTAAGCCAATGCCTGAATACATATAAATAACAAACAAGCTAATGAAACCTAATTTTTAATAGAACTCAACCTACATAGAAAAATTGAAAGAATCCTAAGCATGCACACGATAGAAACTTTCTAATTAATGTAATTTTTCTCTGTTATTATTTCTTTTTAATAAATATATTATATTAAATAAATCAAATAAGAAAAGATTTAATAACCTAATTCTTAATTGATTTCAAAGTCTTAAATAATAGGAGAATTATTAAATAACTATTAATATATTTGTCAAAGTTAAAAAGGATTTCAAAAATAATATTGTGTTTTTATTAAATAATAATTAAAAAATGATAAATTTGTTTATTGTAGAGTCTAAGAAAAATTAATCTATCTTAAAATATGCGAGTGAACAATAAAAAAAGGAAATTGAGTATTATTAATATCTTAATTCGAGGATTTAGGGTCCTTTCCGCAAATTCTCCCACTTCGCTTGGTTTTCCGAAGGAGCTCGAGCTGAGGGTTCGTATCTTACGGCTTGATCAAATCTTCAAAAAGGTTCCGTTCTTCAATTTAATCTCAGATCTATTTTATGCTTTCTTTCAATTGGTTATTATAAGGTATGTGATTGTTCGCCCAACAAAACCCTAGATTTTACTGGTATTGAAAAGGACTAGTAGTTTTTTTGATACTGTATTTAGACATTGTATGTGCTTATTGAATCTGTAATTCTAAGCACAATATTAAGGTTATGGAGATGGATATGAATGATAATGAGCACCGTAGGAGAAGGGACAAATCGGAGGATGAGGATGGCGGGGAAGTAGAGAGGAAAAGGTATGAGGATAAGAAATCTGATGGTGAAAAGGATGATAGGAGTGGGAGAAGGCGAATAATTAAACGTGAGAGTGACGATGGTGAGGATAAAGAGAAGGATGATAGGAGGGAGAGAAGGAGAATAGTTAAACGTGAGAGTGATGATGAGGGCGAGGATAAAGAGAGGGATGATAGGAGGGAGAGAAGGAAAAGAACTGAAAGTGGAAATAGGGATGATGAAAGGGACGATTTGAGGCGTAAAAGGCGAGATGAACATGATGATGGTGCTGAAAGGGTGGAGAGGAGTCGAAAATATGACATTGAAGAAAGAGATGATAGGAAGGATAGGAGGAGAAAAAATGAACGGGTGAATGATGATGAAAGGGATGAAAAGAGGGAGAGCATAAAAAACGAGCCCGAAGTTGATGATGATGAAGGAGATGATAGGAGAAAGAGGAAGCGAAGATATGAGGGTGAAGCTGATGACATGAAGGAGAGGAGTAGAAGGAATGAAGGTGAAAGCGACGATAGGAAAGAGAGGAGGCGACGGGGAGATGATGATGATAAGGTGCATAAGAGAATGAAGGATGAGCACGGATACAGGGTTGATAGATATAAGGATGGGAGAGAAGGGGATAGGAAAGGGAGGAGGGATGCCGAAAGAGAAAAGAGGGAAAGGGTTGGAGATGATAAGCATGGAAAAGAGAAAAATAGGAAAGATAATGCACAAGAGGATGGGGCCTTAAAAGCCAATGAGGATTCCAAGGTGCAAAAGCAAGATGGTAATTTGAGTACAGATTTAGTAGCAAAGATGGGCAGGAGTGGAGGTGTTTACATTCCGCCGTTCAAATTGGCTAGAATGATGAAGGATGTTCAGGACAAGAGCAGTGTTGAGTACCAGAGGATGACTTGGGATGCTTTGAGGAAAAGTATTAATGGACTGGTGAATAAAGTTAATGCAGCAAACCTCAAAAACATTATTCCGGAGTTGTTTGCGGAGAATTTGATCCGCGGAAGGGGTTTGTTCTGTAGATCCTGTATGAAGTCCCAAATGGCTTCTCCGGGTTTTACTGATGTCTTTGCTGCTCTAGTAGCCGTGGTTAACACCAAGTTCCCAGAAGTGGGTGATCTGTTGCTAAGAAGGATCATACTGCAGCTGCAAAGAGCTTATAAACGTAATGATAAGGTTCGTATTCTTGCTTTCACGCTTGCAGTTTTCCTGTATTTTTATTTGTGCAACATACTGTGTCTTGTTGACTTGTTGTAAATCATTGCTGTTTGGACGACCAAGAGCAGACAGTCTATTTGGATGTCACAAATATACTTGAAAATATGACTAACAAGAGAAACAAGAGGGGGTGGGTGTTACTGTGCCAGTTAGTCTAATTATTTCAATACATATTTCATAATGCAAATCTTTTCGAAATTAGTCTTACCCTTAATCGGAGGGGTGGGTGGTGGGGTTACTATGCCAATTAGTCTAATTATTTCAATACATGTTATGCAAATCTTTTCATAATCTGTCTTACCCTTAATCTTTCGCTCTTGCAGCCTCAGCTGTTAGCAGCTGTCAAATTTATTGCTCACCTTGTAAACCAGCAAATTGTTCACGAGCTTATTGCTCTCGAACTACTTACAGTTTTATTGGAGAAACCTACAGACGATAGTGTTGAGGTTGCAGTTGGTTTTGTTACAGAGTGTGGTTCAATGCTTCAGGACCTCTGTCCACGAGGATTGCATGGTGGGTACACCTTGAAAGATCATTATATAATATTCATGATTTATATTTTGGTTTATTTATAAAAAGGTTTTGATGTGTTTGTCATGCTAATGCCCTTTTTGCATTTAAATAGGAATCTTTGAGCGGTTTCGTGGTATACTTCATGAAGGAGAAATAGACAAGCGGGTTCAGTTCTTAATCGAAAGCCTCTTTGCTTTGCGAAAAGCAAAGTTTCAGGTGAGTTTTTTTTTAATTGATTTCTGAGTAAGAAAAATAAAATTGATCCTTATTTATAAAAGCATGAAAAATGTTAGATCACTTACATGCATCCTCCACAGGGTTACCCAGCTGTGCGCCCAGAGCTTGACCTTGTTGAGCAGGAAGATCAATTAACCCATGAAGTCTCTCTCTCGGAAACAATAGATCCAGAAATTTCTTTAGGTACGTCTTATGATGAATTTTTTTATAGAAGTTATACTGGATTGCTTTAGTGGTTATTTTGTTTGTGGAGCAATTATATGGAATTTTAATTTGTATGTTTTTCCTATGTGCTTCAGATATTTTCAAGCCGGATCCTAATTTCTTAGAAAACGAAAGGAAGTACGAAGAATTAAAGAAGGCATTACTTGGTGATGAATCTGAAGAAGAAGCAAATTCCGATGCAGAATCCGAGGATGATGATGATGAAGATGAAGAGTCTGAAGAAGAGGATGAGGAGCAAATGAAAATAAAAGACGAAACAGAGACAAACTTAATCAACCTTCGGAGAACGATCTACCTGACTATTATGTCTAGTGTTGACTTTGAAGAAGCAGGACATAAGCTGTTGAAAATCAAACTAGAGCCTGGTCAGGAGGTTGGTATCAGAATCTCTTACTTTCTTTTTGTGTTATTCTACTCCTGTTGAGCCATGTCATTTGCAAAATTGTGTGCATGCTCACAAGGATTGATCTGTACGTAAATTTTCATGTGCTTTGAGTTTTGGAAAGATAATAATGTCGCTTTTGATTTGGTTGTCATTACGTGAAAAAGGTTAATTTAAAACTGGAAAGGTAACTGAACTTTAAATAAGGTCTAGGAAAAACTTAGTTCTGGATAGAAATAAAGAGAACAAATACCCAAAATTTGAGCTGTAGTTGAATTTGATTTGCATCATATGTGGCATGGATAGCAATAGGGCCATTGCCATTCAATCATGCATCAAGTGAACAATTTTTCTTGGGTTCTGTTAAACTGATGGTTGAGGAATAGAGGTGGCAATGGAGGCTGGGAATCATGCCATTGGCTTGCCTTGTGGTCGATGGAGGTGGAGATTCATGTAGCCAATGCTTTCTAAAATTGATAATTTTGTAATTAATTAGCTCATGGTTCATGTAAATGTCATGGGAAGGACATAAGTCGCCTGCTACTTCACTGCAAGGTTGCTTTGGACTTGTCCATCTAGATGTTCCTGCTAATATTAGTTTCTTTATAAGGTACATAATGCTATTAATAATGGAGAAAAACTCTTGTATACAAGCAGAAGTTCCAGCTAATATTAGATCTGATGTGGAACATCCATCACAATAGAAAAATGGGAGAGAATGTGGACATTGCATCTTTGTGTCTGGTCTTGGACCCTTGTAGGAAAGAAAAGAGCATTTGAAGGAGTTGACAATTCCATTCATAAGAACAGGGGTACCCTTTTTCACCAACGTTTTATCCAAAGGGAATATTCCCAGTGTATTGATGCTTTTGGCTTGATGTACTGGAGGGTGCTATGAGTTTCTGTCAGATTCTCTCTCTTACTTTAGCACTGCCTTGGTTTCTGCTTAGTGTTAATTTCTGAAGTAGTATAAAAAAGAAATGAACATTCGACATCTACACATTAATTAGGTTAATATATTATTATGTGCTTTGAGGTTAGTTCTTAGTACCAAATTTTCAACGATGAATTCCAGTTATTGTCCTGATTGACTCCATCTCTTGCATGTTATATGTGTTGTCTACAAGGATTAAGGTGGTATTTTTCTTTGCTCTTCCTTTAAATCAGCACTTTCCCACCTTGTGGCAACAAGCTGTTTTCTGCCATTTCATATTGCATAACTGGTTCACATGTTCTTAGGTTGCCACTTAACAACCCCCACCACCAAAAAAAAAGGGTGGGGTGGGGGGAATAGTGTCACATTTTCTTAGATTGATTCACACTAAATTTCAGGGAAATATTAGATGATGGATGATAATATTGTAGGACTATGGACAGAGTCAACATCAGGATAATTATTAAGTGTTTGATATATTAATGTTGACTTGTTTACTTCTTTGTTGTCAATAAGTAAAATATTTTGGTAGCCTGGTATTCTGAACTTGGTTTCTCTGAGAGACCGGCTAAAGTTGAAAAATTGTCGTGGTGTTGTAATCAATTTTGTCCTGAGGCATGTTATCTATGCTTGTATTTATGAACGCTTCTTTGCTTGGTTCTGCTAAAAAACATTTATGAGAAGAAAGAAAAGAAAACTGATATATATTGGTTGGATCCTTGCAGATGGAGTTGTGCATAATGTTATTGGAGTGCTGCAGTCAGGAGAGGACTTATCTTCGCTACTATGGACTACTGGGACAGCGTTTTTGCATGATCAACAGAATTCACCAGGAAAACTTTGAAAAATGTTTTGTGCAGCAGTACTCCATGATCCACCGGCTTGAAACTAATAAATTGCGTAACGTGGCAAAGTTTTTTGCTCATTTGCTTGGCACTGATGCTCTGCCTTGGCATTGTTTGGCTTATATACGTCTGACAGAGGAGGACACGACATCCTCTTCTCGTATCTTTATCAAGATCCTATTCCAGGTACATGTAATATGGCCTCTATCTGTACTGCTTGCTTTATCTTTTTGTTTTTTTCCAAATAACTTGCAGCTTTTTGTGAGGAAGGTTTGTAGATAAGGATTATGGTAGAAGGTTAATGGGTAGTGGATTGATTTATCTCTTTTATGGGGGATAGCATGGTTCTAGTTTAGAGCATGCTCCCTCTTTTCCTTACCAATATTATTATTATTATTCTATCATTATCTTATTCTTCATTTTTATTACTACTGCTATTTCTTTTACTTTGGCTACTTTTACTATTCTTGTTGTCAATACTTTTCTTATCTTCGATATTTTCATCTTAGCTTTTTACTCGTATATTTCTCAAACCTGTTTTGGAAAACGCTTTTCTTGAGCCAAGGGTCTATCGGAAACAACCTCTCTACCCGGCTAAGGTAGGGATAAGGTCTGCGCACACCCCACCCTCCCCAGACCCCACTTGTGGGATCACACTGGTATGTTGTTGATGTTGTTGCTTGATCTTTGTGGCCTAATTTCTTACCCTCTCTACTATATTAACAGAATTTGTTGTTTCGGAGTATCTATTTTCTATTTATCGACATGTTTGAAGTCTCTTATCACTATTAAATATATCACCACATGTCAAAAGTTGCATTTTGTTGAAGCCCATTATTTTTGCTCCTGCTCTTTTCTGGGGTTTTATGCCTTTTTTTCTTTTTTAAGTAACGGGTGCTTGGGGGACCCTCATCAGCAGTAAAACAGACGTTATTCTGTTAGCTTTAAATTCACTCTAGATGTTTCATTTATTATGCAGGAGTTGTCGGAGCACCTAGGTATCCGCTTGTTGAATGAGCGTCTTAACGACCCCACCATGCAAGATTCCTTGGAGTCTATTTTCCCGAAAGATAATCCCAAGAACACAAGGTTTGCCATCAACTTCTTCACTTCTATCGGTCTGGGTGGAATTACCGAGAATCTGCGAGAGTATCTCAAGAACATGCCTAGGCTTATCATGCAACAACAGAAGCCTGTTTCTGAATCAGATGAGTCTGGGAGTTCATCCGATTCTGAATCTTCAGGATCCGAGTCAGAATCAACGTCATCCAGTTCTGAGGAAAGTGATTATAGTCGAAGGAAGCGGAGGAGGAGGAGAAGATAGAGACCTTAGACTGCTCAGCAATCTGAATACTGTTATCTTTTTGTATTGAGAACTAGTTAGCAAGTGTTATTATCCTCAGAAAACAAGATTTTTGTTTGCTTTGTATGTTTAATCCACTACAATTTGTGCAGTTTCAGTTTTGACTAGTTGAACCTTGTAGATTTTTCTCTTCTTCGTGTCAGTCTGTGAGTACAGACCTAAACTTGTTTGTTTATCAGTGTATTGGGATTTGGGAACCTTGAAAATTTTCACTGATAATGCCTGATTCTGTTATGTTGGAAATAGACTGTAGAGATGAATAAGTGAGTTAGAATTTTCAGAGATTTTCGTCAATCTGGGTTTATAAGGATATGGATTTACCCATGTATTAGAATTTCTACATGTAACCAACAGGATGATTTCAATGTGAGACTTTTCTACAGCCATGTCCTTAATAATTTCACAGATCTCTCTTCAAATTTTACTTCATAACGCTAACCTTTTCCGTGGTTCATGATATTACACTTGCCTCGATTATTTTACTTTTTTGTATGCGTTCTTTAAACTATTCATCATTATAGTTGGGTCTTCATTGGGCCCCAATAAATAATCTCATGAACGGTTATAGGGGCCAACGGAAAGGAGTGAGGAGGACTAATCCTTACTGTTTGACCATAGATATTTGGAAAATATTTCGAGTAAGATTCCAGTTCGTCAAGTTGACTCACTATTCTAAAATTTCAAACCTGAAATATGGAATTTCAAGTTTGAAAGACAGGTTTATAAGCTATTCAATTGAAAAACTTCTAACTTTATTTTCATGTCCAAATATAACTTTAATTTGTAAATACATTTTCCAACTCACCTTTAAAAGTTACTTTTTTTTTCTCAAGGCAAGTCGTTTTGTTAGGACAGGGTCGCGCCCCAGAAAGGTCTGAAGCAACGAGATCAATTGCTGAAGACGAGGAAGGGCTTATCTATACCAACCAGTTCATCTCCAAATACGGACTGATGCCAAATGGCAGTTGAACCTACGTTGGGCCATAAAAACGATCTATGAACTAAACTAGTAAGGCAATTCACATCAAAGTAAGGAAAGAAGAAATTTATTGGTATGGGCATCTAGTATCTGCCTGTCCCATATCTTTACTACCAACACTACTCTCATTTGGCTAGTCACTGTTGATGCTTTTATTGCTCTATAAATGATTTAGTTTCTCTGCATGTCACTTAATGTGAGTATAAACTGTGATGTGAGTGTGACTCAATACCAACATTTGTAAGTTGTTGGTACTACAAGATATCTGTAACATATTGGATGAACACTCAAACTTCAACCCTTGCAAAAATAAAAATCAAATTAAAACACTCTATAGTTAATCAATTCAAGCACAAAGTAATACATTTTAAATTTACGTTGTGAACAAAAAACCAACCGTTCAACTGTATATATCACACAATTCTACCGCCCTCACATTTTCCATCAAATGATACATGTAAATTAACAATTGCCATCATGCTCAGCCCAAATAATAACTAACAAGACGGTTAATCACTACCATTTGCGTCAACTGGGGGTGGCAAATAGATAGTTGAACTGAATTTTGAGCAAATTAAAACGAGTTGAATCAATATATCAACACTGCGCAAAGACTATCAGGGCAAAGATAGAATGAGTCAAAATAGGTTACTCTCCCCCTCCCAAAAAGATTCGACATTTTTCGCTTTTCGGAAGTTAAACAAGTTATTTTTTTATGATAACTTATTCAGATGTCTTTTAAATATTCTAAATTATTAATTATGATGACTTATAATACTTTACATAGTTTCCAAATATATAAATTTTATTTTAAAAAAATTAAAGATTGTGTTTTAATACACTATCAAAATTAGAAAGTTTAACTCACAAAAAGCAAACAGTGTCGATCTTTTTGAAACGAAGGGAGTAAAACAATACGTCATAATCCAACACTCCCTGCTCTTAAACAGGTTTTAACTTTCTCGTTTGTTTCCCTAAAATTTATTTAATTACCGACCAAAAATAAAAAAAAAATCTTTATTATGGTTATATGTAACATATAAAACCCAAATTTGGCAAGGTTTTGGAGTACATTTTTAGCCTAAATCAACTCACCTGTCAGACTAACTAAATTCTGCGGGTCAAAATGAGCTAAGTTTAGAAATGTGGTGTCACAACCCACCCAAACTTGAACGGGTTTTTGACACCCCCAGGATCAACTGCAAATTTAGAGAGAGCAAGTAAGTGAACACAAATGGAGTGAATAGCAGCTTGGTCACTAATACCAAACCAAGATTACAGTTGGTTGAATGATGATTAACAGTTCACACATCAGACTATACATGTGAAGTACATCCAACCAGAAGGCGACCTCCAGAGTTGGTTCAGCAGTTCATTTATCTACATAGCTAGGACTAAGCAAGACATTAAGGATAAACAGGAGTATACATATACTACACATTTTACTGCAATAGCAAGTGGACACAAAGGTACCACTATTTGTTAGAGTTAGGAGCACGACAAAAGGGGTTGCCCCGAGTCATTTGCAGACCGTCTTGAGTCTCTTGGCTGCTTGGACGAATCCCACAATTACCTGCAACTCGTCCAATTGCTTCACCCCGGAAAAGGTGACAAAATGCAGCAGTCAGTAGCCCACAATGAGAAACCAGGAGGCATAATATAACATATAAGCACACAATTATACATGCAAGAAGGCCAGATATGGTGTTTCCCGGGACCAACAAAGTGTCATTGTTACATGTATCAAGAAAGATAAACATCATTCCAAAATTGACCAATCACTTTAGATTGCAGAGATATCAAAAGAAGTTGACATAATACAAGAACCAGATTTCTTGTACTAAGAACATGGTAAAACCTGGAAAAAAAAATATGAACGGAAGTACGGAATGATATCTAAAATTCATGTTTTGTGGAAGTGCCATGAAAATATTGGCCACAATTAACATACACATTAAAATTTATCAAATAAAGAACAGCAACATACAGATAATTAAAAAAGCACCTGGGATGTGAAGTGCCTTTGGACAACATCAATTAGTTGCTCCTTCGAGGGGTTAGGTATAGCTTCCCTCTGTTCAGATGGCCAGAAAAGAAGTTGGTAATGAAGTTAATAACACATACTAATAAAAATGATGATCAAACAAACTACTAGTAATTACTATAATCCACTTACAAGGTTAAAGTGTCGCCAATATCTCCACAGTGCAGCTATCTCGAGTTTGCTTAGGTCAACCTTCTGTTAGATGATGTAAATTTTATAAAATTGTAGAAATTTAATAGAGTCGTAAAAAAAAAGCTTCAGATACTTTCATACCATGGACCCACGATGTGTAGAAATAGATCCTTTCGACTGTGAGTCACATGAAAGGGAGCGGCTCATGGCCTTGTGAGATGATCCATACGATTTATGTAAGCGATGCCTTGACCTATGAGACTTTTGAGTATCATCGGAAGCTAAAGAAATAGAAAGCAAATAAATCACATTACTTTGTAAGGATGGGCCAAATGATAATAATCACACAGGAGAAAGAGGTAGCAGCAGTGATAAAAGCAAAAAGGTTTCTGAACATAAAGAATCCTATGTAACAACTATAAGAATTTCAAGAATCAAAAGATATATACAGATGGCAGGAAACCATATCATATTTTGCACTTCCACAAAAATATAGAGCACGCTAGAAGCTAAATTAATTACTCCATACAATTTATCATAAATGAAGTGACTAACCCATATCTGAACCGTTCCACTGGACGTTCTCAAATTCAAGGTCATCGTCATCCTCATTACCAGTAGGAGCTTCAATCACACTTAAAGCATTCCTTTGTAGTTTCACCTCTATGCCATTAGTAAGGACCTGCAAATTTTTCAGTGAAACCAAACATTAGCTGAATTCCAAGTAGCAATAGATCACTACACATCGTGTAGTCAATACTACTACTAGAATCCAATCCCCAAAAAGAGCCAAAAAGTAACAACTTTTTTGCATTTAACAGTTTCACAAAATCAATTAGGCTAATGTTTGTTAATGTGATTCTTTCAGATTAAAAACAACAGGAAAGACGAGAAATAAACAAGTGAATCTGTTTGTCCACTTATGGGATATATGGTTCTGTTTAATTATGAGTTTCTGACAACATGTTAACAGCAAAAACATCACAATGTTAATAAAGAAAGAAAAACATCTGTATCTGAAAAATATAGAAGAATCCTCTTATTGACAGTGTAGTACAGAAAGAAGCCAAATCCACTCTTGTTTATATTTTCACACTAACTAAATATGGCTGTGGATGTTAGTTATAATACTGGCAGATCTGCTGAACCCTCAAAATTCAATGAAGCCTAAAAGTAAACAGAATCTCTGGGAAGTAAAATTCACCAGTTCATAAAAACCTGCTCAGTACAAAAATGGAAAACAAATAATCCATAGCTAATAGCCTAATACTAATAAAACAGAAATCCCAGAGTATTGCTGTCCTCTGCTACTTCTATTATTATATATCCATTGTTAAAATCAAACCTTCTAATCTGGATATTCCAACAAATTTGACGAGAAAATGTAGGTGGGGGTGGGGTGGGGTGGGGGTTAAGAATTCATCACAGAGTCTCTAAACTCAAATTAGCACAATTTTAACTGTCAACCCCCTAATTCCCTGCCCAAATAGAGCTCCTTAAAACACTAGATCTATCAATGAAAATATAGAACTGAACCCTGTTCTTTCTATCCAATGAGAGGCCATAATCTCAAATTCAGATAAATTGGTTTATAAACACCCAGTAACTTCAAATAAAGTGAAACAATGAAACTTGAAGGTAAAACCATAGTTTACATTATATTAAAAAAGCAGAATTTGAAAAGAACAATAAAAATTGGAACTTTGTGAGTTGAAAAGTCAAAATCACCAAACTATAAACAACCCCAAACTAGGAAACACTGGACAATCATCACACAAAGAAGCAAAACTCTAATTTTCAATAAAAAGCAGTAAAATTTAAATAGAACAATAAAAAAAATTGAAACTTTATGAGTTAAAAACCCAAATTAACCAATCTATAAAAAATCAAACTAGAAAACAATGGACAAATCATCATATAAGGAACTAAAACTCTAATTTTCAGTATTATCACACATTGCTTTAACAACCCAATGAATGAGTTAACAAAAACCCAAGAACACCAACATTACAACAACACACCCAGCATAATCCCACAAGTGGGGTCTGAGGAGGGTAGCATGTAAGCAGACCATGGCTCTACCTTTACAGGATGGAGAGATTGTTTCCGATAGACCTCGACTCAAACATTATTCACCCAATATAAAATTCACTCACAGCCCAAAATTCCAATTTCACAAATAACCCATTTTTCCTAAAACATAAAAATAAAAATAAAGTGAATGTATAATTACCAGCCAATGCCAACCACCAAGACCAACAGCTTTCTTAACAACACCTTGAAGACCAACTAATACAGACTTAGTCCTATTATTACCAGTCACTATAACCTTAGTATGACGTGGCAACACTGATAATTCCTCTTCACTACTATCTCCTCCTCCACAGCTCTGTAACTGACCAAACCCATTTCCACTCTCCACTGTTTCCAGCATTTCTTTTATTTTTTTCTTTAAAAAAAACTGTTAAAATACTGAAATTTAATTCAAGAAAATGATCAATATAGAAAGATCACACATTGTAGAGTTTGAAAAATAGGATTTTTATTGGAAAATAAAAAGGAAATTAGGAGAAATTTGGGAAATTAATGGAATAAAGAAACGCAGTTTTTTTATTCTAGAGAGAGAATGAGTTTATTTTTTTATTTTTTTTTATGTTTTATGTTTGTTTATTATTGAATTGAATTGGTTGAATGTAGTAATGTTATGAATCCCGAAGACTTGAAATGGACCAATAGGATGTGGCCACGTATGTAAGGGACCGTCAATCATGTGCTTTTGCGACATGATAAAATACCACTAGCCGGTTACCGGTAGCTGTAGTGGAGTGGGGTGGGGTGTGAGGAAGGGGGTGGGGGTGAAGTCTGTTTAGTTTCTCTGACGACCGTTTTTTTTTTTTTTTTTTTTTTTTTTTTTTTGATAATCCAGGTCTCGGGGTGGCCTTAGTACCCCCATATCGCTAGTACCGCACAAGTACGGTACTAGGCTCCGGAGGTGATGGGACCGGTCCTTCAAAGACCCCACCACCGAGTAAATCGCGGGATATGCACACATGGTCGGTGTCTGCTTGCGTCCAACGGATCAATGCTACAAGGTTGACCCCCCCACAAGCCCCATCCCTAAAGCTTGGCGAGACCGAACCCACACGCAACATGCCCGCGCGCTTTTAGCGCCTGGCTTTACCACGTATGTGCCCCGGAGGACGATATCCTTAGGGGGGAATCGAACTTGCGACCCTAAGGCCGCAAACTTGACTCCCTGCCAGCAAGCTGACCCCTTTGGATCTCTGACGACCGTTTTTGACTGGTGAGGAAATGGATAAAGTGGTCATGATTCTAATGACAAAATTAGCCCTTTGTTTATTATCCATGCTTGCCACAAATTTCTCCTAATGTCTGTTCTTATGTCGAGTGTATAACGGAAATAACTTTTTTACCTTTAAAGATTGAGATAAGATCTGAATATATCCTCTTCAGATCTCAATTGTAAATATTGTTGTTTGCTCCTTAATACACTCAATATTCTCTGTTATAAAATATTTATCACATTTTACTTTTCAATTATTAAATTATATGAATTTTTATCAAGATTTTAAAATATATGTTTTCCATGTTCCACTTTACGGGAATATACTTAGTATACTTATTGTATAATATATTTTTTTAAAATAATTACAGAAATTTATTAATCTCCATGTAAATTTTATATATCTCTCATACAAAATAGGCTAAAAAACAACAACAATATAATTCCTAACAAGATGTATATTGTTACTATATTATATGAGAAGAATTATTACCTATAGTATTTTTCATATAGTTTTTGAATATTTAAAATGTCGAATAATTTAATTTAATTTAATTAAAAAAATTAATTAAATTAATTCTCGCGAAACCAAACGTGATAACTATTTTGAAACTGATAAAATATAAAATTAATTTTTTACTCATTACATCATTTCTTTTTATTTTACACCGTTAATGAAGTAAAAAAATGCATAATTGGACATTTGTGAAGATTACTAGGATTTAAATTTGTAATTGTAATGCGAATTAGCTTCATTGTTGTTGGAATTGTCCCCTCTCGTTTTTCCCCCTTCCTCCTCACGTATTATATACTACTTTATTTTTAGCAACAACGATAAGGTTAGAGGGCATGGATACTTTCAAGTTTGACTAAATACTCTTTTAACAATATAAAATAATAATATATATTATAACTAAAATATTTTAAATTCAATCATTCTTATATGTCTTAATCCTAGCTAATTGGAATTGATCACTCCAATCATCTATTATCGTAAATATATTCAAGTCATATCATTCAAAATTTCACATGTTAATAAATTGGAACTAGATATTAAACAATGATTAACTCAAATATACATTCATCGTAAATCTTTTTCTCTTTCTTTTTTTTGTCTCATTGATCAAAAGCATTCAGAAAGAGTAAAATAACAAAGTTAAGATATAAGGGACTCGCTAAAATTATTTAACTTCTAAACTGACGATAATATTATTAATTTTTTCACAGAGAAAATATAGATGTTTCCATAATTATTTTAGTTATTGAATCGGGCATTTTATTGCTGAATTTAATGTCCACAAAAATCTCTCCTCGAAAATAAAATGAAGGTAATGTAGTAGGAGTAGTAGTTAAAGTTGCTGTAAAAGTTATAATTATTAAAAAGAAGAATAGTAAAAATGTACTATGTCTAATCTTTTAGATGAAAATAATAGAGGAAGGGGCATATATAAATATAAAAATGTGAGAAGTGTGAAGTAACGGAAGAAAAAACCGGGAAATCATGTGAGGGCCCCACGTGGAAGAAGATGTCTACTACCTGCCGTCGGTGTTGTCTTTATCCGAAACTAGGACGACCTTTATTTTTATACCAAAAATAAAAAATATTACACCTACCGACTACTACTAGTAGTAGTAATATTTTTTTTCAACTTATGCATCAAAATGGTTTGTATTTAGTTACAGATCTTATTGATTCGGCACAAAATTTTGAAAAGCAAGATACTTTTTGAATTTTATAATTTTAAATATATTTTTTGATATATTGAAAAAAAAACAAAATATGTAGTTTTCTTAAATGGTAATGACATTTAAGGAGAAGAAACCTAATACTATCATTAAGCGCATGTTTCTAGATTATTAAATTGCATTATGTCTGTACGCTTCGTTTGATGAAAATGTGCATACTGAGGTGTTTTTCTCCAAATATATTTACCAGAGGCCTTATTGTCATTTAATAAAAATTTACGGTCTTTGATAATCCTCAAGGAATAATGTTATGCCCTCCTCCTTAATAAGCTTGACAACAATTAAACAATATGTTTCTACTTTTACATTTTGGTAGCTCATTAGTTTAGCAACGTTTAGCCTTTTTTTTAATGCTCCGTAATTTTGTGGTAAAGTTGAAATTAGGTTTCACCTTACGTAAGTACATCTTAGCAATAATTTTTCTTGATCATCTCTAAATTTCCATTGTGAATTACATAGTCTTAATCGACAAGACTCGCACCGAAGTTAACGCTAAGCTGAAGGCTTTGAGACAAACTCTGGAGTCTAAAGGATTCAAGTTGAGTAGGACCAAGATAGAGTACTTGGAGTGCAAGTTCAATGACGCGCCGCATGATGCTGACGTGGAAGTGATGCTTGGTACCCAGGCCATCCAGAAAAAAACAGTTTCAATTATCTTGGGTCTATTATACAGGGGAACATGGAGATTGACGATGATGTCACACATCGTATTGGTGTAGGTGGATGAAATGAAGGCTCACTTCTGGAGTGCTATGTGATAAGAATGTGCCATCAAAACTTAAGGTCAAGTTCTAAAAAGTGGTGGTTATATTGTCCATGTTGTATGGGGCAGAATGTTGGCCAGTTAAGATCTCTCACATTCAAAAGATGAAAGTTGCGAATATGGTAATGTTGTGATGGATATGTGCACACACTAGGAGAGATAGAATTAGGAATAAGGCTATCCGGGACAAAGTGGGAGTGGTCTCGATGGAGGACAAGATGCGAGAAACAAGACTGGGATGGTTTGGGCATGTGAAGATGAGAGACACAGATGTCACAATGCGGAGGTGTGAGAGGTTGGCTATGGACGATTTCAGAAGAGGTAAGGGTAGGCCGAATAAGTTTTGGGATAGGTAATTAGATAGGACATGGCGCAGTTACAGCTTACCGATGACATGACCTTAGATAAGAGGTTATGGAAGACTTAGATTATGGTAGAAGGCTAGTAGGTAGTCTCGCTTATCCTTTCATACTAGTAGTCACAATATTGTTCTATAGTTTCTTGTGCTTTGATTTATGCTACTATCTGTTATTTCTTGTACTTCAATTATCTTATTTTATCTGTGGTAGCTACTATCCTTTTTTCAAACTGCTTTATCACAGCTTACTCACTTTCGTTATTTTCATTTTCATACTTCTTTGAATTTCTTGTCCTTAGGTGACCTCTTTTTATGCTTTCTCTTGAGCCGATGGTCTGTCGGAAACAACCTCTCTACCTCCCAAAGTAGGGGGTAAGATCTGCGCACACTCTATCCTTTTCAGACCTTATATTGTGAGATTTCACTGGATATGTTATTTCATCTTTAAAATCCTTTCAAAAGTGGTATCTTCAGATTGTTTCTTGGTACTACCATCATCATTCATCTTTATTTTTCTTGCACAGGGTGAAAACCAAGCAATTAATTTGACTTGTTTGATAGTAGAAGCTATTAATTTAAACTAGAGAAATTTATAATGTAATAAAATATCATTTGAATTTTATGGTCTTAAACATACTATGTGAAATGTTGAAATTCAAGATTTTACTATCTTTGTTCTATTTTATGTGATGCATTTTGATTGGACATACAATTTAAGAAAGAAAATTTTTATAAGGTTCTTGTGCAAAATAACAAATTATTTTATAAAATAAAAAATTTAAAGATAAATTATCTCTACATATATAAATATGTTATTCTATGTGTGTAAATTAGAAACTAAAATGCATTAGATAAATTGGGATAAAAATAAATATCAATAATAGAGAGTGACATTATTTTCAAACAAACTAAATAAAAAAGTAAGACACTAAACAAATAGAGTGACATTATTTTTAAATATACTAAAAGAAAAAATATGATACATAAACTAAAACAAATGGAGTAATATCATTTGACTCGACATGAAACCAAAAAAAACAAAATTTAAACTCACATAATTATATTTTTGTCACAAAATTAAAACTTCTCCACTGAAATGTAATTTCTTTTTGAATAATGGCCATTTTTTCTGTCTGCATATTAGTACTAGTATTAATTATTAAATAATTAATGCAGAGTTTCCCGCCATTACAAAGATAGATCTCGGATGTCGAATTTTTGTAGCCGTCGGATGATTTTGGCGTGAATGGGATTAAAAAGGGTTTAGTACTGTAGTAGTATTTTAAAAGATTTAAATTATTTACAATGATTTTGTGGCTTAGTTTCTAGAACTTATTTGTACTTGGATCTGATGCTACTAGGCACATTTGTGGAAGTAAAAATAATTTTGTGTCATACACGACACAAATTTGAGAAAGGAGAAGAAATTATTTATCTTGGTGACTCAAGGACAACTCAAGTTCTTGGGAAAGTAAAAATTATTCTCATACTCACATCTGATAAAATCCTAGGATTTAGTGATGTATTGCATGATTCTAATATTCAAATAAATTTGATTTTTGTGGGATTATTAGAAAAAGTTGGGGTGAACGTTTCTTTTGAAAATGATGAGGTAATATTGACCAAAAAAAAAAATTGGTAAGCAAAGAATATTATAATCATGACCTATTTGTGCTTAATGTTTCTAATAATATAAGTGGAAATGCATCTACTACTGCTTATATGGTTGAGTCTATTTCTTTGTGGCATGTTAGATTAGGATATGTTAGTACAGTACATATAAAGAAAATGCAGTTACTTGATTTAATATCTGATTTAGACTCAAATAATTTTGACAAATGTGAAATATGTGCTGAAGCTAAAATTACTGAAAAGTCATATTTTTCAGTAAATGGAGAAACTGAATTATTATCATTAATTCACACTGACTTAGGTGATTTGAAATAGACCATGACTAAAGGTGATAAAAAAAATATTATATGACACTTATAAATGATTTTTCTAGATTTACTAAGTTGTATTTACTTATAAATAAAGATGATGTTTTTTATGCCTTTATTTCTTATAAAATCGAGGTTGAGAATTAACTTAGTAGAAAAATTAAGAGAATTAGATATGACAGAGGTGGGAATACTTATCTTTAAATACCTTTTGTGAAAAAGAAGAAATCATTCATGAAATAACTACGTCTTATTCACCTGAGTCTAATAGAGTAGCTGAAAGGAAAAATAAAACACTAAAAGAGATGATGAACGTAGATGTTAGTTAGTTCTAATACACCTGATAATTTGTAGGGTAAAACTAAATTATCTACATGTCACTTGCAAAATAGAATTCCTCATAAAAGAATTGGCAAAACTCCTTATGAATTGTGAAAAAGTTATAAACTTAATTTAAAAATTTTAAAAGTGTGGGTGTGTCTTGCTAAAGTTTTTTTGCCTGAACTTAAAAGAGAGAAAATTACGTTCTAAAACGATTGATTGCATGTTTATTGGATGTGCTGAACATAGTGATGCATATAGATTTCTTATTTTGAAAAATGATGTGCTTGATTACAATACTATAATTGAGATAAAAAATGCTGAATTTTTTTAATATATTTTTTCACTGTCTGATAAAATTTCTCATGCACATGTTGAAAGAAATAATAAGCTAACCGTTTGAGAAGGAGCAAAAGGCCTAAGAAAGAATATTTTTCTTATGGAAATGATTTTCAAACTTTTCTGTTTGATAATGAACCATCAAATTATTTTGAAGCTATATCTTCTTCTGATGCTAAATTTTGAAAAGAGGTAATAAAAGTTAAAATTGATTCTATCATGAAAAATAATACATGGATTTTGACTGATTTACATTCTGGTGAAAAATCTCCTGGTTGTAAATGAATTTTCAAAAGAAAGCTTAATCATGATAGCTCTATAGATAAATATAAAGCTCGTTTAGTTGCAAAAGATTTTTCTCAAAAACAAAGTATTGATTATTTTGATACATTTACACCAGTGACTATAATTTCTTCTAATCGAGTTTTAATTACCTTAGCCTCTATTTATAAGTTTTTTATCCACCAAAGGGATGTTAAAATAACTTTTAAAATTTGTGATTTGGAAGAAATATGGTTCAACCTGAGGGGTGTATTATTACTGGACAAGAAAATAAAATTTATAAATTAATAAAATCACTTTATGGCCTTAAGCAAGCTCTTAAATAGTGGCATGAGAAATTTGATCAAGTCTTATTGAAAGATGGTTTTTCTTTTGTTGAGGTGGATAAATGTGTCTATACAAAAGTAGTAGATAATGATTATGTGATAATATGCTTATATGTTGATGACATGCTCATATTTGGTACATATTTAAATATTGTGAAAAGTATCAAATTATTTTTGTTTACTAATTTTGATATGAAAGATATAGGTGAAGTGGATATGATATTAGGAGTTAAAGTTATAAGGAGTGATGATGGTATATTGCTGTCACAAGAACATCATGTGGAGAGACCTCTTAGGAAGTTTGACCGTTTTGAGGTGACACTTGTGGCCACCCCTTATGATGCTAACTCTCAATCGAAAAAAAATAATGGTGACTCAGTTGCTCAGATTATTGAGAGTCTGATGCATTTTATGAATTTTACAAGGCCTGATATAGCCTACACTGTGTGTAGATTGAGTAGATATACTCATAATCCAAATCAAGAGCATTGGTTTGTATTAATTAGACTGATGAAATATTTGAGAGGACCATGAATTATGATATCTTGTATAGTGATTTTTCTTCTACCTTAGAAGGGTATTGTGATGCGAACTGGATCTATGATTTAGATGAGACAAAATCCACTAGTGGTTATGTGTTCACCCTTGAAGGCGGTACAATATCATGGAAATCAACTAAGCAGGAGATCATTGCTAGATCGACTATGGAGTCGGAATTTGTAGCTCTGGAGTTAGCTGGTTCTGAGGTTGAGTGACTAAGAAATTTCTTAGCGAATATCCCTCTAACAGAGGATGTGATGCATCCAATGTTTATGCATTGTGATTGTCAAGCGACAATATCTATTGCAAAGAATAAATCTTATAATTGTAAGAGCAGACATATGAAATTGAGACATGATGTCGTTAAATAACTGTTGAGAGATGGAATAATTTCCATTGGTTATGTGAATTCAGAAATGAATTTGGCTGGTTCACTAACTAAATTCTTGGGAAGAAAATTAGTTCTTCAAACATCAAAAGAGATGGTTTTAAGGCCAATGATTGTCAATAGAAATGGTAACCCAACCTATGTGATTGAAGATCCCATGAAGTAGGTTCATATGAGTAATAACATGTCAATATTGATTTTGCGCACTAAAATGGAGTGCTTGAACTGCTACTTTTTGTGAGTATGAGTTTTAACTCTTAATGAACTCATAGTCTTTATGGATGATGTATTTAAAGTAGTGTACACTTGATGAATTCACTTATATGAGAGTGGAGTGGGACCGCTTCTGTGAGTTGTTGGCCTAGTCTCCAGAGCTCTCATGAAAACCAGGCACGCGCATGGCCTGAGGCGCAAAACCGTGTTGAATAGTAAAATTACGGGTCGATATGTGATTGGTAAAGTCTTGACTTACAATAAGAATTATTGGTTCATATTATATTTCACCAATAATTCTACAAGTTAAATTTTATAGATCCAAATTTGATTCATAGCACATAAGGCACCAAACCTACTGCATTTCAGACATGCAAATTCAGCAAGTTTTACTCTTTTTTCTTAAAAATATTTTAAAATAATTGGGAATTATAGTAATATTTTAAAAGATTTAAATTATTTACAATAATTTTGTGGCTTAATTTCTAGAACTTATTGTTGAAGGGCAAGTAATGCTTTGATGGCAAGACATGTACTTGGAGGGCAAGTATCCTTGGTTGCCAAGTACTCCTCCAAGTAGTATCTCCTATAAATACTCCCTCCTATTCATCCATTCAATACAGAGAAATATTTCTTCTCTTTTAATCTCTCCCGCGTATTCTTTCTCCTATTTTCCAAACTTTTATTTTAATTATCTTTTTTATTATTAGCTGTTATTTTTGTTCTAAAAATTTGCTGGTATTCATTAAATTTTGTTGATTCCTTTATCTTTTAATTAAATTTAGAGAAGATTTTCTTTAATCCTAGAAAAATATTTCATATTGCTGAAATAATTTTTTAGAACAGTATCTAGCACGATTCAAGTTATTTTGAGTATTTACTATATAATATTATCGTAGTAATATTTATTTTTTTCAAATATTGTTATTTTAATTTTATTAATATATACTCTATTATTATTATTATTATTTTACTAAATATATAATATTATTATTATTGTGATTTTTACCTCTATTTCTCAACAAGTACAAGTGGATAAGAAGAATCTAAAAGACAGACACGTCAAAGATCTTCCGCATAACATGTGTAATCACTAATCATCACTAAAGTTGAAAGCAAAGGTTTCGTTCCTCTTTTTCTGATAAATATACCTTAATATTAAAAATCCAAATTTGACAGAAAGTCATAAAGTAAACCAGTGGGAATTTGCATAAATAATGGAGTATTCAGATAGTCCAACACTCCAACTTGTTGTCTTTGACCTGAACTATTTGTATATAAGAGTAATAATTAAAATACATGTATATAGTACAGAACAATAGCAATATAATACTAGTACTAGTATAACTTATGGAGTAGTTCATTATGAATGTTCTTTTAATTATATAGGTCTTTGTTCTATTTGTATCCGAAAAATACTTGTATGACCACAAAACTGAAATAGAAAAGAAGAAACAGAAACTAATTGAATTTGTAGAATTGTATTAATCTCTATTTGAAAGCCTTTTTCATTAATACAAATATATATAGTGTGTATAATGTGGAATCTTAATACAAGAAGGATCCTATATTTATCATAATTATACAACACTAATAATTACAAAATATATGAAAAATATTTTATAATTATTCACTAATACACCCCCTCAGTCGGAGCGGGAGGAGGCCGAACGGTTAGACTGGATCTGAAGTCAAGGAATAGTTGTCTAGGAAGTCCTTTGGTGAAGATATCCGCATACTGATACGAAGAATGCACATGTAACACATTAACATAACCGATAGCAACCTTCTCACGAACAAACTGTATATTCATCTCAATGTGTTTGGTTCGCTGATGCTGAACTTGATTATGAGATAGATATATCGCGGATATTTTATAAGAGTATACCATAGACGCCTTACGCAATGGACACTGGAGCTCCAAAAGAAGGTTTTGGAGCCAGCAGATCTCAGCAACAACATTCGCAACACCTCTGTACTCTGCTTCTGCACTCGAACGGGATAAGGTGGCTTGCCTCTTGCCAGATCATGAAATGAGATTATCCCCTAAGAACACACAGTAGTCGGAGGTGGAGCGTCGCGTTTCCGGACAGCCTGCCCAATCTGCATCCGTATATGATAACAACTTGATCGGTGCAGAGGTATAGATGTAATCCATAATCAAATGTGCCCTTAACATATCAAATGATATGTTTAAGAGCAGTAAAATGAGGCTCCCTGGGGTCATGCATAAACAAGCACACATGCTGAACAACATAAACAATATCAGACCTGCTGAAAGTAAGATACTGAAGTGCACCTGCAAGACTCCTATACAGAGTGGGATCAGACACTGGATCACCATCAACAACACTGAGTTTTGACTTAGAGTCAACCGGAGTGGGCATGATCTTGCAATTCACCATTTTAGCCCTGTACACAATCTCATCTGCATACTTACGCTGACACATGAACATAGTATCTGCAGTTCTAGTCACTGATATCCCCAAAAATTAACTTAACTTCCCCAAGTCACTCATAACAAATTTGGTTTTAAGCAGTGCAATGATCTCATTTTTTAACACATCAGATGAGGCAGTAAGAACAATATCATTCACATATAATAACAAATAAGCAATGTTACTACCTCGATGAAAAATAAAGAGAGAATTATCACACCTGCTACATACAAACCCAATATGCATTATGAATTGGAAAAACGGTCATACCACGCTCTGGGGGTCTGTTTCAAACCATAAAGTGACTTACAGAGACGACATACATAATGAGGGGCCTCTGGATGGACAAAGTCTGGCGACTGGTGCATGTAAACAGTTTCTTTCAAGTCCCTATGTAAAAATGAATTCTTCACATTAAGTTGATGAATCGGTCAATGCTTACCCATAGCAATGCTCAGAACTGTGTGAATGGTAGCCGCGTTAACAACTAGACTAAATGTCTCACTATAATCAATACCCTGCTGCTGATTAGTACCATTATCCACGAGTCTCGCTCTTATACCTCTCTAGGTCACCACTGTCTCTGAATTTGTGACAAAATAACTACATGCATCGAATCACATTCACCCTATCCAGTCTAGGAACCAAATCTCATATGTTCTATTTCGTTAAAGCATTAAATTCCTCACGCATGACCACATTCCAACTCGGATCATGTTTGACTATTTTTGGGTTTTAGGGAATTGGGGATGTGGTTTGTGTGGATAGGTTAAATTGGGGTTTGGGTTTGAAGATCCCGTGTTGAGTACGTGTTTCCATATGGCATGTGGGGGGCAGGGGCAGTGCAGGTATTTTGGAGGGGTGCAGACTGGGTTAGTGGCAGGTCAGGGGTTGAGTTCTGGGTTTGAGTCGGTGAGTTAGTAACATTGATGGGAAGGTGTCGAGGTATGTCAGTAGGGGTATGTGTGATTAGGGCTCGACACCGATGACTGGGTGGGTGTGGTGGTGTATCGATTGAGGTCGATGGATTGGGAGTGGGTCGGTGTCGGGTCTGGTGATGTTGACGGTGACGATGTTGGGTTATTGTGATGGGGTCATCGAGGGGTGGACTCTGGGTTTGGTTGGTCGACGGGAGGTTGGAGGACATGCGGGGGTGACACTAGGTTCAGAGTAAGGGTGGCCAGTAGGCCGGGTTTGGCGGGATAGGGTCGGGTCGGGTCGGGTCAGGCGGGATCGGGATTCGCCGAAGTCCCATCCCGATCGAGATCCCGTCGGAGTCGGGGCGGGGCGGGATCGGGATCATTTTTTTTTTTGCACTTAATTTGAAAAATAACATATATATAAAAACTCAATAATTAAACAAGATAGTGTAATAAAAACATCCCAATGTTATTTTTGTGCCTCTTATATTATTTAATAAACATACGATTTTTTTTGTAATACAAATACAATTGTCAAAATTGCAACTTTGTGGTGTTGTTCAAAAGTTGCAAATTACATAGTAAAATTGCATTTAAAAAAATATCATTTTGAAAAAAGCCTGTTCTAGTTTCTTGATAATTTCCTGTGGTTCTTCGGTTAGAATTGATATTTGTTGGTCAAATTGCTCCACGTCGCTTCCACCACCTTCAGATAAGATTTAGTTGTAGTTTTCATCTTCTTCTTCGTTGATCTCCGGTTGACCGCACCTTCTCCGCTCCGCTCGTATTCAATCTCTGAATAATACTACAATCTCCAAGCTGTCTCCGGCTAATGAGTGTATATGCTCTCCTATTTGGTATCTGCCGGCGGAAAAAACGCTTTCAGATGCCGTTGATGACGCTTGAATGTTCAAAACATCTCGGGCCATCATTGAAAGTGTCGGAAATGTCTTCTCATTCCCCCTCATGTATTTCAGCAAGTCTTCACGTCCTTCTTCATTGAGAACTGTTTGGTACGGTACAGAACCCTGCAATACAAAAATATCAAACTCGCTAATTTGGTTAGTAGCGGTACGACCGCACATTCTATTTCTGAGGCTTTCAATACTAGCCGCAAAAACAACATGTCTTTGTGAGGTTGTGTTGAAGAAGAAGAAGAAGAAGGTGGTATGGAAGCCGGTAGGTTGCTAGCACTTTCTTGTTGGTAAAACCTATATACTTTTTTGCATTCGTCTTCTACGCTAGACAACACTTCTTCTTTAGTTTGTTCAATATGTGGTGGGTGATTTGAATTTTTGGGACTTGGAGGTGGTAGTACTGCTATACAATCGTAAATAGTTTCAATAAGTGATTTAGTACCGTCTATTTTAATAGTCGAATTTAATACAACACTAATAATATAAATAGTGGGAATAGGAATAAAATATTTTTTTATTTTGATAAATATTTTTTTAATAGTTGGTTTATCCATATATTCATTAAGCAGTAAAAATATTAGAGCTATATAAAACAACATAGTTGAAATAGTAGGATAATATATACCGAAAAATTCTTTTGTTGCTTGAAAAAATTTCTCTAAAAATACATTAAGTTCGGAATTTTTTTCCCAATCGCTATAACCATATCTGCTGGATTTTGATTATGAGAGTTAAAAAATAAAATTATAGGTTTTTTATAGTCATAAGCAACAAGTAGTTGCTCTTATAAAGAATTTCACCTAGTGGGTACTTCTTCTGGAATTTTTTTATAAGGTAGTTGACAATCGTGACAAGTTTTTTTATATTATTTTCTTCGTTGTATTCTATTATTTTTAAAAATAAAGTTTATAGTAAATTGTATTTTATTAAGAATGTCTTCAAAAAGTGATAGATCATCCTTTACAATTAAGTTATATATATGGCACACGCATTTTATATGAAAATGATCTAGAAAAGATGGAGTTAAACTATTTTTTAAAATTGTAATAGCGTAATTGTTAGAAGAAGCGTTATCTAATGTAATAGTCATAATTTTATCAGTTATTCCGTAATAATCGCACACTTGATAAATACTTTCTGCAATAAAAGTACCAATGTGCCTATCATCTATATATCCATACGCTAAGATACGATTTTGCATAGACCATTTATAATTTATCCAATGCCAAGTTATCGTTAATACAAATATATATATAGTGTGTACAATGTGGAATTCTAATACAAGAAGGATCCTATATTTACTATAATTATACAACACTAATAATTATAAAATATATGAGGAATATTTTATAATTATTCAGTAATAGAATTCATTAATTTCACAGTGTATCCTTAAGGAATTAATTCCTCTACAGTAATTGAGGTTTAAGATTATTATTTTTAAGGTCAGAAACCCTCACTGCTGTAGCATTACTTCAAACGCAAGTGACCAGCGAGCGATGACAACGAAGCCAAAGTCGAGCGGCGACAATGGCATCTTCCAAACTCTTTAAGCTAGAATGAAAGTGCTTTTGTAAGTAAACTCAACAAATGTTTGTTCCATTCAAATGTGAATAAAATTCCTTTAAAGAAGGAATCTTTCCAAATATTTTTATTTTCTATTCACACCACTTTTACAAAAATAAAAATCAATATTCTTTTCGCATGAAATTAATAAAAAAAATTATAAGGTCCATGTTAAGTTCGCATCAAATATGGTCCATCTTTCAATTATATTTCAACATTCGTTTAATTCTATTACGTCTTGTATTCATACGTAAGTATCGTACTTGAAATATATTCTCTACTGGACCGCTGAACAATATCACAAGTTGATAAAGTTCTTTCTTTTGTAACCATATTTTAGTAAACCACTAATTGAATGTCACTCCCAATGTAAAAAGAGCATGAGTCTTGGTTGAGGAATTGACTGCAGAATACAAGATGTGATTCTTTTGCTTAATTATGGTTTATTATTATGGGTATAATCAAGGGCAACTGTTTGTTTCTTAACTTGCTTTGTCTTGTCGCTTCTACTTAGTTTAAGCAGGATTATTATAACAGGAGAAATAAGCTAAAAATAATAAGGGATTAGTTCCATGAATACTAAAATTAGGTGCTAATAGCAATAACTCCTGCAAATAATAAAAAGTTAAACATGAAGCCTATCTTTTTCTTTCTCATTATCATCTACCGCAATTTCTTTCCTCCGGCTATTCATGCATAAACATCGTCGCATATATGTTCGACTTCAATAAGAAAGCAAGTCTTTCGAGTAGGGCTTGAACGAAGCCAAGTAATTTGCTCCAACCTGTAGTCCTTAAACCGCCGTTACTAAGCGCTATTTCTATCCCAACCAAGCAATCAAAGTCGAGAACTAAGGTAAAAATAATGAATGAAAGAGAAGGAGAAGCAACGGGGTAGAGGAATTAATCGACTCATTTGATCATGACCCGAAGACTGCAGGAAGGACAGTCAGAATCGAGGCTATTCATATAATTGTCACCAAGAATTCATCTCAATGCATAGTACTTTTATTGTATCAAACCACATAGAGTTTCAGATGTTATTAATAGAATATTTTCCAATATTCTTTCATTAATTGTATTAATTGTATATCTCCTATTTTATGTAGAATTATAATCTTTTTGTAATTAGGTAAATTAGTTACCTAGTTTGTATCAAAGTAAATATTCGTGTAACCTTATATATATTGTAAATCATTCATCAATAAAATAAAAGGAACATATTCCTTTATGGTATCAGTAGCCTAAAACAACAAATCTTATCCTAGCCGCCGATACACCTTCTCGACTGGCACCTTTTTCCACATCGGCACCTAGCCCACGGCGGAACCCCAGCCGCCGACCTCTCTCGGCCGCCCCCTCTTTTCCCCACGACGAAACCCTAATTTTTTCGGCAATTCTCCCACCCTCTTCCTCCTAAATTTCCTCTTCCATGGCTGATAAAACCAAATTCCATCCAAAAACTTCATTCATGTGACTCTTGAGATGGAAAATGGTCAATACTCCTCGTGGGCGGAGCTTTTTAAGATCCATTGTCGTGTTTATGAAGTTATCGACCACATCATCCCTCCCACGCCGAAGTCCACAGACATACCATAAACTTCGACTTCTGATGATGCTCTCTGATCTCGTTTGGACGCAGTCGTCCTCTAGTGGATATACAACACAATATATAATGATCTGTTGTACACCATCATTGAGACGGATGCCACTGCCTGCCAAACATGGGAACGTTTGGATAGTATTTTCCACGACAACAAAACTCAACGAGCGTTATACCTTGAAAATCAGTTCAAAGATGTTCATTAGGACGATTTCCCAAATGTGCCTGCCTATTGTCAAGAATCCAAGATGCTTGCCGATCAACTCTCCAATGTCGGCGCACCAGTAACTAATTATCGATTGGTCATACAACTTATTGCAGGTTTGAACGAATCCTATGATGGCGTTGCCATCATCCTTCAGCAATGCACGTCGTTACCTCCATTTTATGAGGCCCATTCGAAGCTCATCCTTGAGGAAACTCAAAAAATCAAGCGCAACACCACTCGGGCCAGCATTGTCGATGCTGCCCTCACTACCACCATCGGGCCCTTCGCCGACGGTAGGACCTCCCGGTCCGGCAACCAGAACCATCGGCCAGAGGACCCGCAACAGTCTGCTTCCTGCCATAACAACCGCCGGTGCAGGCAATTAGGCAAGGGCCACGATGGAAGAAATTCCGGCAACAACAATGGTATGAAGGGGCATTCCCTGCTGGCTGGAAATAGCCAGCAGCGACTACGGTAGTGGCAGCAGCCTCCGACGTGGGCTATCTACCCGTTGTGGGCCGCATGGGCCTCCCCTCCTTTCCTGTATCGATTTATGCACCGACTTACATTGAGACAGCTACGAGCACAATGTCACTTAACACTCCATACGAAAATTGGTATATGAACACAGGTGCCACATCTCACATAATGGCATTACAATGTACTCTCTCGTCTTATTTCAATTTGAGTAATTTAAATCAGAATGTTATTGTTGGTAGTGAATAAAATATTTCCATCCGTGGTTATGGTCATTCATCCCTATCTCCGTGCGACGTTTCACAACTGACAATTGGGTTTCCTATGACTTTGATCCTTTTGGTTTTACTGTAAAGAATTTTACGACAGAGAGACAAATAATGAGATGTGTCAGCACCAGAGATCTCTACCCTATTTCAAACGTTGTCAACAATCCAACCTCAGTTCCTTCAACCTTTGTTGCTCTTTCGTCTTCCTTATGGCATTCTAGATTATGACATCTGGGAGACTCTATTTTACGCTCCCTTAGGAAAAATAATTTTATTAATTGCAATTGTATTTCTAGAACTCCTATATGCGAATCTTGCGTTTTTTGGAAAATATGTTAAATTACCATTTTCTGCATCCACAAATTGCACTTTAATGCCTTTCGATATCATACATAGTGATTTGTGTACATCCCCTATTTTGAGTACGACTGACCATCGATATTATGTGTTGTTTTGGATGATTATTCCAACTTTCTATAGACTTTTCCAATTGAAAATAAATCCCAGGTCTACCCCATTTTTTCTTTATTTAGTGTTTTCGTAAAAACATAATTTAAAAAGAGCTTTAAATATTTTCAATGTGATAATGACAGGAAATTTACTATATATACATAAAAAATATTTTAAACCATGTATAAACAATATTTTTTGTTATTAATCTGTATTTCAAAAAACCAGTAAATAATAATAACTGAAAATAAACAGAATCAGTGTTTAAAAATAAGAATAATTTTTCAGAATATAATCGAGCCCACTTAGTTCAAAGTGTGTCCTTAAGGAAATTATTCCCCTCACAAGACTCGAGGTTGATGGAATATCCCCTCCCGGGATAGAACGATTATCTTACCGTAATAGTAGTGCTCCAAATTCGGTAGTAGCGGCGAACCACTCAACGGCAATATATCACACAGAATTTATTTGTGCAGAAGAAGAAGAAGTTTGTGTTGTTCAGAAAATTCGTAAGTAAAATTCTGAGGAATCAAACGAATTTATAGCCTTGGAAGTACTGTTTCTGAAGGTTTGCAACCTTTCTGAACAACCACTAAAAACTGGTGGGAAATTTAAATAAGAAAAAGAAATCGGGTCGCGAGTCAGACACGCGGATCCGGCCGGGTTGCGGGTCAGGGTCACTAACGGGTAGGATTGGATAAGTTAATTAATTAATAATTAATTAAATAATTAAAAATTAAAGAAAATTTGATCCAAAAAGATTATCAATCAATCAGATCATTTAACCGAATCCGAGTCCGAATCCGAAGCCGAGCGAGCGACGACGGCGGCGCGAGGGGTCCTTGCCCCCTCAACCCTTTTACTGACAAGAAGGAGTAATTCTACTTATAAGTAGAAGAACTTTTCTTTCCACTACCGATGTGGGACAAATGCTTATTTTATAAAGCAAGAGGAAACTCCCACTTTTCTTTCCACTACCGATGTGGGACAACTCCCACTTTTCTTTCCAATCATTTCCCATTCACCAATATCAATACCCAACATTTTTTTCCGCCGAAAGGGGTTCGGATGAACCCCTCGGTCCTATGTGGCTCCCCCCCCCCCCTCTGATACTTCCCGGAGGAAATTCGAAGTTAGTCGGTCCATAATGCATGTATCAAAAACCGAGTGGAAAATAAAAAAAGTAATCATTTGAAGAGATATAAAAACATAAAAGTACTAATTTTCCTAACTAAATATTACAATGAGGCTGTTCCAATTTTACAACTGTATTAAGAGAAACAGTTCTAGACTCTTTCTGCAGAATCAACTTCCTATTCTAAATCTTAAACTCAACATAAAGTTTAAAATTTAGCCTAATGCACAACATATCAATATTCAATAGCTTAAACTATCTCTCACCCCCCTAGAGTTGAGAGACGCAACGAACCAGCATAAAAAAAGACTTAAAGTCCGGGTTTTTGTCCAGTGCGTCCCGCTTCTCGGAAAAGAAATCCAGAAAGTCCCCCCAACACCCACCCCAGCTTCTGTCTGTTTTTTTTTTTTTTTTTTTTTTTTTGTTTTCTTTTTTCCTAGCCAAGTTGTTTTACTTTTCTAGGCTGCTTGCAGCATGTCTGTATCAACAAATAGCAATTAATGATCTACAAAGACATAAAACAGAAGTACTTCATAAGCTTCTTCATTCTTTTCTCCTCCCTTCTTGCTACAAGTCCAGGTTTATGGCTGTTGCTGCTACTGGAAGATGTCGTCGCTCTACAAGAATGTGATGGACCTTCATCTGTACGCTCAGCCTTCAGCCTTTTAGCAGCCTGATCTGGGGATGGCTCTCTGGGACATTTCGATTTGTTGTTATCAGCAGCTTGTTGAGTTTCTTTAGCCGCAGCTCCACTCCCTTTAACTAGAGACTCTGCCAAGCAATGCAGATATAGAGGTTTTAGATAATTAGCACATTTGAATGTGTAGTTTTCAAGTAGAAGGATGAAGGAATAGTGGCACATTCAGTCAGTGATAATGTCTAGATGAATCAAAGAATGAGTCATAGTCTGCACATTCATGTGTTTCCTTCTAATGTTAATTCTCTTTCAATTTTGATGTCCACTTCTAGAAGTGTACCAACGCGAAATGTTGAGTGAATGAATTCTTCATGATAATCGACTAAAGCAAAGATTGTTGAAAAAATTCTTTACACGTTTAGACGAGTGAATGTTTTTTGAGTACTACAGATCAGGACGAGCTAATAACTGAGAACTTAACTCATAGTAATAAACATGAAAAGCATTAGGATGCATACGCATGAGTACAAGCTCCCTATAGATATCGGGAAATTTTTATTTTGAAATAATTCTTGGGAATTGAAAAGAATGTTGAAAAAGGACCAGTGTTTTTGGCACCATGCACAGCCATCAACAGAACTTTTACTTAGCAGACAAGTAGAAGCACATGAGATCTCTTCCTAAGGGTCTAAAAGTTGAAATACAGAGAAGGTATGCAGAAACATACTAAATCCATAACCAAATGGAAGGAATACGAATCTCATAAGAAGGTCAGGGCAAAGACGTTTACTTACCTAAAGGTGCAGGCTCCACAACCACATCATTTGCTATTTCACACATCATTATGTAATAATTGCTGGTGGAACCTTTTGCACTCAAATCTTGGTTCTTCTCACCATCCAGATCCCGTAAAAATGCCAGAGAGTCAAAACATTCATCAGATGCAAAACTCAGGCGACTTGAATTTCCTGAACTAGACGAATGTGATGCTACATCGCCAAGATCATCCAATTCCAAGTAGTCCTCTCTTAAAATGCAATCTAACTCAGCTACTATATCATCACCAGAGGGATCTTTAAATTTGTCAACAAGTGATGACCCAACCCTTACTGTCTGGTTATTCACCTGAAAAACTTCTGCAGTGATTAGATGGTTTCGGTAACAGAATACAAACACATTACCGACCCACGAGAAATAAACTGTGGAAATATACCACATGGAGCAAAGAGAACGTTATTGTCAAAGAACGCAAATGGAGTAATATTTCAAGTGATTTAATCATTAGGTTGCAAATCTGAAGATAAGACCTTGGTATGTGTACCACAAACTCATTCCATCAAAAAATGTGCAATTAAAATGATTTTCTTATCATACACTAATGTGCAATAGTCATTAAGGTACTCACCCCTCCCCAATTTATGTGACACTCTTTCCTTTTTAGTTAGTCTAAAATTGAATGACATCTTTCAATATTTAGTAACAATTTAACTTCAAAATTCTCATTTTACCCTTAATAAAATGATTTATAGCCACAAAAATTTCTATGGCTTATTTTAGACAGCAAATTTCAAAAGTCTTCCTTTGTTTCTTAAACTCCGTGCCCTTTTTGTGACAGAGGGAGTATAATATCCTGAATATTCAAACATATCCGAGACATTTGTAAACAACAAAGATGAAAATACAGGAAATTATGATCCACAAACAGTTGAACTCAAGCTCATTCAGAACTTGGCCAATGGCTTT
The DNA here is from genome assembly GCA_034509755.1 of Anisodus tanguticus. Taxonomy (NCBI): domain Eukaryota; kingdom Viridiplantae; phylum Streptophyta; class Magnoliopsida; order Solanales; family Solanaceae; genus Anisodus; species Anisodus tanguticus. Next base: position 9,505,088 of record CM067555.1, on the reverse strand, counting down.
ATCATGTGCACAAGACAATCTACACCGACATACATAATCATAAACAAAACTATGTTAAAATTAACTGGACATTAGCAGGCTGGAAGTGCTAGTGAAAAAGGGGAAGAAGTAACACCAACCTGGGATTCACTAATTGAACGCTGCTCATCATTACTGCTAGTGTGTTGGTTAACAGATGGCATCAAGCTAAGTTGTAACCAGGTGTCAAGATCATCGTTCTGCTCTGGATTTTTCTCATTATTGATCTTGTTTTTGTGCTCTGGCTTCGTCTCCTCATTACAGCAACTGAAAACTCTACAAAGTGTAGACTCCTGCAAAATATCCAACCAAACCAGCAATTCACTTGCGTGTCTGACAAGATTGAAGCGATAAATTATCAGGGATTTGAGTAGAGGAAAGATGGTAGTAAATATTACCTTTGACTTGTTCTGATCATTTTCCCCTTTCTGCATTATTTTATACTCCTGCATCATCCAGACAGTTTTCTGTTCGATAGGAGCATGGACTTGAGAAAATTCAAAAGTGGTTCTCCAACCACAGATGACAGAATCTGCAAATATTTCACAGGCTGAGCCTTTTGCTTTCCAGAGTCCATGTTTCGTTTCTTTTTTTCCGCTTGAGCTTACTAAAAACCATGCTCCATCTATGTGTATCACGAATGGTTAGTAAGAAAACAGATTCAAACTGCCTCAAAGTAAATTGATTATTAAATGCAATCACTGAAAACATACTCCAGCTCTATTCTTGGGAAACTTGGACCATTTTGTTACCAACAATGTAACTAAGAGAGGCTGAAAACATGTGTACTCAACAATCTAAAACAAGAGAGACAGAAAACATGTAAAATTGATCTAACCACCACCGTTCCCCTTCCGTCCCCTCCCCTCCAAAGCTCCAAAACTAAAAGGAGAAGAAAGACATCAGGTGGAAAGAATAAATCTGTCCCAAAACAAATAATGTTAAAGTCTGAATTGGTTTTGTGTTTATATGTTTATTGTGCAGAGAGAAACATGAGTATCCCTTGGATGAGACAAGACCTGTCTTCTGCTATAACCAACTATTTAGCTAGATCGGTTTCAAAGCCTAGAACTTATTCTAAATAACACCTCCGAAGGTTGTCGTTCTACAACTTTAAATTGTTTATTTACCTTCTTGAAATGGAAGGTTGGCTTTTTAAGGTTCACAAAGTTACATTTTCTTTTATCAAACACACTAAGGAGTATTAAAGATCAAGATCTGATACTTCACAATCAACTTCAATCCAACACGTTTTATCCTTTTCTCAACACGCTCTATTAAAGGAATAGTAAATGAAATGAGGCGTTTAAGATCCCGATACTCCTTCCACTAAATCAAATCAAGTTTCAGATGTCCTAATCGGATACAACCATTTGAACACGGCTTAGATGATAAAACAAATTCTTTTGCAAACAGGATCACAGTGGAGAGTGAACTGATAATTAAACTTGATGTTTACCTGGCAAATTTGAAGGATCATACTGATAAGGATTATCAACAATCACATCATCAGGGACGGGTGATCCACAGTTAAATCGGTCCAGGGACAAAATGATTTCTTCATTAGTCCAACAGGAACTCATAAAACCTGGAGGTGGAGCAGATGAAGCCAGAGGACACATGATAGACGATCAAATAGATCAAAGCCGGAAAAGCTAGTGCTCCGATTTACTCCTTCTCTGTTAAGTAGAGATAGAGAGTTAATGAAACAAAGGCACAAACAATGACAGATACCACATAACCACGACTTATTTTCGCCAACAACTTTCTATATAACGACAAACATAAAAGAGAAGAAAAATCCAAAAGATCATTCAATAGATTTATCAGATACAGCTTTCAATTACACTCTATTTTTTTTAAAAAGCCCATCTTTTATGAAATAATCTCGGCGGACATATCGAATCTGTCTCATAATCTAAAATAGATTACTGTATAACTTAAGGGTAACGGTATGTACAGAACAGCCAAGAATTAGTGTCAATGAAGACAAAAAGCTGAACAAATTGATCAACTCTTGATCATCAATGTTCATAGGTGCCATGTAAAGGAAATAAACCAAAAGATCAAAGTCATTTCAATCAGCCTACGCAATTAACTTACTAGATATATCGAAAAGTGTTTGAAGAAATTAGCAACTAATGATGATAACTCTTAATGGAAGTATTGCTAGGAATGGAAATTTCACCAAATAAGAAATGAGTCTGTTCACTTTCAGGGTTAACTTTTCATGATAACTAAAATTGCACCCAACATTAGCCCATTGACTTGAAAAAGACCTACAAATCTCCATTTGGATATCATATACATCACACTTGGTTCCCTTTTTTTCTTTAATTGTCATATACACATATTTGGGAAACCAACAAAACAACAATTAGTAGAAAAGAAGAACAAATTCTTCTTGTTTAATGACGAAATATGCATGATAACTCTAAATGAACCAATAACTCAAACTCATTTCAATTAACTTACCGGATATATCTAAAAGTGTTTGAACAAAATTAGAAACTAATGATGATAACTCTAAATGGAAAGATAAATTTCACCAATTAAGTAATGAGCTTCGTCAACTTCAAATGATAAATAAAACTGCACCCAACATTAGCCCATTGACTTGAAAAAGACCTACAAAATCTCCATTTGGATATCATATACATCACACTTGGATCCTTTTTTTTTTTCTTTAATTGTCATATACACATAATTGGAAAACCATCAAAACAACAATCAGTAGAAAAAAAACATCTCTTTCTTATTTAATATCGAAATATGCATGTTCTCTAATAAAAGCAAGCAAGAAACTCAAAGTTGTAACCTTTCTTGATGGCTTTCTCTCTCTACACTTCCTAATTCTGTTTGATACTTGCTTAACTGGGAGTATTACTCAAAAAAAGAGTGAGGTGGTTATAGTGGGATTTGTTAGTGTGACCATGGTCACTTAATTGTCCACCCTCAAAGTTACTACATTCCGTCTCATATTACATGTCCACGTTATTAAAAATATTTATCTCAAGTACTTGTTAATTTATAAAATTAATTAAAAAAATTTCATGTTACCCTTAGTATTAAGTGTTCTTGAAAATAATTAATTTTGATTAGAGTATAATTTATTGGAGAGAGATAAGAGTGAGATAGCAAAAAAATATATCTTTTTCTTATAAATTCTTAAGAACATGTAAATAGGAAAACGTACAAGTAATATGGGACGGAGAGAGTAGCTTACACAACTGAATTTGTAAATTACCTTTTTTAATCTTTAATTATAAATCTCGAGTTCAAATTTAATTATGGAATTATAATCTTCATGAGGAAGCATTTTATCACCAATTGAAACTTTCCTATGCCAAAGAAATTTAGAGCCTATTTGGGTTGACTTATTTTAGGTGTTTTAAAGTCAAAATAGTTTTAAAACATTTTAATAATATTTGAGTAACATAAAAGGTATTTTTAAATTAAAATAACAAAATCATAATCCCTCTTAATCAACTACAAAGGTGAAACCAAACCAAAAAATACAGTAGGCTTTGATTGTGAACTTCGGCCTTTTGGGCTCTAAAGGGTTCAAACGTGGAGCACTGTGATTGGTCTGATTAAACTGGGCCAGGTGATTTTGGCGTGTGGACCCTATTTAGTACAGTAATTTGAGTCGGAACTGGCGGATACTTCTAAGAAGGTTCCTTTCTCCTTTAATTTTTAGCCATGAGATACACGACTTGGATTATTTTAATTACACAATGTGCCGAACCATTAGCTGATGCGATATTGTCATAGCATTTGTATAATGTGCATGAGAAGAATTTAATTGAGTAACATAGTTAATGAGGATTCATAAACTAATTCACCAAGAAATTGTTAGGAAAGATATTAAGTTAGTGTTTTGACAATATTTAATTAAAATTAAAATATCAGTAATTGAAGTTAAAATTATAAAAAAAGTATTATTTGAAAGATAAAATTGTTTGAATATGAGCTTCCATTACTAAAAAAGAATTGACAATTTTCGCTAAAAAAACTTCAAATACAAAAATTTAAATTGATATCTCAATATCTCTCCATTGTTTCAGATATTGTACACCCTCGGCACCTCTTAATCAAATGATAAGATTCGACTTGAGAATAAGTGAATTCAAACAACAAATCGCCGAAACAAAAGATAGACTAGAAATCAAAGATGAGAAGTGAAGAAATTGGGATGAGAATAGAAGAAAGAAAAGACTAAGACAATGAAATCAATATTGAATTAATTCAAGAGAGAAGAGCTAACTGAAACTCAATTAGAGACACAAATTTGAACCCACAAAATGAACAACTCTAATATGAAATCAATGGATAAAGGTTTAATAGCCAACGATGGAATCCACCAATGATGAACTTTCATAATCACTACAATTACACTAAACTAAGCTATCAAGCTAATCACTATTCAAGAGTATTATTATCATGTTGTGTTACTTAATTTCCTATTTAAATTTAGAGCTGGTTTGCTAAATTTGAGGATTTGCTTATTTGAGAAAGTGTTTTTGATCAAAAGTATATTTGAAGAAGTGTTTTTGGAGCAGCAGTTTGTGTGCATTTTTTTTTGCACGGATCCTCCTTCAAACACGATGATCTTTAATTTTTGTCTCTCATATATGTGGTCTTTAATTTTTATGCATGTTACTTATTTAATGAAAATATTTAAACCTACTTTGCAAGACATAATTTTTGTAACATTTTATTTTCAAAAACTGAACTTTTGCTTCATTCAACATAAATTCTATAAAAATTAAGTTATCCAGCATAGTTTTTGTAGTAATTTTTAGATTATGTTGAGTGTTGAAATTTTTTCCTTATCTGACATAATTTGTGTGGATGTTATGATACATATGTAGTATGCTGAGCAAATTTAAAATTATGTTGAGTGTTGAAGTTTTGTTTTGTCTGATATAATTTGTGTAGATGTTATAATAGATATGCCAAAGTTAAACATAAACTATATCTTGCAAAATCTAAATTATGCTCGTAAAAAATATTGAAGAGTAAAAATTAAAAATATCAATTTTGAGAGGCAAAAATTAAAGACCACCCAGTAATAGGGGCATTGGTGCGAATGACCCGTTTGTGTGTCACTTTCTCACTATATATGTGGATCACTCTTATTTTAAAAATAAAACATTAAGAAAAATATAGAAAAATGAAAGAATGTCAAAATCATTCTAATTTTGTTTGTATCGCTGATGATTTGTCTATTCAAATATAAATTACCATATAAAAGTAAAACCCAAAAACAAAGAGAAATGGAAATGTGCAAAAAATGATAAAAACTGTACATCCTTTAAACTTACCCTCTCTTGAAACATTTCGATATTCTTTATGTAAATCCTGCTAAAACAATAATTAACGGTGTCAAATGCTTAGCCTTTTCAAAGTAAAAAGGGGTAGGTGGGGATGGGGGTGGGAGAACTTATTCACATTCACACAATTAATAAGAACAAAAGAGTCCTAAAAAAATTACACAACATAACCAATGAAACTACTTGTGTCCCAAAAGTAACTATCGATTGCTTTATGTCATCCATGAATAAATTATTGAAAATTCATTGCTTCTTGACACCAATTAACCTAAAAAGAAATGATTGGTAAAAGTCCTCCGGGGCATAGTCCAGTGGCAAAGTCTGGGCGCTATAAGGCGCTCTGGCATGGGACAGCGTGGGTTCGATTTCCCGCAAGCACGAAGAAACTCTGCATGTTGGGGAATTTGACCTTGTCTCATTGATCGGTTGTACGCTCCCGTAAAAACTGGCCACCGGAGCACATCCCGCGATTTACCTGGTAATAGTGTTGAAGGACCGATGCTATTACCTCCAGGACGTCTGGATAATACCAGTGAAGTAATCAGGCGCAAGCCTGAAAATTTGAATTATAAAAAAAAGAAAAAAAAGAAATGATTGGTAAAAGATTCAATTTTAAAAAGTGGGACAGTTTTTCTTTATTGCCTTTTTCAATCACTCAAAATTCTACTTTACTTTTAGTGTCATAGATCTCTATATGCCTTCCTATTATCTGCTTGTCCCTACATAAATTTGTGTGTTTTTTTTTTTTAATACTTGATATTGGTCCATTATTTTATGTACTTTGATGTTACACATAACGGAGTCCAAATCGTCAAACAATAATATGATTAACTTCAAAAGACAAAAGCAATAAAGAAGGAAAAAGTGTCATTCCGTTACATGTCATTTTCTTTTGTATAGTGTTCTTTGACCAAATGAATGAACTCTGAACTGCCAACGAAATAATAACAAAGTTCCAAAAACAAATAAAGGCCAACAAGAGAGTGTAAATGTTAAGATTCGGTCAGTTATTTTTTTAAAAAATATACCATGCCAATTTTTTTAATCAATTACAAATATAACCAAAATTAGACTTTTCGAAATCATCCTAATTCTCTTAATTTTTCTTCGATATCAGTACGATTCGATTTTTTATTTAACGTCACTTTATATAAAATAATAATAAATTTTAATATAACATATAAAATTATAAAGTATACAATTATTTATTAAAATACATGATACAAAGCTTCCTCAAAATTTTAATTTTGCGTGGTATGTGATAGATCTGTTACCTCTTCTTTTTAGTATAAACTCACCATATTATATGATATTAATTGATTCATATACAATAGAAATAACTTTTGGCTTCATGTATCAATCTTTAAACTTTTTAAATAGTTGAACATGTTTGACTTCTTCTATTAATCTTTTAAATAAACAAATTTTAAAACATACATTCGTACAATTGTTTTTTTTTTTGGTGAACAAGTACCATGGAGAAGAAGTAAGTTGAGAAGCAATATGAATCCTAGACTTTAACTGTAACTCTTTTATTTAACAACGTAAAATAAATTTTGATATTACTTGTATTTCCCCCAAAGCCCATGACCCAAGGTAAAGTTTCTAATGTTTATATATATATATATATATATATATTCGGTTCGATATTTTTTAAATATTTTTTTATGAAATAAAAAACATACCTAATTATTCTGTACGATTTTAGTTTATACTAAAACCTTTCAATTTTACTAAAAAAACCTAAAAATTGATTTGATTAAGTTCGATTCGGTTCGGTTAGTTTTCAGGAAAAAAAAAGTTACTCTTATTCAATATATATATCAAAACTTTGAACAAAATATGTCTTTCATATATACATTCATCACTTAAACATCAGGATTATTAAAAATAGTGTTTAAATGATAAATTCTCAATATATTTTATAATATTAAGATAAAAAGAATGTGAGTGACTATAATGGATCAAATTTGTGCAGTTATCAAAGGTGAAACAATTGGATTGTTAGTTTATGGAGTTGAAGGAATATGTTCTTTTGATTTTATTGATGAATGATTTATAATATTTATAAGGTTACAAGAATATTTACTTTGATACAAACTAGGTAACTAATTAATCTAATTACAAAAGGATTATAATTCTACCTAAAATAGGAAATATACAATTAATGAAATAATATTGGAAAATATTCTATTACACCCCACAGTTGAAGCGAGAGGTTCTCGAACACTGAGACTGACTCGAAAATCATCAAATAGTATGCGCAGAAGTCCTTTGGTGAAGATGTCGACAATCTGATATCTGGAAGGAACATGAAGGACACAAACTTGACCACGAGCCACTTTTTCGCAAACAAAATAAATGTCCATCACATTGTGTTTAGTGCGCTGATGTTGGACGGGATTGCCGGAAAGATATATCGCACTAATATTATCGCAGTAGACCAATGTTGACTTTTGAATCGGGCAGTGAAGCTCAAGTAGAAGGTTACAGATCCAACAAGACTCAGAGACGACGTTGACAACACCTCTGTAACTGCTTCTTCACTGGATCGGGATAGTGTAGGTTGCCTTTTGGAAGACCAAGATAATAGGTTATCTCTAAGGAAAATGCAATAGGAAGACATGGAATGTCGGGTGTCAGCACATCCACCCACTCAACATCAGAGTAAGTAGTGAGATCAGTAAGCGAAGACTTGTATAGATGTAATCTGAAGTGAAGTGTACCTTAGACGTATCGTAAAATGCATTTGAGGGCATGCATGAGTGCTTCCGTCGGACTGTGCATGTGCAAGCAGATTTGTTGCACGACATATGTTATGTATGGTCTTATGAATATGAGGTACTGCAGAGCCCCAGTCAGGCTATGATAGTGAGTCGGGTCTGAATATAAAGGGCCGGAATCAGCGCCGAGCTTGGAATTGATGTCTATAGGCGCGTGGGATGGTTTGCAAGATGTCATGCCTGCACGGTCAATGATCTCTTCGGCGTACTTCTTCTGACATAGAAATAGGTCGCCAAAATGTCGAGTGACAGAGATGCCCAAGAAATAACTTAGATGGCCTAGATCTTTCATAGCAAACTCAGAGGAAATGAGAGACATAATGGATCAGCGGAGAGCATGATGTGGTGATGATGATGTCATTAACATATAATAATAGGTAAGCCATGTTTGTACCCTTGTTGTAGATGAAAAAGGAAAGATCAGATCTGCTGTATGAAAAACTGATAGAGGAAACATAATCAGTGAACCGCTGGTACCATGCTCGAGGAACCTGTTTCAGTCCATAGAGCGATTTCCACAACAGACACATATAATCCTGATGAATAGAATCCCCGAAACCAATAGGCTGATGCATATATACCGTTTCATGAAGATCCACATGTAAGAAGGCATTCTGGACATCAAGTAGATGAATGGGCAAAGATTTGGATATGGCAATGATGAGGACGGTCTGGATGGTTGTGGGCTTTACGACTGGGCTGAACATTTCATCACAGTCCACTCCCACATGTTGAGACCTGCCATCACCTACAAGAAGAGTCTTGTACCTATCAAAAGAACCATCAGATTTCTTTTTATGTCTAAAAAATTCACATAGAACGAATAATGTTAGCATCAGGTGGACGGGGTACTAGGTCCCGCTTCTTATTATCAATAAGAGCATTATATTCATCAATCATTGCTGCTTTCTAATTAGGATTGAACAAGGCATCCTTCGGGTTACGAGAGACAGTGAAGGGACAACTGAAACGTAAAGGTTAAACAACCGTTTAGGTTTATGAATTCCGTGTATGACACAGGTTTCCATGGTCCGAGAGTGTATTTTGGGATGCGGAATGGGAGGGGGATTTCTCGCGGGAGTGCCTGGAAGAGGAGAAAGGGCAAGGGTGACGGTACTGGCTGGCCGAACCTCAGTTTGGCAAGAGGTGGTTGCGGAATCACCCTGAGGCGGGCTGTTCCAAGCCACCATCGAAAGAACCGAGTGGGCAGCTAATCCTGGACTGGCCGAGGTGGTGGCGGGTGCAGGGGTCTGGGACGGCGAACTATGTAAATGGTGAATTAGAAGAGGGTTTAATCAATCATCTAGGAAGTCGTAGGAATGTCGAGGTGGAGAGTGTAGAGAGGCAAAGAGGAATTGAGACTCATCACATAGGACATGACGTGAAATATTAATTTTATGGCTCTACAAGTCATAGCACGAGTAACCACGATGATTGGCAGGGTAACCCAGAAATATACACGGAGAAGACCGTGGTTGGAATTTGTGAGTGGTCGGATGGAGAGGGTAACAAAGAAATCCAAAAATACGCAAGTGTTGGTAGGAGGGGTTCCTACGAAATAGAACTTGGGTGGGCAACCGTTGAGCTAGAGACTTATTTTGGATTATGTTAGGAGATATGTGGCCATGGAGAGTGCGTAATGCCAGAATTGAGGGAGAATTGAGGCGTGAGCAAGTAAGACACAAATGAGGTTGTTTAAGGTTCGAATTTTCCGTTCGACTTTATCATTTTGCGAGGATGTGTGAGGGCAGGAAAAATGAAAGGTAAGACAGTTTTTGGAGCAAAACTGTTTGAATTGGTTATTATCGAATTCCCTGCCATTGAAAACATTTAATGCTCTTTTCAAATTGTATTTTTACGAAAGCACTAAATGAAGAAAAAATGGGGAAGACATGAGATTTATTTCCAATTTAAAAAGTCCATAGAAAGTTGGAATAATCATCCAAAAACAACACATAATATCGATGGCCAACCGTACTCAAAATAGGGGATGTACATAAATCACTATGTATGATATGGAAAGACATTAAAGTACAATTTATTGATGCAAAAAATTGTAATTTGACATGTTTCCCAAAAACGCAAGATTCACATATAGGAGTCCTAGAAATGCGGTTGCAATTAATAAAATTATTTTTTCTAAGGGAGCATAAAACAGAGTCTCCCGAATGTCTTAATCTAGAATGCCATAAGAAAGTCGAAAGAGCAGTAAAGGTTGAGGGGACTGAAATTGGATTATTGATGGCGTTTGAAATAGGGTATAGATCTCCAGTGCTGTCACATCTCATTATTCGTCTCCCTATCGTAAAATCCTTTACAATAAAACCAAAAGGACCAAAGTCAAGGGAAATTCAATTGTCAGTTGTGAAATGTCGTACATAGATTAGATTCTTAATGAGTTTAGGGGCATAGATGACATTTTTTTAAGATTAGTGGTGGATGTGGTGGTGATAGAGAGGAATGGCCATAACCACGGATGAGAATGTCTTGTCCAATACCAACAATAATATTCTGATTTAAATTACTCAAATTAGAATAAAACGAGAGAGGACCTTGTGATGCCGTCATGTGAGATGTGGCGCATGTGTCCATATACCAATTTTCGTCTAGAGTGTTGAGTGAAACTATGCTCATAGCTGCCTCAATGTCAGTCGATGGAGGGGGGGTTGTGATATGTAGGCCTGTTGTGGACATGGACTAAGTATGCCATGTTAGGCCTGTCGATTATGAGGTGGAGTCCACGAGGATGTCGTATATGGGCAAAGAGGGGAGGCCCATGATGGTGGGTAGCAGCCCATGGTGGAGGTTGCTGACACTACCGCGGTCGCTGCTAGCTGTTTTTGGCCGGCAGAGACTGCTCCTTTACGCTGCCGTTGTTGCCAGAATTTCTTCCACCGTGGCCCTTACCGGACTGCCTGTTCCGGCGGTTGGTACGGGAGAAAGTGAACTGTTGCGGGTCCTCTGGCCGACGGTTCTGGTTGCCGGACCGGGAGGCCTTGCCATCGACGGAAGGCTCGTCGATGGTGGTGAGGGCGACGTCAGCAGTGCTGGCTCGAGTGGTGCTGTACTTGATTTTTTGGGTTTTCTCAAGCATGAGCTTCGAACGGGCCTCATAAAATGGAGGTAACGACGTGCATTGCTGAAGGATGGTAGCAACGCCGTCATAGGATTCGTTTAAATCTGCCATGAGTTGCATGACCAATGGTTGATTAGTGACTGGTGTGCCGACGTTGGAGAGTTAGTCGGCAAGCATCTTGAGTTCTTGACAATAGACAGACACGTTTGGGAAATCGTCCTGATGAACGTCCTTGAACTGATTTTCAAGGTATAACGCTCATTGAGTTTTGTTGTCGTGGAAAATGCTGTCAAAATGTTCCCACATCTGGTGGGCAGTGGCATCTGTCTCAATGATGGTGTGCAATAGATCATTAGATATCGTGACGTATATCCACTAGAGGACGGCTGCGTCCAAACGAGACTAGAGTGCATCATCAGAAGTCGAAGTCGATGGTACGTCTGTGGACTTCGGCGTGGGAGGGATGATGTAGTCGATAACTTCGTAAACACGACAATGGATCTTCAAAAGCTCTGCCCATGAGGAGCATTAACCCTTTTCCATCTCAAGAGTCACAGGGATGAAGTTTTTTATGTTGTTTACGGCAAGTGCCGGATGGAATTTGGTTTTGTCAGCCATGTAAGAGGAAATTTAGGAGGAAGATGGAGGGAGAATGGCCGGACAAACTAGGGTTCCATCGTGGGAAAAAGAGGGGTGGCGGCCGGGAGAGGTCGACGGCTAGGGTTTCGACGTGTGCTAGGTGCCGACGTGGAAAAAAAGTGGCGGCCGAAAAGGTGTATCAGCGGTTAGGGTAGTGTTTGTAGTTTCAGGCTACTTATACCATGAATGAAGATGTTCCTTTTATTTTATTGATGAATGATTTACAATATATATAAGGTTACAAGAATATTTACTTTGATACAAACTAGGTAAATAATTAACTTAATTACAAAAGGATTATAATTCTACATAAAATAGGAGATATACAATTAATGAAAGAATATTGAGAAATATTCTATTAAAGTTCATTAAAATTATCTATATTAATTGTTTGAAATTGAAAAAAAATTGAGATAGTTGATAGGGTATCAAGTCAAATTTAAAAAGCAATACTATTAGTTTAAATTAATAAAATGAAAGAGTCCTTTCATCTATCTATATCTATATTTGTCTATATTATTTTAAAATCATGAATATAAATGTTGATTGACCAAAATATCTTTCAAATGTTGAACAACATTTATACCCTTAATAAGCTTTAATCCTATTTCTTTTTTAACATACTTTTTAAACCTAAAAACCTAAAACAATAATTATATAGATATGAATTATTAGGAAGAAGAGTTGATGAAGGATTTTCTAAGGAACGTGGAATTTAATATGACCAAATTCCTTTCTGGTCTACCGTTACTAGTGAAAAAATAACTTAGTAATTAATTGGTCAAGACCGCTTGATATTAACAAAACAGAAAATTGAGATTTAATTCCGTCAATAAATTATATCAAAACTAAAATACTATAACTACTAATAAAATTTCATGCTAAACGATAAGTGAATTCAGGTATTAAAGTTTTTGGGTTATGAAAAATAGGCTTGCAAGACTATATAGCAAAAGTAAACTTTGGGTATAAGTATGATAGTTATACGTTGATGAACATGAACTAGAAACACGTTCATGTATCAAACACTGCTTGCAAATGTTTGACTTAGAAGCATGATAGTGTTAGCAACAATAAGTTGTAAGTTGTATAGTAGTGTCAATTTTACTAAAGGGACGCATGATTCATAGCCCTATGATTAATAAATTACAAACTTTCAAAGAAGAATTGATCAATTCATGAGTGTACCATAAAATTTAAAAAATTATAAATTACGATAACCATCGCAAATATGTTAAAACAAAATAGTGGCGTTGAGCTAATAAGAAATAAATTTTGATAATACGGGGAGCAACTATGGCGAAATATTAAATAATAGAAACAATTATGTGGTTATTATTATTATTATTATTATTATAAAAACATGAATTAGCAAGACACTTTATAGATTTATTATATATGTACGTGTAGTTATTAACCAATAATAGAATATTTCTCAATATTTTTTCATTAATTGTATTAATTGTATATCTCATATTTTAGGTGAAATTATAATCCTTTGTAATTAGGTTAATTAGTTACCTAGTTTGTATCAAACTAAATATTCTTGTAACCTTATATATATTGTAAATCATTCATCAACAAACTCTACCCTAGCCGCCGATACACCTTCTCGGCCGCCACTTTTTTTTTCCACGTCGGCACCTAGCCCACGTCGGAACCCTAGTCGTCGACCTCTCTCGCCCCCCTCTTTTCCCCACGACTGAACCCTAGTTTTTCCGACCATTCTCCCTCCATCTTCCTCCTAAATTTCCTCTTCCATGGCTAACAAAACCAAATTCCATCCGGCACTTGCCGTAAACAACATTAAAAACTTCATCACTGTGACTCTTAAGATGGAAAATGGTCAATACTCCTCGTGGGTGAAGCGTTTAAAGATCCATTATAGTGTTTACGATGTTATCGATCACATCATTCCTCCCACGCCGAAGTCAACAGACGTACCATCGACTTCGACTTCTGATGATGCACTCTGATCTCGTTTGGACACAACCGTCCTCCAGTGGATATACGACATGATATCTAATGATCTGTTGCATACCATCATTGAGACCGATGCCACTGCCCGCCAAACGTGGGAATGTTAGGACAATATTTTCCACAACAACAAAATTCAATGAGCGTTATACCTTGAAAATCAGTTCAAGAACGTTCATCAGGACGATTTCCCAAACGTGTCTGTCTATTGTCAAGAGCTCAAGATGTTGGCCGACCAACTCTCCAACGTCGGCGCACCAGTCACTAATCACTGATTGGTCATGCAACTTATTGCAGGTTTGAACGAATCTTATGATGTCGTTGCCACCATCCTTCAGCAATACACGATGTTACCTCCGTTTTATGAGGCCCGTTCGATGCTCATCCATGAGGAAACCCGAAATATCAAGCGCAGCACCACTCGGTCCAGCATAGCCGACGCCGCCCTCACCACCACTGTCGGGCCCTCCGCCGATGGTAGGGCCTCCCGATCCGGCAACCAGAATCGTCGGCCAGAGGACCTGCAATAGTCCACTTCCTCCCATAACAACCGCCGGAGCAGGTAGTCCGGCAAGGGTCGCGATGGAAGAAATTTTAGCAACAACGGCGGCATAAATTGGAAGTCACCGCCGGTCGAAAGCATCAAGCAGTGACCGCAGCAGTTGCAGCAGCCTCCGCCGTGGGCTGCACACACGTCGTAGACTGCGTGGGCCCCACCATTATGGTCCTCCCCTTCTTGCCCATATACAACGTCCTCGTGGACTCCACCTCAGAACCGACAAGCTCAACCTGGCATACTTGGCCGACATCCACAACATGCCTACATAGCACAAGCCCCCCCACCATCGACTTATGCACCGACTTGAATTGAGATAGCTATCAGTACAATGTCGCTCAACACTACAGATGAAAATTGGTAGATGGACACAGGTGCCACATCTCACATGACAGCATCACAAGGTACTCTCTTGTCTTATTCCAATTTGAGTAGTTTAAATCAGAATATTATTATTGGTAGTAGGCATTCCCATCCGTGGTTATGGTCATTCCTCTCTATCCCCACCACATCCACCACTAATTTTAAAAAATGTCCTTCATGCCCCTAAACTCATTAAGAATCAAATCTCCATGCGACGTTTCACAACTGACAATTGGGTTTCCCTTGACTTTGATCCTTTTGGTTTTACTGTAAAGGATTTTTCGACAGGGAGACAAATAATGAGATGTGACGGCACCGCAGATCTCTACCCTATTTCAAACTCCGTCAACAATCCAACCTTAGTTCCCTCAACCTTAGCTGCTCTTTCGTCTTCCTTATGTCATTCTAGATTAGGACATCAGGGAGACTCTATTTTACGCTCCCTTAGAAAAAATAATTTTATTAATTGCAACCGTATTTTCTAGGACTCCTATATGTGAATCTTGCATTTTTGGAAAACATGTCAAATTACCATTTTCTGCATCCACAAATTGTACTTTAATGTCTTTCCATATCATACATAGTGATTTGTGGACATCCCCTATTTTGAGTACGACTGACCATCGATATTATGTGTTGTTTTTGGATGATTATTCCAACTTTCTATGGACTTTTCCAATTGGAAATAAATCTCATGTCTTCCCCATTTTTTCTTCATTTAGTGCTTTCATAAAAACACAATTTGAAAAGAGCATTAAATGTTTTCAATGTGACAATGGCAGAGAATTCGATAATAACCAATTCAAACAGTTTTGCTCAAAAAACGGTCTTACCTTTCATTTTTCTTGCCCTCACACATCCTACCAAAATGGTAAAGTTGAACGGAAATTTCGAACCTTAAATAACCTCATTCGTGCCCTACTTTCTCACGCCTCAATTCTCCCTCAATTATGGCATTACGCACTCTCCTCGGCCAGTCCAGGATTAGCTGCCCACCCGGTTCTTTCGATGGTGGCTTGGAACAGGCCGTCTAAGGGTGATTCCGCAGCCATCTCTCAGCAAACTGAGGTTCGGCCAACCAATACCGTCACCCTACCATTCCTTCTCTTTCTGGCAGTCCCGCGGCAAACCCCCATCCCATTCCGCGTCCTGAGACACACTCTCGGACGATGGAAACCCGTGACATGCACATAATTCATAAACCTAAATAGTTGTTTAACCTTTCCATTTCAATTGTCCCTTCACCTGTCCCTCGTAACCATAAGGATGCCTTGTCCGACCCTAATTGGAAAGCCGCAATGAATGACGAATATAATGCTCTTATTGATAATAAGACATTGGACCTAGTACCCCGTCCACTTGATGCTAACATTATTTATTCTATGTGGATTTTTAGACATAAAAAAGAAATTTGATAGTTTTTTAAGAGGTACAAGGCTCGTCTTGTAGGTGATGGCAGGTCTCAACAGGTGGGACTAGACTGTGATGAGGTTCAGCCTGATCGTAAAGCCTGCAACTATCCGGATCGTCCTCAACATTGCCATATCCAAGTCTTGTCCTATTCACCAGCTCGATGTCAAGAATGCCTTCTTACATGAGGATCTTCATGAAACGATATATATGCATCAGCCTATGGGTTTTAGGGATCCTATTCATCCGGATTATGCGTGTCTGTTGCGAAAATCGCTCTATGGACTGAAACAGACTCCTCAAACATGGTACCAACGGTTCGCCGATTATGTTTCCTCTATCAGTTTTTCACACAGCAGATCCAATCATTCATTGTTCATCTGCAACAAGGGTACAAACATGGCTTACCTATTATTATATGCTGATGACATCATCCTCACCACATAATCTGATGCTCTCCGCCGGTTCATTATGTCTCTCATTTTCTCTGAGTTTGCTATGAAAGATCTGAGCCCTCTAAGTTATTTCTTGGGCATCTCTGTCACTCGACATTCTGGCAGCCTATTTCTATGTCAGAAGTATGCCGAATAGATCATTAATCGTGCAGGCATGACATCTTGCAAACCATCCCACACGCATATAGACACCAATTTCAAGCTCAGCGCTGATTCCGACCCTTCATATTCAGACCCGATTCACTATCGTCGTCTGGCTGGGGCCCTGTAGTACCTCACATTCATGAGACCAAACATATCACATGCCATGCAACAAATCTGCTTGCACATGCACAGTCCGACGGAAGCGCACATGCATGCCCTCAAACGCATTTTACGATACGTCCAAGGTACACTTCACTTCGAATTACATCTATACACGTCTTCGCTCACCGGTCTCATTGCTTACTCTGATGCTGACTGGGGTGGATGTCCTGACACCCGACGCTCCATGTCTGGTTATTGCATTTTTCTTCGGAAATAATCTATTATCTTGGTCTTCCAAAAGGCAACCTACACTATCCCGATCCAGTGCAGAAGCAGAATACATAGGTGTTGCCAATGTCGTCTCTGAGTCTTGTCGGATCCGTAACCTTCTACTTGAGCTTCACTACCCGATTCAAAAGGCAACACTGGTCTACTGCGATAATATTAGTGCAATATATCTTTCCGGCAATCCCGTCCAACATCAGCGCACTAAACACATTGAGATGGACATTTATTTCATTCGCAAAAAAAATGACTCGTGGTCAAGTTCGTGTCCTTCATGTTCCTTCCAGATATCAGATTGCCGACATCTTCACCAAAGGACTTCCGCGCATATTATTTGATGATTTTCGAGTCAGTCTCAATGTTCGAGAACCTCTCGCTTCGACTACGGGGGTGTAATAAAATATTTTCTAATATTCTTTCATTAATTGTATATCTCCTATTTTAGGTAGAATTATAATCCTTTTGTAATTAGGTTAATTAATTAGTTAGTTTGTATCAAAGTAAATATTCTTGTAACCTTATAAATATTGTAAATCATTCATCAATAAAATCAAGGGAACATATTTCTTTAATCAACTAAATATTAACGTGCAATTATTAACGTACCACATACGTTTGTAGAAATTAGTTTAAAGAAATGCATCAACATTTTATCAATCAAAAAATGAAAGTATGCCGTTCAATTCCATTTATTGGAATATGATTTCGTCCTACTCCTTTTGTTTTGACGAGACAATGAGTAAACATAGCCTTTTATAATTTTAAAAAATACAAGAAAATATTCCTACAAAACAAAATTATGTTACATTTATGTGTAAAAATAAAAGTATCTCGTGAACACTAAGATGTATTTCATATCCATATTCAATTCAGAATTTTGTAACGATCTTCTGTTTTATTAAAGAAAGAAAGTTAAAAAAAAAAGTGGGGTCGTGAGGTGAAAAGAAAACATGTTGGGGACTTCAACTGAAATTGAATAAAAATGGGGGGCCACAATGCAAAGCAAACTTTCCCGCTTCCCGCCGGCATTTTATCCGATCAACAATCCGATCAGAAGCCTCAATCTCTCAAATCGCCGATCGATGTCATCAGGTACCATTAACATTTAACATTTTCTTGGGAATATAATTGGGAAACTTACGTATATGTACCCTTTCGCCAACTAGTTTACCAACATGACTGAAGTATACATTACCTATACACTTCGGCTGGATAGGTATGTATAGTACGGAGTATATGTATATTATCTGTATAGGTATGTATAGTATCTGTATATTTAGTATAAAGTATACCCTACCTATACACTTTGGTTGTATATGTTGTGTATCGGTATGTATAGTATATGTATAGTTAGTATTAAGTATACACTACCTATACACTTTGGCTGCATATGTAGTGTATAGGTATGTTATAGTATATGTATATTATATGTATAGGTATTTATAGGATATGTATATTTAGTATAGAGTATGCACTACCTAACACTTTGGCTATATATGTTGTGTATAGGTATGTATAGTGTGTGTACATTTTATGTATAGGTATGTTGTATATGTCACCTATAGGGGTGGGCGTATATAGGTTCGGTTCGGTTTTGTATCCGAATAAAAATCGGTTTTTTTTAAAAAAACCAAATACAACTTTTTTTTTAAAAAAACCGATATATCGGTTTATATCGCCGAACGTATCGGTTTATATCGATTTTTTCTAGTGTGCCGGGTCGGGTCAGGTCGGGGATTTTTTTATTTTTTTTTAAAATTGAATTTCCAAAACTGAAATTGACATTCACACCTACACTATCATGAAATTTTGACGTTGAAATCTATTGAGTATCGTGAGATGTTTACTAAAGAAAAAGGAAAATTAGAAATCGATTCGGGGGAAAACACAAATTGATTGGGAAAACGGACGTATTTCTAAAAATTGGCTGGGCCAAACCGCCTTTTGGAGGTTTGACCGTCCCGTCTTGAAAAAATACGCAAAATCAAAAAAAAAAATCGGGTAAAACAGACATCCGAGCGCATAGTTATGACCATTTAAAGTTTTATCAATTTACAACTATATTTTCTCCCTACATTTTATGTCAATGTTTCCGTGATATGTTAATCAAGTTCATGCCGCATGCGACTTCCATAAAAGCTTCATAGATTAGCTTCAATGACTACGATTCAAAAGATAGTAGTAGCCTAAAAAAAAAAAAAAAAAAAAAATTAATTCGTTTTTTCGGTTCAGTTTGTATCCAAAATAAAAAAACCGAACCGAATCACTAAATCCTGATTCGGTTAGGTTCGGTTTTTTCGGTTCTTCGGATTTTTTGCCTACCCCTAGTCACACATCGTATTGGGCATGGTGAATGAAATAGAGGGCTCGCATCTGGAGTCTTGTGCGATAAAAAGGTGCCACCAAAACTTAAAGGCAAATTCTATATGGTGGTGGTTAGACCGACTATGTTGTATGGGGCGGAGTGTTGGTCAGTTAAGACTTCGCACATCCAAAAGATAAAAGTTGCGGAGATGAGGATGTTGAGATGGATGTGTGGGCATACAAGGAGGGATAAAATTAGAAATGATGATATCCGGGACAGAGTGGGAGTGGCCTCAGTGGAGGATAAGATGCGGGAAGCGATATTGAGATGGTTCGGGTATGTGCAGAGGAGAGAGACACAAATGCCCCAGTACGGAGGTGTGAGACCTGGCTATGGATGGGTTCATGAGGGGTAGAGGTAGGGCGAAGAAGTATTGGGGAGATGTGATTAGACGGGATATGGCGCAACTACTGTGGACATGACCTTAGATAGGGGGTTGTGGAGGACACGAGTTATGGTAGAAGGGTAGTAGGTAGTTGAGCGTAGTCCAACTTACGCCTACAAACTGATAGTTGTAGTGTTATTATTGTAGGTCTTCTTAGCCTATCATACTAATAGGCGCAGTATTGCTTTATAGACTCCTGTCGTTTGATTTCTGTTGTATGTGTTCTTTAGTGTTCTTTGTCTATCTTATTTACCTGCGTTAGTTACTGCTTCTTTTTTCAGAATGCGCTATCATGGCTTATTCGTTTTTGATACCATAATTTTCATACTGCTTTAAATTTCTTGTCCGGGCCTGACCGTTTCTCTTGCTTTGCCTGGGCTTATGCTTTGTCTTGAGCCGAGGGTCTTTCAGAAACATCGGTAAGATCCGCGTACACTCTACCCTCCCTAGACCCCACGTTGTGGGATTTCACTGGGTATGTTGTTGTTGTATGTATTGTATATGTATATTTAGTGAAAAGTATACACTATCTATACACCGTGTACATATTTTGTAAACTAGATGTACGAATGGTATTTGCTGTAATTTTCACCATAAAATTTATATTTTAAAAAAAAATTAACCTGCTATATTCAATATACAGCTGCTTATCTTCTGTGCATTAAATATTTGTTTTTTTTTTATTTGTGTTGAAGGAGTTGAAGCCGTTGTTGAAAGCGCATGAATCTCTGGTTGAAGCTACTGATCTTTTGAAACAATTGAGGAATTTGAGGAATGATGAATGTGCTGTGAGGGAATCTAAGGAGTTGTCACAGGAAAGTAGTGAGCTTTCGTTTATGGAGCTCGGTGGTGTTTGTAAAGCTCCGTTGTATGAGATTGTTCTCAATTATCATCCAGATGATAAAACATTCCAAAATGGAGGTTATCTGTACTTACAAGATGTTTTTAAAGTGTATAGCAACTCTACTGTTGCGTCAAGGCTCGCCTTTTATGCATTTCAATTCAAATTTTAGTAAATTGTTAGCATATTTCTTGAGGTACTTGCATGCTTATGTATTCTAGTTGTCTTCCACGTGGTTTCCAGGTTCAACACTTACGCAGAGTATTGAGCAAAGAGTGACTCCTGTGTTTAATAATCTAGTTGCCAATGAGGGAAGCTGTGATATAGAGGCTGAGCTTTTTAATCACACGTATATTATTCCCAAGAGGAGCTGTTTCTATATGGTATGAATCAAGCGGATGCTTGTTTAGTTGTTTCATTATCTAGTCTATGCTGTAGGTTCATGCAAATGAAACTAATATTTGCCTTTCTGAGAAGGGCTCTTTGCTTCTCTTCCCTTGAATATCTCAAATCCAGAATCATTTGGATTTACTAATGGCTGAATCTAATATATGCAGGGATTTCAAATCTGACTCTTTTGGTTTTATTGTTCTTGGTTGCCTGAAGTCTGATTTGCGGCAGATTGACAACTTAATCCCAGGTAATGTGCTAAGGTCCTTTTTTCTTTGTGTTTGAGTGTGGACCTACTGTCCAGAGAAAATGCTTATTAAATTCCATTTTCATGGACCTGCAATGTATTGGGAAGTATCCAGTTTAAAGGCAGAAATCCTCATCTCTTGCTAAATATATTAGTTTTCATGGTTAATGCATAAGTTAGAACACAGGAGCCGTCTGTTTAAGCTCTGAGTGGTGTTTTCTTCTTTCAGCTGATTCTGATCGTGGCT
The DNA here is from genome assembly GCA_034509755.1 of Anisodus tanguticus. Lineage (NCBI taxonomy): Eukaryota > Viridiplantae > Streptophyta > Magnoliopsida > Solanales > Solanaceae > Anisodus > Anisodus tanguticus. The sequence continues at coordinate 9,483,469 of CM067555.1, read as the reverse complement.
TCAATCTCATAGTTATAGATCCCCCCGGGAAAATGGCAGCGCTCATCAGAAACTGAGGTTTGTGTTAATCCTTCCTCAGATTTTTCTCTCTTGCTTCTATATTATTAACTAGCTTTACCTTGTATTTATTTTCCATGGGTTCCACTCTCTGCAAAGTTTTTTTCCCGAAGAATATCAGAGAAGAACAATTATATTATACAACAACAACATACCCAGTGAAGTCCCAAAATGTGGGGTTTGGGGAGGGTAGAGTGTACGCAGACCTTACCTCTACCTTGGTAAGTAGAGAGGTTGTTTCCGAAAGACCCTCGGCTCAAGACAAAGCATAAGCACAAGCAAAGGATGAGAAACGGTCAGATCCGGACAAGAAATTTAAAGCGGTATGAAATGAGAGTAACAAAAGCGAATAAGCCATTAAAGCATTCGGAAAAAAAGAAGTAGTAACTAACGCAGGTAAATAAGATAAACAAAGTACACGAAAGAAGAGTTGATGAAACAAAGTACACGAAAGAACATACAACAGTAGAAATCAAAGGGCAGGGGACTATAAAACAATATTGCGGCTAAGCAGGGCTACAATAATAACACTACAACTACCAATATGTAAGCGCAAGTAAGACTATGCTCAACTACCTACTACCCTAATCCGTGTCCTCTACAACCCCCTATTTAAGGTCATGTCCTCAGTAAGTTGCACCTGCGCCATATCCCGTCTAATCACCTCTCCCCAATACTTCTTCGGCCTGCCTCTACCCCTCATGAACTCTATAGCCAACCTCTCACATCTCCGCACGGGGGCATTTGTGCCTCTCCTCTGCACATGCCCGAACCATCTCAATCTCGCTTCTCGCATCTTAGCCTCCACTGAGGCCACTCCCACTCTGTCCCGGATATCATCATTTCTAATCCTTTCCCTCCTTGTATGCCCACACATCCATCTCAGCATCCTCATCTCCGTAACTTTCATCTTTTGGATGTGCGAAGTCTTGACTGGCCAACACTTCGCCCCATACAACATAATCGGTCTAACCACCACCCTATAGAACTTGCCTTTAAGTTTTGGTGGCACCTTTTTATCGCACAAGATTCCAGATGCGAGCCTCCATTTCATCCACCCTTCACCAATACGATGTGTGACATCGTCATCAATCTCTCCATTCCCTTGGATAATAGACCCGAGATACTTGAAGCTTCTTTTCTTTGGAATGACATGAGTACCAAGCCTCACCTCCACGCCTGTCTCATGGTCGCTCCCGTTACTGAACTTGCACTCTAAGTATTCTGTCTTGGTCCTACTCAGTTTGAACCCTTTAGACTCCAGAGTCCGTCTCCAAACCTCCAACTTAGCATTCACTCTGCTGTGAGTCTCATCAATCAGGACTATGTCATCTGCGAATAACATACACCATGGCACCTCCCCTTGAATTTGTCACGTCAGTCCATCCATCACCAAAAACAATTATATTATATGTCCTGTAAATCCAACAGGGAAAATTTCCTCTTTAAATTTTGGGGTGGGGTGGGGTGGGTGGTGGGCAGACATAGGAAGGTAGTTGAACAAAACAGATATTGTAAGTTTTGATTTCCTGTAAGTGATTAGAATGGGTCAATATTTGTCTGCTGTGTATATTAGAAGCTCAAACTAGTAGGTATGGAAGTCTGTATTGTAGATTGCTTCTATTCAATATGCAATTACATGTGGTTGCAGATACCCAACTTTGCCTAATCGATACTTCTTATCTCTCCCCGTCAAGCAACTTTGTCATACCTCTGGAGCACTTGTTGCATTGTGGGTTACCAACAGGGAGAAGTTGCGAGGTTTTGTGGAGAATGATTTATTTCCTAAATGGGGAGTAACATATGCAGCTAGCTTTTACTGGTTGAAGGTATCATTTCTTCACAACTGTGAGGCTATCTTTAAGGTACCTTCTACTCTGAGAGAGAAGAGGAGAGAGAGAGAGAGGGATGAGGAATTTAAAACACTGATGAATAGTGTATATTGACTTAAAATTATGTGTTTAGGTATCTGTATTGATTTTTGTTACAGGTTAAGGCCAGTGGGATGATGACTGGCGAATTGGACCTCTTTCATCACCGACCATATGAATGTCTTCTCCTAGGTTACTATGACGGAAAGGTTAGCTTGTTCAATGCCTTGGAGTTGCCTTTGTTAAAGTGATTACTCTTTTCTTAACTTCGCGATGTCTTTGCAGGATACACATTCTGGCAATTTAATAACATTGAATCCCATACCAGATAATCGTGTGTTCATTAGTGTTCCTGGTGATTATTCAAGGAAACCGCCCATTGGAGGTAACCTGTCAAAGCTTCCACCCTTCTGGTCCTCATTGTTTTTTTTTTCTCTTTTGAGTAGTGTTGTTTTCCGTTTTTTCCCTTTTCAATTGGTCTTTACTTTTTTGAGTTGGGACAGATGGCTGGGCTAGGGAAGCAATCATATTAATCTTTTCTACTTTTTACCATCAGAATTACTGTCTGATAATTTTCCTCTTACGTACATGAATTAGAGCTACTGCTAGATTATATGCCGGGGTCTATGCCTGCTCGTTGCATTGAACTATTCGCTAGAGAAATGATAGCTGGCTGGACTTCTTGGGGGAATGAACCTCTTCATTTTCAGGATTCGAGATATTTTGTTAGCAAGACAACAGAAAAATAATGTATCCTGATAGAAACACCTCTTACTGGGAAGTTTCAGTCCAACGACATGGAGTCCTGACAATTTCCCTCTGTATGTCATTTTCTCCTTCCTGTTTAACTATCAGTAGAAGATTAAGAGATGTGATTGTTGTACTTTTATCATTTTTCCAAGTTCTTGTTAGATGAAGCTTCCTGTGTTATTTACTTATGCAGAGTTCATGAACTATGCAATGGGCCAATTCATTCAGCGGGTTGTACCATTGTGATTGCTTGCAGGCAGAGAGTTTGTTGGGAGTTTTTGCTCTATGGTACTTTATAAAGCAGTACGGGAAGTATATAACTATTACAAGTATTCGAAAGGATAAACAAAGATTCAATAGTTCAACTAGTAATCTGAAAATTACAAGATAACCACAAAACTGAAATTACAATTTTGTTGAAAACGAAAAAATGGAAACTGGTTTTGCTGAGTCGAGTGTGGCACTCTGTCCTTAAGACAATATTGCCCCGTATGTATCCTTTATACGTCCTGGACAATTTGTCTCCCAAGATAAAACAGCAATGGAACCCTTGAGCAAAGGAAACTCAAGAGCTACCGTGAAGAATATTGAGTAACGAAATGATGCTTGGAAGTTGTAGGAAGAAAACTGTTTTTGTTGTGTATTTTCGTGAGCTTTATGAACTGTTATTTTTCTGTTCTTTGTGGTGCTCAACAATGGTGTAAGGGTGTGTTTATATAGGTGAGGGAGGGGCTGAAAACTGCCTCCATAATAGCCAAATAATGGCCATTATGGAGGTAGTAAAGTCACCAACATAAATGGTGAAAGAACCAACGGATTTGGCCATTATAGGAGGAGTAATTCAGCCAAAATAAATGGCTGAATTGAGTGCTTGACGTTTCTGTTTTGACCATCGAAATTCTGAACTTCAGGGACCAAACTGTACATCTTGAAACTTCTGGGACCAAACTGTACATCTTGAAACTTCTGGGACCAAACAAGTACATCCGAAAGAATTCGGTTCAAACGTACATCCGAAACTTCGGGATCAAACTGTACTTCGGCAAAGTTTTCGGCCCAAAAAGATAATATCGAAGGCCCACGGCCCCGTGACCCGTGACCGTGACCGTGACCGTGACCGTGACCCGTGAACCGGAACCGGACCGGACGGGACGGGCGGGCGGCGGCGCGCGCGTGTGGTCTTTCCTCGAACCGAAGCACATCTAGGTCCTCCTCCTTTAAACACATGGGATACCCCTTGGGGTCCCAAACCCCAAACCAATTTCGAGTCTTATATACACAACAATTCTTTCTTCCTCTACCGATGTGGGAGAATTACACACAATACCACACTTTCCATGCTTCAAACACCTTACTTCGTGAACCAATATCTCTTTCATTTCTCAATGAAATTTGACGATTCTTGGCCCTACGGTTATCTACGTACTTAGTAGATCATGCGTGTGTGAAGAACCGGATTCTCCAACATACGTTACACTAGTGTTTAAGCCGTTAAAGTTGGTCGGTCGCAACTCCCGCCAAAGGCAAATTTCCAACAATCCCCTCTTGAAAGAGATTTTGGCGCACTCACATGGTGTCTTTTCATTTCCGGCAATATTTCGGCGGACCGATGTTGCATAAGGAGAGGTAGCCTCGGCTTTGAACCTTCCATAGTTGAATACCATCGGACTTACTTACTTGCGCGGTGAACGTGATGTCTTGAACCGTCGGTGTTTAGTGTAAGCCAAGACAACGGTATCAACACAACAAATTCCCTTACTCTCTTCTTCGTAATGTTTTGTCCGTTTTGGCCATGGACAACATCTTGGATTCTTAAGTGCGTTCAATTTGAGGCGGCCCGTCCTCGCACTTAAATAGGTGGTCTCCTACAAGGTATCTGCTATACCCCACTTCACAAGTGTTAGGAACCATTAAAAGTTTCCCAAAGACCTAACCTCAACTGTTGAGGATCATTACGGGTTTTGAAAACTTAACCTTTACCCATACTGCGATAGCACTTAACGTCTATCGCGGGAACGGCTTTGGATTTGGTGTTTCTTTTCGAAATCACTATCCGAAGTGCTCATGCTTCCACCGAAGCGATCAACCGAACCTTTACAACTTAGTTTTCCCATTGAACCAAATTACGGGATCTCCGGTTCGTAAGGTTGGGTTTCCACCGTATTGGTCCGTATATTTTGGGTTTTAAGCCCATTCCCCTAGACAGGCGAGAACACTTGATCTCCGGGTAGTCTCTTAGTTAGTAAATAAGGAAGTGACACCCGTGATGATCAACGCCATACGGTGCTTATGTCTCCGACGGATCCGACGGATATGTCCGACGCCGTCATCCATGTCCTTCCTAAAGCCGACCGGCTAGCCACGGTGTAGAAGCTGCTGAAGGCACGGGTTTCTCCCGATAAGGGACGTCCTCTAATGAGTCGTGAAGTTACTCAACTTCTTTCATGCTTTGTATAAAGCGATAAACTCCGATACCATCATGAATCGGTCGATGCAAGTTTGCTTAGAGGATTTTCCAAGAACCACCATACACATTTACTTGTGGCTTTGGTGTTCTTCGGATCGATGTCCGGTTGCATCACCGTGTTCTCTCGAACCGCTGGACATCCGAGAATACTATAATTCGTAGATAAGCGAATAATTCGGATATCGTCATATCCGACTTAACGCCTTCTATTGATCATGTATTAAGATCATCGGTGAACCTTAGTTCAACGATCTTTGTTGGACGATACCAGGTCGGTTGTAGTGTGTACAATACATTGAACTACACGTGACCCGAGCATATCGCTCCTTGTCTATGGGTGCACCATGATTCCAATCGGTTCTATGATTCATATCCATTGGTGGCTTCAACGAGACTTGTCAACTATCGACCGATCCGTTAGATGTCTTAGAAATCCAATTCCTAAGATGTCATCTGTGATACTCATTATCTTTCATATCGAGACTTTGTTTCAATATGATTTTCACTCTAAGACCGTTGGTTTTCCAACTGTTGGCTTTCTAACTTCGAGTCAATGTTTCGTGATCGGATTCATTGTTTCGTTTTTATCCGAGACTTTCGGGACCAAAATGTTAACATTTCGGGGACCAAAATGAAAGTTCGGGAAGAAGCCCAACAGTTCGACAAACCAATTTTGATCCTCTTCTTCCAACTCTCCGATTTGGAGGGTTTTTCAACACCCATGCCATGTAAGATTACAATGGCCCTGGATGTGAAGCTACTCACGAGGGGAGCACTTTTTACAACCCAAAGGTTCTTTTCCGGAGGAAGATCAACTATTACACAAGTATGGTTCTATATATGGAATCTATTTCTCTCTTTAGCTTCTTTCCAAAGCGGCGCTTTTGGAGATAACAATTATTTGTTAATTGTCCATGGTTCGTTCTCAACCATACAAGCTAGAAGGATCCGGAACAAGTCTTTGTCCCCTCTTTGCTCCGTCTTGGTTCAACATCTAGAATCCACGAGTTCTGCGGATCTGGAATATTAAGTTCCGGATAGACAAAGCAACTTTCGAGTCATGAAGATACGGAACGTCTAGTTCGGACGATCGAGCCCTCGCGGGTTCTTGTTAACCTTGAGCAATTACTCCTTTTTCCTTTTTCAAGGAAAGTTATCTCCAAAGAATTCAAAGTTCTTTGACGCCAAGAGGCGATAAAAACTATCGTTATTTGCGGATCCGGTGGATATGCAATCTACGATCTTAGGTATGAAACCACCCCACATCACAACATTTGTATGTGAGATCCTTTCCATGTCTCACACGGAGGGTTATCCTTATCCTTATGCGGAGTTCGTTGAGAATCGCATTTGCGGTAAGGATCGCCTTGCCCCACATAATTTGGGAGTACGGCTTTGCGCTTGGCTAACACCGTTGGGCGAGGTGAGTAGTGAGCGGTCGTTTAATAAATGATGCTTCAAATTCTCCCCTCTATTGCTACGAATTTTGCAATCCATAGGCATAGTTGATTTTCAACTTCACTTTGTAGCGCTTATCCGCTTCAACAACTTCATCTTTGCTTTTCAACAAACAAAGGATTCCATACGTTGTACCATCATCAATGAAGATCACAACGTACTTGTCTCCCCCTCTATTTTGTATAAACTTCAAATCACCCAATTAGGTGTGACTAAGTTCTAGAGGAGCGGTGCTTCTTTCGCTATTCCCTTGACGGAATTTGGAAAGGTGATTTTGCCTCTTCATCTACCTCACATTTATTTTGAGGGTTTATGTCGACGAAGGCAACAATCTCAACATCGTTAGCTTTTGAATGACTTGCTATTTAACGTGTCTTAATCTATGATGGCATAGATGCACGGATTATAAATATATCATTCATTTGGCTACAAACGTCTTGTACCATTCTTAGTTATTACGGACCTATTGGACTAGTCTCAAACTAGCTTGACCAACGGCGTCCCTTAAACCAAGTTAGGAATATGTATCACCTCATCTTAGAGTGATCACAATCCATGAAGTCCTATTGAGGACAACCTCTCCAACCCCTTCTACTTTAGAGGTGGCGTTGCTTCACATGAACAACCTCTTGCCCGTGGTTAGGGCATAACCGGATCATATGTGATCTAGATACTCAGCCCACTCTAGTTTCTTTGGCGGTGAGTGTCCAATTTCTTTCTTGCCTTTATTTAGGCCTTCAGATCATTTAGGACCCTGGAAACTCGGCCCACCTTACTAGGTGTCCATTACTTTTCCAATGAAATGAATTATGGCACCACTCCAGTCGCCCGGAGGCTTTCTATGACTGAGTGTCCAATATCATCATATCAAAGGAATTTTGGCCCACTCCCGTCGCCGGAGGCTTTGTATGACCGAGTGTCCAATATCATCCTATCAAAGGAATTTTGGCCCACTCCCGGTCGCCGGAGGCTTTATGTGATTTGAGTGTCCAATATCATCCTATGAAGGATCTTCGCAAATAGTATGACAGGCTCAACGTCATTAACTTTTAGACTTCTTCCGTTATGATTGGTGCCCGAGATAATTCTTGGCGCTTACTTAAATGTGGTAACGAGTTTTCGCACGATTAGTGGATCTTTCTCCATCGTATGTGCGAACATACTTTACACACTTTAACAATTACACTTAAAAGAACGGATCTTTTTAAGTCATTTACAAAATCCAATCTTTAAACGGAAAAGAAGATGAGATTAAACTTCTGATTTGTTAAAGCATAAGGAATATAAATTATTTTCATATTCCTCCTTACTTTAATCCATTTTTAATCAGACATAATTTAATCTTTATTCTTGACAAGTAAGAAAAACTACTTATCCCAATTTCGGATTCTGGCTCACTTCAGTCACTTCATCAGACTGAGTGTCCATTTCCTTCTCACCATTATTCGGATCCTTTGTCTGGGACAGATATAGGCCTTCTGCTACAAGATAGAATAGCATATTCAGTCTTCTCCTCTTGTCCCAGTTGACATCCTCAGGCTCTCGAGAGCGTTTGTTTCCACCGAGTCTTGGTGGCGGTGACACCATGAACACGTTCATCATCATCACTCTCTTCTACCAGAAAACCATTTCCATATCCAGATTTGGTCACACAATTTTTGACCGACATCTTTCGAATACTAATAGTAATACAATACAGATATTGTCTTAAGTTCTTGGGAGTTTTTGCTCTATGGTACTTTATAAAGCAGTACGGGAAGTATATAACTATTACAAGTATTCGAAAGGATAAACAAAGATTCAATAGTTCAACTAGTAATCTGAAAATTACAAGATAACCACAAAACTGAAATTACAATTTTGTTGAAAACGAAAAAATGGAAACTGGTTTTGCTGAGTCGAGTGTGGCACTCTGTCCTTAAGACAATATTGCCCCGTATGTATCCTTTATACGTCCTGGACAATTTGTCTCCCAAGATAAAACAGCAATGGAACCCTTGAGCAAAGGAAACTCAAGAGCTACCGTGAAGAATATTGAGTAACGAAATGATGCTTGGAAGTTGTAGGAAGAAAACTGTTTTTGTTGTGTATTTTGGTGAGCTTTATGAACTGTTATTTTTCTGTTCTTTGTGGTGCTCAACAATGGTGTAAGGGTGTGTTTATATAGGTGAGGGAGGGGCTGAAAATCGCCTCCATAATAGCCAAATAATGGCCATTATGGAGGTAGTAAAGTCACCAACATAAATGGTGAAAGAACCAACGGATTTGGCCATTATAGGAGGAGTAATTCAGCCAAAATAAATGGCTGAATTGAGTGCTTGACGTTTCGTTTTGACCATCGAAATTCGAACTTCGGGGACCAAACTCGTACATCTTGAAACTTCGGGGACCAAACGGTACATCTTGAAACTTCGGGACCAAACGGTACATCCGAAAGAATTCGGTTCGAACTCGTACATCGAAACTTCGGGATCAAACCGTACTTCGGCAAAGTTTTCTCGGCCCAAAAAGATAATATCGAAGGCCCACGGCACGTGAACCCGTGAACCCGTGAACCCGTGAACCCGTGAACCCGTTATAGGAGGAGTAATTCAGCCAAAATAAATGGTGAATTGAGTGCTTGACGTTTCGTTTTGACCATCGAAATTCGAACTTCGGGGACCAAACGTACATCTTGAAACTTCGGGGACCAAACGTACATCTTGAAACTTCGGGACCAAACAAGACATCCGAAAGAATTCTCGGTTCAAACTCGTACATCCGAAACTTCGGGATCAAACCGTACTTCGGCAAAGTTTTCTGGCCCAAAAAGATAATATCGAAAGGCCCACACGGCCGTGAACCCGTGAACCCGTGAACCCGTGAACCCGTTATAGGAGGAGTAATTCAGCCAAAATAAATGGTGAATTGAGTGCTTGACGTTTGTTTTGACCATCGAAATTCGAACTTCGGGGACCAAACTCGTACATCTTGAAACTTCGGGGACCAAACTGTACATCTTGAAACTTCGGGACCAAACAAGACATCCGAAAGAATTCGGTTCAAACGTACATCCGAAACTTCGGGATCAAACTGTACTTCGGCAAAGTTTTCGGCCCAAAAAGATAATATCGAAGGCCCACGGCCGTGAACCCGTGAACTTCGGGGACCAAACTCGTACATCTTGAAACTTCGGGGACCAAACGTACATCTTGAAACTTCGGGACCAAACAAGGTACATCCGAAAGAATTCGGTTCAAACTGTACATCCGAAACTTCGGGGGATCAAACCGTACTTCTCCGGCAAAGTTTTCTGGCCCAAAAAGATAATATCAGAAGGCCCGTGAACCCGGAACCGGAACCGGACCGGACGGGACGGGCGGGCGGCGGCGGCGCGCGTGTGGTCTTTCCTCGAACCGAAGCACATCTAGGTCCTCCCTCCTTTAAACACATGGGATACCCCTTGGGGTCCAAAACCCCAAACCAATTTCGAGTCTTATATACACAACAATTCTTTCTTCCTCTACCGATGTGGGAGAATTACACACAATACCACACTTTCCATGCTTCAAACACCTTACTTCGTGAACCAATATCTCTTTCATTTCTCAATGAAATTTGACGATTCTTGGCCCTACGGTTATCTACGTACTTAGTAGATCATGCATGTGTGAAGAACCGGATTCTCCAACATACGTTACACTAGTGTTTAAGCCGTTAAAGTTGGTCGGTCGCAACTCCCGCCAAAGGCAAATTTCCAACAGAGTTACAGTCTTACAGACTTCAAGGAAGTCCCTGACCTATTGGTGCATGAATTGGGGTATTATTTAAATTCAGCCTATGAATATTTTTCAGCCTATAAATTCAGCCTATGTCTTGAGCCGAGGGTCTCTCGGAAATAGCCGCTCTACCTACCAAGGTAGAGGTAAGGTCTGCTTACACACTACCCTCCCCAGACCCCAAGTTGTGAGATTGCACTGGGTATGTTGCTGAATATTTTTCTCCTTACTTTTGAATGTGATGATTTTTGATATTTTCCCTTTTGTGTTTTTGGGTTGGGGTGTGGTATGTGTTTCCTGAATGTCTATTTATCTTTAGTATGACAGTCAAACCATGCTAGGAGAAGTAAAGATAATTGTTGGATACCCGAAAATTGCAGAGGTCTGGTAGCAACAATTATGATAAAACACTAGGAAAGATGGATGACATGCATTATGTGCTCACAATGAATGGTTGTCTGCCATAAAAGTCCAACTCATGCTCTCTATGAAGGAGTACATATATTCAAGTCAACAACTTCTTGAGTCCTCGGATGCTCCTTGGTAGTCTAGAAATGTCTATTTTTGTTTCAGTTTCTATTGATTTTTTTTTTCAAGATTGAAGGCTAAGATCTGGTTCATGGTTGGACCTTTGTAATAGTAACTAGAGTTGCTAAGTTCCTCTCATTTCTTAAAGTTGATAAAAAGTGCAGTTCTTGGTTTTTGGAAGGCCATTTAAGTGCACACAATTGAGATTATGTGAATCAGGTGTTGAGGATGTGTATCTTCTCTCGTTTTAAATTGTTCAAATTAGTTTGTGCTTTAAAACTCAAAATACATCTCTGGACTTCAAGAAGATTGTAACCCAATCTTGTGCAAGTAATTCATATACCCATTTGGGATGAAATTGACATGGTTTAGAGTCTAGCTTTTCTCAACTGAGGAGTAGCCTCCGTTCCCTTTTTTTTTTTGGTGCACCCATAGAATTCCCTATTGTATAGGAGATTGGGTGGATTTTGTAGAGAATCATTTACTTCTGTAGATTCTTGACCTTTTGGTATACCCCTTGTATACGACCAGCTTTTTGGCCATGTTTATGAATGAAAATACGGGTTACCTGATAAAAAAAAAAAGAAATTGACATGGTTTACTTATATCTCATTATTGAGCAAGGCATGCATTTCTTTTGGTAGTATGTGGCAATTAAATTTCTGAGTGTTGGCCTTAAGTTTGGGAAAGTATGCTAGAACCTTCACCGCTATTAGCCTTGACATCTCTGTATTATATCTTGGGGTTTGGCCATTATACATCATGAAGTGGAACATTGTATGATTTTGCGTTAACCATATTTGCAACTTGCTTGATCCCTTGATTGTTTCTGCAGAATTGTGCTCAATTATGTATTGTACTATTATGTTGATTGGTTAATTGATTATGTATTGTGCTTCTTTCTGACTTCCTTTGATGCCATATTTATTTCTGTTCAGGGGTCTTATGACAGTTTAAATATCATACTCAATGTGATTGTTAACGACTTGAACCAGCTGTTGGGAAGATCTAAACATGGTCACCTTCTTTGGAGGTTGCCAGGGCAATTAACAGGACAAAGGTACTTATTTCCAGTGGCCTTGTTTACGCTCTCTGTAATTTTCGATGAATCAATCGTTTTCAGACTAGCAGTTGATATTTATGGGAAGTAGGCAATCTTTCTTTTTCTTTATTCTTGTGGCCCTAAGTTTTTCTAATTGAAAAAGACTAAAAATATTACTACCATTTTCCCAACATTTTTGTTTTCAAAAATGAAAACTCCTGCTGCAATTTGTATACATTGACAAAATTAATAAGTATAGGAATGAAAATTTCAAGTTACATGGTACTTGTGTTAGTGGGAAGTAGCAAGTATCACGTGGAATTAGTCGAGCGTATAAGTTGGTCTAGACACTGCGTTTATAAAAATAAAAATGAATGGAATTTCAAGGTAAGTAGTACGTGTCTACACAGGCAAGTTTAAACGCCTGAAGAGGATATTGTAAAGAATGTATATTGGGTCTAACTCAATTCCAAAAGCTAGCTTGTAGGGTGAGGATTGTCCAAGTCCATATAAGGAGTTCATGTTCCCATTCCATATCCGATGAGACTCTTAGCACTCCCCCGCACGCCCAGACCTTGTTAATTGGAGCGTGTATAATATAATTTTTGGGCCTAACATTGGTAGAATTGGAATGAGTCTGACTCTGATACCATGTAAATAATAGATATTGGGTCTAACTCAACCCCAAAAGCTAGCTTGTAGGGTGATGATTGTCCAAATCTATATAAGGAGTTCATGTTCCCATTCCATATCCGATGTGAGACTCTTAACAGATATTTCATTCAATTATCCAAAAGCAGAAGCCGGTATATCCACAACTCCATAGGAAAAGTCTTTTCTTACCCATTATGTCGTTTGGTCTATAGATAAGATGCCGAAAACTAAAATTGAAATAATAATAGGTTGTAGGTAGTATGGAAATGATAATGATACTGCAGTTCCAATTGATTTATGTATAATTAATATCGAATTAAATATGGTATTGTATTCGTTATGTTGTATGGTACTGTATTCGTTATCATGTTATATGGAATTCTATATGCAATTGTAGCAAAAGCATAATCTATAGTAAGACGGAATAGTTTGTGTATATGGCAGATGCATTCATTCGTTTTTTTTAATCTTCTTCAACCTCTTCACATGTCGAATTGTACAGAAAATCCACCATGTTCAAGTGACAAAAATTGGGTTTCCAAGAACTTTTCGGCTCGAGTCGTTGGTATGGAAAAATCATTGGTAGAAGCGCTTTCTCCGAGTGGGTCCTACGCAACGTGAATTCAAATATAATCGGACTTCAATGCGAGTACCGAACACTAGGTGGAAAATTAAAAAAAGAGTTGATCAAAACAAGTAACTTCCGCATGAGACAAGTTTGAAGGACACTAGGTGGAAATTTTTTGTGTTTAGTAGTGTTTGTCCGACCAATAAAGCCCCTTGATTTCATTTACTTCAAGACTAATCAAGGTATTCATGTGCGGGTCATGACAATAATCTTAGAATTATGTTTCTTTTAACATTGGATAATCAAAGCGTAACATGTACTTAGTACTTACTCCTTTAAGACTTCGGTTTAGCATCTAAAATCAAGACCTATTTCCTCATTTTTACTTCTTTGAACATGCAGCCAAGGTTCACAAACTGTAGTTTGGCTTCTATGAGGAAACCAAATTGAAAAGACGTGGCTCAAAATATCAAATCACCCCCATCATGTGGTCCATCAAAACGTACATATACATTTTGGCATTTTCAAATTCCACAACTGATGAATACCAATCGCTACTGAATCATTCCAAAACTTTGACACAAACAAGAAAAACACGTCATTTCCCAATATAATCTTTAGTGAAAGAGAATAATCTCTTGATTATTTTCATTAATGTAAATGTATATATATACATTTGATATACAAAACTAATTCAGGAAATTAAATTTACCTTTCCTACTACAAGACTAATACTATTAATTACAATTGTACAATGACTCTACAAGTATGGTAAATAAATATATCTAACTTTGGTATGTCAATATACACGTAGGGCTGTGTATATTGCCTTGTAGACGTCTTCTGTCACACCTCCGCAGTCATAGCGGGCGGCTGGCGTACGCTGAGAGTGTTCCTGAAATCTTCAAGTAGAACTAAAGGTAGACCCTTAGTAAAGATGTCTGCAACCTGGTATCAGGAAGGAACATGGATTATGCGTACCTGACCACAAGCTACCTTTTCTCTAACAAAATGAATATTCATCTCTATATGTTTCGTGCGTTGATGTTGGACTGGATTCCCAGAGAGATAGACGGCACTAACATTATCACAATAAACCAAGGTAGCTTTGTTAATTGGAAAATGAAGTTCTAATAAAAGATTACATAGCCAACATGACTCAGACACCACATTGGCTACCCCACGGTATTCAGCCTCTACACTGGAACGTGATAACGTTGCCTGACGTTTTGCTGACCACGAGACCAAATTATCACCAAGAAACATATAATAACCAGAGGTCGAGCGTCTGGTATTGGGACAGCCACCCCAATCAGCATTTGTATATGACACGAGAGTAGATACGGAGGATGGATATAAATGCAAACTATAGTCATGTATGCCCCGTATGTATCGTATAATGCGTTTGAGCGCATGCATGTGCTCAATCTGTGGATCATGCATAAACAAACATACATGTTGAACGACATAAGTAATGTCAGGTCTCGTGAAAGTCAGTTACTGAAGGGCCCCTGCAAGACTACGATAGTGGGTGGATCCTCGTATGGGGTGCTAGTACTAGCACTGAGTTTAGGTTTGGTATCAACCGGAGTAGCAGAGGGCTTACAAGATGACATGTCAGCTCTCTCAATAATATCAGCGACATACTTCTTTTGTGATAAAAACAGACCACATGCATGACGAGTGACAACAATCTCCAAGAAATAACTCAAGGGCCCCAAGTCTTTCATAGCAAATTTGGAACTGAGAAGAGTCATGATAGACTTGCGTAGAGTATCGGATGAGGCAGTCAATATAATATCATCAATATATAATAAAATGTATGCTAGAGACGCACTACGTCTATAAATAAACAGAGAATGACCAGACTTGCTGTGAGAAAATCCAATTGTAGCCACATAATCTGCAAACCTTTTATACCACGCCCGTGAGGCATGTTTAATCCTATATAAGGACTTTTTGAGTAACATGATTAGGAAAATCGGGGTCTCTGAAACTAAGGGGCTGATACATGTATACTGTCTCATTGAGATCACCTTGTAAGAAAACATTTTTCACATCCAATTGATGTATGGGCCATGCTTTCGAGAGAGCCAGACTTAGAACTGTGCGGATGGTCGCCGGTTTGACAACCGGACTAAATGTCTCTCCACAATCTATGCCAACCTGCTGAGTCTTACCATCACCTACAAGACGGGTCTTATGCCTCTCAAATGAACCATCAGAATTATTTTTATGAGTAAAAATCTACATCGACCGAATAATATTAACACCAGATGGACGAGGTACCAATTCCATGTCTTATTTTCAATAAGAGCATTATATTCATCAGTCATGGCTAATTTCCAATTCAGGTCATGAAGGGCAGATACAAGGTTACGTGGTAGGTACGATTTAGTAACATTAGAATGAAGATTAAAATATTGTTTAGGTTTAAAAATACCACGTTGACTACGAGTAACGGGCCCTTGACTCGAGATAGAAATGGGCATGACCGGGGAGGGGGGAAGTGGACTAGTCCGAGAAGGTGGGCACTCGGGTGGACTGACTGGGAAGGTATTTGGGCCAGCAGGTAGTGGGTCTACTGGCTTGGAAAATTCAGTGGACTGTGCGGGTGTTAGGCCAGCAGGCAGTGGGCCTGCTGAGGCAACTGGGCCAGCAGACGGTTGGCCTGCTGGCTTGGACTTGACTGGGCAGTCCAAAAAAGTGGGTTCGTCATGACATAATTTTTGGGGCCACTATTGGACGATATACGGTGATGGCCTATCACCAAAAAAATTATTGGAGCTCGACACGGGAGTATACAATTTAGCAAACGAAAATTGAATTTCTTCGAACTTACAGTCACTACCCCAAACATTTTTCTATGACACCCTGCCCGACATCGTCACGAATGAAGTTGCTGGATCGAAGTAGTACATTATACATCTGCCCGCCGCAGAGGGGGTTCGATTCCCCTTATATGCGATGTGGCAAAAAAGACTGATTCAACGAGATATGCTGCGTGTCGAGAGTGCGCTCCCTCTCTCTCAGCTAAGGAAAGAGATAGAGAATTCATGTACTTCGCGATTTCCTGCGGATCTATCGTATCGTTACTTCTCTCTGATTGTGATTTCCCATGTACCGTACTATACCGCTAAGGAAAACAAATAAGAACCAGGCTAGGCTACTCCTTTTCCCCTTTCTGAATCAACTTGTCCTTGCGCTTACCACTTCTTAAAACTTGCGAGCGAGTGTCAATCGTTCCTTTGCACGGGCATGATCGACGACTCCCGCCCAAAGATGGCGGGTTACGAATTCGGATTAGCTACGCCAAAAAGGCCAGGAACGAGCTTCCGCTTTATCTAAAGAAAAAACCTCTTCCTTTATCTCTTCCCCGATCGGCGGATTCGAGTGATCGGTGAAGCCCCCTTCTCGTTGGCACGGATGAATCGGTTACATCTTGTTCCTACTACTACCGAGTAGAGGACGTTTCATTCACGGACCTTGATCTTTAAGGTAAAAGTGGGCCTTAGCTAGTGACTTTGATTTACCCTTCTCGTTGGATGACCGGCCCTTTCTTACACTTGGTGAACTCTGTCGCGATGAATTAAACTCCGTTCCATGCCCCGCTGCTTGTCAATCACATCGGAAAGTCGTTGGGTCGGCGGAAACCTCTTTCGGCAAATAATTATACCACAAAGTCCCAACTAGGTACTACCACTTATAGGAGTCTTCTTTGCTAGTAGAATGCCCCCCACGAGAAGAAAGAATAGTGGGATGCTCACGCTCTCATTGGACGTGACAGTCAGGTACAGTGGGTAAACTAACGAAGGGAAGAATTTGATTTAATCACATAATTGAATTGGGTCTCATCCCTTCGATTCCTCGCTGCATACTTCAATGAGAAAGGAAAAGAGCTTTGTTGCGTGCTTCTTCGGGTGTGGTTGCAAGATCTCGCTTTCAATTCGAAAATGTGTACGTAGCTTCCTTGTACAATAGCTCTCTCTCTCTCTCTCTCTCTCTCAGAGTGATCGGGAAGCATTCTCTCTACCCCTCCGTATCTGACCCTAACCCACGCTCTAGCCCTCTTTCATCGTCCAAGTCGCATACCTCCTAAACAGTCTATTTGGTTTTTAAACGCGATCTATTTAACTGATTAATTGTGAACTACGTGGGACTTGATTCTGTTTTTGCTAAAAAGAGAAGGTATGTAGGCAGCTCTTCTAAAAAAGAGTGAAGTTCCTCCCGTCTTTGAAGGCTAGCTCCTGCTTCGGAGCTTCATCCCCACATCTCACATATTGGAAAAGGCAAACTAAAAAGGGGAACTCAGTCAATAGACAAAGAAAAAAAAGGGATATGTTACACAAAAACAATCCAATGTTTGTCTTTCTAAGGATTGATTTTCCTTGTCGTAGTTCATATTCATATTCAGGAAAAATTCTGCCTTTTCTTCTTATTGTGGAAACGGAGGGAAGGCAAAGGTCCGTAGGAGGACAACTAGAAGTATTAGTTGACTGGTGACGAGGATCATATAGTTTGAGAAGGAGCTTTTTACGTTACGCTTCACTAGAATGAATTCGGTAAGGGTAGAATAGGCCCTATGGTCGATCGAAGGTGTTGTGCCACTTATCAAACATAACATGGCGACTAATTATGATTTTATTGGAAGACAAATCAAAATATTTGTAACCACGATGATTAGACGGATAACCCAAAAATACACAAGCGGTAGACCGGGCTTGAAGTTTGTTAATTGTAGTGGATGGAAGAAGTGGATAACATAAACACCCAAACACCTTAAGATGAGAATATGAGGGATCTTTATTGTAAAGAATTTTGAGCAGGGATTTATATGCTAAACCTTTCTGAAGGAGAATGTTAAGAAGGTATGTAACCATTTGTAACGCATGATGCCAAAAAATATGGGGTAATGATGCATGTGCTAGTAATGTGCGGACAATATTATTTATGGTCCGAATTTTACGTTCGGCCTTCCCATTTTGTGAAGATGTATAAGGACACCAGAACCAAAAGTATATGTCATTAGTATCACAAAAATCACGAAATGGCCCATTGTCAAACTCTCTACCATTATCACATAGCATATTTTTAATATTCCGTTCAAACTGGGTACGAATAAAGGCTCAAAATTTTAAGGTGGAAAATACTTGAGACTTTCTGGACAAAGGAAAAACCCACAAAAAATTAGAGTAGTCATCCAAGAATAAAGCATAATAATGATGGCCCATATAACTTAAAACGGGAGATGTCCATAAATCGCTATGAATAATGTCAAAAGGCATCAACGTACGAGAAGTAGAAGCTACAAATGACAATCTAACAGGTTTCCTTAATGGACATGACAGACAAATATGAGTACTACTCATACTCTTACAATCAATAAAATTATGACTACGAAGAGATGACAAAATTGACGACCCCGGATGACCTAAACGGGCATACCACAAGGATGGAGCAAGAGCAGCAAATATTGAAGGTGAGGCTTGACTCGTGGGCATGGTGGTGGTGGTGATTTGATATAGCTCGCCCCAACTATTACAGCGCATTAGAGGTGTCCCCGTCTTGAAATCCTTTATAGAAAATCCAAACGGATCAAAATTAACAGAAACCCAATTATCAGTTCTGAATTTTCGGACTGACACAAATTTTTGAATTAGGTGAGGGGCATGAAGGACATTTTTAAGAACAAGGGGTGGATGTGGAGGGGTCAAATTTGTGTGACCATGACCTCGAATTGGAATTTTATTGTCATTACCAACAATTATGCCTTTAGATTTGCTCAAATCGAAATAAGACGAGAGAGTACCTTGGTCCGACGTCATATGTGAGGTGGCTCTGGTGTCCATGTATATGCCGATGGGCCCGCAGCCGCGAAGGCCTGCTAGGGTCGAGGCCCAAGCAGGCCAGCCGGCTGGCCAGGTCCAACACTGGACCGAGGTGGGTACTGAAAACTGGGGAAACTGGGCCGCTATGGACCAACCTAGTTTGCTGGAAATTGCGGGACAGACAAGGGGTGGTTGGGCCACTACCAGGCCACTGGCCAGCGGCATTGTTGGCCCACTGGCCAGGCCACTGCCCTGGCCCAACGGCCTAGTGGTGCACCTGCATGCTGCTACCGGAGTCCCTGTTGCCATCACTATTTCCGTCGCGGCCGCTATTTTTCCCGCCGAATTTGCTCTGGTGGTGGCCTTTTTAGCCAATTCGACCTCTTCAAGCGTGAGCATAGATCGGGCCTTGTAAAACGGCGGAAGTGGGTTGCTCTGACGAAGTAGGGTTCCCACACTATCATTGGTGACTGGCGCCCCAACATTCCGAAGTTGATCCGCCAACTCCTTCAACCTTTTGCAATAGGTGGAGACAGACGATCATTGGTGACTAGCGCCCCAACATTCCGGAGTTGATCCGCCAACTCCTTCAACCTTTTGTAATAGGCGGAGACATTCGAAAAATCTTCCATAGAGACATGGGAAAAATCTTGTTACAGAGTGACCGCACGGGAATTTTCATTATCTTGAAAAATATCACGCACCCTATTCCAAGTGTCCATTGTTGTAGCGTCGGGCTCAATGATCGTTTGTAAAAGGTCGGTTGAGATAGTGGAATAAATCCACTGAAGAACAGTTGCATCAAGTGTTGTCCATAGCACTGGATCCTCCACCGGGGTGGGCACCTTCTCCTTACCTGTGACCGAGGGGATGATGTGATGTAGAACTTGATGCGAGCGGGCGTGAACCTTAAATAATTCCGTCCACGTCGCGTATTGAACGTTTTCCATTTCAAGAACAATAGGAATGTGGTTCTTGATATTGGAGATTGTAAGTGTTGGGTGAAATATATTCTTAGAAGTAGACATAGGTAAAGAAGACAAGAAGAATTTAGGAGATGTTGGAAGAAAAGAGGAAATTTTTGTGAAGGGAGGTATGTGGCCGTCGGCCACTGCACAAAGGGTTGCGGAAGCTTTGAAAAAAAATGGAGAAGGAAAAGTTTGCCCTAGACTGATGATATCATGAAAGAGAATAATCATTTGATTATTTTCATTAATGTAAAAGTATATATATACATTTGATATATAAAAGTAATTCAAGAAATTAAATCTACCTTTTCTACTATAAAATTAATATTATTAATTACAATTATACAGTGATTATAAGTATGGTAAATAAATATATTTAACTTTGGTATGTCAATATAGCTGTGTATATTTCCTTGCAGACGTTTCTGTCATTTAGCTTATTCTAGATTCAACCAACACAAAACAAACTTGATTCATTATACTGTATCCACGCATTACCACACAATTACAAAAAGGGTAACCCATTCATTGCATCAAGTACATTCACGGAGGATTCAGGCGCATTAATGAATGATTTTACAACTGCGCGCATTAGTGACTGATTTCACAACTGCTTATATCATAAGTGACATAAGCTTAAGTGAAATAAGCTTTAGTGACTGATTTCACAATTGAACCATTAAGCTATAGCCAAATACGAACATCCAATTTCTAACTATAGGAATTGGTCAAGTATTAAATCACCTTCATTTTTCACTTGGTAAATCAAAAATCAAATCACAAGGTGAAAAATGAAGAACAACATTCAATTGCTCTGCCTATTACAAGTTTACAATCGTATTACTCAATAATTATTTTTTCTTTCAGAAAAAATCCTAATTTTCACGATAAGCAATGTAATCAGCCAAAGCAATCAACGGAGCAGCTTTATGTGGATCAAATTCCGCCAGTTGTTGTTTAGCTTCCCGGTTAAGCTTCGTCGCAAATTCCTTAGCCTTTTCCAATCCTAACAGTTTCGGATACGTCGTTTTATCGACCAACAAATCTTTTCCGGCGGTTTTTCCGAGCTCCTCCGACGTCTTTGTCACATCAAGTATATCATCCACTACTTGAAATAATAGTCCGATACATCTAGCAAATCTCCTTAACTTGTCCACGTCATCTTCGTTTCCGCCACCGAGGATTGCTCCGAGTACTACCGAAGCTTCCAGCAACGCCGCCGTTTTGTGTATGTGAATGAATTCAAGCGTTTCTAATCCTACATTAGGGTTACCTGTTGAAAAAAATAAAAAATAATCATAAAAAACACAAGTACGTTCTTTTGTGAGTGTCGTGTCAAACTACGTGGATGATTGCGTTTCTTAACTGTGCTAACATACCTCGAAACTGAGTAAATTAAAATTATAAGATTAGACGCCTCGACTTTGACTATCATCATAATTTAAAGTTATAGAAAATCAAAATTATTTTTAATTTAATAATTTAATTTATATCTAATTAGAATTTTTACTCAAATTTAAATATTAATAATTTTCTTATTATTTTAAATTAAAATATATTTATTATTATTATATTAGAGAGAACGAGTAAAATTGTAGAGAACTTTCATATATTCGCGATTGATTATAGAAATTAAATATTTTTTACTTTATTTAAAATTTTTGAAATTAAAGTTAAAAAATAAAGTTGTTTTTGGTTATTATATTTTTTATAAACTAATTAAATGTATTGAAAATTAAAAAAAAAAACGAAATTATCATTTTAAATGTTTTTAAAATTTTATGATCAGCTGACTTTTAAATAAAGTAAAATAATTTTTCGAAAAAAAAGTAAATAATTTTATGGCCAAACAGGTCCATAGAATAAAATATTTCTATCATTACCAGTACAAGCTATATCCGCTACTTGTCCAGCTACTAACCCTTCAATTCCGATAGATTTCGCCAATTCGCCGACGGCGGCGAGGATTCTCGACGGCGAAACTCCGGTAGTGGCGGTAGTAACATACTCGAAAGCGAAGGCCAGGAGCGAATCTCCGGCGAGGAGCGCCACATCCTCGCCGTAGACTTTGTGATTCGTAGGTTTTCCACGGCGGAGATCGTCGTTATCCATACAAGGTAAATCATCATGAATAAGAGACATAGTGTGTATCATCTCGACAGCACAAGCCGCCGGCATGGCGGCGATCTGGTTGCCGCCGACGAGTTCGCAGGCGGCGAGGCAGAGCATTGGCCGGACTCTCTTACCGCCGGCGAGAAGAGAATAACGCATTGCTTCGTGGATCACAGGTGGGTCTTTTACTATAACAGCCTCATTTAATGCTTTATTTACAGTAATAGCCTTTTCAGTTACGTAAACTTTGAAATTGAATTGCTCCATAATAACTTTCTCATCTTCTTTGGTAGCAATAGCTGAAACACTTAAGGGAGAAAAAGGTAATTTTCGTGGATTAATTTTGGTATTTTTGAGAGGAATTTTCATGAATTTATTGAAGGATTTATAAGGTAAGGTTTGATTGAAAACTAAATAAGCTTGAACCCATGAATCAACAAGATTCATAGATCTCATTTTTTTTGTCCCGAGATTTGTGGTACAATTTTTCTGCAGAAAGTAAGCTTAAAAAATAGCACTATATACAGTATAGTATGCAAGATGTATATAAAAAGATGATATAAAGTTGCCTAAATGGACCGTTAAATAATGTGGCGAAGTTGGACCGTTATGGTATTGTTTCCTAATGGCAATCAGAAGACGGCCCATTTGGACAAGTATTTAGCCGAAGTGCACATATACTCTGATTTTAGGACTACCAAGCCTTATTTTAAGTTTACCATTTCGGCTACACGTGGTGTTTGAAGTTTTTGATATGGCTTAGCTGAATTTTAATCGTACGTAACTTTAGATATTTTTTATCTGTACTTAACTTCAAACATCACATATTTTAAATTAATATAAAGTGAATAGAGGTACGAAAGTTTTTACTATTAAAATATTGTAATATTGATCTAAGCATTGTTTCAAATGAAATAATAATTTTTTATTCATGATCTTCTAAGTATGTTTTTCCAACTTTAATTTAATATTGACCATGGGACTATTATTTTTAGGAGTGAATTGTAAGCGAAAAATGGAAATTAGAAGCGACTAAGAGAGTAACACGTGAACATTTCGTAGTCCTAGAAAAAAATTAAAACTATTTACTCGAGATGCCCTCAAATTATGATATCAACATGATATATAAATATGTTGAGATGATATCATGAAAGACTGCTCCAGTCCTTCTCTTAGTCATCCATGATATCATCATGGTATATAAATACACTGAGATGATATTATGAATGATTATGTTCATTTATTCAAAAAGACATACTTTTCTAAAAAAACGTTTATGATATCATAATCTTATATATATATATATATATATATATATATATATATATATATATATATATATATCTGATGATGGTATCATGGAGGTCCTTCAATGAGACACTCCTCAGTCCTCCATGATACCTTCGTGGTATATAATATATTGAGATATTATCATGGAGTACTGATTCAGTCCTTCTCTTAATTCCTCATAATACCATCATGATAGATAAATATATTGCGATAATATCATGGAGGAAGGGTTTTGGGGTGAGGGGTACTCAGATAATTAGTTTCAACCGGTTGGATAAGAAGTCAAATTAGTTTAGGAGGGCAATGAAGCAAGTAATTATTTTATTTTTAGGCGTATTTGATGTTGTTTCCCCTATATATCATGCCAATAAATGTATTAGTTTCCGTTACAAGAAGTTACAACTTTATTTCTATATATGGAGCTAGCGAGTAAGATAAAATGAGTCTATTTTATGGAATAAATTCTAATCTAAAATAAGCTAATATGTATTTATACTCGTGGTCATTTTGACCCCTTTTCATATGTAAAATGCTAAAATAATTTGCTCACAAAATACTAGGCATGTTCAGTGGGCCGGGTCGGCCCGCTACCCAGCCTGCCCCGTTCTAATCCCCTATTAAAAAAAATTGTCTGTGTCGGGGTTCGAACTCGTGACTGGGCTTGGGATCGTCCCGCCCGTCCCGATCCCGACTCGACCCAACCAATCCCGTCCCGACCCCATCCCGATCCCGACCTGTCCCCCTCCCCCGACCTGTCCCCCTCCCCCTTTGCAAAAATAGTCGTTGCAACAACAGTCAAATTTTGATTTTGGTCGTTGTGCAACGGCTATAACGACCATTTTTGGCCCCCCACCCCATAAACCCCTCCTACCTCCTTAATATTTATTTTTAACCCCTAAGTTAATATATTTACTCTTTAATCCTATTTCTCAACTATAAATACCTTATTTTCCTCTTCATTTTTCTCACAAATCTTCCTACCATATCTCTAATCCAATCTCTCAATTTATCTCTCTACAATTCTACAAATCTTCCTACTATTAAATATTATATCAAAGTTAAAAAATTGTTAGTGAAGTTGGCAAACTGGCTATCACTTCTAACGTAGGTCGTAGTACTAACGGTAATGATTATATAACGGTAACATGTCATTGGATAGATCAAAATTGGTCTATGCAAAAACGTATTTTAGCATATAGATATATTGATGATAGACACACATGAAATTTTATTTGCACAAATATTAATGAAATTTGTGATTATTATGGAATAAATGATAAAATTATGACTATTACATTAGATAATGCTTCTTCTAATGATTATACTATAAGACTTTTAAAAGTTTGATTAAATCCATGTTTTCTTAATCATTTTCATATAAGATGTGTGTACCATATTTATAACTTAGTTGTAAAGGATGACCTAAAACTTTTTGAAAGCATTCTTGAAAAAATACAGTTTGCTATAAATTTTATTTTTAAAGGTAATAAAATACAAAGACGCAAAGAATATAAAAAAATTGTCATGATTGTGGATTACTTATAGAAAAATTTCAAAAGAAGTTTCGAATAGGTGGAATTCGTTATATGAGCAACTACTTGTTGCTTACGATTATAGACAACCTATAACTTTATTATTTAACGCCCATAATAAAAATCTAAGGGATATGCTTGTAGATAATGATTGAGGATTTTTTTTAGAACTTAATGGATTTCTAGAGAAATTTTTTCAAGTTACTAAAGAATTTTCCGGTATTAATTATCCTACTATTTCAAATATGTTATTTTATATAGCTCTAATATTTTTGTTACTTAATGAATATATGCAAAAACCAACTTATAAGGAATCTATTGAAAAAATGTTTAAAAAATTAAAAAAAAAATTCCTATTCCCACTATTTATATTATTAGTGCGGTATTAAATCCGACTATTAAAGTAGATGGTTGTAAAACACTAATAGAAACGATTTATGATTGTATAGAAGTACTTCCAACAGGCCCAACTGAAGAATCAACTCACAAACCAACTAAAGAAGAAGTTACGTCTAGCATACACACTGAATGCAAATAAGTATATACGTATTACCAACAACAAAGTGCAAATAATCAATCGGCTTCTGTACCATCTTCTACTACTTCGCTGCAACCTTATAAAAACACATGCGGTTTCTGCCGCTAGTATTCAAGGCCTTAGAAATAAAATGTTTAGTTGTTCAACTTCTTCACAAGTTAGCGAATTTGATGTTTATATTTTGCAGGGTGTTGTACCGTATGAATTAATTGTCAATGATGAAGGACATGAAGACTTGTTGAAATACTGGAGGCAGAATGAGAATACATTTCCGACATTAGCAAAGATGGGCCGAGATGTTTTGAACTTTCAAGCGTCATCAACATCGTCTGAAAGCGTTTTTTCTGCGGGCAGATTTCAAATAGGAGAACACATACATTTATTGGCTGGAGACGCATTGAAGATTGCAGTTCTTTTCAAAGATTGGATTCGAGCGGAGCATAGAAGGTGTGGTCAACCGGAGATCAACGAAGAAGAAGACAACAACTACAACGAAATCTTGTCCGAGGAAACAGGAAGCAACGTCGACTAATTTGATCGACAAATTCCAATTCCAACCGAAGATCCTCAAGACATTGTGAGAAAATTAGAAAAAGTATGGTTAAGTATGTAATTTTTTTAATTGCAATTTTACTATGTGATTTGCAACTTTTGAACAATATCACAAAGTTGCAATTTTGAAATTGTATTATCAAAAAATCATATATCTTTTAAATAATATAAGAGGCACAAAAACAGCCTTGGGATATTTTTATTACACTATCTTGTTCAATTATTGAAGTGTTTATATATATTATTTTTTAAAATTAAGTGGCAAAAAAAAACACAAATCCCGATCCTGACCCGACCCGTCCCCCCAAATCCCGATCCACTACCGGCGGGACGTGAGACGGGACGGGACCTCTTCCCGTCCCGCCTATCCCGGCCCGCCGGAACTCGAGTCCCGACCCCCCATTCCGCTAGGACCCTCCCCATTGGACAGCCCTACAATATATTGGTGCTGATTCAGTTGTGGCATTTAAAATAGACACTAGAAGGCCTGATCTTAATTCTTAAAGGGACAAGGACATAAATGGTCATCGGGGTGAAAGTATTGACACCAGATGGTCCAAAAAGCTTAATAGACAATTTTAGCTTTTTAAAAATAATTTCATTTTGTAGCCATTTTTAAGTTAATTTCAAAGTATATAAACATTGTATCATTGCTATATAAAATATATATCAGTATAGTATATGTATAGAAAATGTATCATACATATAAAAAAATGTATCATTATTATATAAAATATGTATCCTCACAGTATATGTATAGAAAATGTATCATACCTATAAAAATTATATTATTATTGCATAAAATATGTATCCCACAATATGTGTATAGAAAATGTATCATACATATTAAAAAACTGGAGTAGTTGGGGAACCCATTGATGGAAGTTAGAGTTCCACTTCAGGCCTAAATCGCTTAGTTAAGGAATCAATTTGTCATCCGATTTTGTCAATCGATAAAACGGCAAACACTTCAGACGGTAACAAATTTAGCACGCCCAATGGGACCATAGGTGATCTCATAGCGAAGTTTGATTCTCCAAGTCGGGATCATAATTGGCGTATGTGCCTAAGGTCTGGTAAGAAAATGAACCAAGAGTCCAGTCCACATCCTAAACAGAATCCTCCCAGAAGGAACAACAAGCCACCATATTCTTCGAGTATGTCTACATCGGTTGATACCCCTCCACTTCCTCCATCAACCCAAGTTGTGGGTGAACCTAGTCATTCTGAGGGTCCAACTGTTATGACCACGTCATTCATTAGACATCAGATTGACTTGGGCATCCAAGACATTATGTACCAGGTTTCCAAACAATTGGCTGACATTGTCAAGACAATGGTGTATAATGAGGTTTAGTAGGTGAGAGAACTGGAAGTTAATCGACTGCATCCATGAGAAGGTTCGGCTAGTTCTGCCATCCCTCTGACGAATGGCGATGTGCAGCATGCAACTGTGACTTCAGGTGTTGTTTCTCAACCAAATGTGTATCAGTCAGTACCTGCTCAGGTACAACCGATAGCACACCTAGGAGCACAACCCAGTCACTTGGTAACCAGTCTACTGTATGGTTGCCTCCAAACACTAAGGGGCAAGCTGTGCCACTCGACCAAGTGAATCTGCAGTATGGACAGATCAATATGGCTCGGAAACCAGTTCAGACGTTCGGACACCTTGGTTTGCCACCCGTTATGCCGTACGCTTATGCCAACAGCCATACGGTGCAGGCGACCAATGTTGGCCAACCGAACTGGCAGCCGATGGCCCCTGGCTATGACCCTGCTAAGCTATCTAGTGACGTTGCTAGGCTATCTAGTAGCAGAAATCATTGTAGGTCCTAAGACGGTCAGGTCTACCTTCTTTGTAATAGATGGCAAGCCGTCCTACACCATTCTCCAGGGCAGGGACTGGATTCACACCAGTTGATGCCTTCTTTCTACCATGCATCAAAAGCTCATCTTTTGGGGAAGGAGATAAGATAGAAATCATCCCAGCCGACGATAACCCATTTCAATCAAGGGTGAAAAACTTAGTGGTTGTCCTCTCTTCACCCTATGTGGCTCTCATAGTCGTCACAGAGTAGTATGAAGAAGGATATTGAGAATCCTATAATCTTACCTCGCGAGGGTTTGGAATAAAACAATTGGTCAAGCCACGACTTACATTGGAGGATTTAAATGGTTGGGGAAACCCAACTCATACGCGACGTGTGGCATCGGCTGACCGCCCTAAGTTCTGAGGCAAGGATAGCCGAGGCATCGCAGATGGGGAACCACAACAGAAAACCAGATCTGGCGGCCAACAATAATTGAGCTGCCGATAGGAATTTTATGCCTAGCTTTGTTTATCTTTGTTCTACGCTTGTACAAAACTTGAGTGTTATTTTATACCCCGTGTTATGTATGATGTGTGCAAAGTTTGAATAAACTCATTTTACAAAGACATGTCTTAAATGAAATGAGCAATTAGAAACTCCAAATCTACAGCTACGGGGACGACATCCTATCGACTAAATCTATGACCAAGATGCAGTGTTGTCCTCAGAAGTTAATATTATTACGGATGGCCAAACCAAATTTTCTAAGTTTGGAAGAATACCAGCAGGCCATGCTAATGGAGTTAGGTCAGAATCGACTGACAATCATAGAAAGAGTCAAAGCCGGTAAAACGTAAAATGGCCAAAGCATACGACAAACATATAGAGCCTAAAGAGGTTTGCCGAAGGAGATTTAGTTTGGAAAATCATCCCACCGATTGAAATGAAAGATCGTAAAATCGGCAAATGATCGCCAAATTAGGAAAGGACCCTTCGTAGCGAACCCACGGGTTGCCGGTAATACGGATCCAAGCGATAAACATGCATGGAAAAAAATTTTAAATGGTAGACATTTTTGAAGAAATACTACCCATCGATTTTGGGGCATGCATAAGTAATCAACAGCCACAGACCGGCTGCCTGGTCACAAAAAACAGACTATTTGATTTGTGGTCAAAAAAACTAGGAAGCCAAGATTGGCTGGCGTTTCACTAGCTGGAGGTTGCTCTACGTTATCAGGCTTAGCCGAATCCACGACCGCCTAGTCACAAAAAGCAGACCCTTCGATTTGGGGTCAAGAAATGGCATGGTCACATTCACATAAAAAAGTACTTCCCTTCGATTTGGAGAAGATAAAAGTAAACAACAGCCACAGACCGGCCGCTTAATCACAGAAACAGACCCTTCGATTTGGGGTTGATAAAGCTAGGGACCCGAGTTAGTCGACATTCCACCAGCTAGAGGTTGCAATATATCAACGGTAACAGAAGTCTTAGGATTAGTCGAGTCCACGATTGCTTGGGCATCTTGGGTACCTACAATCTCCCTTTCTCTCCCAGCTGCAACAATGGCTACTACCTAAGCTATTCCCGCTTCTGCTTGGACCTCATTTTCAGCACCCAGGAAAGGCTCAGCCACTACAGCCGATGGGGCCTCGGTAAAATCCTAAGTATCAACCGATACCTCTTGAATAACAGAAGCAACGATGGCTTCAGAGTGCAAGTCCATAAGGGTATCGGCTAACAACTCAGCAACAGGATCAGCCGGCAAGAGAATAGTGATTTTTAGCATTGCTTGAACTAGACGACTTTTCCACTCAGTCCATTCATTCTCCAGTTTGGCCAGCCATTCGCTACCAGCTCTCTGATCCAGTTCCCAAACCACCTGTTGGTTACCGAGTTCCTGGATTTTATTATCTAATTGAAGGCTATACCGAAACAAAGAAGAACTGGATGAGTCGTGGGCACCAATAGCGGAGTTAAAAGGTCGTTTGGTTGATGAAGTATTTAATTTGGAATCAATAATGACGGGACTATACTACTGGAATAATGACATGATTATTAATTAGTGAATATACCTT
This sequence comes from Anisodus tanguticus, assembly GCA_034509755.1. Lineage (NCBI taxonomy): Eukaryota > Viridiplantae > Streptophyta > Magnoliopsida > Solanales > Solanaceae > Anisodus > Anisodus tanguticus. The sequence continues at coordinate 9,453,602 of CM067555.1, read as the reverse complement.
TATTATTCGTTGTAGAGGTAGAGTTAGACAGAAGAAATACCGAGTAGAGGTGATTAGACAAGACATGACTCAGGTTCAACTTACCGAGAACGTGACTTTAGATAGAAGGTTATGGACGATAAGAATTAGAGTATAAAGTTAGTAGATAGTTTGGTGTTATCCTACTTATTCGTGCATACTAGTAGTCGTAGTATTACTCTTGTGGTTTATTATCCTTCGATTTCTGCTATATCTGTTATTTTTTGTACTTTGATTATCGTATTAATTATTTATAGTAGTTACTACTCCCTTTTTTCAGACTGTTTTATTATGTTTTTATCGTATTTTACCATCACTTTTTATACTGCTTTGATTTGTTTGTCCTTGTGTCAATGGTCTACCGAAAACAACCTCTCTACCTCTTGAGATAGTGTAAAATTTTCATACCACTAGCTATGTTGTACTCAAAATTGGAATTATATTAGTATAATATAAAACATGTGTTTGATTTGAAGTTTAAACTAGATAAAAGTTGGAAAATTTTAAATTTAAATTTTAGCCTTGACTTTTTAAAAGAATTTTAGACAAAAAAATCTGAAAAAGGACAAATATATCATTTTAAAATTTAATCTCAAAATTACTAATTCCAAAATTGATTAAAATAATACCAAAGATATGATATTAACAATACCAAAGTTGTTATCCCCAAGTAAAAGATTCTACTCCACTATCAAATATGGAATAAGCTAATTTCAAATTTAATCCTAACCAAATAATGGCTAAAATGCATTGACAATTGTAGAAACAAGTATTTGTGGTTGTCCTCCATAGAGTGAAAATATATAAAAGGGATTGGACCTATTTCTCTTTCATTCTCAGATTCTCTCGAGAGAGAAAAGAATCCCCTCGCTCCCTCACACTACACATCACAAAAATACAAACACCTAAGCAGGTTTCTTTTCTTCTTGTTTCTTTATGATAGCAACTATTTTCATTTCTATGTACTTGTAGTTAGTTGTATACCCTTTTGTAGATTCAGTGTTTTGATTGTTACCCAGATCGCATAATCGATCAGATAGTATCTCTGTTACTTTAATCTTTAGAAACCCTTTATTTTCTTGATTATTTCAATATTTTTAATCAATGAATTCTTGTGTTTGATCTGAGCTGATTGTTTATCCTGTTTGTTATTCTTGTTTTTTTTTCTGGGTTTGTTTTGATTTTACTTTTTTGAGACTATTTGCTTATTGATTCTCATAAAGTTTCAGTCTTTTGTCTTGGGTCATAGTTTGCACCGACTTGGTTTAACTTCTTTAGATGTTGGTCAGTTTTCTTTTAGGTCAGTTTTTGTCTTACTATTTGTTTAGAAAATTATGCTTTATGTGCACATAAAATAGGTATGCTCAATAGAAATGAATCTTGCTTTTTATTTGTGATATATTTTTCTCATAGACTGAAGTTGGTTATAGGTCCTTGCTTCCAAGCTTGCCTGTGCTAAGATCAATAATAGGATACAATTTAGTGGAAAGTTTGGTTAAACGATTTTACCTGTTACTAGGGAGTAAATAGGTGATCTGAGAGTTGGAATACAAAAAATGAAGGGTTTTTAACACATTTGACCGCTAGGTCAAAATTAGTTACAGCCGCTAGCCAATATGCAGAAGATATGAGTATATTAATTATGCAAAAAATATGTATGTTTTTTGTATATTACAATTAATATACCAGAAGGGGGAGCCTTCGCGTAACTGGTAAAGTAGACCACCTGGAGGTCACGGGTTCAAGCCGTGAAAACAGCCTCTTACAAAAATGCAGGGTAAGGTTGCGCACAATGGACCCTTGTGGTATGGCCCTTCCCCGACCCTGCACATAGCGGGAGCTTAGGGCACCGGACTGCCCTTATATAGAAAATGTACATTTCTTGGCTATTATTTTGGTGGGCGGCTCTATAGTGTAAACATCCCATAAATGAGCATCTTTTTGTGCTTTTACTTCAAGGTAAAATGGTCAGAAGACCCATTTTCACAATTCATAACGTGCTCCTGAAATCCTTATAAAATACGGAAAGAAATGATACTATACTCTGGTCTTCATCGATATAACTGCAGCAAAGTTTATGTATTTGCAGGTTGTTATTGTGGTTAGGAAAGAAAAAAAGATGTGAAAATAGTTTCATGTACTTTGAATTCTTTTTCGTGCTCCGATTATCTTATATGTTTTCTCTTGTAGGGACCATGATTAGGTTGTTTAAGGTAAAAGAAAAGCAGAGAGAAGAAGCTGAGAATGCAAATGGAAAGCCACCAGTCAAGAAACAAAGTGCAGGAGAGTTGCGTCTTCATAAAGGTGGTTTTTTTTCCCAACTCTTTTGGACTTTTTAGGTTAACTAGTGTTTTAACCATTTAACATCTTGCAAGTTGTTTCTAGTGAGTGCTTTCTGCACGACAAATTGGTCATCTTAAATCTGATTTATTATATTGCTCTCTATTGGCGAGATATCCTGAGTTTTGAACATGTCAGATTAACTAGTGATTTAACCATTTAGCATAGTAACATAATTTTACTAAGTGCTTCCTGCATGATAAATCGATCATTAGATTATCCTGAAATAGCCTTGGTTGGACTGCAAAGTAAAAGGCTTGAAAGAAGGGAAATTACATGACTTGGGGTAGTGTACATTTTCTTATTAATAAAGGCACATCAATTCGTAACTAGAATGATGGGAAGAATATAATAATCAATCTGTTTCCTTTCTTCTTTCCAATTCCTCTTGTTGCCAAATGTGGTTGTTTTGTTGGAGGAGCTCAAAAACCCTGTGTGCCTATGAGTGATCTCGAATGTCTGCATTCTTATGGAAGCATTTCTTCCAGGCCATATAACAGGAACTTTACAGGTTTGCTTTGTACCACATGATGATTTTAGAGTAAAAATCCAGGTAGGATGGTCACTTTCTGCTGTGAGAGTTTGGAAATGAGTTTTGCATTAGTGATCCTAATTGAAAATGTCTGACAGGTTACTGTTAGTCTCAGGATAGATTTTTTCTTTTTATGGTAATGTGAAATATTACCATTGACATCAAAAGTATTACACCAAAAAAAGCACCTAAAGCCTACAACCACCTTCTAGGAAGGTTGTTGTACTCTCTTAGGCCTCCAACTAAAAAACCAAAGAATTTCAGGATAGAATTATTGCTAAGGTTTTGGCACCCATTGAGGGAGGAAGTTAGAATTAGGCTCTTAAGACTTATCGAAAAGGTTTATGGTTGTGATGTATATTTTCTAGGAAGTTAAATGGTTCTACCTCCATATAAATTTTGTCAAGAACCGCAGGAAGTATATGCACAATGGCGAACAAAATGGAGAATGTTTTTTGTGGAAGTACTTGAAAAATCTCTCAACCAGGAAGAGAGTGTAGGTGGCTATCAGTTCATGGGAACGATGTTGAATTCTTACGTCTTCAGTTGATTTGATTGATTTTTTGCTCGAGAGGGATTGGATATGTCGTCCTCCTATTTTCTCCATTTTTCCTCTTCACACTATGCCGCATGCTGCTCTTCTCCATCTTATTCAAAAGTGCATAAAAGTGCAACAACATAACTAGCCCATCCTTTTTTTTTTGATAAATAATTGAAGTTTTTATAAATCTGTGCACTAAGACAGTGCGCAGTGACAGCTGGGGGTGGGCACAGGTGCCTTCCCTGTTTATCCATATTTTGATTTGAAATAAGTACTACTAACTTTTTGAAAAGTTGAAATTAGTGTACAAAGATTTTTTTGGCCCACCTCAAAGTTCATCTTTTAGAGATATTTAGGTGAATCGACAGTCTCTTCTTCCTTCTCACTTTCCGAGCTAAACACAGTGCAACGTTTTAAGATGCCATCTTAATAGTTAATATATACAGATCATCAATCACTTGCATCAATCCAGGTTTTCCAGAAATTTCCCATATATTACTTCAGAGTTCAATATCATTTATTGTCATTCTTCTATTGATTTGATTATCCTGGTGCATATTTAAGACAGTTTTTTTGATTTCTCAATCTTAGTGATGTCTTCTGCATGCTATGAGCCTATGACTATTACACATGTGCAGGGGTGGAAAATCAACCCAAACCCATATAACCGCCCAAACTTCAATGATTTGGGATAGAGTGATTTTGCTGATGGGCTAATTTAGGGTTGTGCACCCATGATGATGCCCAACTATGACCCGTCAAAATGCCTAAACAGTAACCCATCTTTGTTGCTTATCCCTTCAGAATCAACCTTATGCAAGTTAATTGTCAAAATGAAATTAGTCTCATTAACCAGGTTACTAACCCTTTTGGGTTGAAAGCAGGGAAAATTTGTTGTCTCAAAAGTTTTCTGACTTCATAATTCTCAAATTTAATCTCAATTAGGCGTTTAAAGATGTGTAAATAATGAAAAATAGTATTTGAACATAATATTTAAATACATAAAAATTTGTACGAAAACTCTAATCATGCAAGATATAAAGCTTTTCGTTCCAAAAATATGGAATTTACTACTACTTCAACAAAATTTAATGAAATAACCTGTCCAACAACAATAGAACCCACAAGCTAAGTCCATGAACTTGTTTTCTTGATTTTGTTGCTTGATGTGAGACTATAGTATGATAATTTGTTACCTTCTATTTCCTTTCACTCTAGCTGATTCCTCTTAGGAATTGGAGAATTTCTTGAAAATTTTCTCACTTGCTAGCAGCTGTCTGAAAGGGATTCTTTAACTACTTGCATCCTTTGTCTAACTTCTATGCCTTTTGTTTTCTCTAGCTCATTCTTTCTGCTATCTTCTGTCGGGTTTTTGCATCTAATTTGTGAGGAGTAAACCTCTGCATCTTGTTTCTTGTAGATATAAGTGAGCTAAATCTACCCAAAACATGTAGCATATCATTTCCCAATGGAAAAGATGACCTCATGAACTTTGAAGTCACCATTCGGCTTGATGAAGGATATTATATGTAAGTACTTTTTCTTACAAACTAAACTATCAAAAGAATATGCAAGTAATTTAGTAGACCATTCTTCAAGTTTCTTACTTTTAAGAAGTGATTCCTGTGTTGCTAGTTCAAATTTATTTTATGCCTTGCTGCTTTTTTATTAAAGGGCACTTTGGTGAATTAATTTACCCTTCTCTGGTGATGTCATTTATTGATTATTTGTTCGTTGTTTCCTGTATATAGGGGTGGCACATTTACGTTCTCTTTCAGTATTTCTCCAATGTATCCCCATGAGGCCCCAAAGGTTAAGTGCAAGACAAAGGTGGGAACTGTTTTTACGTATCTTGTTTATTTTCTTCTAGAATGTGTTGAGACTTAGGCAATTTATCATTATCACTGGTAAGAATTCTTTTTTCAGGTTTACCATCCTAATATTGACTTGGAAGGAAATGTGTGTCTCAACATTCTTCGAGAAGACTGGAAACCTGTGCTCAACATTAACACCATTATCTATGGCTTATATCATCTGTTCACGGTATTTTTCTTAGTTTCGACATAAAGATACTTCGCTTGTCACCCATTCAAAGTATTTAGGAATCAGAACTTGTGATTCTGCAGGAGCCGAATCATGAAGATCCCCTCAATCACGAAGCAGCTGCTGTGTTGAGAGACAACCCGAAGTTGTTCGAGTCCAATGTCAGAAGGGCAATGCACGGAGGCTATGTTGGGCAAACGTACTTTACTCGTTGCATGTAACGTCTCCAAGGCTGGATCAATTTTTTGAAGATGTTGATGCTGAGTTTGTGAAGTTTGGATGCAAAATCATTTCAGGTGGTCTTTCTGCAAAAGATTGGGTTCAAATGTCTAAATTTACGTCGAACCAGAAAAAAATTCTGTATGCTTAGTGTAACTCTGCAATTTGTTTTTTTTTTTTGGATAAGTTCACGTGTAAGACCAGTGGTGTAGACCTATGTTTTGATGAACTTGTGTACAATTTGAATTCATGTTCACACATCCTATGGGAGATTCAAACATGATAAGGTGTCTTTTTAGTTCTTGGTGCTTTCTTCCCGGGTGGATATGATGATTCAAAAAAAAAAAGTCTGATCAGATTTGTTGAGTTTTTGGTAGGGCAATGTGTTTTGTAGGTAGTCTTGTTATTGGACGACTGCTATTTAGGGCATAGTCAAAAGTTACAAAATATTTTATGTTTAGTCGCTTTAGAATCAACTTCAAACCTATGAGATTGAAGTTGAAATTCTAGATATGAAGTAACCTAATTCAAATTTTAGACATACGAGTCTAAAGTTAGGAATGCCAATGCCATTTAGGTAGAAATTAGTATTGACATTCCTCTAACTTTAAATTGATATGTCTGAAGCTTGAACAACAAACTCTACCTTCAAATCCGCGACGTCGGAGTGGTTATAGCAATTCTTACTTGCCAACGATAAGAATTCATTGACAAGTTTACGGCTCTAACCATGAGAAATCAAGAGATATCTAGAATTCGAACGGCAAAAAGTATAGAATTATTTCAAATGATCAGTCTGTAAATTAAATCGGTGCTAGTTGAACAGTGATTTATCTTGTTTAATTTTTAAGAAAAGAAACTGTATGTCCTATGTAACGAGTGATTGAGCTGAGCAACGTGGAATGGGGACCACGGTTACTGATGTGGCAGGTATCCATTGGCTGGTTGAACCGAGGAGACATCTCTGTTACAAAATTGCTTTTTACCGGCAACAAAGTTTTATAAAAGTCCCTCACAATCACAAGGATAGTACTATTCCTATATATTCGTCTTGTATAATGTATTGTTCCGGGTGTTCAAAATTTGTCTTAGGATTCAAATAAATTTAAATTTACGGAAAAAGTTTTGTTTTAGTGAGTAAAATAATTTATAATAAAAATAATTTCATATTCAAAGTTCAAACTTGAAATCTTTAATTAGAAATGAAAAGATACTACCACAGCCGCAGTTGATTTACTATATAATACTCTATATTGGTATTGCTTCTTTTATTTTGATTTACAGTATGTATTACTACGTTGACTGAAAATAAATTTATTGAAATATTTTTTTAAAAAATATAAGTTTAAATATGTCGTGTGGCAGAGTTTGCACTAAAATACTGCTAAATAGGTGTTTGGCCATGCGATTTCAAATCATTGTTTCATAATTTGATTTTAAATCACTTTTTGTTTATGTAATTTAGATATAATTTCAACTTTTCATGCCATGATTTGAAATCTCAAATCATCCAAAAAGTTGTGATTTGGGATTTCAAATCATGATTTCAATTTTTTTTTTAATATAAAACTTGACTCATAAGTTTATATTTTGTAAAAAAAATTCATAATTTAGTAGATATATACCAATTGGTCGACTTTATATTGTATTGGATATAATTGTCCAAGATGAAATTCTTTTTTCACTAGGACTCGATTCTTTCCCTGCAATGACTTAAAATTCTAAAGTAAATAGTAAAAAAAAATTATGTTGGGACTCAACTCCTTAAGCAACGAATAAATAATAGTCAGCACCATTTATGATATTGATACACATGTGATCATTGTCATAGCTTGTCCTGTGTTATAAAAAATTTGCGGGAATGCCAAAGGAGTGATGAAATATTCACGGAATATGAACATGATGATACAGTTGCTAATGATATTGATCAACAACCGGCTCAAAGTAACAATGTAGCTTCATCTTCTCGGTCATCTGATAGGGAAATGTATGCTCGACGTGAAGAGATTGTGCATATCATGTGGATAATTATATTAAAGAGTAGTTACACTACTATTTATGTTCAAATTTTCTTTTTATTGAATTAAAGTTTGATCAATTGATGTTGTATTTTTTAGAAAGACATTCTAGCCACGTATTAATTTTGTTATGAATTATGACTAACTCATTTGGTAAGATTACATAAAAATTAGGAAAGTTTTGATAATTTTCACAACTTGTGAAATTTTATGTCAATAAAAAAAATATAACTTAAGAAATTCAAATTGTATGTCCAAACTTCAGCTTCAAGTTATCAGGATTTCAAATCACTAATTTCAAATTATATACAACGGTCTCCTAAATCTTGTTATTCTCTCTCTTAATCAACTGATCTGATCCCCACACTGTCATTCCAGACTCTTTCCTCGTCACCTTCATTACATTTCAGACCACAATGAACAACACAACTTTAACCTTTTTATCCTACAACAAATTTATTGCTACTAACACTTACAAATAAAAAAAAAATACAGTTTTTTTAAATAATATATATATATATATTATGGTAAAATGATATTTATTCGACTATCTAAAAGTGCATATTTTCACTCTTTTTAGAGAGGATAGAATAATACTGCTCCAACTAATTAAACTTTGATTAACTTGTCTAATATTACGTGGAACATTCTAGGTCTCTAATATTAAGGTCTATTCCTCATAATTCTACTGTTTTCGATTGTAACCAATTAAGGAAGACACACTTTTATCTTTCCTCCCAATTATATTTGATTGTCCAATGTATGTGTAAAAATAAATTAAATGCAACCCAACCCTTGTCTAATTTGTTATGTCCACAAGTTCAAAATGACATCGACACTAGGTCAATCTTTAATGTTAACTACATATTTATCTCAACACTTTAGGTGTAAAATTGTAGTATTACATCATATTAATATAAACGTGGGAAAGCCCCAAGTCAAAAGTTAAATTATGATAATATCCATCAAAAGTTGAACTACCATTTTGCTCTTTAAATTTACTACTATTATTATTTCAATGTTGAGTAGAAAAGAGTAAAAGCATTTTCAAATAAATAGTAATATTCGGTATAATACTAATTATATAATATTTTATATAAATACTACTCAATTAAATATAAATTTATCAGCTAATTTAAAAAAAGTACAAACTGGTGAAACGGTCGCATTAAACGCAGATACAATGTATTAAGAATAACTCAACAATTTCTAATGTTTAGGATTATCAAAAGAATAAAGTATATGTTGTCATAACCCAAGCCTTCTATTTCTTCGACTTCATTGCTCTTTCACTATCATTTATCATATAACATTCTTTAGTTTGTTGCTTCATCTTAATTCTATTATTTTTTTAATCTCAAATTCATCAAGATAGGCATATCAGGAGCAACCAAACTCCTTTAACATCAACGTTATTTGGGGACTTCGTGATCCTTACACGATTTAGAATATAACTGTCACACCATTTTCACTTTTGAAAGAGAATAATCCCCTCGATATTTTTATTAATGAAAATATTTATATACATAATATATAACATGTAATTATAAAAAATAAATTTATTTTTTTCTAATACAAGACTACTACATTTTCCTAATACAAGACTACTATCCTAATTATATATGTACAAGAATTCTAATAATTATGGTAAGTAAATATACAATTTACATGGCCATATACACGGCCAATATACATGTTATCGTGTATATTCTTTCACACCCTCGCAGTCATAGCGGGCGGTTGTCGTACGCTGAAACTGCCCCTAAAATCTTCAAACAAAACTAAGGGAAGACCCTTAGTAAAGATGTCAGTAATTTGGTACCGTAGGAACATGCAAGACACGTACTTGTCCACAAGCTACCTTTTCTCGAACAAAGTGAATATCCATCTCGATATGTTTAGTGCGCTGATGTTAGACCGATTTCCAGAGAGATAGACCGCACTAACATTATCGCAGTAGACCAAGGTAGCTTTCTGAATAGGAAAGTGAAGCTCTAATAAGAGATTACGCAGCCAACATGACTCAGACACCACATTGGCTACCCTTCGATACCCGGCCTCCGCACTGGATCGCGATAAAGTAGAATGGCGTTTAGCCAACCAAGTTATCACCAAAACATACAATAACCAGATGTCGAACGTCTGTTATCCGGACATCCACCCCAATCAGCATCTCTATAAGACATGAGAGTAGATACAAAGGATGGATATAAGTGCAAACCATAATCAAGAGTACCCTGAATGTAACACACAATGCATTTGAGAGCGTACGTGTGTTCGTCCCTCGGATCATGCATAAATAAACACACCTGCTGCACTGCATAAGTAATATCGGGTCTCGTGAATGTAAGATACTGAAGAGCCCCTGCAAGACTACGATAGTGGGAGGGATCCTCGTAAGGTGTGCTAGAATTAGCACTCAACTTCGGTTTAGTATCAACTGAAGTAGGACATGACTTACAGGATGACATGACAACTCGCTCAATAATCTCAGCTGCATACTTTCTTTGGGATAGAAATAGACCACTTGCATGACGAGTTACAACTATACCCAAAAAATAACTCAAAGGCCCCAAGTCTTTCATAACAAATTCGGAACTGAGAAGAGACATGATATACTTGAAGTAATTTATCCGAAAAGGCAGTCTATATAATATCATCCACATATAACGGAATGTATGCCAGAGAAGTACCACAACGATAGATAAATAGAAAATGATCAAATCTGCTGTGAGAAAATCCAATACTAGACACATAATCTGCAAACCTTTTGTATCAAGCCCGATGGGCCTATTTTAGCCCATACAAGGACTTCCTCAGCAAACAGACACGGTGAGGATGATTGGGGTCCCTGAAACCCAAGCGTTGATGCATGTATATTGTTTCCTTGAGATCACCATATAAGAAAAGCATTTTTCACATCCAGCTGATGAATGGGCCATGCTTTCGAGAAAGCCAAACTGAGAACAATGCGAATGATTGCCGGTTTGACCACAGACTAAATGTCTCCATAATCTACGCCAACCTGTTGAGTTTTACCATCACCTACAAAATGGGCCTTATGCCTGTCAAAACAACCATCAGATTTTTCCTTATGAGTAAAAATCCACATAGAATGTATAACATTGACACCAGGCGGACGGGGCACCAACTCCCACATCTTATTTTCAATAAGAGCATTATATTCATCATCTATGGTTATTTTCCAATTCGGGTCATGAAGGGCAGACACTGGGTTGCATGGTAGGGGTGATTTAGTGACATTAGAATTAAGATTAAAATATCTTTTTAGGTTAAAGATACCCCATTGGCTACGAGTAACGGGCCCTTGACTCAGAATAGAAATGGACCGGACCTGGGTCGGTGTAGGGATGTTAGGGGATTGACCAGCAGGCAGTGGGCCTGTTGGCCGATGGACTGGACTGACGAAGGACGTAGAAATTGGGCCAACATATAGTGGGCATGCTGGCCGAGACGTTGGACGTGGATGGAGAATTGTTGGGCCAGCAGGCAGTGGGCATGCTGGTCGAGAAACTAGAACCGGACAGGGGACATTTGGGCCAGCAGGCAGCCTGCTGGCATAACTGGGTCATGGGGATGCTGGGCCAAAGGGTGAATGATATACGGTGAGATCTCATCATCCAAAAAAAAATTATAAGAACTAGACACAGAATTATACAATTTAGCAAACAAAAATTGGTTTAATAAAAAATGACATGGCGACTAATTATGATTTTATTAGAAGATAAATCAAAATATTTATAACCACGATGATTAGACTGTTAATCCAAAAAAACACAAGCAATGGAACGAGCTTGAAGTTTGTTAATTGTAGTGGATGGGAATAGAGGATAGCATAAACACCCAAATACCATAAGATGAGAATATGAAGGATCCGTATGATAAAGAATTTGGAGTGGAGATTGGTATGGTAGTCCTTTGTTCGGGAGTATGTTAAGAAGGTAAGTAGCTATTTCTAATGCATGATGCCAAATTAAGGTGGTAATGAAGCATTGGCAAGTAATGTCAGAACAATATTATTAATATTGTGTATTTTTCTCTCATCTTTTCCATTTTGGGAGGACGTATGAGGACAAGAAAATCGAAAAGATATACAATGAACACTACAAAATTCCCTAAATGGCCCATTATCAAATTCCTTTCCATTATCACATTGAATATTTTTAATTTCCCATTCAAATTGGGTACAGATGAATGCTCTAAAAGATAGGAATGTGAAATAAACTTGAGACTTTTTAGACAACGAAAAGGTCCACAAAAAATTAGAATAATCATTCAAAAGTAGCATATAATAACGATGGCCCACAGAGCTCAAAACAGGAGATGTCTACAAATCACTATGAATAATATCAAATGACATTAAAGTACTAGAATTAGACGCTACAAACGGTAATCTAACATATTTTCCAAGCCGACAAGAAGGACAAATATTAGTGCTACGCATACTATTACACTCAATAAAATTATAATTTTTAAGAGAGGAAAGAACAGACGCTCCCGGATGACCCAAACATGCATGCCACAAGGAAGGTGCTAAAGCGGCAAACGTCGACGGTGTGGCTTGATTAGTGGTAGTGGTGGTGGAGATGGGATAGAGCTCGCCCCGACTATTACATCTCATTAGAGGTATCTCCATCATGAAATCCTTAACAGAAAATCCAAAGGGTCAAAGTCAACAGAAACTCAATTATCAGTTGTAAATTTACGAACAGACACCAAATTTTTAATTAAGTGAAGAGCATGAAGGACATTTTTCAAGGCTAAAGGTGGGTTCGGGGGAGATAAATTTGTGTGACCATAACCACGAATTGGAATTGAATTACCATTACCAATAATGATGCTACGATTATTGCTCAAACTGAAATAAGACGAGAGATTACCTGGTGCGGACGTCATGTGAGAAGTAGCACCGGTGTCCATGTACCAATTTGCATTCGGATGATTTAATCCAAGTGTATGCATCACTGCCTCGATATCCATGGGAGTCAGGGCCGGTGTTGGGCCCACAATAGCGAAGGATTACTGTGGCCGAGGCCCAACTCGCTGCTGGAAAGCCTGGAAATTGTGGCGTGGGCCAGTGCACAGTGGCCAGCCCCACGGCCACTGTGCACTGGCCCAAGGCTGCGACCAGTGGTGCTGCGGCCCAACCGGTTGGCCACTGCCACCACGTCCTCCTCCACTGCCATGCCGCCACCGCTGCGGCTGTCTCCACCGCCGCCACCGCCGTAGGTTTTGCCACCATTTTTATGATTTTGGCCCTTTTTGCCGCCACCATTGTTACGGTTTTAGCTAGAATTGTCCGAGAATGAGTGAGTGTCATCGGTGTCGCATGACTGGCCACCATCATGGCAGAATTGGCTTCGGTTGCCGCCTTTTTAGCCAAGCCTGCTTTTTCTAAGGTGAGCATGGAACGTGCTTGGTAGAACAGCGAGAGAGGATTACTTTGACGAAGAAGCATCCCAACGCCATTATAAGCCTCGGAGAGGCCTGCAACCATCTGAATAACAAGACGATCATTTGTGACGGGCGCGCCAACGTTCTTGAGTTGATCCGACAAATCCTTAAGCCTTTGACAATAGGCTGAGGCATTCAGAAAATCCTCCATGTTGATGTGGGAGAATTCATGCTCAAGGGTCACGGCACGAGAAATTTTGTTATCCTGAAATATATCACGCAACTTATTCCAAACTTCCATTGTCGTGGCGTCGGGTTCAATAATCGTCTGCAAGAGGTCCGTAGAGATGGTGAAATAAATTCACTGGAGTATTGTAGCATCAAGAGTTGCCCACAACTCTATTTCCTCATCGGTGGTAGGCACCTTCTCCTTGCCTTTTTCCGGTGGGATGATGTGATGGAGGACTCGATTAGACCGTGCGTGAATTTTAAATAGTTCTATCCACGTCACGTAATGGACGTTTTCCATCAAGAACAATAGGGATGTTGTTCTTGATATTGGAGACTGCAAGGGCATGATGAAATGTGTTATTTGTGGCAGACATGATGAAAGAACAAGAGGAAAATTAGGGATTCAAAAAAAAAATTGAAGGGAGGGGGGTATGGACGGACGAAGAGGGAGTTATGGCGGCGGAAGCAAAATTTTTGAGAAGGAAAAAATTTGCCCTAGACTTCTGAAACCATGAAAGGGAATAATCCCCTCGATTATTTTCATTAATGAAAAAGTTTATATACATGATATATAATATGTAATTATGGAAAATAAATCTACATTTTCCTAATACAAGACTACTACATTTTTCTAATACAAGACTACTACCCTAATTATACATGTACAAAAATTCTAATAATTTTGATAAGTAAATATACATGTCCATATTGATTTCTTGGGTACGTTTCTCTCTTTCAAAAGCTCTTTTTTCAATTATGTTTGGTAGTATTTTCTTGATAGATTTATATCTTGCTCCATTATTATGTCTGAGTTTACTGTCGGAGCAATACATATGAAAAGAGGACAATTTCATATCCATAGTGCATTATTCAACCTAAACTTGTATTTTTCCTGTATTATTTGATGGTTTGCAACAATGTTAACTTTTGTATTTTTTTAATTTAAGTTTATAATTGATATTCAAATGCTTTTAGAGTGTGACTGTATCTTAGCAATTCATAACTATTTTTGTATACATTATGTAAAATCGATATGGTTACACGTGAAACACACTTAATCAGAAACTAGTAAGTTAAAATGATTGTTTAATATCAAAATACAACAATTACTATTACATTTCATTTTCAAACAAGTTAAAGTCGATCATATGAATTTTCACTCTTCGTTTAAGCTCACTTTATATCATCATTAAAATATTAACACGGCAATCGAACTTGCACACTCAACCTCATTTTAAATATCCTTGACCGTTGGGTCGCGCGCTCAACCTCAATTTAAATATCGTTTTTGTTGGGTCGCACACTCAATCTCATTTTAAATACCTTTAAAAAAGAATCGACTTCATTCAATCTTTGAATTAAAGAACGGCGTTTAGCCCGTTGTGTTGCGCGCTTAACCTCATTTTAAATTTGGTCACTGGGTCGCGCGCTCAACCTCATTTTAAATACCTTTTCGTTGGGTCGCGCGCTCAATCTCATTTTAAATACCTTTAAAAAGGAATCGATTTCATTCAATCTTTGATTCAAAGAACTGCGCTTAGCCCGTTGTGTTGCACGCTCAAACTAATTTTAAATACTTTGGCTGTTGTGTCACGCGCTCAACCTCATTTTAAATACCTTTTTCATTGGGTCGCACACTCAATCTCATTTTAAATACCGTTAAAAATTCGATTTCATTCAATTTTTTATTCAAAGAATTGCGCTTAGCCCATTGTGTCGTGTGCTCAACCTCATTTTTTAATACCCTTAGTCGTTGGATCGCCTCTCTCACCTATAAATTCATCATGAATTAACATGTTTTATTATAATTGCATGTCTATCACAATGCTCCTTCTTTATTCGGGCTGAGATCGGCTATATAGTTAAATTCATTCTAGTGGAGTTATTATTTAATACTAACTATTTTTATATACATTATGTAAAATCGATTTTTAACTCTAGAGTGTAAGTGTATCTTAGCAATTCATAACTATTTTTATATACATTATGTAAAATCGATATGGTTTACACGTGAAATGCACGTGATTAGAAACTAGTAAGTTAAAATGACTGTTTAATACCAAAATACAACAATTACTACTACATTTCATCTTCAAAGAAGTGAAAGTCGATCATATGAATTTTCATTTTTCATTTAAGCTCACTTCATATCATCATTAAAATATTAACACGACAATCGACCTTGCACACTTAACCTCATTTTAAATACCCTTGATCGTTGGGTCGTGCACTCAATCTCATTTTAAATACCTTTGGCCGTTGGGTCGCACTTAACCTCATTTAAATACCTTTTTCGTTTCGCACACTCAATCTCATTTTAAATACTTTAAAAAAGAATTGACTTCATTTAATCTTTGATTCAAAGAAATGCGCTTAGCCGGTTGTGTCGTACACTCGACCTCATTTTAAATACCCTTAGCCGTTGGATCGCCTCTCACATGTGAATTCTATCATGAATTAACAAGTTTTATTATAATTGCAAATCTATCACAATACTCCTCCTTTATTCGGTCTCGATATCGGCCATATGAATAAATTCACTCTAGTAGAGTTATTATTTAATACTAAAATCATTGTAGATAAACTTATAATAATAACATGGAGTATCAATTATTATCCTACTTCATTAGATAGGTAAACATTTATTTCAACAATATCACCGTCTATATTAAATAACGGTTAATACTTACATTAAATAACGGTTAAAACTTACATTAGCCTAATCAATTAATTAATAAATCTAAAAGAGCAGTCAAAGTTTTTTTTGGAATATAGAGTGTAAACACATAATACAGTCTTGTCAGGCCTGTAACAAACTTTATCTCCTCAATTATTATATCCCTCCAAAAACACACACAAAACACAAATTATCATCATTATATATAGACATATAAACCAGTACGTATACACACACACACATTATATCATCAGTGATATTCTTGTATAAACACTTTTGGGAGCGTATTTCTCGTGAGTAGTAATGCTTTATAGAGTGGCAGCCTATTACCTATACCACCACACTATACTATACTAAACTCACCTGCTGTCTGAACACACCCCCACCTGGGACCATCCCCATTTTCTTGTTCTTTTAATTAATCTATAAATATAAAAGTATATAAAAATAAAAAAAAACCATTTTCTTGAAAATGATGTGGGAGTCACCGGAATCTTCTTCTGCGGCGGCCGGAGGTGGTGGTGGTGGTGGGAGGAGGAAGCCATCATGGAGGGAAAGAGAGAATAATAGGAGAAGAGAAAGGAGGAGAAGGGCAATAGCAGGTAAGATATATACTGGATTAAGAGCACAAGGGAACTATAATCTACCTAAACATTGTGATAATAATGAGGTACTTAAGGCTCTTTGTGCTGAAGCTGGATGGATTGTTGAACCTGATGGCACTACTTATCGCAAGGTAAACAATATTTTATTTGCTTTTTGTAAATTGATGTATGGTCTTTTGATTCGAGGTCTATCGGAAATAATCTCTCTAACCCTCAAAGATAGAGTTAAGGTCTGTGCACATCATACCCTCTTCAGACGCCACTTGTGTGATTACCCGGGAATGTTGTTGCTGTAAATTGATGTATGTGTTTTGTAGTTTTTGTCTTACTTGTTGCTTATTTGAATTAATGGGGTGATGGGTTTTTGCTTGGATTTTGGTTAGATCTATAGATTTGTAAAATGGTGTTGCTGAATTTGGATCAAGATTATGTTTTTTTGTCTAATTTAAGTGGATTTTTGACTGTTTTAAGGGTTTCTGATCTGGGATTTTAGTATGAGCAGCTTCTAATTTTCTTATTAAGTTGCTACTCAGCTGGATTTGTTTAACTCCTTTTTTTTTTCATAGACTACTAATCTGTTTATGTTCTTATTTCTGGAATATTGGTATGAACCTATAAAGTTAATTGGTCAGAAAATGAAGTTGTTTCTGAAATAGAAGAAAGAGGGGCAAAAAAGGAAGAATTTACCTTGAGAATTGATTGTTCTTGATATAGAAATGGATAAGCCATGGCCCTTTATTTTGGGTGTCTAAGGTGGGGTTTGATGATGCATTTGGTTGAGGTTATTTCTTATTTATGAAATACTTTGCAAGATTCCAAGTTGAAATATGTTGAAGTTATTATCTCAAATTACAGAGCATTCTATACAGCAAATTGGTCTTTGAAACTCAAATTCATGGAACTTCTGCGTTGATGCCTTTTGGTTTATCTATCTTAAATGTGTGACTCGTGGTCTTGAACATATAATCAGAGGTCTCAGGTTTGAGCCCTGGATATGAAAAAGAATTCCTTGACATTACATTGAGATTAATAATATTTTGAAAGTTCTTTTGAAGAAAAAAATCTTGTATGTTCAGAGTTTGATTGATTTTTTTTCTTTTGCTGTGTTTCAGGGATGCAGGCCAACTCCAATGGAGATTGGAGGAAGAACTTCAGCCAACATTACTCCAAGTTCTTCACGACATCCAAGTCCCCCGTCTTCATACTTTGCTAGCCCAATTCCATCTTACCAACCCAGTCCAACGTCCTCGTCTTTCCCTAGTCCATCACATGGCGATGCTAATATGCCCCCACACCCGTTTGCATTTCTCCATAGTTCCATTCCTTCGTCGCTACCACCTTTACGAATATCAAACAGTGCCCCTGTAACGCCACCTCTTTCATCTCCAACTAGACTCCCTAAGCAAACGTTTAATCTCGAGACTTTTGCCAGAGAATCGATGTCTGCTTTGAATATCCCTTTCTTTGCTGCTTCAGCCCCAACTAGCCCAACTCGAGGTCAGCGATTCACTCCTGCAACTATACCAGAATGCGATGAATCCGATACGTCCACTATTGATTCTGGCCAGTGGATGAGCTTTCAAAAGTATGGAGCCAATGGGGTCCCGATGTCTCCAACTTTTAATCTTATTAAGCCTGCAGCTCAGAGAATTCCTTCTAATGATATGATCATCGACAAGGGTAAGAGCATGGAGTTTGACTTTGAGAATGTATCAGTGAAGGCGGCATGGGAAGGAGAAAAGATTCATGAGGTTGGTTTAGATGACTTGGAGCTCACACTCGGAAATGGGAGTGCTCGGATGTGATTTTCTTGATTAAAAGAACTGCTTCGCGTGGATACCTATTTCTGCTACAGAGATGAAGTTGTCCAAATGTAGATCGTGCATGTAATGCATCTTAGGATGGATTTGATGTTCTTCGTTGCTGTTGCTGTTGCTGTTTACCTTATATTCAAATATTTTTTTCCCATTTTCCTTTAGTCTGTGGAGACTCAAGTTTTTTGGGTCTTGTCACAAGCATTTAGGTGTAGATAGTTGGTGGTTTCTATCTCCTTGTGGCTGAGAATTGTTTTTTCTCCACAAACCTGAACTGTCCACAATTTTTTTCTTGATTATAGTAGATCCTGTCGTTGCTGTGAAAAATGGATTCTTCTTTTATGATCTAGCTTCAGTTTGAAATCAATGGATGTGCTATTCTTTAGTCTCTTTGATGCTTTATGTCCAGATTTTAACATACTAAGTGAATGAAAGTCCATACACAACCTGTTTTCTCCACAACACTGCTAGTTGTCTTTGTCTCTGAGTTCTATATTTTCTTTTCATTGGAGAAGGTACTTTGCTTGTCTTAGTTGGCCTATAGAATGATGGAAGGGCTATGCAAATCTTGGCTATACCATGTTAATTTTATCATAGGAGAGTGAGGGATAGCCCTCGGAAGAGTGAGGAAAAAGAGGGGATATCTCTCCAGCTCGATTAGATTGAGGGAAAGGGGGGATATTCTTCGGCCCAAATCATCTAATTCACTCTAATAGACATGCATGATTCTGTAATAGAAACTACTTCATCACTTTCGTGTGAAAATATCCTTCTAACGTATGAGTTGGTCCAATTGTCATGTCTCTATAGGGATGGTTATGTCAAGTCGTTGGAAGTCTTTGACCATCAAATCAAATCAGAATTCTTGAATTGTTTTTGTTCCTCTTATGGCCCCATTAGTATTAATAATCATGGCATGTTCATGCACACGTTTGTTATCAACACAAGCACAGACAAACAAGAAAAAGATTAAACAAATGGTGTTTAACCGATTTAATGTACAAGACCACGACTTGATGTCTGGATGTGGGGTTCTGTACTACTTTATTACACATGTTCCTCTACAGTTGCCTTATCATATTTTTTTTTGTTATCCAGCTTCCCGGCTTACGCCAGATTATTCCTGAAAATAGTAGTCCAGAATTTGAGAAGAGAGCAAATTATCAAATTTTTTTTTTACAAAGATCATTATTTTTTCTCATATGCGGCTATTGTCACATGTCTTGCTTATCCTTTTGCCCGCGGGGCAGAGTTAGAGATGTAGCTACAAATTCGGCAAAATTCAATAGATTTAGCCAAATCTTTGTATAAATGTTATGAATCACTGAATATATAAAAATAATTTATTCAGAATTCAATAAATTATCTTTTGTAGAAGTTAGAACCACAAATTCAAAATTATGGATCCGCCTGTATTGGTCCCTATTTAGCAATATCTAGTTACAAGACATACAATATTCTCAAACACGTGGTTATGTCAAACAGTTTTGAAACAACACCAATTATGGGTTTTACATGTATATGTGGCTATGTGCATAGCTGATGGATTTTATTGTAGACAAACAGGTAGACATTGCCAACGGTCCAACAGGGTCCAGCATTAGTAAATTGGTAAGCAAAAATGGGAAGGTTTGTAAAAGAAAAGGACAAATGTGTTCATGTACTATCTGAAACTGAGCGACTTCACCCTCAGTTAAGCTTTTGGTCTAATATTAGCTCCTCCGTTAGGAAAGTTTCATTTGCACCTCGACCCTTACAGAGCTTCAATCTGAGGTTAAAATTTTATATCACAGTCAAAAGTTGAAGGCTAAACTCGGACCTTTTTTATCAAAGGATATGGACACATGAAGTCTGTCCATCAGCGCAGAAGCTCCATAATGACAAGGGTGTACAAGAGATTTGCTAACGGCAAGGATATGAATGACCAAAAGTGTAATGGAGTGCAAAATTGAACAATTTCATATAGTACAAGAGCAAATTTGGACCTTTTCCCCAAGAAAAAAGAAAACAACCAGTATCATCAAATATTAGCAATTAGCAGACACCATAGTATATAGATACAAGTACAACCTTCAATCTCTTCATACATGACAAATACAAAAGTTAGAAAGTTACTAAATACACATCTGGAAAAGCTGAAAAGACTATCAATCAAAGTAACACTCTTGTAATTAGAATCCTGTTGGTTAAAGGTATGTCAACACTATCAATACAAATCCACAGAGGATATCAGCTATGTCAAACTCAAATGGTCATGACTCGTATGTGTTGTTCTCAGCAGGGTCCCGGCCTTGTGTATCTGTCTTTACTAACTTCGTTTGTGAATGCTCTTTGACATTATTGTTGTTACATTCATTGTATCTGAAGCATGTAATGAGATGATCATTAAATATCCCTGCCACTTGCATGAATGAATACATAACTGTTGGTCCCACGCAAACGAAACCCCTTTTCAGCAGGTCCTTGCTCATAAGTTCTGATTTTGGTGTTTTAACCGGTACTTGACGTGCGTAACGAAATCCACTTTTTATTGGCTTGTGATTTACAAAACGCCAGCAGTAGTTGCTAAAGGACCCAAATTCCTGCTGAATCTGCAACACATGTAGATATTTGAGAGCAACATCAGTGATTATGCACCAGATAGGCGACAGGTTAAAGAAAAGTTAAGTTCATACAAAGATATTTCACTATTTGTTTTAGGAGGTATACACCCCTAGGATGCGTTTGGTACGGAGGAAAACATTTTCTTTTTCAGTTTTTCCATGTTTGGTTGGTTTGGAAAACATTTTCTCTAGGAAAATAAGTTCCTTAATAAATGAGGAAAGTGGAAGTAGGAAAAAAAAGTTCCACGAGTATCATTCCACGTTGATTGTCTCCTCTCCACCCCAACACATCTCACCCTGACCCCACCTTCATAGCTCCCATCCCCACCACCCCCACACTCCTACCCCCCACCCCAGCCCCACTGCCCATATTGTTAGCGAACATATGATTTAGAGATAATATTTTCTGTTTACATACCAAACACAAGAAAATAGGTAAGAAATCTACTTATTTTCTAGGAATTTTTTTCCGAAAAAAACATTTTCCGCGGAAATCATTTTCCTTTACACCAAACACCCCCCTAAAGTTATCCATTTACTTTAGGTGTGTCTTTGGACAATATAGTAAAATTTGAATTAGTTGTTCTTTATAAGTCTAAAAAATATTATTCACTTGATTCAAGATTTGAAGCAACTCAAAGAAACCGTCTATATTTGACAGAGCGAAGCGGTTTTGGAACAGTTTTGCAATTTCAGGTCTAAGGTACGCGATAAGAGTTTGTTTTACCTTCTGGAAATGCTTTGCATTCTCTACAATTGCACGAATCTTTGGTTCAGATAGCAATGAATTTCCACTTTCTGTTAGCGAGCGCAACCTCTTTTCATTAACATTGGCAAGAGATGCTGGATCAAAGTTGTCAAACAACTTCCTGCAAGATACAATCATAATTAATTCTTAAACTTAGGACATAAGAAATCTACTTCTGAAGCTTTTAGATATGAGCTTAAATAGTGGACCTGAATATGTGTCTCCTATTAAGAATTGCAGGCCATGTCATTTCTGCCAATGCTTGTGATAAGGCAAGTAGTTCATATAGCTTTGTGTCATCGTAAACTGGGTTTCCCCATTCTTCGTCATGGAATGAAATATACAGAGGTTCTGCAAAAATGAATAACGGAGTTAGGTCAATGAAGGTTGATTAATTATTCCTTTCTCCTGATGGAGGGCGGAATTTGTTGCAATGAAATTCTCTATTTAAAAATTACTGCAATAGCATCTCAGCGAAACTAGTGGTCATGATACAATAATTTTGCAGTCTTAAATGTTTTGGTCATTATTTCTTGATTCTCCATTTTATAAAGTTAGACAATTTCAAGTATTCACCAATTAGCTCCATTAAGCTTCTAGTGCTTGCTTGCAGAAGAAAAGTGTGAATTAAGTAGATGAATTAACAGCTACAATCATCATTGAAGTGGAAAGTCTTATTAAAAAAAAACTGAAGATTTCATCTATCCAACAACAACATACCCAATGTGTGTACGCAGACCTTACCTCTACATTGGGAGGCAGAGAGGCTGTTTCCGATAGACCCTCGGCTAAGATATGATCTATCCATTGTATGGAAAAAAAAATCAGAGAAGAAATTGTTTCCAGTTATTATTAAATGGCTAAAAACTACCGGAAAAAAACTTGATGTCTTACTAGATTCCCTAATTCATTAGGTTGAGAGCTGTCAATCTCCAAGCTCGAAAATTGCAGTACATAGATAGGCACACTTCTACTGGTTTATGATTTCAACCCATGTAGGGTTTTCAACAACAACAACATACCCAGTGTAATCCCACAAATGGGGTTTGGGGAGGGTAGAATGTATGCAGACCTTACCCCTACCTTGGAAGGTAGAGAGGCTGCTTCCGGTAGACCCCCGGCTCAAACAAAAGCAAACCAAAGCAGTCATAGAGCGAAGTACATTCTTTGGTCTCCTTTTAAGATTAAACAACAAGAAAATTAGAAGAAGATGACAATAAGAAAACAATCCTTCAACTTCTAATATATCAAGAAAATAGGAATGCTGGGAAATTTGCCGTGATAACATAAAACTGACATGCACATCCAAAACATTCAAAGTGAAACTGTGGTTCAGAACTTTTGAACAGATATGAGATGTTTGTTGTGAAAAAATCCAATTCCAACAAATTCTTATAGCAGCATCATTTTATTGCCAAATTGGAAGAGTAGCCTAGATGGATAATACAATGTTACTCCATAAAAAAGGGCAGCCCGGTGCACTAAGCTCCCGCTATGCGTGGGGTCCGGGGAAGGGCCGGACCACAAGGGTCTATTGTACGCAGCCTTACCTTGCATTTCTGCAAGAGCTGTTTCCAAGGCTTGAACCCATGACCTCCTGGTCACATGGCAACAACTTTACCAGTTACTCCAAGGCTCCCCTTCAACAATGTTACTCCATAGTGCCATTAAAGGCAAAGCACCTTCACCTCTAATAAGGGAAATAACACTAAACCTTCTAAGTCATAGACATGTCATACACAAACTTCCTCGACCTTCTGATTCTATATTTTAAATGTGGTAAAACTCCCTCCTACCAGGAGTCAATATCACCTTTTTCACACTTTTCAATGTTAGGATGCTCGAGCAATTTATTTGTAAATAGGTCGTATGTTGTCTTTCGTTTTCAGCTTTTATATTGCTCTTAATCACTATCAGTTTGAAAGAACACACTAACTCATGTTGTGGTTAATGCCTCTTATAGCAGAAAGTTAGTGGGAGAAATTTGCAAATCAAATAAACTAGAGGGTCATCATTGCAGATAACCTAGGAATTGCTGATGCTTGAGTCCAAAAAATATAAGCCAAGGCTAGAAGATGAAATCACGAACAAGCCTCAAGAACATAGTAATACTACTAGAACCTATCTACCAAAAACTAAACACACAAGATAAAAAGCAGAACATGGATTTTCTCAACTCTATGTGTGTGGAATAAGGCTGCTATTTTCCTTCCAAAAGGAAATGATATGTTACATTATGAAAGCCCAAATTTTTAATTTTTGCTCAGTTCACAATATTTCTATAAAGAAAATGGACTTTGAGGCTAATTTAACTGCCAAAGGTTGGTTGATTGGGGAGGATTGCCCAAGGTCATGTACTTAACAATATGGGATTCTAACACCTCCTCGCACACCCAAGCCCGGACATATAGAGCATTAAGTGATATAACATAGTTGGTCAAAATATTAGAAAGCCCAACACTAATGGGTCTACCTCTAATACCACATAGGAAATTGGACTGAGGGATCCACATCGTTATCCAGGATAATACTTTTTCTCACGAAGGTAAAACATGCAGGATAAACTTGTACATGTTACATCTAGTTTTGTTGATGAAGAAAGTATTAGACTAAAAGATCCTCCATTCCAGACCCTTAGGCCTTAACAAGTAAAAAAGTAAAGATGTAAATTAATCCTCTCAAATGGAATGCACTATTATTTGAACATACACTTGTCATTTGTCAGTGAAGGAGTGGCCTAGATTCTGCTCGTTCCACTTGTCGGATTACACTGGGTATGTTGTTTTTGTTGTTGGATGTTAGCTAACAAAAGAGTTGCATTTTGCATTAAGAAACCCAGTGATCAGATCATCAAGTTCCTTTTGTTCACTATGGAACTGTTGGAGTTAGTCCCCGACCCCCATTGACCTTTCAAATAATATCAATCAACCACGCCTCAATCTCAAAGCAGTTAAGAGTCCATTATACAAATATTTTGAAATATTTTGCTATATTCCGGTCCATTTTATTCCGATACAAAATAGTTCGCCTTGTTTCCTCTTCTCATATTCTTCTTATTTAGTAGTATTATTTATTTTTCGCATAGAATCTTATTCTTCAAATTTTACTACTACCTGTTGCTTTATTTATCTTAATTATTTTTCTTTCGATCCTATTTTTATTACACTTCTTTTGAGCCGACGGTCTATCAGAAATAAGTTCTCTACCTTTGTGAGGTATAAGGTTTGCGTAGATCCTACCCTTCGCAAACCCCACTACCCTCCTCAAACCCTACTTATAGGATTACACTGGGTATGTTGTTGTACTAAATAATTCGCCTTCTAAATCTCCCGATTATCCCTTACACGTCCCAATATCTTACATTCACACACTATGAATAGATACCAACTAGCAAACCGTCCTCATTAAACTTTGAGCCATCGTGTTATGTACTCCCTCCGTTCACTTTTACTTGCAGGGGCATATGTAGCTTTAAACGTAACTTTCGACGTGGAGCATAAATTTATGTGTATAAATTTATTAAAATTGCAATAAATAGTAGACATGAACCCATAAGTTTATACTACAATGGGTTCAACTAAGAATTTTAAAAATTTAAACCCCTAAAATTTAAATTCTGAATCCACCTCTGTTTACTTGTCCACTTTATTAAAAATAAATTTTCACTTTTACTTGTCCACTTTAAAATATCAAGAAAAGACAAACTTTTTTTCTTGTTTTACCCTTAACATTAATCATTAATTTCCAAATCATTTTTTAAGTCTATTGAAACTATACACTAATTAATATGGGTATTATGATAAAATACATATTCATTTATCGGTTTTTAAGGATGTGCAAAATCAAAAGTGGACAAGTAAAAGTGAACGGATGGAGTAATATTCATTATAAACTCAGGGAGTGGAGCTACAAGCATGTCTACATCTACAAAAATAATTTATCACTTAATATGTGTAAATAATTTATCTAGAACCCAATAAATTATACATTGTAGAACCCGTAAACTTAAGATCCTAGCTCCACATCTAAACAATAAACTTGTAATTTAGTTTCACAGGCTGCAATTGAACACAATTCATTAAACTCAAACTCGAGAACACGTAAAATGTTCATTTTTGCAATTCTCTTACACACATACACAACGAGAAATGTGGTTAAAACTTAAAACTTACCCGAGTTGGGTGTTATCCAATCACAACGTTTGACGGGAACTGAAACCACTAAAGACAAAGTATCAACTCTATGAGGAACAACTTTAGCAGGTTTTTTCGTCATTTCAACTCTTCTCTTTGAATTCACAATTTTCTTAATTGACGTGTCAGACGAGGAGCTATCAACCGATCCGTTGCGCGGCAAGGGCAAAATTGTCTTTATCGGTTCCTTCTTCCTTTTCTGTTTTTCTAAATCTCTGACCCGGTTCCCACCCGGTCCGAGTATTTTCCGGAGCTCCGGTGACGACGACATTATGAAAAAATGGAGTATGAAGAGAGACAAGTAGTTGGGAGAAACGAAGAAAACGACTGAATAACGGACGAGTTTTTTTTGAGGTTTTATAAAACGGAAACTGTTTGGAATTTTAACGTGTCTGTTGCTCTTTACCCTTTTGGGGCTTTGGACGGAAATGTATGTCCCCATTTTGCCACTTTTTAAATTTTATGTTTTAGGTAGTCATTCATTTTCTAAACTAGTTAGAGTATAATAATTAATTTAAAATTTTAAAGTATTACTCTCTCTGTCCCAATTTATATGTCATCATTTGACTTGGCACGAAATTTAAGAAAAAAAAGAAAACTTTTGAAATGTGTGGTTCAAAATAAGTTTTATATAAATGTATGAATGTAAATCATCTTATAAAGTTAAATTGTTATTCTTTTTTTGACAGACAAAAAAGAAAATGATGTCACGTAAATTGAGACAGTGGGAGTATTAAGGATAAGTTTAATAGAATAAGCACTTAAATTAATAGAAGAATGCAAAATGCAAAATGCAAAATGAACAAGTAAATTAAAGAACAAGAAGGGAGTAGTATATTTAAAATTTTCAAATCCTGACTTCTAAAGAAATTTGAATGACTAAGAAAAAATAAAAGGATTATTCAGAATTAAACTCACACTTATTATGTGAAATATTTGTACACAAAACTATAAGTTTTTATGATAAATTTATCTTTACTTTTTGCACTTCGCATTTTCTTTCTCTTTTATTTTCATTTTAAAACGAACTATTTTAAATAATAAACATCATGCGATTAACTCATAAAATTGCAATATGTAAAATCAAGTTCGAATTAACCAAGATGCACTCTATTTTGTGACTAAATTAAAAAAAAAACTCATATTATTCTATGGAGATCAATTTCTAAAATCAGTTATATTCTTGATTGATTAAACCATATAATATAAATAGAAAAAGGTTAAAGTGTGAGGAGGGTACACTTGGAATTGCAAAGCTTGGAAGGAACAAATTAGGCTGAAGGAAGCAGTTGAAGTCTCGTCTTATTCAGGCAAAGAGTCGCATTCAGTTGGTTTCAAAAGTGGGAGTTGGTTAAAAGAGCATTTCCTTACCGTTACGGAAAGAATCAAAAGCCCACCACAAAATATGGGGACCAATTTGCGCCCAAATGACTCGATCACCATTAGGCCCATTTGAACGGGTAATCCTAACTGGGGCTGCCTACTGGTAAGTTGGCTGGTTGTAGCTAGGGGCGTACAAAAATCAGTTTAACCGATAAAGTGAATTAATAAAAACGCTATCGATTTGGCGATATCAGATTATTGGGTTAACGGTTAGCAAACGATTTTGTAAAAAAAATTATTGGGTTATCGGTTCGGTTTTCGATTTTAAGAATTTAGTTAATAGTTAAACCGATAACCCAATAAGCTTATATTAAAATTATTTTTTATCCCTAATTATATGATAGTAGCTTTAAATTTTAGTTTTTAAATAAAAACTCTATCTCTAAATTCTTATTGTAGGCACGCTTATTCTCTCAATTCTCAATTCACTTATCATTTGTATTTTCACTGTTTAGAATGCATTAAACAATTTGAAAGTTCATTATCATTTGATGATTTTGCTATTTGATTGCTACGGTGCATTTTATAATTTTTGTCTTATAATTTGTGTAGACTTTTATGTATGAAGGCAGTGTATATACGAATAAATGAAAATAAGAGAGCAAAAAATTTAGGGGAGCATTTTCTTATTGGTTAAACCAAAAATTTATAAACCGAAAACAAATAACGAATATCTTGTCGGTTTGGTTATTGATTTTGTGTATTTACAAACCGAAAACCAATAAACCAAACCGATAATACATAAAACTGAATCGACCACTAAGCACCCCTAGTTGTAGCCCTATAACTCACTCACCTTTTTAGGCCTTCATTTTTTTCATCAAGATTAAGACATTTAAATCGGAATACACATCTGAATAATTAAGATGTCTCTAGATCTAAATACTGAATGATTAAGACTGTTTGATTTTCAATAGTTGAATATGCATCATATATTTATTTACAAATAAATATACAATTCAAATAAAAAAATTAAATATTAGAAAAAATATAAATATAATAAAATAAAATTATTATATGATGAAAAATGAAACATTTATATCCGCTAGTGATGATGAGGATGATTTATAGTGATGGTGGTGATAGTTGATCTTAGTAGCTAGTAATGATGGTGGTGATAGTTGTGATGGTGGTGGTGATAGTTGTGATGGTGGAGGTGGTTGGTATTGTAGTGACTAACGTGATGGTGACGGTTGGTAGTGGTAGTGATAGTGGTGGTTGACATTAGTAGTTGGCGATGATGGTGGTGGTGGCTGAAGAATGTATGGTGGTTGATAATGTGTTGATGGTAGTTGGTGGCAGTGCTGCTTGTGATGTTGGAGGGGTGGTTGGTAGCAGGGATTGCTCGTAGTGGTAGTGGCTGATAGAGATGGCAACAATGGATATAATCATAATGTATGATAGTAGTGATTGAAAGTTGTGGTGATTGCCGTGGTGATTGTGATGATATAGGTGATTGATGGTGATGGTTGGTGGTTGAAGACGGTGATAGTGATTGACAATGATGGTGGCGATTGTGATGGCAGAGGTGGTTATTGATGGTGGCTAGTGATTGTGGATAGAGTGGTGATAAAAATTATTCACAAAAAAATATTTCTTAATGATATTAAGACTTTGTTAAAGATCTTAATGATTAAGATCTATTCAGACCAAATCACCAAATAAATACTTAATTTTTAATTTAAATAAATGCACTTAATGACTTAAGATTTGAACCATCCAGATTCAGATCTCCATTAAGTGTAAACAAATGAGGCCTTAATATGAATTTTATAGTTTGAGTAGAAAAAAAATTGTTTAGACATAAAAAATAAATTAAAAGATGGATTAATTATAGTGATCTTACTCTTTCAGCAATGTGGTAGAGGTTTATGCATGGACTGCAAGGTAATCCCTAGTGAGAATCTCACAACCCAACATAGACTCTTGGTAATGGACCTAGAGATCAAGATGAAGAGGAAAAAAAGGTTTGTGTATGGGCAACCAAAGATCAAGTGTGGTTCCTTGACTAAGGGAAAAGCTCAGGAGCTAGGTGAGAAGTTGGTGGCTTTGGGGCCTAGAGGAGTGGTGGGGATGCAAGTAGTAGATGGAACCTGAACAATGAGTTGTATTAGGGGAGCAGCTAAAGAGGTGTTGGGTGTGACAAAGGGTTTCCCTGGTAGTCACAAAGGGGACTGGTGGTGGAATGAGGAAGTGCAAGGGAAAGTGGAAGAAAAAAATGGCATACTTGAAGCTAGTGGAAAGTAGAGACGACAAAGAGAGGAGGGCGAATAGGGAGCGCTACAAAGCGGCGAGGAATGAGGTGAAGTTAGCGGTTACGGAGGCGAAGACGACAGCATTTGAACGCTTGTATGAAAAGTTAAGGAAAAAAGGCGGGGACAAGTAGCTTTACATGTTATCCAAGGCGAGAGAGAGGAAGGTCCGCGACCTGAATCAAGTGAAGCGCATCAAAGATGAGGAGGACAATGTATTGGTGGCGGAGGAACATATTAGACGAAGATGGTAGACTTACTTTGACAAACTTTTAAATGAAGCTGGGGACAAGAGTATCGTGCTAGGCAATCTGAAACACTTATCCGAGAGTTGTCAAGATTTCGGGTATTGTAGGCATATTAAGGTTGAGAAAGTTGTGGGGCTACGCGGCAAGATAAGCAAAGGTAAAGCTACCGGGCCAGACGAGATTCTGGTAGAATTTTAGAAGAATATGGGCAGAGCGGGTTTGTAGTAGTTAAGTGAGTTGTTTAATGTCATCGTTAGGACGATAAAGATACCCGAAGAGTGGAGGTGTAGTACAATGGTTCCATTGTACAAGAATAAGAGTGATATTCAAAATTGCAACAACTATAGAGGTATTAAGTTGTTGAGCCACACATTGAAAGTTTTGGAAATAGTGGTGGAATTGAGGGTGAGGAAAATGATATCTATTTCCAAGAAACAGTTTGAATTCATGTCGGGATGATCGACTACAGAGGCTATTCACATTGTGATGAAATTGGTAGAGCAATACAGGAAAAGAAGAGGGAATTGCATATGGTGTTCCTAGACCTAGAGAAAGCAACAAAGTCCCAAGAGAGATCCTATGGAGATGTTTGGAGGCTAGAGGAGTGTCGGTATCATACATTAGTGCGATCAAGGATATGTATGATAGAGAAAAGACACGATTAAGTACAGTGGGATGAGACTCATGACACTTTCCAGTCATGATGGGATTGCACCATGTATCAACTCTTAGCCTATTTTTATTTTTCTTAGCGTTGAATGTATTGAGTAATCACATTCAAGGGGAGGTGACATGGTGCATGTTATTTGAGGATGATATTGTATTGATCGACAAAATGCGACGCAAGGTGAATGTCAGGCTAGAGGTTTGGTGGCAGTTCCTGGAATTAAAAGGTTTCAGGTTGAGTAGGACCAAAATAGAGTACGTGGAGTGCAAGTTTAGTGCGATAAAGAGTGACACTGAGGTGGAAGTCAGGCTCGACTCATAAATCGTCCCGAAGAGAGAGAGTTTTAAGTATTTGAGGGATATAATCCAAGGTAATGAGGAGATTGACAAGGATATTGTCGCGCCCGTTTTCGACTTCGACCCGCGAGAGGTCGAAGCGGAGCATGACGTATTCGGTGATTCCTGGGTCAATTGGATTGAGAAGTCGCCACCTAATTATTCTAAGGTGAATTAGGGCACCTAAATGTTTGACTATAAATGCTGCAATAACTCCAATTTTAAGGTCTGCGAAACTAGTGAGATTCTAGGTAAGGGTTCTTTATTATCCTAAAGGGAAGGGGTTAGACATCCTTTAAGATCCGCTAACTTGCGGTTATCCGGTCAAACTCAGGTTAATTATTGCTAAGAGAAAATGCATGTTTAAAAGTATATAGAGTAAAAAGATGTTTGCAAATATTTAGTAAAAGATACACTTGTACCAGTATGTATTTGTATGATGTTAAAGAAAAATACATGTAAAGTTGAGAAAATATGCATTTGTAATAATTAATAGTAAGGAGAAAAACGAATAATTTAATGCCAAAGGAGTAAACTTTTGGAAATCATTGATTTTTCAAATTGAAAGGATAAACTTATTTGTATGATTAATGAAGTGAATAAAAGATGACCAAAATGATTTTTTTTGAAAATTTTGAATATGCATGACGAGCCTGAAAATAAAATAACTAGCGGAGGGTTTCTAAGTTTGAATTACCCGAACCTACAAGTAAATATACTAGCGACGGATTTCAAGTTTTAAACTACCTTATGAATTAATTCTAAGTTTGCCTATTCTAAGCATTTCAATAGTTACATAAGTGCGATAAATAATATTACAATACAGAGCGGGGTAAAAGCTGAATTAAAGAAAGTAAATAAAATAAATAAACTCCGAGGAATATCTGCCTTTATTTACTTTATTCCCTGCAAGCTATCAAGAACAAACGGTTAGAAACAGTTAAATACAAATAACTTCGAATCCGTGTCCAAAACAGTGAGTGTTTTGATCACGGAGGGCTCAGACTTAAATTTTGAAAAGACCATTCCAATCACGTCGTGGCTGCAAACATATGACTCGGTGGTCATTTTAATTGCCTCGCCTACTAAACGTGTTGGTCTCTCGGATGGAAAAGAAAAGATCATTATAATCACGTCGTGGCTGCGAACATATAACTTGTTGGTTACTTTAGTCGCCTCGCCTACTAAACATGTTGATCTCTTGGATGAAATAAAAAGATTTAAGTCTCATCCTTGCCCATAAGTTATATTCTCCGTCTTTACAACTGTGGAGGCCTCAAAATCGACGGATATTTTTCATCGGCCACGTAGTATCGTGTTCAAATCAGCAAAAAATTAAATCAAAGCAGTAAGCAGAAAACAGAGAGGCAATTTCCGAAAAGGCGCGGTATTTAGTTTAAAATAGTAAAAACAGTAAAACAGTAATCTGAAACCGAACAGCAAACTGAAACAGAAAAGCAATGCCCGAACAGACGCGGTATTTATTCAAAACAGTAAAACAAACCAAAACAGAAATCTGAAATTGAGCAGCAAACTAAAACAGAAAAGCAATGCCCGAACAGACGCGGTATTTGGTTTAAAACAGTAAAATAGTAAAACAGTAAGATATCCGTTGCACGGATGTTTAAATGTCAAAAACAGTAACCTGAAACAGAAAGCAATACCCGAAAGGCTCGGTATTTTGTTTAAAATAGTAAAACAAACCAAAACAGCAAACTGAAACCTAGCAGTAATTTCCGAAGAGAATGCATTATCGGTTCAATCAACAAAATAACAAAGAGAATGCAACATTGGTTCAATCAACAAAATAACAACATGAAATGCAGTATTAGTTCAATCAACAAAATAACAACATAGCCGCATGACGGATGCTCAAGTGCCAAAGTAACAAACAGTAAACAATTAAACTATGACCCGGATTTTGAAATTTTCGAACCGAAATAGGATTCGGAATGTTCACGAAAACCAGACCCGGATTCTGAACAGTGACCTGAATGGGCGACCCAATTCTGGAAACAAACCCGGATAGACGACCCGAGAAATGCAACCCGAAGCAGTGACCGGAATCGGAATTAAAATTTAGATTTTTCAGATAACCAACAAATGAGATATAAAATGCAATAATCTGAAAATATACCCAAACTGGGTCGACCCGACCCGAATCAGGTGTCAAACCCGAATCAGATTTCTTCTCAGCAATTTCAAATAACCAACAAGAGATGTAAAAAATGCAAGAATCTGGAAATATACTCAAACCGGGTCGACCCGACCCGTGTTAGTGACCCGACCCGAATCAGATTTTTTCACCAATTTTTCAGATAACCAACAAATTAGATGTAAAATGCAAAATCTAAAAAAATATCCAAACCGGGTCAACCCGACCCGGGTCGGTGACCCGAATCGGTTTTCTTCTCAGATTTTTTTTCAGATAACCAACATGATAGGCAATATATGAATCTGGAAATTATCCGAGCCGGGTCGACCCGATCGAAACAGTGACCCAACCGGAATCCGAAAATAGTGAAGAATAACAAACAAAAGCAGATTTTCGGAGTAGGGTTCACGAAGCAAATAGAGGTATTTTAAACTTCGAATTTAAGAACAAAACTCACCTTTTCTTCCGGATTTTTTTTTGACTTGGACTTGTTTCTTGAACAAGGAAGGCAAATGCTTAAAATCAAGAACACAACAAATATTTTATATCTGGAATCGGACCTCCGAAAATCCCTTTAACAGTCTCCGGTCCCAATTTCTTCGAATAATCCTCTGGTCCTCCTTTTGAAGAACAAAAAGGGGGGTTTTATAGGTCGATTCTCCCTAAAAACCGAGCTTGAATTTCAAAACAAATGAGCCAAAAATCACGGATTTTAGGGGTATGAGTCGCGGATTTTGGGGGGTATGGATCGAAGGGTTGGTGGCGGGGAGTTGGTGGTGGCAGTGGGTGAGGTGACCGGTGTGTGGGGTACGGGTATGGGGGTGTGGGGTGTGCGGCGATTTGGGAGCTTTTAGGGTTCGGTTTTTTTTTTTTTTTTTTTAGGTTTTTGGGTTTTGGGGTTAGGTGAGTCGAAAATAAGAAAAGGGGGAAATGGGTTTGGGTTTGCGGGTTGGGGCCGGTTCGGGTTGGCCGAGAAATGGGAATGGTCGACTAGGCCTGTTGGGCTCGGGTATGGAATTTCAAAAATGAGGGGGAGTGGCCAATTGGGCTTGGGAAATGGAATTTCGGGTGGGCCGAAATAAGAGAAGGGGGAGTTGAATTGTTTTGAGTTGAGTAGAATTTGTTTTGGGTATAAATTGTATTTGGGTATAAATTATATTTGGGTTGGAATGAATGGGTTATGGGTTTAAAAATATAAAAAAGGGTTTAATATTAAAAAATGCTTTGAAGAAAAAAAATGTAAATTATTTTAATAAAAAATATAACGATGTGATAATAATATAATATTTGCGATATGCTTAATTCTTGATAAAAAATAGAAATGCGATGCCATTTTTGCGGAAAATAGAATAACATAGAATTTTCGGATAAAACTTATAATTATGATAAAAATGCAAATGACAGTATATATATATACGCATGTATGTATATAGATAAAAATTATTTTGAGGTGTTAAAATATTTAAAATTGCAAATAAATTGGAAAAGACGGGACAAAATTGGGTGTCAACAGATATCACACATCGTATTGGAGCAATGTGATTGAGATGTAGGCTCGCATCCGGTGTCTTGTGTGATAAGAAGCAAGACTTAAAGGTAAGTTATACAGAGTAGTGGTGAGATTGACGATATTGTATGGGGCGGAGTGTTGGCCAGTTAAGAACTCTCATGTTCAGAAGATGAAAGATGCATAAATGAGGATGATGAGATTGATGTATGGAATGACTAGGAGAGATATGATCAGAAATGAAGAGATTCGGGATAAGGTAGGGGTGGCCTCCATGGCGGACAAGATGCAGAAGGCGAGATTGAGATGGTTTGGACATGTCCAGAGAAGAGGCACATATCCGCCGGTGAGGAATGGGTTAGGCATCCTTTAAGATTTTAGGTAAGAGTTCTTTATTATCCTAAAGAGAAGGGGTTAGGCATCCTTTAAGATCCGTTAACTTGCGGTTATCCGGTCAAACTCAGATTTAATTATTGTACTAAGAAAATGCATGTTTAAAAATATAAAGTTAAAATGATGTTGCAAGTATTTAATAAAATAATACATTTTTTGTACAAGTATGCATTTGTATGGCAAAAAAAATACATGTAAAGTTGATTTTGGATAAAAAATATGCATTTGTATGAAAATTGATAAAAATATATACAAGGTGATTTTTTGGGTGAAACATATATTTGTATTGTAAAAAATACATGCAAAGTAATTTGTTGAAAACACACACTTTTGATTACATTATTTACAAAATATACGCAAAGTGATTTTTTGGATAAAACGTGCATTTGTATGGCATTGTTTATAAATATATATATACAAGGTGATTTAGTAAGAAGAAAACAACTTATTGGTAATGCAAAGAAAGTGATATTTTGAAAGTCATTTTTAATAACGAATCGGATAAAAATAAAACTTTATTTTTGTATGATTAATAGTGTGAGTAAAAGGTGACCAATAGTTTTGAAAATTCTGAACAATTCAAAAATAAGCTAGCGTTTTGAAGGTACGAGCGACAGACCTAAAATAAATAAACTAAAGTTTTGAAATATGGGCGACGGACCTAAAATAGATAAACTAGCGGTTTTCGATTTTAAATCTACTATTTGTAGATTATTAATTCTAAGTCTACCTATTCTAACAATTTCAATAATTACACAAGTATAATAAATAATATTACAATACAGAATAAAATAAAGTTGAATTAAAGAAAATAAAACAGCAAAAAAATAAATCATCTCCGAGGGGTATCTTGTCTTCTTTAACTGTGTTCCTTGCAAGTTGTCAAGAACAAACTTTTAGAAACAATTGAATATAAATAACTTCGGATTCGTATCCAAAACAGTAAGTGTTTTGATTCGTATCCAATCAGTAAAATAACGAAGTAACCGCATAATGAATATTCAAATACCAAAATAAATCAACAGTCCATGATTAAAAATCCGACCCGAATTCTAAATTTTTTGAACCGAAATAGAATTCGAATCTGCTTCTGAAAAATCCGACCCGAGACGGAACAGTGACCCGACCCGGATTTCGGGTCGACTCGGCCGGGAATCAAACATTTTTTTTTGTTTTCATATAAACAACAACAAAATATTAAACACAAAAATCTAGAAATTTTACCCAACTCGGTCTTACCCGACCCGGCCCAAATCGATGACCCGACCCAAATCAATTTTTCTCATATTTTCATATAACCAACAACAAAATATCAAAACTAATTTCTGGAGATTTTACCCGACCCGAATCAGAAATCCCGAACTGAATAAGTTTTACTTGGATTTTGAGATAACCAATAACAAAATATCAATACCACTTTCTGGAAATTTTACCCTACCTTGATTCTGACCCGACCCGACCCAAACAAATTCAAAGCAGAAATTAACCAAAATTTTAGATTTTTCCACACCAAAAACCACTGAAACCAAGGTGTAAATTTCGGACTCAAAAGATCAATAATTTCAACTTGTATTTTCGGATTCTTAAGATGAAGAACAACACAAAAAGAAAGCAATGCAACCTTAAGAGAATCTTAGATTTTGAATTTCGGATTTCAAGATTGAACCCTGAGTTTCGGCTTCCCAAAAATCCCCCCTTTTTTTGAACCCAAAAATCAGCCTCCCCCCAAATGAAGAAACAAAGGGGGGGGTTTTATAGATGGCTTACCCCCCCCCCCCCATAACGAGTTTGAATTTTGAATAAAAGGGTAAAAAAAAATCTAATTTTGGAAGCGGATTTTGGGGTTATGGATTTCGAATTTTCGGGGATAATGGTGTGGGTTGAAGTGATAGGGGTGTGGCAGTGTTAGAGGTTGGTGGTGGCAGTGGGTGAGGTGACCGTCGATGTGGGGTGTGGGGTGTGGGATGCGGAGACTTATGTGGAGGGTGAAAGAGTGTAGGGTTTTGTTTGGTTTGGGGATTTGCTTGGTGGGTATTAGGTTTAGGAGTAAGGTGAATAAAGGGGGTTTGGGCTTGGGGTTGGCCGATTGGGCTTCTCGGGTGGGCCGACTTGGGTCAATTTTTGGGCTGAAATTTGTGTTGGTTTGAGGGTTAGGGATAAAATGGTTGTTGGGTGAAATTGGTTTGGATTAAAATAAACTAAACTAAAAAAAAGTTTTAAAAAGCTTGAAGAAAAATGTAAGTAAATAAAAAAAATATAACGACGTAATAATAATGAAAATATAATATTTGTGAAGTGCTTAATGTTTTAATAAAAAATAGTAATACGATGCAATTTTGCGAAAATAAAATAACATGGAGTGTTAAGGTAAAATTATGATTATGATTTTAAAAGGCGAATGATAGTAAAACAAATGTGAATAATAATAATAAATAATGATATTGAAAATAATATATATATATATATATATATATATATATATGTGTGTGTGTGTGTGTGTGTGTGTGTATTAAAATTATTTTTGAGGTGTCAAAAATATTTAAAATTGCAAATAAATCGAAAAAGATGAGACAAAATTGGGTGTCAACAGATGCCCCTCTTTGGCCGGAGACGATGAAAGAGTTTTCGGCCAAAGAAGTTGATTGAGTAGCCAATTTTATCCCGATCATCGGGACTTGAATGAAGGTTAGAGATGAATGGTTAGAGATAGAATTCTGAGGGAGAAGAAATTGCAAAAGTTGGTGCAGATTCAAGAAATATTGTCCCAGTGTCGAGTTATGATGACACTGGTTGCAGATGTCACAAAATATTGGGGAAGGAGCGGAACGATGTTCGAAGCAGGCCGCTGACCAAAATTGCCTCGGTTCGCTGCAAGAATTAGTTTCACGTTATGTTGAAGTTCCGGCAAATTAAAGTTCTTGCAAACTAAAGCTTAAGATAAAATTAGTGTATAACTGCTGAGACAAAATGATAAAGAATGAGTACATAAAGAAATGCGACCATGTGAGTCGAAATGATGCCCTTTCATAAATGTAATGTGATGACGTTGTTGTAAGGATGTAACGCTATAAGAGATAGTTGTTGTGTTGACATAATGTTGATGACGTCGTTGTATGGACGCTTTGCTGATGACGCCGTTGTATGGACGCGTTGCTGATGACGCCGTTGTAATGCTGTAAAAGACAGTTGTTGATGACGTCGTTGTATGGACGTTATGCGTTTGTGACCCGCATGGGCTGAGATGGCGTCGTTGTATAGACGTATTGTGCAGATGACGTCGTTGTATAGACGTATTGTGCAGATGACGTCGTTGTATGGACGTTATGCGTTTGTGACCCGCATGGGCTGAGATGGCGTCGTTGTATAGACGTATTGTGCAGATGACGTCGTTGTATAGACGTATTGTGCAGATGACGCCGTTGTATAGACGTATTGTGCAGATGACGTCGTTGTATGGACGTGTTGCTGATGACGTCGTTGTATGTACGTGTTGCTGATGACGTCGTTGTATGGACGTCATTGCTGATGATGTCGTCGTTGTATAGACGTGTTACTGAGGACGTCGTTGTATAGACGTGTTGCTGATGACGTCATTGTTGTATAGACGTGTTAATGAGGACGTCGTTGTATGGACGTGTTGCTGATGACGTCATTGTATGGACGTGTTGCTGATGACGTCGTTGTATCGACGTATTGCTGATGACGTCGTTGTATCGACGTGTTGCCGATGACGTCGTTGTATAAATGTGTTGATGATGACGTCGTTATATAGACGTGTTGCTGATGATGTCGTTGTATATACGTGTTGCTGATGACGTCGTTATATAGACGTGTTAATGATGACGTCGTTGTATAAACGTAATGCAGATGACGTCATTGTGTAAACGTGTTGCTGATAACGTCGTTGTATAGACGTGTTGCTAATGACAATGATAATAATCAAGGGATTATTTCTTTCATAAACTTACAGGAGAATACAACGAAGAAATCATTTCCATTTTCCGTCACTTCGGTAAACTTTGGTCCGAAAAGTGTGGGAACTATCTGTATACGGTAAAAAGCGGCATAACACATGACAAGGTTTGGATATGAAGTTCAAGGTAGACGGTTGAGGTTTGAGCCGGATACAAGTGACATCGAGATGTGGCAGTAATTGGGAGAGTCTAGGTGCGGCTGAATCGGTTGATACCGGATGAAGCACTAGAGACATTTGGTGCATATTCGTTCCTGATATGGCGCCGATCTTACTCTTTGTTCATTAAGAGACCTTAATTGGCATTTATGTCATTTAATTTTAGAGAGATTCTCGGACATCAATGCCCTACTCTCATGACTATAAAAGGAGCCCAACCTTCATGTTGGAAGGGCATCCAATTCTCATTACTTATATTGTACGCTCAATCTTACTAAGAATATAACCACTATCTCTCATTTTTGGCTCATAACCGAAGCAATTTAGCTGAGGCTCAGACAATCTTGCTAAGAAAATTCCATTCAAGTTTACAGTATTTTCAGGCTAATTTTCGTACTTGTTTCTTTCATTTGCTTACTTATTATCAATTGATTATCATCTTATATTATAAATCAATCCACGTATTCTAAAACTGATTACAAATTCAATTGTATCTTTTTGGGTAAACAAAGTGGATATCTTTTTGTTTTAATGAATGTGTAGGCTAAATTCAAATGATTACAGATAATAGAACTAGAAACATAATGGTAAAACATGATACAATAAAGTAAATAAGTTATAAACAAATATTATTAATGATCGTCTTTAAATTTTCAAACGAGCAGAAACCAGAGGCGTAGACACAATTAGTATAAGGAATTGAGTTGAGAGCAAACAATAAGTAATATGGAGCTTGCGAATGTGGTTCCGGATCCGTTGCATCATATTTGCAACGGCCTCAGGGTCGAGAGGAGGCAAATGCTCCCAGAATAGACCCAGTCTTTGCTTCGATTGGAGCTTCTCCTTTTCTATTAGAGAGATTTCGATAGAAATTTCTTGAAGGGGATAAATGCGGGGAACAAATTTTTTTAGGAGAGATTATTTGTCTTCCTAGTCTTCGACACAAGAAAGGGGTGTAGAAAAATCCTTTTTTCTTGTGTCGAAACGCAAAGGGGGATATGAGATAAGCATAACGGATGCGTCGGATGGGCGTCAAGTGGTTGATATTATCCCTCCCGGATCAGAACTTTTTGTTTCCGAGGGCGAATCTATCAAATTTGATCAACCTACCCAATGTTAGATGTAGAGGCGCATAATAGATCGATATGAGTATGAAGAGCTTATTAACAACTTGTGGAAGTGTAGTCAAATAAAAATGTGATATTTTAATTGGTTGTCACGAGAGTCGTTTTTATACCGGCATCCAATAGTGTTGGTAAAGTTGAAATTGGTCCCTGATTTGTAGATTTGGTAGAGATGATTGCAAGAATTGTAGTTGAATTTAATTTAGAACAAAGAATATAGAACAAGTAATTAAGTAATGCATGAGCAAGCATACGTGCATAACTAGGCTTACCTAGTTAAATGTTTTTTAAACTTCTGTGCGTTGCGGTAATTCAATCATATACCTCAATATATATTATAATCAAAATAATTTACCACTAAAATGAATTAAAATAACATAGAAACTTTTATTATTGGGATTCCACCTATTGAACTTGTTAAGAGGTTACAGCTTACCTATTTTTGTAAATTTTTATTTCAAAATGGGTCAATTATTAGGGCAAGAAAGGAACTTCAGCAAGCCAATAATAAATATCTTGCTTTCCACGTGTATAACTTCTTTTTTTCTTTTTTGCTATTCGGTCCTCTATTTCTTAGGTTTTCCTTATAAACCCTATTAGTTTTTGTATAGATCAATTGTGCACGGTCAGTTATATGAATAACTCTTTGTTCCTCTATTTACTAGCTGTCTTCCTTGCTATATTTTATTTGTTTCAACCAACAAGTAAACATTATTCTTTTAATGTCTAGTATTTCAAAAAAAAAAAAAAAACTCTTAAAAGAATTTCTATGCCTCACTTGCCACCCCTTTTTATTATTATTGTAAATTATTCATATATCCATTAGGTTAAATGTGGAATATGATATACTCCTAATAAATAATGTTTATGGTAAAAATATCACAATTAAATTCATTTAGAATGATTGTGAGAGAAATTGTATTTTTTTAGGAGCGCAAGAGCACAAGATATGAGTGGACTACAATAGTTTTTACTTTAAAAAAGTATTATACTAATATTTTTCACTTCAAAAAGCATATACATTTTGCCTATAGTGTGTGATAAATTGAAAGAATACGTAAATTATATGTTTTA
Source organism: Anisodus tanguticus (assembly GCA_034509755.1). Taxonomy (NCBI): domain Eukaryota; kingdom Viridiplantae; phylum Streptophyta; class Magnoliopsida; order Solanales; family Solanaceae; genus Anisodus; species Anisodus tanguticus. Next base: position 9,412,335 of record CM067555.1, on the reverse strand, counting down.
CTTTCACATCTTTTCATTGGGAAGAGTAGGTCGGGAAAATAGGTGTTAAAATGAATGAAGATTAAGAGAAGATATTTGCTGAGATATAAAATGCATGTGGTGTTGGATATTGTTAAAGTTAATCATTATCTTAACTTTTCAATCTTATGAATTCTCCTTATCTTTGATTCTATATCAACTTATTATTTATCTATCCATTTTTTAAATTTATTTCACATAGTAATCATGGATTACGAAAGACCTAATTTGACTCTAATAGAATTCATATTCATGGTTGCAGCCTAAATTATTATTTTTGGCAACTAAATTGTTTCCCGAGGACCGATTGCCAACTCATTGACTATTTGAAGATATAAATCGGATAATTAATTCAACATACAAATGAAAAGTAATTATAACTAGTCGTTACAAACTTAAATCGTGTTTTCTTTTCAACACAAAAGAGATACCAGAAAAATTAAAGGAGTGATATAACGATTTTATTCACATTTTCTTTCACCTCTATAGGAAAAAATAGTAACTATGATATATCTAAAATCAAACAAAATTAATAACTTTAGTTATCTTAAAAGATCACTGAGTCCACAAAATGAAAAAGAATAATTTAATCTTGAATGAATAAGTATATAAGAGAGAATATTAGCTACTCCACTTGATTATCAACTACCTCAAACATAATGCATCAATCCTTTGATACAAATAATATTTTTACTATTCGAAAAATCAAATATAGTATTTTTATACAAAAATAATTTTGAAAATATACTATATAAATTATAATTTATAGTATTTTCAACTGAAAATATTCAAATATTTTTAAAAATATTTATACTCCAAATGATTTATGAGACTTTCATGCACTTTTTAAATGTGTACTTTTATTTTAATAAATTAAGAAATTAATGTTTTAATTCATATAAAAAATTGGATACGTTGATTCTTGTACCAAAAAATTCACCATTTCTTTTAAATGAAGTATATAGCTAGCATATAGAGCATGTTTGGATGAGCTTATAACTTATGATTTATATGAAATTCTATGACTTTTGACTTATTTTTTGTTATTCGACTTAAAAATAATTAGTTAAAAGTATTTTTTTATATTATCCAAACACTAAAAAAATATTTAAAAGCTATTTTGGCTTTAAAATGCTTAAAATAAGCTAATCCAAACAGACTCATAGTAGATGTCTTCTTTTGAGTATACTAGGAGAAAAGAAAAAAAAAGAAAGAAACAACACAACATGAAAGAAAGGGGGACGTAAGTGCAATACTATAAAGTCGTGGGACAGAATTTTCGTAATAACAAAAAAAGTGCGTTCATCTTTACAGATTTCAAAGTTACCCAGATCGACACGAACAACACCTCTTTCCCTATTTCTGCAAAAAAAAAACATTAAAACAACAACAATGGTTATTATTATTATTATTATTATCCAATTAACCATTTAACTGTTGCTCCAAATAAAATCCCGTTGAGAATCAATCAACCGGGTTAACCCGAAAAAAATGGAGTCCGAACTCCAGAAATTACCACCCGAAACTACCCAAACAGCACGACCCGAATCCGATGATCGACCTCTTCTCAAACCCGACCCGACTAACCCTCAACTCCAAGTTCTTCAATCCCAGTCTTCTAGCCCTAGTATTGAAGAATTAGAGAAGAAATACGCACCCTACGTAAGGCATGATGTGTATGGTATAATGGGCCGGGCCGAACTACCTTGGACCGAAAAGGTGCTTTTAGGTATTGGAATATTTACAGGCTTTAGCCCATATTTTGATTTTATTACCCGGTTTAACTCATATTTGCGTATGAACGCCTTTTATGCACTATTATACACTTATATACAGGTTCCAGTATAATATTGTATAGTAATACTTATTGTATAAACTGAAAAAATGGCTACGTAGCGCAATAATTTATGTTGGCTACGTGGCGTAAACTGAAATCTTGCATTGACTAGTTTTTTTAGCCGAATAGTCTCACTGCTTGTGGTAGAGTTAAAGTTCTGAACCCACTTGTGTATGTTATTGTTGGCGTAATCATTTATGTTGGGCTGTATATTTTTGAAAATTTCCCGCAGGTATTGCATTGGTGACGTTGGTACCTATGAGAGTTGTTGGGGCAACGACTGTATTGGTGTTTTATTACTTGATTTGTAAGGTTTGTACAGCTTTTTCGGCTCCGAATCGAGAGGAAGATGTAGAGCAGGAGGATTATGCACATACGGGTGGGTGGAGAAGGGCTGTGATGATGCAGAGCGGGATGTTTCTTTCAAGAGTAATGCTTTTCCTTTTTGGATTTTATTGGATAAATGAAAGCTATCGGCCTATTGATCTTAATGACAACTCAAATAATGAGGTACTATTAAATTATGTTGTTTAGCTTTCAAGCGTAATGTTTGAAGTAGTTTGTCTTGCCTTCTGTTTATTTACTCATTTAATTCCAGGAGCTTACTTGCTAATTTGTTTTTTGATTAATTGAATGCTGTTTTTTCTTGTTGTGTTGATGGTTGGCAAAAAAGGATTTTTACACTGTATAGCTGTCCACCAAAATAATAGCCGGCATATGAGGGGGGAGGGGGTCCAAATGGAATGGATATTGATCCTTAAGGCGACCCCTTATGTACTGATGTAATTGTAGTTATTGACTGTTGATTTTTCTAATTCAATCTTGGGACACATCATTTGGTACTTTTTTTGTATTATATCTATTTGAATAAAAAAGGGGAGGGAAATCCAAATGGAATGGATATTGATCCATAAAGGCCACTCCTTCTAGTTTAAGGCTATGTATTGATTCTGATTAAGAAAAAGGAGGCTGGTATGTGCTGATGTAGTTGTAATTGAATGTTGATTGTTCTAGTTCAATCTTGAGGCACACCACTTAACTTGGGCATGCGTCAGTTGAAACTACTTACTCCTAGTTAAAGCTTTCTTTTTTTGAACAAACGTAAAAATTCTGGTATTTATTTTGGTTGCCTAAACATTTGGGATGGGGAGTGTTGAGGGGAGGGAGGGTTGACCCTGTTGGATAAGTACAGTGGGAAAATTACTAGGAAACCTCTATATTACTGATATGCAATTGGATGCAATTGAATAATAAATTGAGAAAAGGAAAACCAATAAATAATTGGATAATCTGATCCTTACGTTTGGTCGGAGTAAAATAGTTGAACCAGTTACAGAAGGAATACCTAGCAATTTTACATGATTAAGTACCTTATACTGGTTCACAAAGTAATGTTGCAACAACAACAACAACTTACCCAGTGTAATCCCACAAGTGGCGTTTAGGGAGGGTAGTATGTACGCAAACCTTACCTCTACCTTTTGCGGGGTAGAGAGATTGTTTCCGATAGACCCTTGGCTCAAAAGAAACGTAGTCAATGCAGGATTGCATGAAAATTAAGACAACAAAATATTAAGATACAAAATAGATGACGCAACATAGTAATACACACATGAAGATAATGATCTACGCAATACCAAAATAATACAACTAAGTAAAGGAGAAGAGGAGATGGAAAGGATAGCCCCCACCTCTCTCACACACAGCGCAACAAAACTCAAATAACTATTAACCTTCTATCCTAATCCTCGACCTCCAAATCTTCCTATCTAAGGTCATGTCCTCAGTCAGTTGGAGCTGAGCCATATCCTGTCTAATCACCTCCCCCAGTTCTTCTTCGGCCTCCTCTACCTCTCCTAACTCTTGCGACCGCCAATCCCTCACACCTCCTAACTGACCCATCATCACACCTCCTCTTAACATGCCCGAACCCTCTCAGTCTCGCTTCCCTCATCTTGTCCTCCACGGAGGCCACTCCGACCTTGTCCCGTATATCTTCATTTCTAATCATATCACTCCTAGTATAACCACACATCCATCTATGCGGGCTACCTTCATCTTATAAACGTGAACGTTCTGCGTTGTAACCTAATCTTCTGCTTATTCACACGAATCTATGGATGGTTAGCATGGAAGCTTCATCTTATGAACGTGAACGTTCTTGACTGGCCATCACTCTGCCCCATACAACGTGAACGTTCACAAAGTAATGCTACGTTGTAACCTAATCTTCTGCTTATTCACACGAATCTATGGATGATTAGTATGGAAGCTTGGTTCGTCTAATCTGTAGTTTTGTGAACGAATATTCTTCTTAAATTTTATTTTGACTAAAAGCAAAACCGGTTAAAGAAGGAACTACTAGCAATTTTACATGATTAAGTACCTTATTTTGGTTCATAATAGAATGTAGTCTTATAACCTAATCTTATGCTTAAACACACATATCTATAGATGATTAATATGGAAGCTTGGTTCATTTGGTCTGTGGATTTGTGGACAAAATTTCTTATGAAGTTGTCTTTTAACTGATATTCTTGGTTTTTTAACTGCTTTGACAAGTGATGTGATACAACTTTTTCTCTGCCAAAATGGATCAAAAGAGCAGGCTGAAGAACTTGAAAGACCAGGGGCTATTGTGTCAAACCACATTTCGCACTTGGATATCTTGTATCACATGTCTTCCTCATTTCCTAGCTTTGTTGCTAAGGTCTGTGACTTTCTTTTACCATATGAGTAAAATGTGATTGAGATACAACTATTTTTAGTTTGATGGACTCACTTCTTTACTCGACCTTGGACACACTTCTTTGCCAAATATCCTGACCTTGCTCCTTTTTGTTTTTATTGCTGAAGAGATCAGTGGCTAAGCTTCCTCTGGTTGGTCTCATCAGGTTAGTCATAGTATTAATATATGAAATTTATTTATTAGTGGTTATTATATATGAAATTTATCTGCTAATGTCAAATTGTGGAAAAAAAGACAGAATGATTAAAGTAGGAGTTAGAGAGAATGTGTGAAGTCAAATGTCTTATGTTTAAGTCTTTTTTATTGACCACTATCCAATGTACATATATACATCTACTTGATGTGGAATACTTTTATACACAATTTATCATATTACATGTAAGTGTAATCTTTAATCATAGTTATCTAACACTCCTATCAAATAATACATGAGTATATGAACTTTTCACATACGCTCACATGAAAGATACATATGCTTGGTTTGAAAGTCTTGATGGATCAGCATATACTCCATATAATTGCTAGTGATTGTTGATTATTTTGTTTTGATTTTACAGCAAGTGCCTTGGCTGTGTCTATGTCCAGCGGGAATCTAAATCACCTGATTTTAAAGGTGTCTCAGGTAATAAAGCACTAGATTTGGTACATCAATATAGCTTGTTTGTTCGAGGTATAAGAGAAAGTAGTCTTGTGTTGAATTCTGCATTGTTAATTTGACGTTTGATAACCATTCTGATTTCTCTTTGAATTATATTTTGTTTGAGATAGTTAATACAGTAATTGATTATTTTAATTTAATAGTTGGTAACTGAATACGCAAATTATTGTCAATGACATGTGATAATTTAATCAATACTAGGTCGGATGAAGTTTTAATATAGGCAAAGGATTTGGAACAACTTTAGTCAATTTAAAACTAAACACGTCTCTTTGATTATACACAATATACTTCAGATTTTAGTACGAAGATTAAACATCTGATGAAGAACATGATATCTAGTGATCGCTGCATGATAAACTCAAAATTATAATTTGTGTATGATTTTATTTATAATCCAAATGACGCCTACCTTTACTGGTGCTCATCTCGTGTGATTGTTCTTCCTTTAGACTCCATTGCTATGGGCAACAGTTCTAACAACTTACATGCATTGTGAGAGGTGGCTAGCTGGTGAAAAGTAGCATTTTCAAAAAATGGCCATGGTTCAAGGTTATCTATTGTTCATCTACGTGGATTTGTTTGTGTTGACCATTCACTTCCTCTCTTAATATTTGTTCTAGAATCAACAGGTGTTGTATCAATGAAATGTCCGAAATGTTTGGAGCTGACTTTGGTTGAAAGATCTTTTCTTGTGCATTTTGTCTATGATATCAATCATGAGTGTTATTTTTAATTCTTGTCTAAGTTACACAATAAATGCAGACTTTTACAATGATAGTGTAGTTTTGCTTTACATAAAGCAAGCTTTTGCAACCTACATGTCTTCCTAGACGGGGGAAGGATAACTCTTTTACATTTGAAAATGCGTTATTAGTTATACAATTTTTACTTGTTTTTTAGAATTCAAATTGGTGCATTTTCATATGTAAACTGGTGTTTATTTCATTAAACTACCTTCTAAACAATTTAGCTAATTCCTTTGTAAGCTTCTAAACCATTTGCTTAATTCCAGCACTCCTTATATGTATACAAGTTAAATTAACAATCTTAAACTTCAGGCTTAGTGAAAAGATCTTAGGTAAAATGGGATAGAGAGAGTCTTTTCCAGTCAAGACTGTTGAGTTTCTTTTCTTCATCAAAAAGACTGTTGAGTTTCTTTTACAAAAATGGTTTTGGTGCACCACGACTCTTCTAGAGATATAGTATAACCCTTTTCTTAATGCTATTTAACTTTTAGTGCTAGGCTCTATCCATAGGTGACTAAAAACAGTAAGGATCTTATATTCAGTGTCTTTTGCTATAGTAGCAAGCTAGCTGATTAGGGCAAAAATATAGCTTTTTCTCTTGTATTGGAATGTGCATTAGGATACTCTTTGTTCATATATTTTCCACTCCTTTCCAGCTTTCCTCGTCTTTTACCCTCTCCTTCCTTTCATATGGAATGCAACTTTAATTTAGTGACATCCTTGGGATTAAACTTGTAAACTTGCAGGTGTTGTAAATGAAAGGATTCGTGAAGCTCACCAGAACAAATCTGCACCAATCATGCTGCTTTTTCCAGGTGAATGTTGCTTTTTGTGCGCACCATCACTGACTTGTCTCACATTTTACTGCACATTTCTTCTACCAATCTTTTATCCATTTAACACTGATCAGTTGTAGATATGGGATTCTTTTGCATAGTGAAAGAGAGATAGATAGAGGAGATAATTTGACTACAGTTTGTAAGTTTTAAAAAAAAACTAAAACAGTGCTAATATTCATATAAAAGTTACAAATATTTTTTTTGTTACCTGCTTCAAGAACTCTCTGTCAGTTATCAATTAGGCAGCTCAATGGCTTTTTCTCTCGTTGTGCTGGAATCATTGTCCCAGCCTTTCAGAAATCAAATGTCTTATTAGATGATGAAACCATTGTCCAGCATTTCAAGAACTCTCTGTCAAAATCTCAATTTTGGAGGATCTTTTACGCTTCAAAAATGAAATGAGTAACATTCATTATGATTCGGTGTATATTTGAAAGAGAAGCTGAAGGATATTTTAGGGTTATAAAAAATGTGAAGGGATAATTTAATTAAACACTTTGTCAAACTAAAGAGCTTTTACACTGAAAATCCATGTCCAACTTGTAGCTTTTGGTTTGTTTCAGCTTAAAAATACTTTTGGTATTTACCAAACACCAAAATAAACTAAAAAGTGGTTAAAATCTATTTAATGTCAGCTTTTAAGCTAACCTAAACACCCTTTAGTTCACCTCTTGGATACCCTTGCAAAAATCGACTTTGCTACAGTTTTGATCTGTTTACTTTTTTCTTGTAGAGGGCACAACCACAAATGGTGATTTTCTCCTTCCATTCAAGAGTGGTGCATTTCTGTCAGGAGCTCCAGTGCAGCCTGTGATATTAAGTTATCCGTACCAGAGATTAAGTCCTGCTTGGGACTCGATATCTGGGGTAAGTATTTGGTGATATGGAACTTGCTTTGTCATTTTAGGGACACTCTGCGACATGGTAGCATTCCATCTTCAGCAGATGATTCAGTTGCATCATGATGTGCTCTGTTACAGTCTATATTCATGCCCCCTCTATCACCATGATTGTCTTTTGTGTTCATCTTAAAACATGTTATGTTGCTAGTTTTAGACTTCCCAAGTATCATTTTCTTTCATTCAGTCATGTACTATTGTTTTCCTGCCTTTTTGCAAATGAATCCTGTACTGTAATTTTCCTTGTTCTGCCAGTTTGTGTAACATAATTTAGATATCAATTATAGAATTGTAGAACTTTGTGGGGAACTTGGTTTCTTGACGAAAAAATAGTCGGACGATATATCTTTAAGATGAACTTTGTGGCACCAAGTTAGTCGTTGCAGCAATGAAAATTCAGTATCTAAGACCTGAATATTTGTTCTGATTTATGAAGATACTGCTGATTGCGCAACAGTTCTTGTTGGGATATGCATCTAATTATATGGTCAATTGGTTACATTTATGATACTTCATAGTCATCAGTGTTATACTGTTATATGAAGTCATGAATTTATATAAGACTGGTTCTTATAGGATGAAAATGCAATTCCTTTGCAGGTTCGGCATGTGATTCTCCTTCTCTGTCAATTTGTAAATTACGTGGAGGCAACCTGGTTACCTGTTTACTACCCCTCTCAGCAAGAAAAGGATGACCCTAGATTTTATGCTGAGAATTTTCGGAGGTTGATGGCTCATGAGGTATGTTTTGCATGCAATTTTACCTTAATGACTGCTCAATTTTCATATTCGAAGATTAAGAACATAAAGTAACTCTAGAGACCTCGTAGGAATATGATTTGCTAGTTTTATGAAATTACACTCTATGCTTCCTGCCCATCAGATGTGGTTTTGTGGAAAATAGTCCTCTCTGGAGATGTCAACCCATGCCCTCTATTGACTTATGTTGGAACTTATCTGTTGTAGAAATGACGTTTAGCAAATGGGAGTCCTCCACAGTTTGGGGAGTCACCCATTTTTTCTGAGCACTTGTGTATGTATTCCTTAAAAGTTGAGACTTTAGTATCTCAGAAACAACCTCTCTACTCCATAAAGGTTGAGGTAAGGTCTGCGTACATCTTACCCTCCCCAGACCCCATTATGTGGGATTACACTGGGTTTGTTGTTGTTGAGACTTTAGTATCACGATCTCTGCACTGCAAACAACAGATGTTTATCTCTAGAAAGTGTAGTAGTCTTTTCACCTCCCCTTGTGTTCTCCCAAGGCATGTAAAGTAAACAAGTGAAATTTTTACAGGGTAATTTCAATCCTCTGTGTACCTATGCGTGGATGGATGATCTCAATCCTCTGTTCTTGCAGGGTAATTTAATACTCTCAGATATTGGTTTGGCAGAGAAGCGAGTATATCATGCTGCTCTCAATGGTAATAATAGCATGCCTACTGTTTTCCATCAGAAAGACGATTGATAATTTCATCGCCTGGGCACTGAAAAGATGTCTAGTCCAAGTGCGATACTAGTTGTGTTGTTTCTGAATATAATGACTGCGGTTGTCCTCTCTATTTTCTAAAATAAGAAAACTCGAGTGTTGTGTCATACTTCTGTATCTTCATGGTATCAAAAAGCATCTGTCTTTGTTGATATCCTGAGTGGACATTTGTTCAAGTTTCCAGTTTGAGAGGTTGTGTGTGTTGTATATCATGTGTTACATGACAATTAGGCAATATTTTAACAAGCATCTTGGACATTTGTTTATCTGAAGCATCTCTTTGGTGTTCCTGCAGGTTTGTTTTGTCAACAGTAATTCGGGTTCGCCATCTGTATATTCATTCTGTGATTCTATTATTTGCAAAAGTTATAGAAGATAACTAATCCAGATGAAGCATTCTTTGTGTCTATATCAATGAAAATGGACCTATGGACATCATTGTTTGGCCACAGCCAGTGGTTACTTGCTCAAATATCTCTGTTTCCTATTGCTTTACCTCCCGTATTGACAGACCCAAAAAGGTGAATTCAGCGTAGTAGCTAGTGCTGCTGGCTGGGTTGAATTTGTAATTCCCAAGATTAGGTTAGTCTCTTCCCTCATCTTCCAGTATGTGAATAGACTCCCACTAATTTTCCTTCACGATTGCTCCTGAGCTAGACGTAAAAGTTGCCTCTTCACCTGCTTCTTGGCTATCAGGAGTTCTAAAGGTTCTTGTTCGTTTTTGTTTTTGACTAATGTATACAAAGATCAGAAATCAAGTATGTTGGAGGCATCAACACCGCCTCAAATATCATTTTCCTCGCATCTTGAAGTGTTTATTTCTCTTTTTGTCTCTTTTTTGTATGCCTTATATGCACTACTGAAGATTGCCACTAGAGGGAGAGGCTGTTGGGGTTTGGAGGGGGGAGGGATGGGGGTAGATGCCATTGATGTTAGCATTGCTTTTCCTTTTTGTCTACCTTTGTATGCTGTTGAAGATTGGTGTTTGAAAGAGAGGGGGTCGAGGGGGAGAGGACAGTGATGCTAATGATGTTATAATCATGTTTTGTAATTTTAACCACATAATTCTTGGCATCACATGTTTATTGATTTTCTCCCTATGGTCTAATTTGGTCTATAATTGTGCTGAAACTATGACGCAAAAGTGTGCTTCTGGGGGCAAGTAGTGCAAAAGCAACAGACTGATTTCATTTGGATTGTATGATTGAAGAGAATGGGAAAGCATTCTAGTAGTAGAAAGTAAGTTGAGATAAAGCACCAAATGTGTCGATAATCAGTCGAATTGGCAAGTTCATTTGAAACATAATCTACGTCTCCATAGAAGTCTTGCAAAGATGGAGCTTGAATATGGTTGTTTCACATTGTTGTTTGAATATAGCTTGAAAAAGCATTCAATCTGAAATAGAATTTTTGAACAAGTTGGATTTGGTTCACGTTGTAATGAATGAAAACCAGCATATAACGTTTTAGTTTGGTCATTGACAAAGAAATAAGAAAGGCGAATAATAAAACAAAAAGGGAACATAATAACTCAAAAATCACTAGTACAATTTTAATGACATGTCTACTAAGTTTATGAAGCTTTTTATAAACTAATATAAACTCTACTATGTAACGCATACTTCTCTTGTACAGTTGATAAGTGAAAATTATCTTTTTACGACTAAAATAAGTAAGTGTAATGCTCAAACCTTTTTTTTTGTATACTATTTATAAAAATAAATTCTTTGTATACTATTTATAAAAATAAATTCTTTAAGAAGATGGGACCAAAAAAATATATTTAGGAAGACAAAAGATATATGATCTCACATCACATATTGCCTAATAACAACTTAAAGCTGAAATGCTAGAAAAGATATAACATTCTGCAGTAAAAAGTAGAATAAGCCTCAACTGTAAAAGAGTACTAATTCGTGTAGTTGGATATCTTCGTGTTGCAGAGAACAGATCATATACAGTATAGCCCCCAGCATATCCACCACGTCTAAATGACACTTTTGCTGCTACAAGGAATTGGTGATTTCTTAGTAGAACAACATTAAAAGTGGAAGTTTGTACCGATTGAATAGAGATCAATTGATATTTTCTCTCTTTCCTAGTGAATGACAGCGTACTCGCGTGATCAACCGATGGAGGAAAAAATCACTCAAAAGACGAGATTAAACAAGGCAAAATGCATATATTGCAATGCCACATTACAAATAGTATACCTTCTTAAAGAATGTTAATCTCACCATTTCTTAGTTTTCTGAAAATACATGAGGCAGCCTTTATAATTTTCTACCTTCATTATGTTTACCTTTCCTTTGAAGAGCGTTTCCTAGACTTTCTCAACTCCAAAGACGGTAAGCAGCCTTTAAGTGGTGACTGTAAAAATACTGAAGATGTCGATAACTTCTGATTTCTTGTTGAAATTGAAGAAAGACAACTGAAAGAACTTCTCAGCCTTCTCTTCTCATTAACGTATTCTGGGCCATTTGGTTCGTCTTCGACAGCAGCAACTTTCAAAGCCTCAGGTAACATGCAGTTGAATGCTGAACCTATGTAGACAAAATAACATAACCATATATATCATACACAATACTCCCTGCGTTTTAGTTTATATCGCATTATTCAATTGGGCCCAGAGTTTAAGATAGAAATAAGGACTTTTGGAACGTGTGATCCATGATACTTCTATGGCTATAAAAGCATGCCATTAAAACTGGAAGTTCAGATTAAAGATTTCCCCGATAGAAAGGTGTCATTCTTTTTTTAACAGATTAAAGGAGAAAGTGCGACATAAAGGATGTGTTTCATTTTCCTCATTTTTAATGAAATTTTCCTACAGAAAATGTTTTCTAAAAATTTTGACTAACCAAACATGGGAAAACAAATTCTGCAAGTAGCATTTCACACCAATTGTCTCCTCCTTACCTTCCAACATACCTTACCCCCACCCCAAACCCCATAGCTCCCATCCCCACCACCCCCACACCTTACCACTAACCCTCCACCCTCATAGTGTTTTGCTCAAGTTATATACAAATATTTTTGGGATAATATTTCTTCTTACGTACCAAAGACAAGAAAATAAGTAAAAAAGATCACTTATTTTCCAGAAAAGAACATTTTCCTTCATACCAAACACACCCAAAATGGAACAGAACTAATTAATAAGCTTTTCTAAAAATGAGAACAAAGTTATCTTTTCAAGCTAATTCAAAAGAGGTGTAATGGCAAAGGGATACCTAATTTTGCAAGACGGTTCACCCATTTTGGAATCTTTTTCCCGGTCAGCTTGTAGCATATATCCTTGCAAAAATGGTTGCAGTTCTTCACAATCAAGTGATACGAGTCACCGTTATATGCAGCAGCTTGATGTTCAATAAACTCTCTAACCTGATTCGGATCCAACTTTGTAGTACCAATAAATATTGACTTCCTAAACTTAAATCCAGGACATTGCCGTGGTTCAACTTCAAAGACACCACTGGTCGGGTAATCATGAGCTCCAAATGCGTATTCTACACCATGAACTGGAGAAATATATGTTACACTAGTTGAAGTTAAAAATGAGGCGTAAAAGAAAGTTTCTGATGCATCCAAGTTTGCATAGAGACGAGTCTTTTCTGATCAGCAGTAGTATAAAATCATTTTGACATTCATCTCAAGCCTCACATGCTAGTGGAATTTAAGGAGAACTTTGAAATTTCATTGAAGTTGACTCAAAGAATTTGCAGAAAATGCAGGTTTTCAATGAATAAATTGCAGGTACCAACAAACACTCTAGATGAAAAGAGGCGATTAATCTGTTGGCTGGGAAAAATACTATAGCACCAAAACCGTAAATTCTATCTTCTACAGGAAGCATCCAAAGATGAACTGCGAGTGCCAAATTATATAAAACGTCAAAAGTAAAAAAACACAAACACACTGTGATGGAAACCAAATATTTCTTAGACATGAAAATACAACGGATAAGGTCCAACACATGCTCATATATATACCAATCAAATTGAGATTCGAATTGAATTAGCAGCTTCACAGTTCTATGAGACCAATTCTAAAAATAGACACTACATGAATATACCGTAGAGGTAAGTTTCAGATCTCGAATTTAAGCATCACAATTTTATTTAATCTCATTATAGCTAAATGTCATATACGAAACAAACATATGATGATGTGGTGCATATAATCTTTTAGATACAATCCCCGCATTAAGTTATTAGTAAAATAGGAATAGGAGAAAAATCCATATAGAACCATATATTTACATTTCTCTTGCTTTAAATTTTTCCGACCGTTTCCCTTGCTTGCTTTACTCTTGCTTTGCTTTTTTCTTTGCTTTGCTTGTGCTTATGCTCTGTCTTGAGCCGAGGGTTTCTCGGAAACAGCCGCTCTACTTACCAAACCAAGGTAGAGGTAAGGTCTGCATACACTCTACCCTCCCCAGACCCCACGTTGTGGGATTTCACTGGGTATGTTGTTGTTGTTATTAACCATATATTTACAAGAAAAAGGATAATATGCCTAAGTGCATTCTATCTAAAAAGAAGTAAAGAGGAAAAAGCTAAAGAAGGCCTCTTACCTTCCACACCAGAATGGAAGATCCCAAAGCCAGCCCAGTAGACATAGTTATTCATCGGGGTCAAGTCATACACATTGAGACAAACTGGTGTCTCACCAGGACCAAAACGATCCGACTTCGTTTTGGGAGCAAACAAAAATGTGCTGATGATTTGGTCTTCAGACGGAGGGGCACGACTGATTTCCATCCTTTCTTTGATTTTAATGACATTTTCCTTTTACTATGCAAAATAAGGTTCACTCAAAGCCCTTTGGCCTCTTGTACATCTGCATGAACAAAAAGCATAAGTGAAAGTTGCACCAGGTGACATTAAAATGTTATATCAACCAATGATATCAGTTAAATCTGAGAAAAGCAGAGAAAAAGGGTAAATCACTGGAGGATGCTTCCCATCTAAAAGAACATATCATTCTACTTGATATTTGGAGCATTATACATCAACTACAATTTGGACTGACCATAAGACAAGAGAGGTGTCTAGTTTTGTCACCTCCAAAACTCGAGTTGAATTATACACAAGTTTGTCTCAAATTTCTCAAGTTAGAACTAGTAACAATATGATAATACAAATAAATACCATAACTAGCTTTTGGCTAAGCTCTGTCATGTGTGCTAGCGCTGTCAGTCCAATAACAAGACTAGCCTTATGCTTTCAAGAAATTTCCTTATATTATTTAAACTACTTTGATAAGCAAATCATCAGGTTTCAATAAATAAAAAAAGGGGAAAAACATGTAATGTTACAAAATTGACCATGAAATTTAACACGGTGCACACTGTTTAATAACCTGGAAGCCGTCTTCTCAGAGATCTAATGCATTATATATGAAGCCAGAGGGCAGAAGAACATGCTGGTAATGAAACTACAATATACTAGCTCTATCTAACTTCACGTTGTCCATCCAAAAAACCAACTTTTATTGGCATGCCATGAAATATATGCATTATAACCAAGTCTTCGTAGCAACTGTTCTCCATCCAACTTCACATCAGAACATTAAAACCATTTCACTCGTGGTAGCACATTACAACCCTAGATCCATGCACTTTTTATTTCTTAAAACAGAGATATACACATTTGCGGATTCTTTTGTGTATTTCATTAGGGGAAATATTTAGCTACCAGACTGCTTTTACTAGTCATATTAGCTGGTCTATGATACAGCTTGATCCTTTGAGTATAATATATAAATATAGCTGTTGCCACCTGATATTGTTACCACCTGCCGTTGCGAAAAGGCCCTACTATGACTTCTCAATGGAAACTTGAATTGTTCAATTAACAAATGAGTATTCAAACAGTTGGGAGAAAGAGGAGAGAGGAACTTAAAGAATAAAATATATATATCCAACTCATTCATTTCCAAGAAAGTCAACTTTGTGGCATTAGTAGGAAGCAACTAACTCTAGTATGTAATTCTCTTTAGTCTGCATCCAATATTGCAGCTCTTTCTTACATCAGCTTTCAATTCAAAACAGAATTGGAAGTTCAGTTTTAATTAGCTCATTTAGTGGATATTTGCTAATACACTACATATATAGACAATTTAATTGTCTGATAGTACAAGCATAATCAGACGAAGACTATTCATTGACCATTAACCATAACTAGCCTCCCTCAAACAAAAAGAAAAATAAAAATAGAAAAGAAGACTAATTATTACCTTCAACTATATTATGGCAAATTTAGTGCCGAGGGTACCGGAAACTGCCTCTCTACCTCCCAAGATAGGGGTAAGGTCTGCGTACACTTTATACTTCCCATACACCATTTTGTGTGATTTCACTGGGTATGTTGTTGTTGTTGTTGTTGGATATAATTGTTGGAATCAAAGCAGTACGTGAAGTAAATAAATATTACAAGTGTTTGAAAGGATAAACTTGTTGGAAATTTACTAAATGTGGAATTAAGTATATTCCATTATTTATGACTCAAACAATTGGAGCCCCACACGTCGAAACGTCATTTCCACACACGAGCACTCGTAGTGCCAAGTATCGCAAATTTCATTAGTGAAGAGATATTGGTACGTATGTAATACGTTTGAGACATAGAATGATGGACGGTTATTGGCCAGATAACAAAGTATTCCACGTTGGTAAACGAAGGAAGAAGTGTACGAAGTGTAAGATGAAACGAGTCGGAAATCGCTGCGGAGCCGTGAAGGGCCGCGGCGCCACACCGTCGGTGCCGCGACGCCACACCGTCGGTGCCGCGGCGATACACAGTCGGTGCCGCGGCGCCTCCCATGCAGCGCCGCGACGCTAATTGGTTGGCCAGTCACAGGAGCCGCGGTGCTTCGGCGGCAGAATGCTGCGACAAGAAGTTGGAAAGTTCTGACCTTTGGGCTGGTTTTGGAGCATTGATTCTCCATTACTTGACACATGAATTCAGCCATTATTTGGCTGAATGGAACCCCTCTATTAAGTGTCATTACATGGCTATTGAAGGCCATTAGTTGGCTAGTTGAGGAGTCTTCTCCTTACACTATAAATGAGGCCTTTGGCACAATTGAAGACAACACTCAACACTTAGAAAATACTCCAGATTTTCTGAATTCATCTTCTTCCTCTCTAGCAAAGTTACTATACTCAAAGTTCTTCAAGAGTAATACTTGAGTTTCCTTTGCTCAATTGTTAAGTTGTTGTTGTATTTTGGGAGACTATTGCCCGACAACGTAAAAGGAGATATACGAGACAATCTTGTCTTAAAGACAGAGTGTCATCACTCGACTCAGCAAATCACACAAGTAGTTTGTTAAGTTCTTGATTTCCAGTTTATTGTAATATTTAGTTTATCATTTCTTACCATTATAATAGTTACTTACTTCCCGTTCCCTGAAACAATTGTATCCCAACAAAACTAACAGCCAAGATTATAATTACCGCAAGTTTGTTGAGTCTTGAATCTTGATAACCTGAAATCAAGAAACACTAAATCTGGATTGTTACAACTGTGGCTGAGTCGAGAGATGGCTCTCTGTCTTTAAGACAAGATTCTCCCTTATATATGCTTTTACGTTAGAGGGCAATAGTATCCCAAGATAAAACAACAACTAATCAACACCACAAAACAAATAGATTGATTCTGACGAAGAAAACAAACATGAAACGACTTGCTGAATAATGGAAAATTTAGAGGAAAAGGAAGAGTTTATGTTTTTTTCTTTCTATTGTTTCTGCTCTCTTATCTTTCTACTCCATTGCCTCAAATAAGAGTAAGGTCTCAATATATAGTGTTTAGGAGGATGAGCCACTCAACTAGCCAACTAATGGCTTTTAATAGCCATGTAATGACACTTAGTGAGGAGTTATATTCAGCCAAGTAGATGACTGAATTTATGTGCAAAGTAATGGAGATCAACACTCCAAAACTAACCCAAAAGGCAGAAACTTCTGCCTTCCGTCGTGAGCCTCTTCCCAATTTTATCTTTTCAAAGACAAAGACACAAGACCCGAGTTTGGACGAGCGGCGGCGGCGGCGCGCGTGAGCTTAGCCTCAAACCCAAGCACACCTAGGTCCTCCCTCCTTCAAACACATGGGTTACCCCTTGGGGTCCCAAACCCTTATCCATTTTTTAGGCTTATAAAAAGAACAATTCTTCTTTTTCCCACCGATGTGGTAGATTTGTCCCACACCATATTTTCATGCCTGAAATACCTTACTTCGTGGACCAATATCTCTTTCATTTCTTAACGAAATTTGACGATCCTTGGCCCTACGGTCATCTACTCGGTAGATTATGCACGTGTGAAGAGACAAAGCCTCCAACATGCGGAATCCCAGTGTTTAAGTCATTAAATATGGGTGGATGCAACCCCCACCAAAGATCAAATTTCCAACCGTTGTTATATTATGGCAAATTTAACCTATGTTGAAAAGCAGTAAATCCCAATTCTCATTCTGATGACTTTTTCTAGTCCAAAGCCAAGTGAAAAAAGGGGAACGGAAATAAATGACTGCTCAAGGAAATCAGAAACAGTTTGACCAAAGTGCTTTTTACATAATTATTGAAGATATTGACATGAAGTAAGCAGATACCAAAAAAATTATATATATTCCCAAAATAACATAAATTAAACAATTAAACTTCTCTTTTTGGACAGGTCATCACCACATAGCAAAGAAAATAAACAGCTCACTGTTCCTTCAAAATAAAAAAGAGTATTTTTTTTTTACTCTTATGAATTATGATTAGATTCCGACAATAACAGCAAACTTTATCTATACCAAAAAATAACAGTAAACTTTATTCCTCCAAATATTTCATACAAACCCCAGTTCTGAAATACTGCTTTCCAAAGAAAAGGCCAATAAAATTCAGGTAATAAACCCAGCAAGGTGCAAATTTTAAGCACTTAGAAGACAACAAGAACAATATACCCAGTGAAATCCCACGAAGTGGGTCTGGGAGGGTAGAATGTACGCAAACCGTACCCTGTCTTGGGAGTCAGAGAGACGGTTTCCAGTAGACCCTCGACACAAGGATAAGCACTTAGAAGAAAAAAAAAGAAGAGAAATTATGAGAGAATCACAGCTTCAAACTTGTAAAAAGACCAGTACTATATCAGATCTCACAGCAAGATTGAAACTTTTGTAGTGAACAAAAAGATTCAACCAATTCTTGAATAAGAAAGAGCAAGTTCACAAAATATCGAAGTTGCCAAAAAAAAAACACTAAATGTGTACCACAAACAAAATCCAAACTTTGCACAAAAATAAAATTCAAAAGCTAAAGTATCCAAAGAAACTCATAGGCGGATCCAAGATTTAAGCTCTATAGATTCAATCTTTAAAATTCTTAGCATTGAACCCATTATATTTACAATTATCGGTTCATATCTACTATTTGTTGTAAATGTTACTATTAACGTGTACCTATGTGTTTAGAATCCTAATTCTATCCCACCACCATAATTAGAATATATCTCATATATTTTGTATAGAATTATGGTAAGTAGAGGATTCATTATTGTACTAGGATTGTACTACACATTGTACACTATATATATTTGTATTAATGAGAAAGTCTGTGTCCGAGACCAATTGTCCAACGTTGGTACGCCCGTGTCCGAGACAAAGATGGTGTTGCAACTGATTGCAGGCCTCCCAAAAGGTGAATATGACACCCTAGCCACGATGATTCAGCAGGCTGACCCTCTTCCTAGTTTCAACAAAGCCCGCTCGCAATTATTATTGGAGGAAACCCGTCGTGCAAAGCAAGACGAGCACAACCAGAAGGCGTTAGCGGTTGAAACGTCTGCACAAAATCACGCTGCCGCCGGCCAGCAGCCTCTGCCGGACAACAGCCAGCCGCGGTAGAACCGCGGCGGCAAGGGTGGCAGGGGGCGTGGCAATGGGCTAGGCGGCAAGGGCCGCGGTAAAGGAAAGGGCCAGCAGCCGCAACAACCCACTCAGTTTCCTTCATGGACCGGCCCAATGCCCAGCACCCAGACCCCGCAGTGGGCCTCAGTCCCATGTTACCCTTCAGCCCACTATCCATTTCAGCAGCAAGGGGTACTGGGCCCAGCTCCAGGCTCTCGACCAGCCCAATATCAGCAACACCAGGCCCACGTCGCACATGCCCAGTTCCCGCAGCAGCCCACAACTCAGATGCCCACTGATTTGGGCCAGGCATTCAGCAGTATGAATTTACAGCAGCCCGATGAAAATTGGTACATGGACTCCGGAGCCTCATCTCACCTCACCCGGTCTGCAGGTAATCTTTCCAAATTGTTTCGTTTAAAGTCTCCTCAATTTATTACAGTTGAAAATGGTCACCGCATTCCAATTCAGGGTTATGGTCACACCCACACTCCGACACCTCATCCACCCTTCTCCCTAAATAACATCCTCTATGCACCAAACATCATCAAAAATTTAATCTCCATTAGAAAATCTACTCGTCATAATTCTGTGTCTGTTGATACGCTCGGTCTTCTTAGGATTTCCATCGAACCATAGAGGTTATCTGCTATGACTTGACCACTCGTCAAATTCATGTCACTATTCTCCAGTTACACATAAAAAAAAAGGTAACTTAAAAGATGCAAAAAAGAAGAGAGAGATGAAAATTTTGGATGAAAGACTTACAATTTTCCATTAGAAGAGATACCAAAGACTGCAGCTTTGAACTTTTCTTGAGCATATACACACACAATACTATAATGCAAATGATAATGAAGAACAACAGAGCAACCTTAAAATGGGGCTAGTATTTGTCTCTCCATGAATAATTGACACACATTCATGTTTTTCTGACAAAATTTTACACATCATAAAGCTCTGAAAATCACGGGAATAATCTTGTTTGAAGACAACTAAAGTAAATTCTGCTTGCTATTTAAGTAAAATAAATGAAGAAAACAAAAGAGAAGAGGGAATTTTGAAGGGACCCCAGATTATCAGAAATGAAACAGAAACTGACAAGAGAGAAAACACACAGACACACACTCGGTCTCCTTCTCCCTCTTCTTTATTTTCCTTAATATTATTGGTGTTAATAGCATTTTTAGTCCTTCAATTAATGATACATTTTAAATTTGATTTTCATAATATATAATTCAACATATTTAACTATGCGCTTTTAATCTCTTTATATAGAAAATATATTAATTTTAGAAGTATATGACTTGTAGTAAATATACAAGCTTAACATAACATGTTTGTAACTAACATGGATGGTGATGGAGTGATTCATGATTGGAATCCTCCACCCTTAATCAGAAGTCTCGGGTTTGAGCCTTTGAAAATGAGCTCTGCAATGTGTGCCCTGAATTTAGTCAGACTCCAATGTCGTAACCGGACAGCGGATGGGAACACAAATAACAACAAACCCAGTGAATCCAACAAGTGAGGTCTGGGGATGAGAGTGTACGCAAACTTTACTCCTATCTTAGGAGGTAGAGATGTTATTTGTCATAGACTCTAAACAAAATTTTAAAAATAACACGTGTAATTAAATGGTGAAACGATTAATAATTCAAGTTTTTTTTGTGAATATTCACGAGTAAAGGGAAGAAAAGTGCATATTTTAAGTAATTGAAGGCTAAATATATTTAAGTATATATTATAAGAACCAAAATTAATATTTATTAATAATTTTGGGACCAAATACTATTATCCTTTTTAATTGTGGTATTTAAAAGCTCAAATGTCTCAGAGAATAAAGTCTTTTAGTTTCTATTTTTATTCCTTTACTGTGTGTTTTACAGCTCTTGGAATAAAGTTAAAATCAGACAGGGAAAGTTACAATAGGCATATAGAGTAAATGACAAGCTAAAATTGAGCCAAATTTCATGAAAAGACATGGGGAAAATTTTGCAAAGAAAAAGTAAAGGTTGGCTGTATTTTGGTATACCTGTTTATAGGGCATTTTCTTTTATTAATGTTGTTCCATTCGACCTTAGAAAAGGAGGAGACTTTGTGACTCCATAATTTAAATAAGGTTTAATATCTAATCACTAATGTAATACACAGGGTCAAATTTATCCATAACTATATGAAATGGTCTAGTTTTGTCCTTCATTAATTAAGAATTGAAGTTAAATCCACTCTTGTCATTACCAAATGAGCTCAAATATGCCATTATCTGCAGATGAATTTTAGTTGGTCCTATTTAAATTTTAAATACAATAATTAGCACTAAGAACTTCCATATGAAAAATGTTTAATCCACCATATTTTCACAAAATCCTTCCATCCCCCCTCCCCCCCCCCCCCTCTTCTAAGGACCTCATAAGTGAATTAATTGAATGAGTGAGTTCAATATGAGTTAATCTTATCTACCGACTTCTTCAGACACAATATATTATCTATAATGATAAAAATATTTGCTAGCATGTGATGTTTAGACGTAGAATCAGTCCTTGTAAATAGGCAACGCCAGATACTATCTTATTATATACATGCATTTTACCTTTTTTACGTAAAATTTAAGTACTTATATATAGTTTGAGCCTTTGAGGGTAAAGCAACAGGTCAGTTGAACCTGCCCAATAAGTTAAATTTTCGTCTATCTAACTATATTGTCTAAGATATAAATAATAGTGCAACGTGCTATCTCGTATGTGTATCCTTGGAAGACGGCAGGTTGGGCATAGAGAGCAGAGCCATTTGTTTTAACTTTTAAGTAAGTGTTGGCCATTTGGCCTCTTCTACCAACCAATCCGTACTTACATTATTTTATTTGTTTTCCACCCGCATAGTGTTTGATATTCGTGTTGGGACCTAATTTTTTTGAATTCATGCCGGGCAAGGCCGATTCAAGGGGAAAATCATGATTTTCCCAACATTTAAGGCTCAAGCTTGGAATACTCTTCTTTTTTTTTTTTAACCCGCAAGGGTAGCCAAGTTGGTGTAGCGGTAGAGCGCGGGATCGCAAGGTCACGAGTTCGATCTCCTGCATAAACCTTATTGGTTGAGCCTGTCACACATGGCTTGCCAAGTGTGGTTAATCGGCTGACGTGGTTTGCAGGCTATTGCGTCAGTCCGGGGTTTACCCTGTGCGCACTCGAGAAAGTAGCGGCTGCGGGGTCCTTCGTAAAAAAAAAAAAGCTTGAGATTTTTTATTAACAATGATTTTTTTAATCTATATCACCACGACGCTCGGTGATAATAAGAAACATTATTAGCTTTAAAAGGAACTCTATTATGCAAGTTGCAGAATAATACTCTTTTCTAACGTTTGGGAGTTACATATTTTAGATAGCAAATGGTAAAGTCAGTGACAAGGTTAGTCACTCAATCACATCAGGTCTATTTTAGAAATTTTACATTTTCTCACAATTGATTTTTATCAATTTGGACACAAAATGTACAACCCAATGTCAATTTGTTTTCTACACTAATGTTGCTGCTGTCTGCTCAAAGTTATTATTCTTGAATGATTCAAGAAAAAAAACATTACGTAAGTAAAATTAGTACCAAATTGTAAACGTAACTATCATTTTTCACTTCCTCGGCTTTTTTTCTCTATCGTGTAGAAGAATAGTGTTAGAACTAAAGTAACATGCAGAGCCAAGTGCTATGAATTGTGGGCAGTGAGAAACTACCTCTATCTTCACGGACCGATTTAGCGGTTCATCAGAATTAAATACTTTATGTTCAATTATATATATATGTGCAAAAAATAAGTATAAAAGAATTTAATATACATTTCAAAATTCACTATCTCTAAATTTTGAATTCGTCACTATCTACTTTTTAGAATCTTTGTTTGTTGAGTTACTGTAAGAATCTTACTGGATAATCCTAAATTGGACATGACATAGACTTTATGACTTTAGAATATGATACCCTATCACATTAGTGGGAGGCAACTATGAAGTTGATTTTTAAGGATTTCAATTTTCTACTACTAGTTATTTATGCTCATCTTTTTTAGGTCACAACAAGGGTCCCAAATCCTGATTTCAATATTTCACTCTAAACATTATTTTATTTTTTTGGAGTAGGAGTTGGGGTTGAAAGTATATTTATGTCCCAGAGACAATATGTATTAGGACAAATGTAATTTATACATATTTGTATTATTATTAATGGAGATTAATATTTTGGCATTTGCAATTATTGAATTATTAGTTGATTGTTTATAATATTCTATAATATGCATCCCTAGAGGTTACGTTGTTATTAATAATGTGAGATATTAATATTATAATGTAACTCTTAAAATAGTCTCGACTAATGATCATCAAGAATGGAATATCGATGTTATGTGATAAGTCGACATGTGGTCTGCATCACTTTCTTAGAGGATGTAGTATGTCTCACCTGCTACGAGTAATGGCTACTCGTGATGGACACATGGATACTTTGAAAGTATTGGTATACCCTATTGATATACTGTTTTTTATACATGTCTAAAGTATGATCAGCGTGTGGAAGATAGAAGTCCTTAGACTTGAGGTCAATACACACCTTGTCTACATAGTAATATACTTTGATCCTATCCTAAGCTCAAATGCCTTATAGGTTGAGATACGTCTTGTATTGGGTACATTACGATGTGGATTAAATGTGGTAGTTGAGCCAAGATTAGGATTCATTCCTCGAATGTATATTCGAGAGAACACTCAGCTTCTCATTGATATTGGGTTGACTAAGTCGTTGGCCAACGCAATAGACATATCTAGAATATGGTCTTGTTGTCAACCAATATAGATAGGATATAATGATCAAGCCATTTGGATAGACACTTGGCAAATTCTAAGCTTGATCGAGTGTATCGTGAATGAAAGGATTTTATCTTACCACATAGAGGTTAAGTTTACTGGATTCATGTAAACGTACTTCACATATTGAGTTCGTCTTGTGGCGCCGTCTCGGAGTTCCGCGTAGACCTTAATTTGATTAGTGTTGATATAAGAAGGCATGTAGGGTCACGTTATGTCGATTGTCCTTTCGATCTAAGGATGTATTGAGAGAGTATTAAATATTCGATTTAGAATCGAGATATTTAAATGAATGATGATTGATTTAATTATCAAAATTGGATTTTGGATTTAATTAAGAATGTGCTGAAATTTTTTGGGTCAGGCCCAAGGTCAAACCCTAATCCGATTTGACCTAATTTTTCACCTATAAATACAGACCTACACTTCATTATTCATTACACTTTATTTTCATATCACTATTCTAAGTCTTAGAGACTCAGAATCAAAACACTCTCTCGAACCTCTGCCGAATTTCCTAGCTTTCCAAAGGAGGAATACATTGAAGCTTGGAGCTTGCAATCGAAAGAGCATTCGCGTGTGCAACCACGGTTGATAAAGATTTCAGATATTGTAAACATGTAAGTACCATTCAAGTCTTATGTTTACAGTTTTAAATTACCCTATAGTCAAACAGTTCTACGTTTGTTGAGTTTGAAACAAGTTTTCAATATTCGCTGCGTACAACAACCCAACAAAACCCTACAGGGGTGGGGGTAGGGTGGGGGACCATATTGTAGCCAATTCCAAAAGGAAGTGATCTTCCAAGGAAACTTAAATATTTCTGTACCATTAAGGATTAGTTTATTGCAAGTACTAGTTCTTGCTCTACTACAATAATGCAAGTCAATTTCATCATGCACATTTTGCAAGATTGCCAGCTTTTTCAATAAGAAGTACAGCTTCTTGTGCCTCTTGTTCTAAAACCATCATTAAAATCTGGTATATCAAGTAGACAAACACCTACTTTGACATGCTTAGTTTGTGCCTTATTTTTCAAGTTACTGATCCATTTTTTTGTGGATGGTTATTTGTAGTTATCTTTCCACTGACTTTATTGTGTGAAACACTTTTGCACTGTCAATGTATAGAAACTACTTAATTAGAAAGTCAAACTTTTAATCATAGGATCCCTATGAACCAAAAACTTCTTGCTTACCTTTAGTTTTACTAACAAAGAAGTTGAATGAGGATTCAGAGTTGTGTTGATGTTTCAGAAAATGATTAATAAGTCAATCAAATCCACAGTTCCTGATGAGCACCTATTCCTTTCCCATTGAAATCTTTCTTATTAAGTCGGAAGGAGGGCTTTGGGCAAATAACAACTCGAAAAAACTTTACTTCAATCCCAATACTGAAAGACATGTCTTCAGGAGTAGATTTTGGAATTACATCCCCCTCCCCCTTTTCGTCCATAGCTTCAATCAAAAGCAAGTGATTTTTTGAGTGGAGCCCCGGAAAGCATATGCAGGATAAACAGGTGTTTCAGGAGACGATATAAAAGTGGGTCTGACTTAGAAAGATAACTCTCACAAAAAAAAAAAACTAAGCTAGAACTGATCAAGATCAATAGGAAGTTAGGAACCTATTGACAAAGTTCATGCCACGACGATCTATATGAAGGGCAGCTTTGTATAATAGGGCTAGCTTCCTACTGCCTACTACAAGATGTTGTAACAACTTCCACTAACTCATAATTGTGCTGTAGAAAAAAGAATATATGAACTTTGATGAATGTCTTTGTCTTCTATGTTTAAGTATAGAAAAAAACAGATTCTGGTATGTTGTATGGAGTGGATATGTCTGACATATTTGCCTGGTATGTACACAGATGAATAGAGTATTTTCGTGAACTGCGCCTCCTCGTATACCACATTGCATATGTGAATGTTACATAAGGCCAACTGAGTTGAATTGATCCCAAGCTTCCTGCATCAAACAAACTTAGCACTTTTATGATTCAATAATATAAGTAAAAGGATTTAGGCTCATGAAACATGGGCTAATTTAATAGCATGGCCAAAGTAATAGTAGCAGAATTATGAAGTATAGAAGAATCATAGACTTAAATTTTAAACTTGCATGATTTACTGAAAATTATTACTTAACAAAATTATAAGTACCTGCAGAATATCAAAAACTTTTTCTGCGATGTATTTCTGGTGAGCAGCAGCACCCTTTTGTTGGAGCTTATCCGGATGTATATAGAGTAAGGCTCTCTGATATGATCTTTTCACTTGATTTCCTTCAATTAAATCCACTAAGGCCACAGGCTTCCATCCGCTCTCTGGCCATAAAACCTGTTTAAAAATGATTGTGTCAAAAGAATTGGGAATCCCGGCCTTAAAAAAGATACTATTCCTTTCCACGAATATAACAACAGAAACAAAATTTTGTAGTACTTCGAATTATCATCATCAACTAAATCTTCAACAGAAGCTGCTGGAATTGAGTAAAAGAGGAAACACTCTTACTAATTGTAAGGTTGAGAGCAATGAGCGAATATTTCCTTTCCTCCCTTGTGACCATTGCTTAATTTTAGCATCTGAAGCCTATAATTTAATAGGAAACAATTACAACCACGTTACGGATGCTTGAATTCAACAGAGATACTGTCGAAAAGAAGTAAATTACTTGGTTGTCCTCAGATTTGCCATTAGTTTGTGAAGCTTGGTCCTGATCTTCAAATAATTCTTCCACCTACGAAAAGGTAAACTACCTCATCAGTAACACAAATTTACAACAGAGCCATTCACAAGTATGCTACCCTATTTGATCACTTGTAAACTTAGTCGCAAAGATCTGAAGTCATATGACCTGACCTACTAAGGCATCAAACTGGTAACAAGTTGCAGACTCTAAAATTGGATTCTTCTGTTTTCTTTAACATCCTTTTCCCTCTTCTAATCCTTGCATTATTATTATTTTTTGGTTACGGGATAAAGTTCCAATGCCAGATAACATAAATGCTCGCGAACAGTCAATTAAAGAAACTTAGGAAAGAACTCATACCACATAATTTCCACCAAAGAGATCATCCATGCTTCCAAATGAGGCTTTTCGATCATCTCGATTTGACTCTACAATAAACACAGAAGTGTGAAATTTCTTTATTTATAGAAATGAGCAAGCGGCGACGCTGTCAGTACCGACGATTCTGTGGCATGTGCAGGGATACTGTGGAAACAGACTATTAAAGCAAAAAAAAAAAAAAGACGAATTTAACTAAATTGAGAACAACAATGAAGAGAGCTGCTTATAGTTCAGCTGAAATGAGTTCCTAATTTTTCCCTTAAGTAATATATCCAGTGGGTCATGATTCTTGTTTGTACAAAATTAATATAACTAACCATTAGTTGATGGAGCAGCCTTTTGATCTGAATAATCTTTAGTCTGGGGAGTCGGTGTTTTAGTTCGGGAATATTTAGTTGTTTTCTCCTGCTTGTTAAGATTTTGATCTACCTGCAAAAAGCAAGACATAAAATCAGAAATTTTACAAATCACTACCAATGGGACAACGATGAACCTACTGTTCCCGGGCCTCCATGAGTTGGGACTACAAAATGAAAGTCTAAGAGAGAAGTTTGGTACATTAGGATTTGCATCTTGTGTCTTGTTAATCGTGGGCGACTGAACTTTCTCATTTGCTTTCGGCATGCTGAAACTCTTTTCACTTTCAACTCCATTATTGCTGCTAGCTTTCCATCTAAAGCTTTTGCTTCGACTTTCACCTTCTTGCGGTGTTGAATGAAGCTCGTGGTTAAACATCTTTACAAAGTCTTGAACCTTTCCTTTAATTCCAGCTTTAGTTGAATTCTCTGTTGGTTTTAACGGAGAAATTTGCGGACTACCTTCGTTTACTCCTGTATCTACTACATTTTTTTTGTCAAGACCTCTCTTCCCTTTTCTCTTAGCTTGTGGGTCTCTTTTTTGCATGTTGTCGCTGACCTCAACATAGCTTTTCTTCAAAATTTTATCGACCTCATCAACAATTTTCTTCACATCTTCACTGACTTTGAAATTTGATTTTGCTGCTTGCGTAGCTTTGACCGTGTTACTCTTCCTTTCTGTTTCTTGTGCCATAACGCCGCCTGCAAAGTAAAAATGCATTTTTTGTGTAAGACAAACTACAAATGTCTGTAGTTGCCAGGTTTCAAAGTAGAAAGTACCTTGTTCCTCCGACTCGTTAACTAAAAATGCACGAAGAGGCTTCAACTCATCCTTTGTAGTTTCTTCCAAGTTACTTGGAATTTCTATCTGGATTCCGTCACCTAAACCTGTCTTCTGTCTGAATTGAGGTTCTTCTACTTTGATTTCAGTTCTTAAGATAGTGTCATCATTAACACTTAGAACGGATTTTGACTTTGGAATGCCGAGATTTTCCCTAACAATACCATTTGCCTTGTCACTGCTCTCTGGGTTCTTACTTCTCGTACTGAAGGAGTGAAAATTCGCATCCCTGGAGAAGTTGGCATTTTCTCCTAATGGTGAGCTGGCATCCACATCATCGTTCTCCATCCTTCCATTGGAGCTAGAACATCTTTCAAGTTTAATCTTCTCTTTAGACTTGAAATGCATCCCTCCCTTCAGTGGCACGAGTACGGGAACTCCTTTGCCTGCCCACTTGTATATGGAGAAATGAAATTGATATTCGTTACTCGAATCTTCCATGCTTTCTCCGTTCTTATTCAGATTCCCTCCTATATCCCGCTCATCGGATTCAGACATGTATCTTAAATCATCACTAATAACAGTACCTTCACGTGATAATAGACTTTGTCGATAAAATGTGGAAGCATCATTTTTCTTGTGTGGACTATGACTTCCCGAAGCAAACGTGGGAAGATCTGTTGTCTTTGTCAACTTGGGAAGGCTGGAGAGGAAACAAACACTTATAACCAATATATGAAGCAACAATATGACAAATTGCACTACTTCTCCATACAAAATCTGACTACTATTACTACTACCAAAGGTAAAGAGAACTAGAATTGACCGGTTTCCTTTATCAGCTAGAGACAGTAGATCAGTTGATATTGTCACATAAAGTTCATCTAAACTGAAATTATTTACTTCGATATAGATCGAAACAAGTCCAGTAGACATATAATTTGCATATACCATTTTCAATATCACCATGGTGCCCAAAGATGGACTGCGAATGGAGTACACATTATCTTTATTGATTCATCATCAAGTACATGTTAACACTCTTTCCTTTCTTTAACAGTGTAAGGGCCAAGTACTCTACTCTAAAAAAAATCAGCATTTTTTCCTTCTTTGCTAAGACTGGAAGTGGGGGATATCAAAATCACTACAAACTCCAGAAAATAAATAGATTTATAGGCCTGGACATCTAACTGAGAAAACATACTGCATATAGAGATTTTCTAAGAAGAAAAGAAAAAGAATATGTTAAATTTAAGTTCCAGTGTATATGTTTTTTACACTATAGGTTAAGTTGACCTACAACAACAATAACTTTTCATAGCCTGATATAGAACCTCGAAGTTGTAATAACCTACTATAACTAGTTGAATTGCACAAGTAAGGGGCAGAGCTAGAAGCAGACGCACAGGTTCGGCCGAACCTAGTAACTTTAGAACAAATTCTGTATTTGTATTAAAAAATTTACTAAACATGTGCAAAAATCAAATTCAAAACTCAGTTACTAACACCTGATGTTGTTATCCTAGAATTTAGAATACGTAAAGTTCAAATCTTGTCTCCACCTATGCTGATAGTATAAAAGTTTGTTACACTGTCTGTATACAACAACAACATACCCAG
Source organism: Anisodus tanguticus (assembly GCA_034509755.1). Taxonomy (NCBI): domain Eukaryota; kingdom Viridiplantae; phylum Streptophyta; class Magnoliopsida; order Solanales; family Solanaceae; genus Anisodus; species Anisodus tanguticus. Next base: position 9,382,516 of record CM067555.1, on the reverse strand, counting down.
TGTAATCCCACAAGTGGGTCTGGGGAGGGTAGTGTATACGCAGACCTTGCTTCTACCTTGGGAAGGGAGAGAGTCAGTTTCCGGGAGACCCTCGGCTCATAGAAAGACAAAAAGTGCTACTGCCTACTTTTGTTACACTGTCAGTATATATAACTAATTATATTAATCACAAAAGAAAAGGCAAAAACGAAAAGAGGTACATAAAGTACCTGAATGGAGCTGGGACTGAAGTACCAAAAGCTTCAACTTTAGGTGATAAAGGTCGAACAGGGCTTAAAACTCTAGAACCAGGATTTGAACTATAAGATTCATCAACTTCAAATATATCATTATAGAAATCGTCCCCTTGATTTCGCCTTGATCTGTTAGCACTTCCTGCCCCGAAAACTGGATTTTCATTGAATCCATTCCACGAATTACGCGATAAACCTGCTGAATCTTCTTCAGAATCCATTGGGTCACTGAAACTATGCCTTGTTCTTGATTCTTGTACTGAAAATCGCCTCGGGGGACCCCCGAAAACGTCGTTAAAATCCATGTCCATAGAACTGCTAGGTGAATTCTCAAATGATCTTTGAGGACCATAATCAACTAAAACATGCTCCTTTTGGGAACTTCTCTCCATAGAAAACAAATTTTACAAAACAAAGAAATGTCACTGCTAAACAAGAAGTTCAAATACAAAAATTGGCGGGAATGTGTTGAAACTCCAATTCTTGAGTTCATGCAAGAACATGTGAGGAAGCCAGTAATGCATGTTCAGAGTGTACTTTTGTTTTTTGAATTCTAAGATTTTCACGAAAATGATGTTTTTTTGTTAAATGTTTTGGAAAATATGAAAATTATGTTATGACCAGAATACAAGAGACAGATAAGTGGGGTTAGGACGTTCTGTGAATAGACAACATACCCAATACTAGTAGTTTTAGTGAGAAATTGAAGCCACAGGATATGCTGGTGAGATAATGTTTATGGCTGTGAATAGTGGTGGATAAGAGAAGACAATTTGGGGGAAAAAGACAAAAGGAAGAAAGAATATTGGCCTCATTGTCAATTCTATATTTTTTCTTGCTAAATTTCTCTTTAAGCACTTAATATCTGGTGAGATAGAATTTAAGTGTTCTGGGTTTTCAATTTTGTGTGTGTTATTGAAGTAATGGATTTTTAGGACCACTTATTGAACATGCAAGTGCTTTTGCTGCATTTACCAGTTGTCTCTAAACAATTCTAGCTACTTTCATCTCTTATTTTCAAGCAAATTTTTTATGTCCGGATCATTTTACGTGCACCTCAACTATTTCACCAGATATCTTGTATATCCCACTAACACATATACCGGATAATTGTTCGCCAAAGGCTCAGGGCCTTGGTCAAATGAATAGAAATCAACTACTTCCTCCATTTCAATTTAAAAAGAGCAACTCTTTAGATTTAGTAACTCTCTAATTTCAACATTCCAAGTCAACACTTTGGTACATAACACATCTTTAATTTAAGACCATGAGACTCAAAAGTTTTTCTTCTTTTCTTAAACTCTGTAACTAATCAAACTAAGACACTTAAATTGAAACCGATGATGTAGTATCTTTTATTCTGCTGGGAGCAAGCAAATATTTTAGCTTACAGTGCCTCAATTGTCGTTTAACTTCTCTCTAGCATTCAATCTATCTGCATCCATTTTGCTATGTAGCTATTGATCTTCAAATGCTGGAATAAAAGTAGGGACAAATGCTGTGTTTATAAAGCAACCAATAATGTAAATGACAACATAAGTTCAGACAATAAAACCCTACCACTAGTCCACTACCAGCATCTGACACAACAGAAGTGAACTTAATGTTTAGGAAAAACTGAAAGTGCAATTGCAACTAACAAATATTCCCATCAGTCCCACTCTCTATCAAGAACTCAGATGTTTCGTCCTTTTGATAACCAAAGTTACCAATCAGAGTTGTTCAGTACTTGAACAACTCCAGGGGGATGTTACCTCAAAAATTGGCATGAGTATCTTACAGAAAAATGATTAAAAGGCCCAACAAAGAACTAAGAGGGATTAGTCTTCCAAACTGGAATGCCGGCTGAATCTTGTATATTATTTAAAGTCTCTTGACCTTCAATGTCATACTATACTATTGAAAAGAAATTCTTATATGCAAAAGAGGAAAAAGGGGATCCCATTAAACCTTTCTGCCTGGTTTAAAGAAGGTTCTGTCAACCTCCTTTGATGTTGGTAGGATCTATAATGTTCCATAGACTATACACTGTGACCATTTGGGTCTAGTAATTTTTGTTCATCAGTTGGCTTGTCAATCAAGGAGAGTTGAATATTTGGTTTAGAGTTCATTTTATTCCACTCATTCTCTACACGGAAGAAAGCCCACTGGAAGCGGCGGAAGATCTCAAGCGCGGTTATTGCAAATACAGTGAGATAATTGTGTCGGAGATGGGAAGAAAGCTTGTATGTCCATGTGCATCGCAGGATGAGGTTGGTTCCAATTACCCAAAAGTAGACCTGCAAGTTCCCAACGGTCAGACAACTACACCCTCAATACTTGACAATAAGAAATTGTCAGAAATTCTAACTTAGAGGCAATAAAATCTTCTTTCTATGCAGGGTATTATAATGTTGGTCAAAATTATTAAGAAAACCTAACATCAATTCCAGCTTCAATCAGATTTATGAAAATAAAGGAACCACAAATAGAATCATCAAATTCTCCCTAAACTTCACTCTAGAAAACAAACGTCAGTGTCTATAAGTTGTATCATGCAAAAACTGGTAAATTCACCAACCTAAACTTACTAAGTTATAGAAGCAGTAGTGATAAGCAAAAGGCAGAGGCTTACCCATTTCCGCCCGTATAACAAGTACGATAATGCATGTGGTCTGCTGAACTTGAAAATCCGAGTGAAGCAACTAGCAGAAAGAAGAAGTATATTTGAGTAAACAAAAGTAACAAGAGAACAATCACAGAAATATTTGAGTAAACAAAAGTAACAAGAGAATAATCTCAGAAAGACTCATCTAATAGAAGACATTCCTGCACATTGACTAGAGGACGAGGGAAGTGGTATTGTGACAGACAATTATAAATGTGTGATTAGAGTAAAAAAAACATGGGAATTGATTCATGCAATCCACTTTTTACACATCCACTCCAAGTCATCATTTTAACCATTACTGTGATTCATCCTTCCTCTGTTAACCCTTATCTCTATCTCCTACGATATCTTTGTAACCAAGAAATCCCCGAGGGCGAACTGGTGCCAAGGTTTGAAACTCGGCAAACAATGAGCCTGCCCCTTTATCCTTCTCCACTTAAATACCAGTTTTTTTTGTTCGCGGCAGGACTCGACCATGTGACGCCTAAACCACACATCGGACTGGGCTCTTACCACTCAACAAAGACCTTGGGGCCCATCTCCTAAAGTTTCTTTGTCTCACCAATCCCTCATCATTTTCACTTCAAGTGGAGTTTATGCCTAGCCATTTTCATTTCAAGTGGAGTTCATGCCTAAATGGTGAATCAATTAAACAAAACACAGATCTGATATGATTTTTTTAGTTGTAGCACTTGATTTTTTCTTTTTGGGGGAGGGGGGTCAAGTGAAGCATTTGTTTACTTCGAAATTTCTTGTTTGTTTGCAAAAGTAGCACACGTTTACTCCTGCCATACTCAATAACATGCTGTAAAGTTCAACTCAGCTTTTCAAAATTGTCTCTCTTTTGTACATATTAGTGGTGTCCATGTTAACTTCTCTGTAACCCATCCAGTCCATTAACACAAACTTCCCAGATAATCAAACCCACAAATGTTGGAGCAGATGGACTCATACCAAGTGTTGTAGCTGGGATTCGAACCTAGGATATCTAGGTGGCTACTCCCATGCCTCAACCAATTGGGCATCCCCTTGGAGACAACATTTTCATTGTCTTATAATCTTTTATTCCAGTATCTCTGTCAACTTTTTTTTCGACAAGGTAGTATCTTTGTCATTTTTGCTTCAATTTTCTTGTGAACCAAGTGTTTACAACTCTTAAAACTAATTAGCCTTCACCCCTTATTTTATTGTCTGAGTTTGTGAATTTGTATACGCTCCTTTAACAACTTGAGGAATTCAATGAATAAAACATAGATTTCAAGATTTTATTATTTATTTACTCATTTTACTATTTTGGGTTTCCCAAACCCTACTTAGTGGGATTACACTTGGTATGTTGTTGTTACTATTTTGGGTTTATACAATATTTTGTCTAGAATTATGGAAATAGAAAGAAAGGAGGCATCAAGAGAGAGATACTAAAAGTATTACTGTATTAGACAGTGATCGTAGAAAAGTGGTGTACAAATCGATTTCCAAAAGAGGCTATGCAAAATAGAGCAAACTACAAGCATGAGAACTCAATATCCAATCTCTATGCAGTATTTTTTTTGGTTTCCCATCCGGTTTCCGGTACCCGCATTAGGGCCCGACTAAATCCGGATTTGTGCCGGGAAGTCCCACATTGGAGGGTAAAGCACTCCCTAACAAAGGTGACTCCGTACCCAGGGGGGACTTGAACTCGAAAACTCTGGTTAAGGATGAAGGAGTACTTACCACTCCACCACAACCCTTGTTGGTCTCTATGCAGTACTTTGTGAAGCTTAAGAGTGATATATTTTTTAATAGACTACCCTATCAAATTTGTAGGAGTATGTTTAACACATTAATTTGTTGCTCACAAAGTAATAAACATGTAATTTAAAATGTGGAAAGGTAGAGAAGTTGATTGAAAGAATGTCACATCAATAAAAGGTGGTACTTTGTTATATTAGTTTGAATTGTTAGAGGAAGAATTTTGTCATTTTAAGAACAATGTCAACATTTGGGATGCTAAAATATAAAGCATTTCAGTTGAAACAGTTGGAAGGCAGCAAAATCAAAGAAAATTATAGATAACCAAATCAAAGTGTGACCCTGATGAGCAATAACTGGGTGCAAAACAACTAAAGCTTTAGTACCCGCATGCAGTCCGAAAAATTAGCTAAAGCTCCAAAGAATTAGCATGAGAAAGATGTCACTGACCTCAAGTCCCAATCTCTTGTCAGATCCCAATAAAATGAGTAGAGGGAGTTCACCACACCAGACAGAAGCCATAAAGGACGATAAATATTAACCCAGTAGTAAGGGAAAACGTGATACTTAAGGGCTGAGAGAAATATCACAGGTACTGCAGTCGAATATTTCAACGCTGAAATGAAATGTTAATGGAAATTAGCACTATTAAGTATTGACCCAATGTTAAGCTGAAACCTGGAAAAGTAAAAGCAAGTTGAAGAGAGAGAGCTTATGTGTAAAAACCACGCTTAACAAATGAAGAACTTGGAAGGTTACTACTTTTCGTAGGGTCAACAATGAAATAGACTAACACTGTAGATTATGTGAGACACTTCAGAGTTTTTTCTTTTAGGGAGCAAATGATGTAAGCATAGAACAAAACCAAGATAATGAAGAGCAGGATAAGTACATCACTAAACTATTCATCATCATCTCTTACTCATTCTACAAACAGTTGCTATTCACAATGAATCAGCACAGATTTCTTCCAAGTCCTCAGGCCTTAATCTTCAAATCAGCACCAAAAATTTCTACTACTATTTAAACCCTCGAGGCCAACCAGTTTCCAGAAGGAAATATTTTTACGAGAAAATATAACTGAAAACCAATCGAAAACAAAGATGCTCACTGGCATTTACCAACAAGCAACTCATGCTTCCTTAGCAACAAAGGCAAAAGAGAAGACAGGAATTTACCATTCAACAGGGTAGTCTTCTCTCTAGTATCCTTATATTGCCGAAGACATTGAAACAGACGGAAAAGATAAGGCAATACAAGAACAATGGGAATTGCAACAGCATGACTTCCACAAACAGAATCAGCTTCAAACCATGCAATGGTAGCAACCTGCTTATGCCATTCATTATCTTTCAGGTAATAGAGCAAGCATTCACAAAAATCTACGAGTATGGGAAATTCTAAAAGATTCTCTATTACAGAGGCAATAGAGTATTAAAGAAAACAAGATCATATTAAGCGCAAGCAAAAATCTGAGAGCCTGATTACCTACTCTTATATATATACACACACTGAAAATTATTTGTAGAAAATAACCCAGGGAAACAGCTCTCTTGTCAATTATAGAACTCCTTTGGGAGGATAATTCAGCTAATCTATACCTTTTACTTATCAAAATAATAATAATAATAATAATAATAATAATAATAATAATAATAATAATAATAATAACAATAATGCAGCTAAATCTACAAACTGAGCAAATTCCACTAATTTGACTGAGGAACAGAACGGAACGATCAGCTTTGCATAGATGTCAATCTAACAATTCTGCTAGATAATTTACGAGCCCTAAAAGAACAATCATTTCTTGACTTGAGTGGAACATAACAAGAAGACAGTTGGTGACCTGGTCCACCAAATATTTCCTCAGCTTCAGACTATAACACTGCACAGATACTGATCTAATCCTCAGCTGCTGGATTAGAAGGGGAGGCAGTAAGAGTCAAAAGAAGTGGTGGAGAATAGTCCCAGAGCGCACCTGGTGGACTATTTGGAAGGAAAGGAATGATAGAGTTTTTGAAGATAAATTAAATTCCCTTCAGAAGATTAAATGGAATCGTATTGTATCTTTAGGTTTTTGGTGTAAAGAATAAAGCTTAGATGATGAAGAACAATAGTAAATTTTCAAGGAGCTCCGTAATTACTTTCGTATGTGTAAGCAACTTTTTGGAGGTGGCCAGCATATCCTTAATGCTGAGGAATACAAAGTTACCAGTTTCAAAAAGAAAAAAAGATACTGATCTAAAGCTGCATTTTTTATTGAAATATTTATCCACTGATCATAATTTATACATGAATAGACAATCCACTAGACCAACCCTCCCTTGTTGATACCACTAATGCAACTTGTATTATCACAAAAGAAAAAATCTAGCAACGTCGTGCAGTTATCCTCATTCTCACCAAAAGGATAGGATAGAAAGGAACTAACCTGTCGATGAACCATTCTACATACGGAACGCTCCAAATCTGAAAATACCTGCACAAACGTATGAAAATATTGGGCATTGCCATACCAGGTGACAGAAGTTATGCAATAACACTCTCTACGTGAAGCTACAGCAATAGGCATCACACAACCGCACGTGAAAATTTGTACATCATCAAGGCTTTGATCGCCAAATGTGTAAGTTCCATAAAAGAATCAATACCAGGCTGTATAATGGAATAGATCATCTTTAACTCGCCCAAGTTTCATTTAGGTGTACTTATGAGGTCCCTATTTGTATAGAAGATTGGATCTCTTCTGTTGAGAACCATATTTTGGTGTAGGTTATCTTCTTGTTGGTAGACGGCTTGTGCACGGGATTTCCCCAATTGTCAATAAAATTATTTACCTTATCAAAAAAGAGCTTGGCTAACCTATTCAGACAAGTATATATGAGATTGATTTGACTAGACTCACAACTTTGGCGCATGACAGAAGTGAAGCAGACAACTCGTAAGAGCTTAAAGTTCACCATCTAAAGGACAAACTAAATCTGAGAGCAATCACTCTGGGAATGGATCGTCAAATGGGGTTGTAACACGGTAACTTAGTCAAATGCTTTTCTTCTGGCTCAGTTGACAATACAAAGAACAAGGAGGTTCCAGGAGGATCAATTGTGTTGAGAAAGAATTCAGATGAGTATATAACCCATGTTAATGCTATGGGCAGATAACAAAGAATCACTTTAATCTCATAAGAAACTATTGCAAGAAGAGGATGAACTAAGATGACAGAAAGTTAGAGAAACTGGCAACTTTTGAAATGGGTAAAGAACCAAGTCTCAGCGCATTGAGATGAGAAAATTTCATAGGTTCTTTCTTTAATCAAGAGTCAACAAACTGAACCCAAGACTAGCAGAACCTAAAGTTAGATCAGTTCTCTGCTTCCATGACATGAAATTGACCAGCTCAGGCGGTAACACTTCTTTAAGCAAAGCCGTCAAGATATTTCATGAGATATCAACCAAGAATTTTGCTCGTCTGCAACAATGATGGTCTAACCTGACCAAATTTTTTTTGAGATAGTATAAAATTGGGGTAAGATCCACCGAAGTGGAGAACCTTAACCGGATGTGTGGTAACAGGTAAAACCACAAGGCTGTTCCCGTCCCTGTCGGGGGAGATGCCAACCATCTCTCCTTTCTACGAACACTAACCTGACCAAATTAATCTATATTATATTAAAGCATGAACTCCTAAACTTAAAAGTTAAATTACCTAAATACCCTTCTTAAAAAATTAATTATCCTATTAATTTTAAAAATTTATAATAATAATAATAATATTTTAATAAAAAGGAGGAAGATACTCTTCCGAAGGGTCATGTCTTAAAATGCTTCATAGTAGCAAATAGCAATAACTAACCGTTGCCTTTTAAAAAAATTCAACCACTGGGGCTGTAAAAAGCCAAAACTATTTGAATGTTTCTAGCAACCAATTAAATATACAAATCTAAAATCGCAACACCATTCTGCTAAATTCTTTCTCCCGATTTAAAAATAGCCATTATTTTAAAAGATTTAAATAGCCTTTTAAATAACTTAAATACTCTATTTATTAAAAAAATACTATGGTCGACGACACTTCATAATTCTTCAGTAACAGTCATAACCATTACATCTACAAACCTACGGTATCTTCGACACTATATTATTCTCTTACTCACTTCAAATGATCATCTTTTTTCTTCACTTTTTCTCTCTTCTGTATGTACTTGGTCGTTAGAGTTTCACCGACAACTACACTACTGTCTCTTCTTTTATTAGGCACTCTTGTTACATTACACCGTAAGTTCTAATATGATTGTTCAATCGATATATATTTTTGGCTTATTCAATTGATGATTACATTATTTGTTTTGAACCACATGGTATTCTTTTTGTTAGTACGTTGTGAGTTCTACTATAATTCCCAATCTATCCATGTATTTGTGTATGATTCAATTGATGATTATGTTATTTTTGAATCTCTTGATATTCCTTTTGTTTTTAGATTTTTTATAAACAATTACTAAGATGGATGAAAATTTAAGGGTGACAATCACAATGTCCTTCAAAGGCTTACAACTTACTATCATTTCCCGATTAATATTGATTAAAGGAACTGCTAGAATACTTTTAATATGCCATCAAAATTATTTGAGACATAAATGTTCCAATAACAAAAATGTAAAATGACAACGCATTGAGAACAAATTGCTTCACATCTGGAGCAATTTGAGTAAAAAATGATTAAAGAGATGGTATTTATGTATAAATAACAAATGGATTTGTTCAGCAATTCATTGGATTAGTGTCCCAACAATTTCTTTTAATTAGGCACATACTCTTTCAAAAGGTGTACTGTCCATGTAATTTCCACAACAATGAGATCACTTCCTCATGTGTGTTGCGATAATAGGATTGACAGCAATTATGAGTTTTGGAATAACATTGAATAAGATACATGCAATAGATTTACACAAAAAAAAATTGCCTATCTATGGAGTAAAATAAATCATGTGATGCTATCACCGTAATCAGCGTTAAAATTATCAGATTATGGTCATAGTACAAAAATATATAAAAAAAAAAGGGCAGCCCGGTGCACTAAGCTCCCGCTATGCGCGGGGTCCGGGGAAGGGCCGGACCACAAGGGTCTATTGTACACAGTCTTAACTTGCATTTCTGCAAGAGGTTGTTATCAAATAATAAAAAATGCATATTTGAAAAAAAATAAAAAAGGAATGGGAAAAGAAATAAAAAATGGAAGAGAGTATTTGATTGATCTTGATTATAAAAAACTATAAAGTTGAAATATTACAAAAAAGACATTCCTGGCAAAAGAAAAGAAGAAAATAGTGGTGACACCACGAGTGAGATTGTATATTTTTAAGCACCACATTTTATGTGTTACACCAAGTTAATATCTATCTAAGTATTATTATCGTCTCTTTTATTTTTTTTATTTTCCCCCTCTTTTGTACATATCACCAGATTTTTTTAAACTAATATTCCTAGCGGATGATATGTTCATTATTGGAGTATACAGTTAAGAGTATTAATCTATTTGCTGTGACACCAGTTTTATATTTTTGTCATAGTTTAGAAGCAATGATAAAAGTCAATTGATCCACGCACCTTTCAAAGGATAACGAAGTACTCCCAATACTTTGATAACGTAAATGCATTTTATGTGTGTGATTCTGCTGAGTACTTGTAATATATCAGATGTTGATTCTCGACTCATATTTTTAAGAATAAATATTTTCAATCTTGAAGTTGTTATTATTTCATGTATAATTATTAAGCCATAATATTTTTTAATAATATTGATATTATTTTATAAAATGATATGATACATGACTTGATATACACGTGCAACGCACGTGTCGAGAAATTAGTATGATGATAAATCTGAAGTCAGAAGTTTATGCAGCTTGGAATATGGTCCTATAGTGCTCGGGTAGGTAAAATCATCATGAAATATGGCTAAATAACAATATCAAATACTAAGTACAAATAAGAAAAATGAGAATGAACTAATCCTAAGAGATAGATGTGACATACTCGATTGTATCGAAAAGAAATGTGTGCTACAAAACAAAAAAAGATGCATAATCCTACTTATGAAACAAAATGGTTTAGTTGAAAATAGAACTAAGCTATGTCACATTATATAAATATACACACACAAACTAATGAGTTATGTGTCCTCTTTCCTTTTGGGGGCAAGAAGAGGATGCATACCTTGGACATAGAAGTGAATATATCAGCAAGAAAGAAATCAGCAAATGATATTGCCTGCATCCACACAAAAAAAAAAACAATTCATGATGTCAGACAAATAATAATGTGAAACCCCTCTACCGAAATTAGCATCACGTATTGAACTTTTTACATTAATTTCAGGAGTCCTTTGTAAGCACAATCCACATGATGATTAGAATTTTGAATGTAAATGGTTAATCATGCTTCACAATATTGCAAAACCAACATGGAAATGCTCTGAGACAGTACATATACTTCGAAAAGTCAAACAAGAACCCACTTTAGGGGAGAAGGAATACTTCTTCCCGCCAACCCAACCAGATCTATATGGAATGATTGGCATTTGAGACACTGAGACTCCATTTAAAAGATACCCAGTTCTGCCAATATCAGCTATTACTGAAGTGCTCAATTACTTCAAAATTCTAACTAAAATGCCAGTCAAAGTACATGAAAATTTGTAATAACCAAATAATCACCCATGTTGATATTAATGGTTTCATTCAATTGAAAGAAAGTGCCATAAAATATAGGAACAAGTAAATTACGCAAGTTTTTCAGGTAAAAATATATATAGAGCTTCATATCGTGTTGATTTTGAAATTGAGAGATCAACAGGGTAATTTTTATGTTTAAAAGTCAAAAGTGTTTCTCCAAGTAACCATTAGATTAACACAAACTTACCTGGAATGGAAAAATTATCCGCCAAACAGTCCTTAAAAAAAAGTAGCGAGACGATAAATAGAATATATCAAATGGAAATATCAGAGCCATGGCAAAAGCAGCATATAAGAGCACCTGCAATGACATAAGATTCATTAGAATAATAGAAAAGAAGTATCACATTTACAGGACTTTTGCAGCACCTGGCCGTTAAATCGAGTGATTACACTAAAGATCAGTCAGACTTTGTTATAACAATTGCCCCTAAAAATCAAAAGCATTTGGCACAGCTTTCAAAATAGAAGTGTAGATTGTAGAAATATAAAATTTCTTATGCCAAATCTTCTGGTTGACAGGAGAATTAGAAGTTTTGAATCCTTAACAGGATAATACTTCTGATTAAATGCAACTGCAAGACTTGAGCATTTTGTATGACAGTATGACCAAGCTGAAGAACTTGATTTGAACCCTCCCAAGCAAACAGAAGTTGGGCAGTCATTATGGAAATGGTTGAATATGACTTAAATTGGATAAAGAAAAACCGAAAACAATTAAGTGGGAAAGAAGCATCTATTACACTGGTTGAGATGCAGCCAACGAAACTTCTCCATGTGAGTAGAGATAGAGATAGGCTGTCATGCTTGTTGGCACAATGATCGTCATCCAAGTAGCGCACTGCATTATCAAGGGACTTTTAATATATTTCTATTTGTACGAGGAAAACAAAATCTAACAGACAGTTCAAAGAGAATGAAGGAGGCAAATGTCATGCAATAGAGATTAGTTTCTCCTTCTACTTCTTTCCTTCAATCTGATAAGAAAGAGGCAAACATATGGCAGCACTCTCATCATTAATGCTGTCATTTAGACAACATGTACCATGGCTTATCAATATAAGTGACATGATGCATCTTTGTTTCATACATGACATCTGATCTGATATTGGAATCTTACTGCACTATTTCGAAAAGTATGTACAAAGTTCACTGAGAAACAGGCTTATATTGCCAAACCTTAATGCTCAAAGTTCCACAGTTGGCATATTGAGACAAAAGTAAGCCCAAATAACTTAGCTAATCATGCTTAAGAATGTAAAGTAAATCCACATATTGCACTTTAAGTGACAAATGATGTTTCCCTAGAAAGTTTAATGAGCATATTAGGAACTTAGTCATCATGCAACAAAGGCATCAGCACAAAAGCATTTAAGTAAAAAATGAGTTGGTTAATAGATGCATTAAGTTGTGAGACTATGGGCTCACGACAAGTGTAAGTTACCTTCCAAATCTCTCTGTGAGAGAGATGATTCTGATCAAGGTCAAAGATTTTAGCATAGTTAACATTAGCCTGCGCAAAAACCCATAGGTTTATGCCCCAAAACCAAACCATCATGGTCTGCAGCACCAAAACCAAATAAATGCAAATAAGAGGACTGTTGCAGAAACGAGTATTGCCTAAACTAGTACAATGATCTTCACTAACCACAAGAAGAAGAGGATTGTAATAAAGAAAAGCCTCATATAAGAATAGATCCCGAAGGTTTACGCTCATTCTCATGACTGAATCCCAGCTGATCTGCAAATTAAGAGAAAATACTCATTAAAGATAATACAAATATGTTCACACTGAACCAAGTACATAACCAAAAAAGTTGACATACTAACCTTGAAACAACTGACACTCCAAATGAGGAACAGAAGTACCTGAACACAATAACATGCTTAGAATCATAAGAGAACACTTCATCTTCTTCAGAGAAGCATAAGAAAATAAATCAAGGAAAACGGCAGCAGCAACAACAACAACAAAAAAACAGATTTGCAGGAAAAGAGGCCCCATGGGATGATTAAAGTTGAAGAAATAACCAAGGGAAGTAAACCAACATTTTTTAAGGACAATATATCTTATTAGTCAACTTACCATTCTTTGAACGACCTACTTGATAATCACACAATCATTTTTCATAGTCAATATTCCTATGATACTGTCTCCAATGAGCTAATACTGATGAGCCCCATTACTATGTCGGAGTAAGCCGCTAAATTCTAGATAAAGTAAGCTTCAGGTGGGCAATGGTTCTATAGTTCACTGCTTTGTCCAAACTCCAAATTCCTAATCTATCTTCCTTCTAAAGAAACAATATGCTCTCGAATGCAGGAACTTACGGAGAAAGCAAAGACTAAAGCATGATTCAAGTAGTGTTGGGGAGGCACTCCAAACTGGTTCGAGTTTTTCCATGAAAAGCCACAGTTTGGCGGTGATGAGATCCTACTGTATACAGGGTCAATGTTGGTTATAAAATGTCTCAAATGTGGATTGAGCTTGTCCTGATTAGCTTTTGGCTAAAAAAGTACATACACACACTCTCCCCCCCCCCCCCAATCTATTCCCTTGCATCATTTTGCTTTTTTTTATATTTTTATGAATTATTATTACTTTTTTGTACTTCTATCCCAGTTTTTTGTGATAACCGAGCCGAGGGCTAGTGCATGGTTCGGAAACTCGGTGAATAATAGCCCCCCCCCCCCCCCCTTTTCTATGTAACTACCAGGCTGAAACAGGATTCAAACACATCATTTTTTATCTTTGTAAATATTTACATCATTCTGCAAATAACACGCAAGTTTTAAAATTCAAATTCATCGGCTATTACACTGGAGCGGCGTTTACCCTATGTGCACCCGAAGGATAGCGGCTGCAGGTTCCCTTGTCATTAAAAAAAATCAAATTCATCTAACTAAGTGGATTAAACGTTGATGGAATGTTTCCTCTACAATATAAGCTTAACTAGTCCTAATTATTTTCTACTACTCCCTTCGTCCCAATTTAAGTGTCTTACTTTCCTTTTTGGTATGTCCCAAAAAGAGTGTCTCTTACTATATTTAGTAAGTTTACCAATCCCAAGGCAAATTTAAGACCACAAGATTTAAAAGACCCCACACATCTTTAATTTAAGACCACAAGATTCAAAAGTCTCCCTTGTTTCTTAAACTCCGTGCCAAGTCAAACTAAGACACTTAAATTGGGACAGAGTATATGTTATACAAAAGTCAAACCGATATCTTAATGGTCCAATCAAATGGTGCACATACGATGGGCCAGGGAGTAGGATTTTTGGAGCAAACTTAATGCCATCAATTTTGTAGAAAATAACACGGCAATAGGATGTTTTCAAGGTTATTATTTTTCATTATGTTGTATTGCAACTATAGCTAATTTGTATACAACTTTGTGCTACAAATATAATGCTATTTCCTTTTTTCATTTTCATAGGCTCCAACATGGGGAATAATTTGTCAAACGTTTGTCTTATTCATGTCAAAAATTGCAAATCCGACATATAGACTTTTCGAACTAGGAAAGAATTGAATCTTAAATAACTTCAAACTGTCACAAACAAATATCGAACATGAATCAAAAAACTAACTTTAGATCAGTTTCAAACCTTATTACAGATCTAAATAACTTAGGCCTGACCCTGGTCTCAAAATCCCAAACATAGCCTAAAGATCAAATGTTCATATACTGAAACTGTCATAAAAGATCACACCTTAAATCTCCACAAAAGAACAGGAGATGGCATTATGGCTGCGGTGCTCAATGGTGTGGTCACACCCTTCATTTCATTGACCTCTTTACTATGTAAAAGGGCTTCTTCAGAACTCCCTCCAAGCTCAACCTTACCTAGCAGATTACAACTATTAAGAGTCTATTTTGACATAACCACTGAACAAAATGGAGAGCAAACATTAGAAAGGACGTTAAAGTAACAACTTTTCTTACCAATATCAAAAACAACCGGTCGGCTTCCGGACCTCCGTAGATGTGGACTGTTGGCAGGAGCATCCACAAGACTCCCAAACATAGATAGAGGAAACAGAGAAAATGAGTACGATAATTTAAGCAACTAGGATCACCTTCCAACCTGCAAATACAATAAATATAGCACATTAAACACGAAAATAAATGGAAGACGCATAAGGCCAACCAAAATATAAAATTTCAAAAGGCAAGGGGTGAAAAGAGGAAAGTTGGCAAGGGGATAAAAAGGTAAAACTCATCAATTTCCTACCCCCCCCCCCCCCTACCCCCTCCAAAAAAAATGGACTTCTGGGAAGTCAATGTTCATTAAGCACTTCTCCTAGGAACACAAAGGCTTTCACCAGAATGACCAATCACCAAAAAGTGAAAACAAATGCATGAAAAGAGAATTTTCTGTCTAAGTCCTGCTAGGGCCATATGGGATGTCTAACACCAATAAAACCAACTATGCTTTCACCAAATGTAGATGAATAAATGATGCTCATCCCATTCCCAGTGTAGTGAGCAACATCTCTCCCAGTGTTCAAACTGTGCCAGTACTTTGTACCTAGATTAGCTGAGTTTAGTCCTTTTTCATCAAAGGACCATCTCAATGAATCATTTCCTTCACTGTTACCAATCTCAAAAAAAAAAAATCATTTTCCTTCATCTCTGATGCTCTCTTACCCAATATACCCATCAAGAATAGCGAACTGTCTATCGCACAATCCTCGACATTTCACCTGATTTAGTGCTCCAACTATTATCAGCCCCTCATTGAGCAATTGTGGCTTTTGGATTTAAAGCTAAATTGAAGATACTGGTAAGTGGTAACTCTCCTTCTGAGGTCTACGTCCAAGCCACAGTTGTCTTTCCATGATCTTGTATTTTGACCATCTCCAAGTTGTTTTTTTGACAACCGTGGTGTCCATGCCAGGTTGAGCGCACCTTGACTAATTCCACGAGATATCTGCCTCCTCCCACCAGCAACAGGTACCAGGTAACTCTGCCCACCTGCCCACCTGCCCACCAAAGCTAGGACAGGACAGGTGTGGGATACGAACCTGAGACCTCATAGTTCTCAACCCACTTCATTGACCACTAGGCCACACCCTTGGGTGCATCCCCGAGTTATAAATAGAAGCTTGCTAGGAATTCTAGCATAGACTTCTTATATTTTACCATAGATCATTGTCATAGACAACATAATATAACATAATACGAAAGTCAGTTTCAAAGAAAACTTGGCCGTTATGACGTCATAGATGCCGGTTGTTATAGAGAGATTTGACTGTATTCATATAGGCGATATGAGATCACCTCTTATCCTCCACCGACCTTCACCAAATTCTGTCCCTTGCGAAATCAAGTGTAATTGGAAAAAATCAACATATCGTAATTGTTTACCGATAATATCATGTATTTACTTGTATATGTTGCAATTAGCACTAATTATGCAATTTGACTTGGATTACCTGGTTAGAAACTTGTATCACCAGATTCTTCCCCTTGTGATATCAAGTGTAAGTGAAAAATAAAAAATATTGTAATTGTTTACCGATGTCAACTATTATGAATCCTCTATAGTCTGTAAATTCCTTATTACTAGTATTCATTATCGCTGAACTATTCTTAGCTAGCGTTAAACCTACCAATCAATAGAGTTCTCCTTCGTCCAGGCATAATATGAGTTTGCTCTATAGTCAGTATCTTCCTTATAATTCACTATTGCTGAAATATTCTTAGCTGTAATCAACCTACAGCACTCTCCCTCCATTTTCTTTTTATTTGATCAGTAAATAGCAGTTTAATTAATTGCTAACAACAAGTAATGCTGGAAATTAACATTCAATCAATAAATCATAATACAACCTGTCTAGATCCGAGCATCAAATGAATAAATAATTTTGAAAGCGAGGTTACCTGATGAAATACAAAAATGTAGCAGTGGATCTGATGAAAATCGAGTGCCTAAATGGCCTATGAAATTGACATGGAAATGTGAATTGCCGACAAGATCCGGATTGTGGTATCAACACTTGATAGAGAAGTAAAGGGGAATTTTGCAGGTCGCTAAGGGGAAATTGTATAGTTCCGCGTTTCAAACCCGCGCTAGGGACTACAAATTAGAATATTGAAATGCTTTTTAGCAAAGCAAATGTACACCATTTTTTAACAAAAATAAAAAACATTATACAACAAATTTTCACCTTGACCGAAAAAAATAAAACAAAGACCAAGCTGAAAAAGAAAAATCACATTTTTTTTTAATAATATGGTGTGCGGATCAACTTGCGCAAGTAAATTAATTTTATAAATTATGTGCTACCTCCACAGGGGTTAAAGTTCACAAATGATCTTGTCCTGATTTTTTGGCCCTACTTAAATTTAAATTTATGTGTCAATTTAAATTTGTGAAATCGTAATTGATATGTTGAACAATCATAAATGAAACTCTATCAATACAACAAACAACGAATTGTACAACAACTAAGAAGAAAAAAAGATGAAGAAGAGCAACTTTTGTATGAAGGTTTTCAGCACTAATTACAACTTAAATAATTTAAAATATGAGTATAGGTTAATTGAGAGTGTTCAAATCGGCTTTTCCGATAAAAAATTTACTCAATTTGAACCATCTGAGTAGTGGTGTTATAAGTCAGATTGGACCAATTTTTCTCTAAAAAAAATCACATCAATTAAGTCAATTTTTTTAAATGTTAGAATCAAACCAATATTTGAGGTATAACTTAGTGTGAGATTTCAATATTTGTGAAATATCTTAATTGTCTAATTGTTGGCTATATAAACTTTCACTTTGTTGGTGTTATTAGATTCCCTTATAATTTCTTCCCCATTTTTTTCTTCTCCTCTCCCCTGTATATAATATAAAAATTTGAAAAAAAAAACATTCCGATCTTTGTCAACCAAAAAAAAAAGATAAGATGTACATTAAAATATAAAATGAAGGAATAATTGCTTATAATTTTCGTTCGCTAAACAAAATATTACAAAGCCTAAATAAGTAGAGCAACTGGGTAAAGCTAATGCATTTTTTTTAAATTTTTTGGTTTCTCATAACAAATCTAATAAAAAAACATATCCATTGTAAAAGAAATTAAAACTAATTAATAGGAGTGGTAAAAAGTTTATGAATTTAGAGTGTACACAGTTACCTTAGAAGAAATTTATCTAATATTGATGTAGATATCATCAAGTAGGCCCCTCGATACAAATGGGCGGCATAGAACAACGACAACAACAATAACATATTTAGTAAAATTTCACAAGTGGAGTCTGGGAGGGTATATACAGACTTTATTCCTACCTTTGGGGTAGAGAGGTTATTTACGATAGATCATCGGCTCGTAATCAAGCAGCAACACATCAAGTTAAATAGGATTGAGGAGCGAAGAACAAGAGACAGTAAATATAACAGAAATTCAAAAATAAGAAACTACAAGAGAAATACTACGATTATTAGTAAGAAATAAGCAGTAACTATAACAAAATAATATGTAACGTGGAGAACAAGAGACGGTAAATAACAACAGAAATCAAAGAACAAGAAATTACAGGAAAAATACTACGACTATTAGTAAGGACATGATGGCATAGAACGAATCACTAAAATTTAACAATTACTGATTACTGAGTAAGAAATTAGGGAAAGCAAAGTGTAAACGCTTCAATCAAAACACTGGCAAACCTTTGGTTTAACGAAATGAGTCAATTTAAATTTGTTGGGAAGATAACACAAAGAAATAATATAAGAAGTGGGGCCACAATATCTATAGATAAATGACATTTATCATAAAACATACAAAGGTGACAAGTGAACGTTTATTCAGAATAATCAAATTCAAGTATGTGGATGGCTCATTGCAATTCCATAATAAATTTACTTACCCTCCTCAGGGTTATAAGCATCAATATCACATCACCCTTCATATGAAAATGCCATAGGAACAAATCTCTGAGCTGACTTCTTGACTCCCTGATCGATTTTTTGATAACTATTTACACTATGAGGTATAATTAGTTATTGTCTTTTTATCTCCTATCTTTAGCACATTAATAAAATTAATTAAAAGGAAGGAAGAAGAACCATAACGTTTCTTTATCCTTCAACTTCGCACATTATTACACATTAATAAAAAATAAGAACCATGACCTTTTCATTAGCTACGTACAATTCATGAAGGCTTTCATTGTCCATAATTATTTTCATTAATTGTTTCAACATTTCATTTGTCTTTGAAGAAAAAAAACGTAAGCACATTTAACATAATAATTAATAGAGGAGTAGTAATTGATATATTTATTTTGTAAAATATTAATAAGTAAATAAAAAGGTAGGAAAATTGCCAAAAAATGAGGGGAAAAAAGAAGATAAATAGGATCAATGGCAAAGAGAGGTGTCACGTCATCTTCCTAATGCCTAGCTTTTAAAATAAAACTTAATAAAAAACAGATTCAGCTAATCATTGAGACGGTTATCACCAGCAAGTTTTCTCATTCCACTAAAGCACGATGAAGTAAGAACATTTTAACTCTAAACTTTTCTACTATTCTTCTTCTTTTTCATCATGTCCATCGGAGTGGAATATCAGTGGCCACCAGAAATGGATGAGCCTACACAAGAACATCCACATGTTCTCGCCCCGACTTCTGTTTCTCTCTGCCGTTTTATCGACTGATGAAATCGGGAGACAAATTGATTCCTTAACTTAAGCGATTTGGGCTGGAAACGGAACTCTAATTTCCAGCAATGGGTTTCCAACTACTCCAGCAAGCGTTAGGACGGTGGTATGAGTAAACTAAGAGGTTAGAAACATGAATGCAGCTGAGTACGGTAAAGTAAAGGATAAAATGAAGTAAAAGGACAAAGATAGATAAAAATTGAGTTGTTTGTTGATTGGTTGTGTCCGTTCTATACAAAGAATGATCCAATTTATAGTATAAAAAGGGAAAAAGAAATTGTACAACGTGATCCCCCCCCCCCCATGTCAGCCATTAAGTAACCCACTAAGTTCAATGGCCGACTATGGAGAGGTGGTGCCGATTTTCTCGCCCTCTACTCCTCTTGCTCGGATAATGGCCCTTTCTTTTAGATGTTGTTGGCCGTTACCGATTCTAGGGGCCGGAAAACCCTTTTGACTTGGTCGTTGAGGCATCTACATCTGAGTGGGTCCCAGTCGTACCTCTAACTAATAACTCAGCTAATATGTCTTAGTAGCCGATGAAATTCTTGTAGTCTAGGGCTAGGAGTAAATTCGGCTATGGAACAGTTCGGCTGTCACTGAATTCGGCTAAACACTTAAATTATTTTTTGAGTGTGTTAACAATTGCCCCCTACATTAACTCGAGTGTGACTGTTGAGTTGATGTATCCGAAAGTAGCCGTCATTTCAGTTTGATAGTCGTGCATGTCACTTCAATTGTCTCGTCTTCAGTGCATGCAATGATGATTACTTCTTGAAACGTGTTTCCCCTTTAATCGAGGCATCTCCATTACCACGAATTGGCTCTGATGATTTTCGGCCGTGCTTTTGAAAATAATAAATTAATCTCAGCCGCACCTCTAAAGTTATTTAAAGAAAGGTATCCCCCCCATAGGTTTTTCACCTAACCTTTGGCCCTTTTCTTAGTCGGAAACCATGGCTCCATCTTTTTTATCTTGAAGATCAGGAAAAATTATTCTAGCCGATAGTGACCTGACCCCTTCCTTGGCCTTCGTTGATGAACAGTTGGTTCTGACTCCGTACAGTGGACCGGAACAAGGTGATTCTCTCTTGTTTCAGTACCTCAGCCCGATAAGCCATGACTTTCTTTCTACTTGTGATTGGTTCACCGGCGGCCATTGTTCGGCTAACCTTCGTACTTGGCCGGCTAAGGTCGCTCATTATTCGGGTTGGTTGGACCGAGTGAAGTTGGTCACATAAGCCAAATGGAGGCGCATGGGTCCTTTTGATGCCACCATACTATCGGAATTTTATTTCCGTTGTAACACTGGGCTCGGGTATATGCAGCGCCTCTATTTTTGTGCTTGGTTTACTTGGATGTGGGAATCCATATCCCATCATTTAACTTCAGCATTGCTCTCAGTATTGTTGAGCAAATTTAGAATAAATCCGACAGATTTGATGGGCCATTATCTTTGACCACTTGGTATGGCATTTCTTTTCTTGAGCAGTGCGACCAACCTTACGACACAGACGTGTGAAAGAAATGGCTTTCTCTGTATTTTGTGACCGGACAGTCGGTCTGTGGCTGTTTTATAGCCATACATCTCCCGTCGGAGGGAATTAACTTATTTTGTGCGACCAGGCAGCCGGTCTATGGCTGTCGTTTATTCATGCATTCCCCAAATCAAAGGATAATACTTTTTTAGATACTTGTCGTTTACATTCCTGTCCATTTCTTCGTCATGCATGTTTATTAGTCGATATGCGTTGTCGGTGATCCGTTGGCTTACTACGAAAGGTCCTTCCCAATTTGGTGACCATTTGCCGAATTTATAATCTTTCATCCCAATCGGCAAAACGGTTTTCCAAACTAAGTCTCCTTTAGCAAACCTCTTAGGCTTAACATATTTGTTGTATGCTTTAACTATTTTACGTTTACCGGCTTCAATTTTCTCTAGGGCCATCAGTCGATCTTCAGCTAGCTGGTCTAACTCCATTAACATGGCATGTTGATACTCCTCTAAACTTAGAGAGTTCTGCTTGGCCACCCGTAAGGATTTGACATTAATTTCCAACGGCAACACTACATCTTGGCCATAGGTTAGCCGATAAGGTGTCATCCATATAGCTGTAGATTTAGAATTCATGATCGCCCAAACGGCTTCATCCAGAGTGAGATGCCACGTTCCTAGTTTATCCTCCACATTCTTACTAATTATGTCCACAATAAGTTTGTTGGTTGTCTCGGCTTGCCCATTCGCCTGTGCGTAATAAGGCGAGGATGTGATCATTTTGATCCCAAATTTCTCAGCAAAGGCTGCCACACTTAGAACCAATGAACGTCGTCTCTTGATCAGTTGTAATCGTCTCAGGGATACCATATCTATATATGATCTGGTGTTGGATAAACTGAATGACATATATCTGATGAACCATTTTCATCGGCTGTGGCTCCACCCATTTAGTGAAGTAATCGGTAGCCATGATAATGACATTATGGCCCTTGACCGATTGTGGGTGAATATTTCCGATGATGTTTGTAGCCTAACCTCTGAAAGGCCAGGGCTTCACGATCGGGTGCAACAACTCGGCTGGTACCCGTTGGATTGGTCCATGTCTCTAACACTCTTCGCAACCTTTTGCATATTAAAAGAAATCGGTCGTGATAGTAGGCCAATAATAGCCATGGCGATAGATCAACCACTTCATTGTTGGCCCAGCTCGGTGCGATCCACAGATTCCTTCATGAACCTCCATCATGACTCTTAAGGCTTATACCTTATCAATGCACTTGAGTAGCACTCAATTTACGCTTTTTTTAAAGATCATTATCAATGAGCACATACTTCAAGGCTCTCCTCTTAACCTTACGGTCTTTACATGTGGAGGGATCTTTTAAGCATCCGATTAACACCTACTTCCACGAGTCGATTTGGTCTATGGCTAACACTTCGACTGGTAGTTCGTCATACTCTAAAGTGAGTAGAGACTTTCTAAATCTAGAAACTTCTTGCGCTAAGTCGTTAGCCTCAACATTCATGCCTCTAGGAACATGATTTAATGTAGATGATGTGAACCTACTAAGTAACCTGCTAGTCATTTCATAACGGGCCAATAAATTCATATCTTTGCAGTCATATTCCCTGGCCAACTGCTTGATAACCAACTGAGAGTCTCCGCGAATCTTGATGTATTTTGCTTTCATGGAGACTAGGAGTTTGAGTCCTATGATGAGAGCATCATATTCGGCTTGGTTATTTCTTAAGTTAGAATCTAACCGATAAGAGAACCTTCATGTTTCATCTCTAGGATCAATTATCGTTATCTCGGCTTTGATTTTTTTTTGGGTTCTTGACCCATCAAAAGTCAGCCTCCAAGGGATGACGTCCATACATGCGGTAGAGGAGGCGCATGGGTCCTCCACATATACACAGGGGTGGTATACCAAGAAATCGGCTACTGTCTGGCCTTTGACGGCCTTGAGTGGCTTATACTCGAGAGAAAATGCAGTGAGCTTGATTGCCTACTTCATTAGTCGTCCTTGCAAAACAGGTATGTTCAATAAGTACCGGACGATGTCAATCTTGCACAAAATGTGAACCACGTGTGGCATTAAATAATGTTCAATAAGGACAAACAAAGCTTCTCTATAGGGGTATATCTAGTTTCAGCTTCATTTAGCATTCGGCTAAGGTAGTACACTGCCCTTTCGGTTCCATCATCGACATCATGTGCTAACATGCAGCCTATAGACAACTCTGCAGCCGAGATGTACAATTTTAGTGGTTTCCCTGACATGGGAGGCACTATCACATGAGGCGTTGCTAAGGCCTTTTTAATCTGGTTGAATGCCTCTTGCTGTTATGGGGCCCATACTAGCTTTTCTGTCCCTTTAAGCCTAAGCAAAGGTGAGAACGCCTTCATTTTGCCAGCTGAATTAGATATGAACCTCCTTAGAAAGTTGATATTCCCTAACAAACTTTGTAACTCCTTCTTTGTAATGGGTGGTGTCGACTCCATTACTGCCCGGGCTTTGTTATGATCTATCTTAATACCTTTCTTGTGTACCAAGAAACCCAGAAAGTTGCCAGCCGATACCCCGAACATGCACTTGGCTGGATTCATTTTTAGATTATGAATCCTCATTCTTTTTAGTGCCTGTTCTAGATCGGCTAAATGATCTTTGGAGTCCTTAGACCTCACCACCACATCATCAATGTAGACCTCCACAGTCTTGCCGATCAAATCGTGAAAGATGGTGTTCATTGCTCTCTTATAAGTGGCACCAGCGTTCTTCAGACCGAATGACATAACTATTCACTCGTAAATGCCCAAGGCTCCTGGACATCTAAAAGCAGTCTTGTGAATTTCCACATCGGCTACTACTATCTAATTATAGCCAGAGTATCCGTCCATGAATGTCAGCACGCCATTAGCGGTTGCCGCATCGACTAGCATATCGGCTATAGGAATGACATATTCATCTTTGGGAGTGGCTAGGTTTAGGTTCATGTAATCAATACATACCCGAACCTTGCCATTCTTCTTCTTGACTGGCATGATCTTTGCCAAACATTCCACATACATAGACGTTCTGATAAACTCGGCCTTTAGCAGTCGTTCAATCTCAGCTTTAATTTTAGGCATTAGCTGAGGGTGATATCTTATGGGCGGTTGTTTGTGAGGTGTGAAACCCTCCTTAATTAGCAATCTCTGCTCTACCAAAGTACGCGCTAGCCCAGGCATTTCATGATAATCCCACGCGAAGCAGTCCTTATACTGCAGTAGAAGAGTCGTTATGCTTTGTTTATCTCCCTCCTTCAGCAAGCCACTAATATGTGTTAGCCGAGGGACTTCCTCAGTACCCAAGTTGATACCTTCCAAGGGATCCTGAAACTCAAAACTAGGTGTGGCCCTTTTTATGGGCGATTCAAGTTCCATCGTCAACTCGATGTCCTCGGTTGCCAGTGTTGGTTCTCTGTTGTAGTCCTCCATCTGCGATGCTGTAGTTATCCTTGCATCAGAACTTAGGGTGGTCAGCTAATGCCACAGGTCACGTATGAGTTGGGTTTCCTCAACCATTTAAATCCTCCAAGGTAAGTCGTGGTTCAACTAATTATTTTATTTCAAACCCTCGCGAGGTAAGATTACATTATTACCCAAGATCATTCTTCATATTGCTCTGTGACGGCTATGGGAGCCACATAGGGTGAATAGATGACAACCTCTACGTTCTGAACCCATGGTCGAAACAGATTATCATCCGCTAGGACGATTTCTATCTTGTCTCCTTTCTAAAAGATGAGCTTTTGATGCATGGTAGAAGCAAGGCATTGGCTGGTGTGAATCCATTCCCTGCCCAGTAGAATGGTGTAGGACGGCTTGCCATCTATTACAAAGAAGGCAAACCTTACCATCTTAGGACCTACACTAATTTCTGCTACTAGAATCCCCAATGCTTCAGAGGCTTCTCCCATAAAGCTAGCCATTTTTATGTTAGTTGGGATGAAATCCTCCTTCGTTTTGTTAAGATCCTTTAAGGTAAACAACGACATCACATTCAGCATAGCCCCATTGTCGACAAACGTCTGACTTATAATTTTGCCGTTAATGTAAGCCTTGATGTAAGGGGTTTGAGGTGTTTAACCATATCTTTTGTAGGTGCACCAAATACAGTGCTCAAAGTGTCCCTAGTCGGGGTCTCATCTGGTCCTCATTTCTCGACATGATACATAAGGACGAAACACCATAGTTTACGTTAAACTCAACCACCCTCTGTTTGGTTTTAGGGAGTGGTTCTTCATCTATTCGAGACATGCTCGGCTTCCGGTTGGTTGGCATATGTGCTTGCCTCCCAAGCCTATGCCTGGCGCCGATAGGGACCCTTCTGAACCTCATGGTTTGTTCCTGAAGTTCTCGTTCAACGTTCCCCGAGTATTTAGGGCGGCCATGAAAACTGCTCCTAGCTGGCTGCCTGTCATCACAAATGTCATGTAGGCTGCCTAACCGGTTGAACACAGAGGTCCTTGTGGCTTTCTCCCCTTCGGTAGGTTTTTTTAGGACCTACACCCTTTTCATCAGTCGTTTCCCTTTGATGTCCCTTGACTCATCGGGCTTAGTAAAAGATACCATAGATATTGGTACCGCGGGAAAGGGGTCGGTATCAATGGATATTTCAGCCATACTCTTGTCAGCTAGCTTGAACCTCCCCTCTTTGATGCCTTTTGGATCGTATTTCTGAAGACCATACAATTAGAAGTAGAGTGGTTGTATGAATTACGCCATTTGCAGTACTTCTTATCTTTGAGTTCCTCGGCAGACGGAGTCCTATGACCATCAAGCAGCCGAATCTGCTTATCTTTGAGCAAATGATCAAAGATCTGATATGCTTTTGTGATGTCAAACGAGTAACTGACCCTGTCATCGGATGAACTCGTCTCTTTGCCTTTTATGGCTTTCAAGGCTTGGCAAGAGTAAACCTTACCCCTAACAATCTCGGCCATCATTGCGTCTGCCGTGCAGTCGACTGACTCTGAATCAGACTCATCCTCTTCAATGATGGATACCAAGTGGGAGCCTCAATTTCGGCTGGCTCTTCTTCGCTCCTTCTCCTGGATGTACTGCTCTATTTGGTTAGCCTTTTTGGCTAACTAGCGCAGGTTAGAGCAGGATTGTCCCACCAACTTCTCCTTTAACTGAGGGTGCATGTTGTTGATTATCATGTGGGCACATTCAGACTCAGGGAAGTGTACGGTGTATTTCTCAACCTTCTTTATGAATTTCTTGATAAAATCGGTAGCCGATTCATCGATATGCTGCTTGAGATTCGTTAGATCAATCACGGTAACCTGAGGTTGGGGCCAATAGAATCTATCATGGAAGCAACCCTCCATGTCAGCCCAGCTCTATACGAAATCAGGAACCAAAGAAGAGTACCATGCGAAGGTTGTTCCCGTTAGAGAGAGAGGGAAAAGTTGCAACATGTGATACTCATTTTGGCCAGCCTTGCCGCATTGGGCAGTAAATCTACTGATGTGCTCGATAGTGGATTTGCCGTCGTTGCCTGAGAATATAGCAAACTCCGGTGTTTTGAAACCCCTCGACAAATGTGTTAACCGATCTACCCAATCAGGGTAAGACTTCTTATAAATAGGCCTGTCCAAAGGTTTAAGTTGGATGTCGAAGTACCTCTGCATGGTATTAGCAATAATTTTCGGGTTTATCAGTTGTGACGTCCCCTGCCGATTCTCGATTGGATTCGATTGGTAGGCGTTCTGCACTGGCGGCCTCCATTATGCACTTTGTTAGACAGCATTTTGAAGGTTGTAGGTGGTTTGCTGGACATTACCAATAGGTGGGGTAATGCCCCATTGCTGTTGTTGGGTATGGCCACCAAAGCCTGCAATTTGAGCTCCTGGAACAGCTAACGGAGCTTGAGGATAATGTGGAACAATATTCCATGGCTGCTCTCTTCGGACGTCGGCCGTTCTTAGAAAATTTATGCTTCCTAGAAGGTATGGATTGGGTACTGGCAATAACTACTGGAATGGTATTCCATTGTAAATAGCGTCACCAGATAGCAGAGCTAAGTCATAGCCAGGGCCATCGGCTGGCTAACATTATTCGCTTGCATCGTAGGGCCATTCGTAGAAACGTACGGCATAACAGACGGCAATCCAAAGTGTCCTAGAGCCTGAACCGGTCACCGATCAATGTTGATCTGCCTATATTGCAGACTTGCTAGGTCAAGTGGCACATTTTGCTCCCCAAGGTTCGGCGGTGACTGCGCAATGTGCTGGTTGCCAGGCGATTGGGCTTATGTTCCTAGGTGCGCTACCGGCTGCACCTGAGTAGGCACTAGCTGATGCACATGCGGCTGATGAATAACACCGGGAGTCAAGAATGATACTGACATGGAGAATCAAACTTTGCTATTAATTCACCTATGGTCCCACTGGGCGTGTAAAATTTGTTTTCGCCCCGAATTCTGTTCTCTGCCGTTTTATCGGCTGACGAAATCGGGAGACAAATTGATTCCTTAACTTGAGCGATTTGGGTTGAAAACGAAACTCTAATTTCCAGCAATGGGTTTCCAACTACTCTAGAAAGAGTTAGGACGGTGGTATGAGTAAACTAAGAGGTAAGAGACATGAATGCAGCTAAGTACAGTAAAGTAAATGATAAAATGAAGTAAAAGATAAAGGTAGATAAAAATTGAGTTGTTTGATTGATTGGTTGTGTCCGTTCTATACAAAGAATGATCCTATTTATAGTACAAAAAAGAAAAACGAAACTGTACAACGTGATCACCCCATGTCAGCCATCAAGTAACCCACTAAGTTCAATGGCCGACTATGGGGGAGGTGGTGCCGATTTTCTCGCCCTCTACTCCTCTTGCTCGGATAATGACCCTTTCTTTTAGCTGTTGTTGGCCGTTACCGATTCTAGGGTTCCGGAAACCCTTTTGACTTGGTCGTTGAGGTGTTTACATTTGAGTGGGTCCCAATCGTACCTCTAACTAACAACTCGGCTAAGATGCCTTAGTAGCCGATGAAATTCTTGTAGTCGAGGGCTAGGAGTAAATTCGGCTCTGGAACAGTTCGGCTGTCACTGAATTTGGCTAAACACTTAAATTATTTTTTTAGTGTTAACACCACCTTACTTACCATTTGAAGTAATTAATGATATATTTCCCACTGTTCCGACTAGTCTATAGAGGAAATAGAGTACGCATTTTAGCAACTGAAGGATTCGTTCATTATTTTAATCGATCCCAAGTTTTCGGTGCCGGCAAATCAGCGACATAAGATTTTCGAACTTGCAAGAGTCCTCGGAGTCGAGATTATATAGGATTGGGCTCCATTTGGTGATTATGATAATAAAATATACTATATATCTTTCACTAGTGAATTTATATGTGCTTCGCGCAGTCATAATACCTTTTTAAATCTATAATAATATAATTTTCTTAGTTATTTAAATACTAAAATAATCACAAAGTCTATTATTTTCAAAAATCTAAAGTAATTAAGTTGACGTTAATTTGTTTTTCATATGATAATTTAAAAGAGTATAATTTTAATCCATATGTATTTTGAATCTGAGAAGCAATGATAACTAAATTACAGTCCATTCACATTTCAAGTGAAAGAAAAATGCAAAGATCAGAGAGTTAATTTTACGGTTGTCAAACCGTCAAGTGATATTGAGCCGAATATATAATCAACAAAAGATCACAGCGAAAATTTTCAATTAAACTGTGTAAAAGTCCATATACTAAGAGTAAAGAAAAGTTTATTAAAAGAAATTACTACCTCAATACTTCTTCTTTTTATGTTTTAGTTTTACTATATGCTATTGATCCTTATAATTGAGCATATTATAAATTTTGTTTGGTTGATGATTATATTATTGGGTGTACAGTGAAGATAAATCTTCCAAAATGATAGATAGATTTTTTTTTTAATGAAAGAACAAACAAATAATCTTTCCATGAAGATTTTTTGATTAGCTAAAGTAATTATCAAGCAGGGTAATCTAGCAGACCAAACAAAAAAGGATGAAAACTTAATTAGAGGCATAACTTAGTGTGAGATTTCAATATTCGTGGAAGATCTTAATCGTCTAATTGTTGGTGATGATATGATTCTCTTATAATTTCTTCCCCCATTTTTCCTTCTCCTTTTCCATACATATATATTATTAGATGATGCTACACAACAATAATTTGAAGAATAAAGCTATAAAAAAATGTCAAACCCATTGACAACCTCTTATGGTCGTCAAGATTTTTAAAATAGACATCTTAACTAAACCATGTTCCATTTAAACACTTGAGGTATGACCGACTGACAAGTTGCGTGATTTTCACACAAACCATGAGCGTGAAAAGGCTAAAAAATAAGATTTTTAAATTCTTTTTACTTCCTCCTCCATCTTCTTCCTTTTCATCTTTATTCTTTTTCTTTTTCTTCACCACTTAATATTTACCATTAACAGACCTTTCACCATTGCTATTTTGCTCCACCGGAAAAAATGATGACTGTCAATGTTCTCTGAGAACATTCTACAAAATCAAAATAAAAAATGAATTTTACGTTTAAAAAATAACAACCCAAAAAAAGAAGAAAATCATCTCCCCATGTTCATCTTCTTCTTCGATGAGCCCCCCCTCATCTTCTTCCCCACTGATCCCTCCCCTTCTTGAAAATTTCAGCTAAAAAGAAAACACATCTGAAAATTTTAAAAAAAAGTTCAGCGAATTTATTTTATGGCAAAAGTTCATTTTCCAGTGAAAAGTATGTGGAGTTTGTTTAAACAACAACAACAACACACCCAGTGAAATCCTACACCGTGGGGTCTGGGGAGGGTAGAGTGTACACAGACCTTACCTCCACCTTGGTAGGTAGAACGACTATTTTCGGGAGACCCTCGGCTCAAGACAAAGCATAATCACAAGCAAGACAATCAAAACACAACAAGAGTAAAGAGTAAAGAGTAAAGCAAGAGAAACGGTCAGACGCAGATAAGGAATTAAAGCAGTATAAAGTGCATTCGAATAAAAGGAAGCAGTAGTTAACACAACTAATAAGCTAAACAAAATACCCTAAAGAATATATAGCATCAAATATCAAACTACATTGGATTATAAAACAATAATGTGCCTATAAGTGTGATAGGCTAATCGGGCCTACAGAAAAAGTCTGTTTAAACAATAATCTTATTATTTATGCTTGAAAATATTTTTCTTTTTCTCATAATTCATTTTAAAATATTATTCGACCCAAATGCCACATGTAATTAGTTACTAATTGACTATTTTGTCACGTCACCAGCGAGTGTGTTACACACTCTTTACATATTTGACCCAATCATCAAAAATTGTCTAAATGACACAACTGGGCCCTACCTCAGGTGTCTAAATGAAACAAAGTTTCATTGAGGTGTTCAAGTGAAAAGTCTTGACGACCACAAGGGTTTGTCATTGAATTTGGCCTATCAAAAATAGGGTACATGGTAGAGCTACTATGAAATTATTAGATAATAAGTACATATAAAATGAAAAAAAATAAGATAACGACGTAGTCAAACCAAATCAATTGTTACATAGATTGAGACTATTAATTTAACAATACGATATAATAAAATTTAAATAACAATCAAAATAAATATTATATTTAAACTAACAACACAATATAAAAGTTAACAACCATTCAAACAAGTTGTTAGTGAGCTTGTAAAAATCAAGAAAAGAAATTAGTTTAACACGCACAAGAAAGTTGGGCCTCAACATGTGTATAGACATGAGGCCTGATTCAAATCTTTTTTTTTTTGGAAATATTATATTTACATTTACTTATTTATTTTATTTTATATTTATTTATTTTTCTTACCATAATCATTTTTCGGTTACGACTACTTCTTTGTCAGTTGATCCTGCAGTCCAAGTGCCAGGTGACCTTCCTACAGCCTTACAAGATACATCGGCCCGATCTGAATAACCAGAAGATACTCTAGCAGCCGATACACAGGTTCTTACCGAGACCCAGTCAATTGGTGAGGCTGAGATCGCACAGGGGGTACGAGTGGGAATCCCCGAAGAGTTAGGGGTAGTTGAGGTAGTGGCCGTTGTTGCGGCGGGTGATGAGGAACAGACTGCAACAATTAGGGAAGACCAATCAACAGTTGATTCGGCTGAGCATGAGACTTCAATAGCTGATGATGTAGTGAAGCCTTCGATTGGTTCAAGGCCGATCAATTCGGCTTCTTAGTTGTATCGACCCCAAATCGAAGGGTCTGTTATTGTGACCAGGCATGTCACGACCCGACCCGACGGGCCGCGACTAACCGCCTTAATGACGTCATTATACTAACATGTCACATATAATCCAACTAACCCTTAATGAGTCTGAAATCCGGCAGCATAACGTCGCAATAACAACATATGCCAGGGTAGGCAAGCCGACAGGCCTGCCTTTACCCCCGAATGCACTGTCTCTCCTGAGGAGTCACAACTAGCCAACACAATATAACGGACAAGCCGACAAGGCTGCCAACAGATACTAACGTATATACATGGAAACACCCCAACACAGAATACAATGGCGTGACTGGCCAAAACAGAGTCATAACCCTTACATACGTACAACCCACCACTGTCTACAGACCTCTATAAGAAGAACAACGACATATGACGGGACAGGGCCCCGTCGTGCCCCTAAATACGAACATAAGTCTAAAAGAGATTCGGTACCAAAATGACAAAGCCCTGGATCAAAGGAGCTTTCCAACCTGCTGAGTAGGAACCTAGGCCTGAGGTTCACCAAACTGAAAACATGTACCTGCGGGCATGAAACGCAGCCCCCCCCCCCCCCCCCCCCCGAGGAAAGGGGGGTCAATACGAAATAATGTACTGAGTATGTAAAATATGAAGCTGTAAAAGAGATCATAATTAGCCAACAGAAACAGAAGATCAGTATATAAATCAGGATCCAAATCCAACTGTGCCATAAACCATAAAAGTCAGTTGTGCCTTATAAAAATGAGAGTCAAGGCAAGAAAACATGAGTGTCTGTCCATATACATATATATACATCAGTAACGTAACCCGACCCACTAGTGCGGGACTCGGTGGAATCATATCATAACCCGGCCCATGCTGGGACTCGGTAAAGTCATCTCTCATCTATGGATCCATCCTACGTAACCCGGCCCTCTAGTGAGGGTCTCGGTGAACAATGCAAGGCTGTGCACAAGTCGTAACCCGGCCCGGGACTCGGTGAGGTGAAGTAGTAACACTTAGCACGAGTAGATATCATGAGTGCTATGCAAGTAAAAAATATCATTTGACTCTCAATAAAATCATTACAATAATGTCATAATAAACTCTTTGCTGAAAAATCATAGGCACTTCTCAAAACAATCCTCTTTAGGAATTAAACTATGTAAGAATTAAGTACGTTCGCAGTACTTTCATTAAAGCATGCCAAAAGAAAGAAGTAAGGGTTTCACATACCTCTTAGACGAACTAATCAACTCAATATTAGAGTATGCCTCGTTTTAGAACTTCAACCTTGTCGTCGAATTTATCTAAGTTCTGTGGGTCCTTGTAAGCTATATGAATGATTATCTACATCATACGGACGAATTTCATCACAATCGAATCAACACATTAAAAACAGATTCTTAGGGACATTCTAACGAACACCTCGAACGCGTAGAACCTGTATTCCTTTTAATCGAAATCTATGTAAGTAGTGAAACATCCAACTCTCTTAATCCTCCTCCTTATACTACTAAAATCTCCAAAACAGTACCATAATTTCACATGCAAGCCCAGTAACTCCCAATTACAGCAATCCTAACGATACCCAACCCAAATTCGCATTTTCGACAATCGTATTTAGAACTAATAGCAAGAAATGACTTCAGAAAATTGTACATACTATTAAGAACAAGGAAGGTTACCTCATTAAACACCTCGACGAGAATCGTTGGGAAACCCTTTTGCTCGACATAGCGTCCGACAAGCAGAAAACGCAGAAACAGGGCCCCCAAAAATGACCCCCAGAACTCCTTCAACAATTCTGGGTCTCTTGCCTGACCTCGAAATACGTAGGCTAGTCTAAGAACTTGATTTATCCGGAATCATGGTTCAAAACGTCATAAATTTCTCCTTTTGGTTGTGCGAAAACTCACAGTATTTCCCCCAACTTCGACTGAGAGCTCTAGGGAACCTACCAATGGAGTTTTCTCCTTCTGCTAGACTCGAATTGATGGAGGAATTTTTTTGATTGAGATGAAGAGAGCTTGAAGAACTGATGGAGTTGAAGAAATGGATACAATGGAGAATAGAAGGCCTTATGGGCAGATATCGATCGATCGGTTTGGGGCTTAGTCACCCCCAAATCGTTTATTAAAATCCCACTTACCAAACCCCACTATAAATTGTCCCCTCCCTAATTAATTAATCCCACAATTAATTAATTATACACACAATTAATTTTCCGGTCTCCAATCATTTAAATCCCGACGATTACTAAAATCCTCATATGTCAATATC
The DNA here is from genome assembly GCA_034509755.1 of Anisodus tanguticus. Lineage (NCBI taxonomy): Eukaryota > Viridiplantae > Streptophyta > Magnoliopsida > Solanales > Solanaceae > Anisodus > Anisodus tanguticus. The sequence continues at coordinate 9,348,447 of CM067555.1, read as the reverse complement.
ATACTTCCCATAATAAAATACCAGTCTATACTCTCTTCGGGGATACACAATTATTTAAACTCCGTCGCCACACCTACTAAATTCCAAAATTACTTCGGGATCACGCCATTTTATATACTAATCCTCTTATTAATATACACAAGTACAACGACATTTTCCCGGGTCCGGGTCTACTCACCTACGTTACGAGTTCAACCGTTACCCGAAAATACGGGGTGTTACAAGGCAGCCGGTCTGTGGCTGTCATTTTCCCGTACATTCCCCAAATCGAAGGGAAATTAGCCTTTTTTGCGATCATGCAACCGGTCAGTGGCTGTTGATTACCTACGCATGCCCCGAAATCGATGGGTAATATTTCTTGAGAATGTCTACCCTTTTCATTTCTTTTACATGCATGTTTATCGCTTAATCCGTAATGCCGGCAACCCGTGAGTTCGCTATTAAGGGTCCTTTCCTAGTTTGGTGATCTTTTTGCCGATTTTACGATCTTTCATTTCAATCGGCGGGATGATTTTCCAAACTAAGTCTCATTCGGCAAACCTCTTTAGGCTCTATATGTTTGTCGTATGCTTTGGCCATTTTACGTTTACCAGCTTTGACTATTTTTATGATTGTCATTCGATTTTCATCCAACTGACCCAACTCCATTAGCATGGCATGCTGATATTCTTCCAAACTTAGAAAATTTTGTTTGGCCATCCGTAATGATATTAACTTCTGAGGACAACATTGTAACTTGGCCATAGATTTAGCGGATAGGGTGTCGCCCCCGTAGCTGTCGATTTGGAGTTTCTGATTGCCCATTTCATTTAAGACATGTCTTTGTAAAATGAGTTTATTCAAACTTTGCACAAAACATACCCAACACGGAGTATTAAATAACACTCGAGTTTTGTACAAGCGTAGAACAAAGACAAACAAAGCTAGGCGTAAAACTCCTATCGGCAGCTCAAATATTGTTGGCCGCCCGATCTGGTTTTCTGTTGTGGTTTCCCATATGAGGCGCCTTAGTTATCCTTGCCTCAGAACTTAGGGCGGTCAGTCGATGCCACAAGTCACGTATGATTTGGGTTTCCTCAACCATTTAAATCCTCTAAGGTAAGCCGTGGTTCGACTAATTGTTTTACTTCAAACCCTCGCAAGGTAAGATTACATGATTCCCAATATCCTTCTTCATACTGTTCCATGACGGCTATGGGAGCCACATAAGGTGAATAGAGGATAACCTCTATGTTTTGAACCCCTGTTCGGAACGGGTTATTATCCGCGGAGACAATTTCTATCTTGTCTCTTTCCCAAAAGATGAGCTTTTGATGCATGGTAGAAGGAAGGCATCGACTGGTGTGAATCAAGTCCCTGCCCACCAGAATGGTGTAGAACGGCTTGCCATTTATTACAAAGAAGGCAAGGCTGACCGTCTTAGGACCTACAGTAATCTCTGCTACTAGAATCCCCAATGCTTCAGAGGCTTCTCCCATAAAGCTAGCAATTTTCATGTTAGTGGGGATGAGATCCTCCTTTGTTTTGTTAATATCCTTCAAGGTAAGCAACGTCATCATATTCAACACAACCCCATCGTCGACAAACACCCGACTAATAATTTTGCCGTTAATGTAAGCCTTGACGTAAAAGGGTTTGAGGTGTTTAACCATGTCTTCTGTAGGTGCACCAAATATGGTGCTCAAAGTGTCTCTAGCCGGGGTATCGACTATTGTTGCCTATTCTGCGTCTTCTACGCAAATATCACCTTCTAGGCTATCCAGCGCGGAGCGGTTGGCCCAGAACTCACATAAGATTAGGTTGACCATTTCAATGTCTATCCACATCTCATTAACCAGGTCATGGCTAACTAAATCGAGGATGAAGTCACCTCATTCATCAATTCGTCTGACCAGGAACCCATATCTTCTATTTCCTGAAGACAAATGGGGATCGGCTGGGGATCCTCTGACTGAATCCTCTGTACGATCTGTGAGATTGCCTCGGTTAGAGGTCTATCCAGGGCCACGTTCCCTTGCCGGGGTTCCTCCGCCGGGTTGTCGGTAGGCTATTCATTCAGCTCTGGTTAACCCGACGTCTCTCCTTCAGGCGACATTGCCCCTGAAGTAACTGAGTCGAATGCCCGCTCGATAGCCTCGGCTACGGCAGACTCAGGGAATCTCCTGATTTTCGACTGCCTTGGTGTTGGAAATTAGATGCAATGTCTGTTGCATCTTACGCAAGGCCTTTGCACGTTGCATTCTTCTTTTCTGAGTCTTGGATGCGACTCTCGGTGGTGCATCTTTCTTTCCGAGAGCTTGATTGACAAACCATTTTCCCTCTTCTGTGTTGGCGGCTGGTTTAATCATTCTCCCGGGTCTCGTCTGGTCCTCATTTCTCGCCGTGATACGTAAGTATGAAACACCTTCGTTTACGTTAAACTCGACCACCCTCTGTTTGGTTTTAAGGAGTGGTTCTTCATCTATTCGAGGCATGCTAGGTTGTCGGTTGGTTGGCATCCGTACTTGCCCCCAGGCCTATGTCTGGCGCCGATAGGGACCCTTCTGAACCTCATGGTTTGTTCCTGAAGTTCTCGTTCAATGTCCCTCGAGTATTTAGGGCGGCCATGAAAACTGCTCCTAGCTGGCTGCCTGTCATCACGAATGTCATGTAGGCTACCTAACCGGTTGAACACAGAGGTCCTTGTGGCTTTCTCCCATTTGGTAGGTTTCTTTGGGACCCACACCCTTTTCATCGGTCGTTCCCTTTGGTGTCCCTTGACTCATCGGGCTTAGTAAAAGATACCATAGTTATTGGTACCGTGGGAAAGGGATTGGTATCAATGGACATTTCAGCCATACTTTTGTTGGCTAGCTTGAACCTCCCCTCTTTGATGCCTTTTTGGATAGCCTTTCTGAAGACCACACAATTAGAAGTAGAGTGGTTGTATGAATTATGCCACTTGCAGTACTTCTTATCTTTGAGCTCCTCGGCAGGTGGAATCCTATGACCATCAAGCAGCCGAATCTGCTTATCTTTGAGCAAATGATCAAAGATCTGATATGCTTTTGTGATGTCAAACGAGTAACTGACCCTGTCATCGGATGAACTCGTCTTTTTGCCTTTTATGGCTTTCAAGGCTTGGCAAGAGTAAACCTTACCCCTAACAATCTCGGCCATCATTGCGTCTGCCGTGCAATCGGCTGACTCTGAATCGGACTCATCCGCTTCAATGATTGATTGTGTGTCGATATATACAAAGAATGATCCTATTTATAGTACAAAAAAAAGGAAAAAAACTGTACAACGTGATCCCCATGTTAGCCATCAAGTAACCCATTAAGTTCAATGGCCGACTATGGGGGAGGTGATGCCGATTTTCTCGCCCTCTACTCCTCTTGCTAGGATAATGGCCTTTTCTTTTAGCTGTTGTTGGCCGTTATCGCTTTTAGGGGTCCGGAAACCCTTTTGACTTGGTCGTTGAGGCGTCTGCGTCTGAGTGGGTCCCAGTCGTACATCTAACTAATAACTCGGCTAAAATGCCTTAGTAGCCGATGAAGTTCTTGTAGTCGAGGGCTAAGAGTAAATTCGGCTCTGGAGCAGTTCGACTATAACTGAATTCGGCTAAACACTTAAATTATTTTTGAGTATTAACAAAAGAAAACCACCAAATATAACCATGGCTACTCAGATGGTCCAAATGCAGTAAAATCGTTTTGGACACGCCTAATTAACCCATACTCATATTTTTCAAATTATAACCAGTGCCAAAAAAATGACTCCTCCTCCCTTTATTCTTCTTCTGAGTTGTTATACAATACTAATTGCGGTTTCACAATTTAAATTGACACACGAGATAAACTAAACAATCATGAATAGGACAAAAATAATCCTTTACCATGGTGTTTCCGCTTTAATCCAACGTTTTCCCACTTGGGCATGCAAGTAATTTCATCCCCTTTTGCTATGTTTTGTTTTAATTTAAGCTTATTTCCGGTGTTAACGTTGTCATCTTTATTGGATCCTAGTAATGATTTTAGATTTAGGGTAGTTTTTCATGTGTTATTGTGCAAGCTTACTTACAAGGTTTTAATGGGTTTTGAAGATGCATTGGGTGGGTCCTCACATGGGCACACTAATTTAACTGTCTGATTATGAATGAAATGGCCGAGGGTCTATCGGAAAGGTAAGGTCTACGTACATTCTACCCTTCCAGACCTGCTAGTGTGATTACACGGGGTATGTTGTTGTTTCTTATAAATGAAATGATAGAACATGGTATATCTGAGTATGTTTTGGATGTATTGAAGATTCTGAATCTTTCTGAGTGTGGATATTGAGCCAAGTTAGTTTAAGAAAGCAACAATTATAGCCTGTTTCGCCAAGTAGTTTAAGAAAGAAATAATTAGTCATGATAGGTTTTGAAGAAATTTATGTCACTGGGAAAAGCAAAATAGTGAAACAAATGTGGGAACTTTGTCCATAGTAGGCCAAGGTTTTGCAATTATCTCGTAAGTTCGACGTTACCTATTTAATTTAAGAAAGAAATAATCTATGGTTCCTGTTTCCGAAGAAGTCCTTAAGGCTCGAACAATCCTTTACCATGGCGTTTCCGCCTTAACCCAACGTTTCTCCACTTGGGAATGCAAGTAATTTCATCCCCCTTTGCTCTGTTTTTTTAGTTGAAGCTTATTTATGGTGTTAAAGTTGTTATCTTTATTGGATCCTATTGGTGATTTTAGATTTAGGGTAGTTTTGATGCGTTATTGTGCAAGCTTACTGAGCCAGGATATGAAGTTTATGGGTTTTGAACTTGCCATCATAGCTAGGTTTTAGTTATTGGGTTCACTATTAAGTATTTATACATATTTAATGGATTTTCTATACAAATATCCGAACCCGTACGTAGTAATCGAACTCATCCCCTGGTTTTGAAGATGCCTTGGGTCTGGGCATACTAGTTAAACTGTCTGCTTATGAATGATATAATATGGTTTAGCCGAGTATGTTTGGGATGCATTGTAGATTATGAAGCTTTTTGAGTGTGGAAATTGAGCGAAGTAGTTTAAGAAAGCAACAATTAGTCATGATAGGTTTTGAAGAAGGTTATGTTGCTGGAGAAAGCAAAATAGTGAAAGAAATGTGGGAACCTTGTCCATAGGAGGCCAAGATTTTGTAATTGACTAGTTTACTGTGGGTCTGTTTAGTGTGATCTTGTGCTCTTATGTCAATCAAATTTACCAGTTAAAACATTCTTTTGTTGGAGAGTTTAATTATCAGAGAAGATATCTTAAGCTTGTATGGTGAAAGTATGTGTAGGGATGTATGCTAACTTGCTTGAATTGGATATACTAATGTTGAAACGAAGAAGTGCTTCAACTATTTTCAGTTTCTTGGCTTTGATAAAAAAAGGGGGATTTCAGCCTTTAAATAGGTTAAAGATTAAGTGCAAGACAGCAAGAAGATGGCGAAGATAAATGCAAGAAAAAAGACAGCAAGAATTATTAAATCAAAAAGAAAAAGGATTAAGTCAAAACAGCAAGAAGATAGTGAGGGCACTTGGCACAATATTGAGATTTCTAGAACTAAGGATTTGGTTAAATTTAGGGCATGCCCATGTTTATTCACATCCTCTTTTTAGTAGAAGCTGGGGCAAAATTGAGATGTCCCACTTATTTCTTGATAATATTTATGTAACAATATTAGCTTTGGATTGAGGCGTAATTTGGATATTTCTCTAACAAGGTCAAGAATTAGAATTTATTTAGCAGTAGGATCATCTGTTGTGTTAATGCTTTTATTAGACTTGGCTTGTTTTTTTACCATGTTTATGTGCGATTTCTAGTTATAAGAAGCCATACCATTTTATTTGGGACACTATTTTTTCTTTCAACGGTAATGCAAAAAAGTGGAACCTGGAGGAGACCTCTTTCTAACCTCCAAAAGGGTTATTTTGTTGCAGATACTGTCCAGAAGTATATATTGGTGATAATGGTCATTTAATACGAACTTGTCATGGTTACTGACGACGTGCTAAGAATCAGGCTCATGAGTGGATTAGAGGAAGCTTGAATGATATTCTAGTCCCAGTAGAGGCATTTCATTTGCGAACTATGTTTCAAAATGTTATCAATCAGCAAGAAAGATTTGATTATGATCGCATTCCAGCAGTTGTGGAGCTTTGCTTGCAGGAGCTGTTCCAAGTGAAGAAATTGTATGCGGAAGTAGTTTACCCTCAAGTGTTCCTTTTCAAGCCGACTCTCTGTCTGATGATAATTTGATGTTGTTGGGAAGAGAAACCTTGAAGGCATGGGAAGCACTTAGATCTGGAGTTCAGAGGCTATTGTTGGTTTATCCAGCAAAGGTTTGTGAACATTGTTCAGAAGTTCATATAGGACCTTCTGGACATAAGGCTCGTCTTTGTGGCGTATTTAAGTTTGAAAGTTGGCGAGGCAGTCACTTTTGGAAGAAGGCGGAAGTGGATCATTTGGTTCCTCCAAAAATAGTATGGTATCGCCGACCTCAGGACCCTCCATTACTCCTGGATGACGGGCAGAACTATTATGGGCATGCTCCTGCTGTTGTCGATCTGTGTGCTAAGGCTGGAGTTATTGCTCCTTCCAAGTACTTTTGCATGATGAAACTTGAAGGTCTATCCGCCCCGTCTCTGTGAAAGGATGATGGGGCCTTTTCCTCCTCTTATTGGTGCATTTAACCAAACGACAGAATGTGTCTAAATTGGGTGATTCTTCTGAAGTCAGACTACTTTTGTTCTTCGGGTAGCCCTAAGACTTTAATGGATATATACTGAAGATTGTCTCTAGCACCAGATTATTTCATGAAGACAGGAATATCTTATAAATATTCACGGGAGGTTTATTCTTATTATACTCGAGCAATTCTCATCGATGGAGCATTATACTTTGGTTGACTAGTCACTTAAATCCGTCTCCGGGTACTTCAAGATCCAAATAGGGAAAACTGAAATGAAGTACAATGATGCAGAGGGAAGAGAAAAAGCCGCAGAAATGTGATGTTTTTAGGACTTGAATTTTTACTCTTCATGGTCGGGAACTTTTGCTCAGATAATAGTTCTCATTGCATAGATTCTGCATCTTCAGCATTTCTAGTTAATTATGTATAAATATTTTAAGAGCGAAAACAATTTCTAGCTGATTGTCTCACAGCAACTGTTCGTCAAGATAACTATTCTATCTGCTTTAGTGGAATAAGTTGTGTAACCTAATTAGGCTAGGAAAAGCGCCATTCGTGTTAGATTAATACTACAGTCTGCAAAGCTTATTGGTGCATATCAGCAGGTGATTTGCAAGTGAAATGGAAGTGGATGTCCATCTCTGCTTAGAAGAAGCTATCTTTAGAGGTAGAAGATGTGATCTAAGTAGTGTCCAACAGGCTTTGGTTCATATTTTCATTACTGTAAAGTTTCTATTCATTTTATAATAGATGTTGTCAACCCATTGTTGTGGCCTTTGAACTGCATGAGAAGTTTTGATACATATATTAACTTCTGTGGCTCTGTTGTCTAACACCAATTACCTAATAATGTAATATCGATTGATTAGCTGAATATGTATTTAATACTATAGATTAGTTGAATTTATAGTATTTTGCCACTATCTCTTTACTTTACTTTCTTCAAACCGTATGACCATTTTTTTGTCATGTTTTCTTTTGAGCCGAGGGCTTTCGGGAACAACCTCCCTACCTCCCAAGATAGGGATAAGGTCTGCACACATTCTACCCTCCCCAGACCCCACCGTGTGGAATTACACTGGGTATGTTGTTGTTCTAACCCAAGCTATCTGAGCTCTTGATGACAATTGAAAATTTGATGCTTTTAGTTAAATGAGCAGAACTTTTAAAGTGCTTCATTCTATTCGGGATCATTAATTTCTTAAACCACCATTTGTTTGAGGAGAGGGATGGAATGTTTGCGAAACTACAATGGTAGTTGGACAAGACCGTGTACAAAACAAGATTTATGAAACCCAAACAACAAGATTTAATTATGATTTTTGACTATAATGACAATTGTTAGACACGTTTAACGTGTGGATGGGGAGATTAGTGGCTGGATTTCCTGAGTTTTGGGACCCTAATATCAACATTTTTCCGATTTCTTCTAGAAAGTTTCACATTTTGATTTAACTTTCCATTGCATAATTTAACTTTACAGCCATTTTTGCAGCCAACAGCAACACCATGACTGTCTGACATAACTCATTTGATATTTGTGATATGATTCCGGCCAATATTCATGCATAGTTAAAAACGTAGACTAACTATAGTAACCAATTCTGAAGAAGAACTGCTCCCACTATGATTTTCATGACTTGAGTTTCTCACTAGTCATAACTATTCCATTATTCCAGGCAATGCAAATAGTAAGACTCATCTCAAGAATGCAGTTCTTGTGAAAACCTTCTTTATAATCCATGAAAATCTCACTCAGAACAAGCACTCAACACACAGGAAAAACAAAAACAAGCACTCAACACAAACAAGAGAAAAAAATGCAGCTGGTGGTACAGGTTGTGACAGGGACTACCTTTCATATCACAGTAGAAGATGACTCGACAGTGCTACATTTGAAGATAAGAATACAAGTCCAAGAAAACCTTCCAGGTGATCGCCTCATCCTGCATCTCAACAGAGATGGCGATCATCTCTTGTTGGATGATGATAAAAAACGTGTTAGCGAATACGGGGTCCAAGATGGCTCTCGTCTCTACGCGGATTTTGAGGCCCCTTCTGAAGCTGAAAATGATGGAAATGATGGTGATGAGAGTGAAAATGATGGCAATAATAATGACGATGACAATGATGGTGGTTATGCGGGTGAAATTGAGGAAGAAAATGGTGGCAATAATAACGGCGATGACAATGATGATGATGCGGGTGAAATTGAGGAAGAAAATGATGGCAATAATAATGACGATGACAGTGATGGTGGTGATGTGAGTGAAAATGAGGAAGAAAATGATGGCAATAATGACGATGATGACAGTGATGGTGGTGATGCGAGTGAAAATGAGGAAGAAAATGATGGCAATAATGACGATGATGACAGTGATGGTGGTGATGCGAGTGAAAATGAGGAAGAAAATGATGGCAATAATGACGATGATGACAGTGACAGCTCTTTTCCTAAAACTCCATCTGAAGAGACTACTGTTGAATCACCCGAGTTTGTTGATGTCTCAGATTAGTTACTATGAATGAACTCCTGCAGTATCCATTATCCAGTCTTATAAAGTCTAGCATTACATCTTAATTTCTTTTTTTTCTTTTCTTATGTTAACTTAGAAACATGTATCACGTATTCGGAAAACAGGCCTCGTATTGGCATCTCCTTTTTTCCAGTATTGTAATGAAATGATGCTCTGAATACTGCATATGGATATTTTTCACAGTCCTGAAAATGTCAATCTACCAACCTAAAATGCATATGCTAGGAGATCATCTTATATTAGTTGGAAAATCATTTTGTTAAAACTGAAAATTATGGCTTCTTGTTATCTGGTTGATTGCACTAAAACACGGCATGCACAGACTCTAAGACAAGATCATATTTTGTCTAAACTAGATTAGCTTTTTCTATTTCCAACTTCAACACCGACTTTGAATCAGTCACATAGTAAGCGATATACTAAAGTCATATGAGAGTTTTTACATAGTAATAACAACACCATCTTTCTGCTTGTATTGAGTAATACGATAAGTGATGTATTATTAATACATAAAATTGCAACACCATCTTTCTTCTTGAACTCTGAGTTATACGATAAATAATGTATTGTTAATACGAAAATTGTTAATACAGAATTGCCAAAACGAGTAAGAAATGTTTGACTATCCAATAGATATCTAATACAGTCTCCACTAAGTTCTCTGTTCATGTAATACAGTCTCTACTAAGTTCTCCAAATGGAGTACCAAACGAGTACGGCCATTAAAGATCGTGCTTTTAATGGCAATACATTCATATATAAGTGCTAAATTGAAGTACCTAATCAGGCAATAACCTTTATGAGCAGCGACTATATAATTTGTAACTATTACTCAAACAAATCTATGAAGTCTCATGCCAAACAGCAAGGGCCAATATCAGTTTGTCCAAGGATACCACATCACAAACTCTAATGCTAACAGAAGTCGAGATGCCTCAATATCTAAAACTAAATAATAGTCGTCTAACATATATACATGCAACCTAAAAAGAACAATATCAACTAACAGCTATATGATATTAATTGAGGAAGGTAACTAATCCATCTAATGGTCATTTGATCTACTAATAGGCTTGTGGGTGATCATTTCTTTTTCCAAACAGAGCCTTTACTGCAATGCCACTGCAACTAGAATCCTGTTGTGTTTCAGTAGCCACTCAAGAGACAAGATGAACTAAATCAAATAATATGAGAGGAACAAATCCTGTAACCAATTCAACAGTGTAACATGAAGAAGAAGAAGAAGAAAAAAAATGATGCGCTTTGATTTTCATGACTTGAGTTTCTCACAAGTCACAACTATTCCATTATTTCAGGCAATGCAAATAGTAAGACTCTCTCAAGAATGCAGTTCTTGTGAAGACCTTTATAATCCAATGAAAATCTCCCTCAGAACAAGCACTCAACACACAAGAAAAAAAAAGCACTCAACACAAACGAGAAAAAATGCAGCTGGTGGTAGAGATTATGACAGGGACTATCTTTCACATCAGAATAGCCGACAATGCAACAGTGCTAAATTTGAAGATAGCAATACAAGTCCAAGAAAACATTCCCGGTGATCGCCTCATCCTGCTACTCAACAGAGATGTTGATCATCTCTTGTTGAATGATGATCACAAACCCCTTAGCGAATATGGGGTCCAAGATGGCTCTTGCGTTTTTTGAGCCCCTTGATGAAGCTGAAAATGACGGTGATGATGAAGGTTCTGGTGATGAGAGTGAAAATGAGGAAGAAAATGATGGCACTAATAATAACGATGACAGTGGTGGTGGTGATGCGAGTAAAAATGAGGAAGAAAATGATGGCAATAATAATGACAATGACAGTAACAGCTCCAGTCATAAAAGTCCTCCATCTGAAGAGACTTCTGTTGAATCACCCGAGTATGTTGATGTCTCAGATTAGCTACTATGAATGAACTCATGCAGTATCCGTTCTGCTTTATCCAGTCGTATAAAGTCTAGTATTACATCTTAACTTTTTTTCTTCTTCTTATGTTAACTTAGAAACATGCATCACATATTCGGAAAACAGGCCTCGTATTGGCATCTCCTTTTTTCCAGTACTGTAATGAAATGATGCTCTCAATACTGCATATTTTTCACTGTCCTGCAAATGCCAATCTACCAACCTAAAATGCATATGCTAAGAGATCATCTTGGATTAGTTGGAAAATCATTTTGTTGCAACTGAAAATTATGGATTCTTGCTGTCTGGTTGATTGCGCTAAAACACAGCATGCACAGACTTAAGAGAAGATCATATTTTGTCTAAACTAGATTAGTTTTTTTCTATTTCCAGCTTGAATGTCGACTTTGAATCATTCACATAATAAGCAATAAACTAAAGTCATATGAGAGTTTTTACATAGTAATAACAACACCATCTTTCTTCTTGTATTGAGTAATACAATAAGTGATGTATTGTTAATACATAAAATTGCAACACCATCTTTCTTCTTGTATTGAGTAATACGATAAGTGATGTATTGTTAATATGAAAATTGTTAAACAGAATGCCAAAACGAGTAAGAATTGTCCGACCATCCAATAGATATCTAATACAGTCTCCACTAAGTTCTCTGTTTATCTAATCAGTCTCTACTAAGTTCTCCAAATGGAGTACCAAACGAGAACGACCATTAAATACCGTGCTTTTAATGGCAATACATTCACATATATATATATATATATATATATATATATATATGACATGGTAACAACTGTATTGAAATCAAAAAGTGCTAAATTGAAGTACCTAATCAGGCAATAACCTTTATGAACAGCGACAATATAATTTGTAACTATTACTCAAGCAAATCTATGAAGTCTCATGCCAAACAGAAAGGGACAATATAGTTTGTCCAAGGATACCACATCACAAACTCTAATGCTAACAGAAGTTGAGATGCCTCAATACCTAAAACTAAATATTAGTCATCTAACATATCTACATGCATCCTGAAAAGAACAATATCAACTAACAGCTATATGATGTTAAATGAAGAAGGCAACTATTCCGTCTAATGGTCATTTGATCTACTAATAGGCTTGTAGGTGATCATTCTTTTTCCAAACAGAGCCTTTACTGCAATGCCCCTGCAACTAGAATCCTGTTGTGTTTCAGTAGCCACTCAAGAGACAAGATGAACCAAAGCAAATAATATGAAAGGAGCAAATCCTGTAAATTTTTTGAATAAAACTACTACTGTGCTAAAAGAGATACAAGTTCTGAACGTAGTTGATAAGAGGTCGGGTATTACACATTGATCCAAAAAGGGGGGAATCAACTGAGCCTACCTATATGAAAAGACAAATATCAAGACAGATGATATCGCTGGCCTATTATACCGAACCATCTGGGAATGCATCCAGCGCATCCTGTTTGCCATTGACATAGTACTCGACAACTGCTTTCATTCTAGGAAACTTGTCCGGGTGATAGTTAACATGAACTATAACTGGTTTCAGCTTCTTCAGATTAGCGTCTTTTCTTACAGTCTTGAATAGGACCTTGCTATTCATGAACTGATAGATATCCATTGTTCTCCTGGAAGCATAAAGGCCAATATACCCAGGATGTGATGGAAAGGCCAATTCTTCATTGAAAACTGCCTGGTCCCACGAATTTGGCTGTTTAGTAAGCCGATCAGCAACTCGATCTAAGAGCTCGATTGAAGGAATCGTTGGGCGGATATAAAAGAGACCAGAATTATAAACCCATATCCTCATTGTATGTGCATATCGAGCCCAACCCATTGAAGGTTCATCAAAAACATCATTATAACCATAAGCTGTCATATTATTATGACCATCTGACATCGATTCAACATCTGAATCCCGGTATAAATGATCAAAAGGATTTTGCAAGTACACAATATCGACATCAGAAAGGAGGACCCCGTAACCAAGCTGCAAAAACTCCCTCAAAATTCGAAACTTCAACCCTGAGACAGCATGGTTGCCTCCACTTTTCCCAATAAAGTCAACATTCTCATCAGGATCTCTTTTATAAACCGGGACATCATTTTCCTTGCAGAAATCCACTATAGTGTCATCCAAAGCCACAACCAGATAATTGGGAATACCCACTTTTTTAATACTGTTGAACCAAACCTCCAGCATGGATTTCACATTTGAATTGGCTAGTGCAACTATGACCTCTTTGTTAACTGCAATCTCTGACAAGAGTTTTGCTAATCTAGGGTTCACCGATTCATCAGGCAAAACAGGAGGGTTAGTTCTCAAACTTTTGACGGTTCCAAAAGGCCCAGCTTTCTGAGGTTGACTCGACACCACCAGTTGTTGCTCCTGAGCACGACCGTTTCCCTGCTCAGCCACCTGAAGCTTTTGATTTAGCTCTCTCACCTGCTTTTGCAACTCTGCATTCTTCTCAGACAACCTCCTATTTTCGGATTTCATCATGTTTACCTTCTCCGTGGATTCACAATTGGACGAGTCAACCTAGGAATCAAATAAATTAATGAGCTATAAAAATAATTCAACATTGATCAAGCAACATTCAAGCATTTAATATCAAGTCCAACATAACAACAATAACCATAATCAAGATTTGTCTTTTATGTATAAATGGGATATACACACATATACATCTAACAAAAGATAAGAGATGAACTGAATTCCTAAGAGCACCCTAATCACTTCATATACACCAATTCCAAGCATTTAAAGACAGAGTAACGAACTTAAGGAGCTATAAAATAATTTTCAACATTGATCAAGCAGCATTCAAGCATTTAATATCAAGTCCAACATAACAACAATAACCATTATCAAGATTTGTCTTTTTGTATATGAATGGATATACGCATGTACATCTAACATAAGATAAGAGCTGAACTGAATTCCTAACAGCACCCTAAACACTCCATATACACCAATTCCAAGCATTTAAAGACCAGAGTAAGGAACTTAAGGAGCTATTCTCTTGGACCATGCCTGGAAAGGTCACAGATGCTCTCAAAAGTTGGGAGGAAACAGGCTTACATGCAAAGGACAGGAGCAGATGGAGAATTGTCCCTGCCTGCATCTGGTGGACAATTTGGAAGGAGAGAAATTCCAGATGTTTTGAGAATGGGTTGCAGAAGATTAAGCTAAACTTTATCTTGCTTTTGTGTTTTGGTGTAATCAGATCTACTCAAATGATACTGTCACTATTATTGATGTTTTAGATTCAATATAGAAAGAGGACAGTAAGATTTAGAGTTGTGTTGTAAATATGGTTTCAGTACTAGGTTTTGCTACATTTGAAATATAGAAGATACAGTTACCAGTTTCAAAAATATAAATAATTTTCAACATTGATCAAGTACCATTCAAGCATTTAATATCAAGTCCAACATAACAACAATAACCATAATCAAGATTTGTCTTTTTATATATAAATGGGATATACACATGTACATCTAACATAAGATAAGAGCTGAATTGAATTCCTAACAGCACCCTAATCACTCCATATACACCAATTCCAACCATTTAAAGATGAGTAAAGAACTTAAGGAACTATAGAATAATTTTCAATATTGCTCAAGCAACATTCGAGCAGTTATCAACTCCAACATAAAAACAACAACCATAATCAATGCTTGTTTTTTTATTATATAGGAATGGGATTTACACATGTACATTAAACAACAGATAAGAGCCAAACTAAATTCCTAACAGCACCCTAATCACTCCATACCAATTCCAAGCATTTAAAGACAAGAGTAAAGAACTTGAGGCGCTATAGAATAATTCTCAATATTGCTCAAGCAACATTCGAGCAGTTATCAAGTCCAACATAAAAACAACCATAATCAATGCTTGTTTTTTTTTTAATTATATAGGAATGGGATATACACATGTACATCTAACAACAGATACGAGCCAAACTAAATTCCTAACAGCACCCTAAATCACTTCATATACATTACAACAACTTTAATGCAATTTAAAGACAGTTAAGACTTATAACACTCTCTTTCTTCATTCAGGAAAGGTGAAGATTGAATCGGGAACCGAAAAACGAAGGAGGAACAGACTTGTCCTTTGGTCGAGTTTGCTTCACTTCCTGAGCCCTCACCACTTCCTGCGACAGCTAACAAGGGGCATTTAGGACAACTCGTTCATTTAGCACAACTTCATTCCGCTCGGGCCTCTCTTTGGAGAGTCCCTTCTTTCCAATCTATAAATATAGTACGGGGGAGGGGGGAATTTGTTAGGATAACGGGTTCCCGGGAGTACAGGGAGGTTGAACAAGAGATGGCACTTTTTGACTTGAAAGCCGAGAGGCTAAAGAAAAAGTCCATCAACCTCGTGTTGAGTCGTTCCATCCCGGTGGGTGAAGAGGCCGATGTCGGGCGAGCCAGGTTCTATTGATCATGTCCCCTTCCCAACAGTTGTACCTTGTCTTGGGGCGTCTTTGGCTTTACGATAGAAAGCTCGCCGGAGAAAGCCAGGTGCCGTAGGTAAGCTCTATTTGGCCCGGAGCATTGATTTCCCATAACGAATAGGCTAGTTCTATCTCTCAATTACCTATCCTGTGCTCGAGAAGGTCACTCAGTTCCTCGGCAGCACCTCGAGGTGCATTTAGTTGTCTTACATGAGACGAGGGCTATTCCCCACTCCATGGCATGGCATGACACCTTTCGCTCATCGATTCCGCCCGTCCAGAAGCGGCGCCCTTTCTCATTATCATCTACCGCCCTTTCTTTCCTCCCGGCTATTCACGCATGAAGATCATCGTATGTATGCTCGACTTCGGTTGCCGGTGCTATAAAAGGTAGAAGTACATTATGGCAGGATCAGTCACCCGGGCAAACAACCCTCCTCCAAGAAGAATTGTGCTATGCCCCCCCGATCCCTATAGAGCGAAAGAGCTGCCTGGTGATCCGTCCCAATTTATGTGACACCTTTCGGATTTCGAGATTCAAATAAGTCTTTCTTTGAGTGTAATTTTTCCATATATCTTTTAAATATTTTGAGTTAATTATTTTGACTTATAGCACTTTTTATGTAGTTTCCGAATAACAAAGTTTATTTCAATTTCATAACCGAATTTACAGTCAAAATTAAACTGTTTACAACAACAACAACATACTCAGTGAAATCCCACAACGTGGAGTCTGGGGAGGGTAGAGTGTACGCCGACCTTACAACTACTTTGGTAGGTAGAGCGACTGTTTTCGAGAGACCCTCGGCTCAAGACAGAGCATAAGCACAAGCAAAGCAAAAGCAAAAGCAAAAGCAAAAGCAAAAGCAAAAGCAAAAGCAAAAGCAAAAGCAAAAGCAAGAGCAAGAGCAAAGTAAGAGAAACGCCTAGACCCGGTCAAAAAAAATTTAAAGCAGTATGAAAATGCTGGTATCAAAAGCGAATAAGCCATGATAGCGCATTCTGAAAAAGTAAGCAATAATTAGCGCAAGTAAATAAGATAAACAAAGTATACTAAAGGACACATATCAGCAGAAATTAAACTACAGTGGACTATAAAGCAATACTGCGCCTAGGCTAGGCAGGCCTACAATAATAACACTACAACTACCAGTTTGCAAGCGTAAGTAGGACTACACTCGACTACCTACTACCCTTCTACCTTAATCCGGGACTATAAACAAAATTAAACCGTTTGACTCTCGAAATTCGAACTGTGCCACATAAATTGGGACAACGGGATTAATTAACTTAGATTACAACATTTCAAGGAGGGAAAATATCACCAAGCTCTTACTTAGTCTAATAACACACAATTCTATCATAACCAGTATCAAGATTGTCTTTCTGTATAGGAATGGGATATACACATGCACATCTAACAAAAGATAAGAGCTGAACTGAATTCCTTACAGCACCCTAAGTCACTTCATATACATTACAACCACTTTAATGCAATTTAAAGACAAGAGTTAAGAAATTACAACACTAACAAACAACTATGTTAATTAACTTGGATTACAACATTTCAGGGGGGGAAACACCAAAGCCCTTACTTAGTCTAATAACTCAAAATTCTATCATAACCCCATCTCCTATATCAAGAAGAATATATACAGAATAAGCCAAAATTGCATTATGCCTAAGCTTCAAAACTCACCTAAAGATACTGAACTGAATTCCTAACAGCACCCTAATAAACTTCATATACAGTACACCCACTTTAATGAAATTTAAAGACAAAAGTTAAGAACTTACAACACTAACAAACAACTATGTTACTTAACTTCGACTACAGTATTTCAAGGGGACAACAAATCACCAAAGTTCTTACTAGTCTAATAACACAGAATTTTATCATAACCCCATCTCTTATATCAAGAAGAATATATACAAAAGTAAGCCACAATTGCATTACATCCAAGTTTCAAGACTCACCTGAACTGAATTCCTTACAGACAAGACTTAACAACCACTTTAATGCAATTTAAAGACTAGAGTTAAGAACTTACAACACTAAGAAACAACTACATCAATTAATTAATACATTACGCTAAGAAAAAACTGTATTACTTACTCCCTCCGTATTCAGATTTCGAGATTCAAATGAGCGTAATTTTTTCATATACTATCTTTTAAATATTTTGAGTTGTCAATTACAATGACTTATTGCACTTACTTTCCAAATAACAAATTTTATTTTTTTTTAAAAAAAAACTTAAAAGATTTCATACCCGAATTCACAGTAAAAATTAAACTCTTTGACTCTCGAAATTTGAACTGTGACACAAAGGGATTAACTAACTTAGATTACAGCATTTCAAGAGTTACCTGAAGATTAGATTTAGAAAGAGGGCGAGTTTGAGGAGAGAAGAATCCATTTGGATATAAGAAAGCAAACACACACCCCAATAATACACCGATCGCTATTGCTCCAGCAATTCTATATCCTCTTATTGATTGACCGTACTTCTCCCTACGACCCGCCATTTTGCTCTTCACTTTTTTTTTTTCTTTCTATAGCGTGGAACTTATTAAAAACAAAAAGGGTAAACAATATTATGCTAGAAAAAAGAAAAGATTGGATCTTGGGTGATGTTTGATTATGGAAATGAAATTTAAAGTGTCTGAAGTCTTTGGTGGAAGAAGTGAGAGAGTCGTCGGAGGGAGTTATCAGTGGTTAGTGGCACTGGCACCCATGTAGTTACAATATTTTATCACTTTATATCCCGTGTTCTCAGTTTTAATTTGTTTGTCTTAATTTGACTGAACATAAAATTTAAAAAAATTAATTAATTTAAAAAAATTATGATCTTAAATTAAAAATATATATTATAATATATTAAAATATTTTTAAACTTTATTGTCTTAAATATGTTATATAAAATATTAAAATTAAAGAGTTGTCAAATTAGAAAAGAGATTTTTTTTTTTAAACAAATCGAGAAGTAAATTTGTCCGGAGGCAGTATATGCATGTATTTTTATATAATTTTTTAGTGGCTTAACCATAGTTAAATAAAAGGTATTCTCACCTTAAGTTTTAATGGTTTGATATCAGAATCTGATATGAAAAAGTATTTATTTTGAGGAGCTTGATTTATCCGAATTCGTACTAAATTTTTTTATTTCAAAGTGATTTCGTACTCGTTTAAATCTGAAATTTATGCTTAAAATATGAAGAGGTGCTTACCAACACACCACATGACTATTGTGCTTATTTTGGAGATTCTGCAAATTTCACTACGTAATTCCGTTGACTCTCTAATACGTAATTGTAATGGAAAATTATTAAATGATTAGCCAAATTTGAGGATTTAGTGAGGGTTTTTGAATGTTTATATATATATATATATATATATATATATATTGGGTGCAATTTAATAAATTCCCTTATTTCAGTAGCAAGTACATTTAGGTGGTTGTTTACTTTTAGGTTTGGCAACAAAATCTGAAACATTTGAAATACACATTAAAACCAGCATTCTCGATTTGAAATAATATTTCACCCAATATTTCAAATTTTAAACGAAGAACTTCATGGATTTTGCCCCTCTTCATTTTCTATTATATCTATTTCTCCTAATTCTTATTTGGATGAGTGACATATGTCTCATTTAAAAATGAATGATGTAGATTAAATTAACTGAAACAAGGGTGTTAACCATGATTAAAATAATGAATATTTTCATATGTTTCTACCAAAAAAATTGGCAATCCCTCACAATTGTGGTAGCTGAATTAACGATACATTAACTAATCTTTTATTAACAAAAGATCTAGCAATTAATCCCTCCAAATTCAGAACTTATATATTAAAAGTTTGCCTTTGTCTGCCTTCTTTTTTCAGAGAACTGTAATGCACCAATACACGAAACTCCTCTAATTGTACAAATTAGTTATTGAAGGGGTTAATTGTTGGATATTTTGTTACTAATAATGTAACACCTCTTACTTTCAAACTAAGCCTTGTTCATGATCCATTCATGTTCCTATTATATCATGTGCCTGCTTATTTTCTTCAGTTGTTTTACAAACAATACAATTCAAATGTAGTAACGTTCCTTTTCATGAGGCATGCACTTCACGATGCAAGTGCTGAGTTTCAGGGAGATGGATCTGCTCAGTATGATTATTTCAGTATCAGCTGTCTGGTGAGCCCTATCATATTCGGGGTGTCAGTTTAATTATATATGGTTATGCATTATTAGTAGAGGTATGCCAGGTCCTTGTCATGGTAGACAGTTTTACATACTCACGTTTAGAGGTTTCATAGACTAGTCCAGTATCATGTCATGTCAATTATGTCAGTATTATATTTTCAGACTTATCATGTCTTACTTAGATTATTTCCGCTATGATTATTTCAGAGTACTTCTAGCATTATGTTTTACATATTTTAAATCATTATTTTAGTATGTTTTGATGTCCGTGTTGACAATCAAGTCATATGGTTCGCTCGGTCACATGCATTCCGGCACCGAGTGTCGTGGTCCGCCCATGCCATGATTCGGGGCGAGAGAAATCTTGGTATCAGAGCCCTAGATTCAAGTGTCTTAGAGAGTATTAAATCGTGTCTAGTGGGGTAACTTTTGTGTGTGTGAGGGTCCCACACATGTAAATAGTTGACCACCAAAATATATAGGATTGTCTCATTTCTTTGTACTCTAGATCGTGCAATTAGAGTTATACCTTCAGGCTATCCTTCTAACTCGTGCGTATTACATATTTCAGAAAAAATGTCTGCGAAAAGGAAAATGACTACAAGTAAGAGAGTTGTTGCTAGTGCTGCTCGTGAAAAGAATGCTCAGGCTCAGGGAGCCAATTCGGGTACAGCACCACCCGATACCACAAGGACTGTGGAGATCCCAGTTTCGCCGCCCGGTACTACTGACTTGATGTTAGGGGAGCTATTCAGCTGCTCACCCAACTTGTGGCTGATCAAGCCCAACGTCAGGGAACGACTTCAAGTACAAGAATGAATGGAGAGTCATCCAGCTTCAGAACTCGGAAATTTCTGCAAATGGACCCTTTGATATTCACAAGGTCAAGCAAGACAGAGGATCCATAGAATTACATTGATGGACTTCAGAAAATCTTTCGTGTTATGCATGTTAATGAGGTAGAGGCAGCAAAGTTTGGAGCTTATCAATTGCAGGATATTGCTACTATTTGGTATGAGTCATGGGAATAGTCCAGTGGGAAAGATACACCTCCAGCGGCTTGGGATGAGTTTGCATATGCCTTCATTGAGCACTTTCTGCCGATAGAGGTCAAGGAAGCTAAGGCTGTAGAATTTGAAAAGCTCAGGCGGAATGGTAGGACTGTGCAGGAGTACTATCTTCAGTTTGTCTCTTTGGCAAAATATGCTCCACATATGGTCTAAGACATGAGGGCAAGCGTTAGACATTTTGTGTATGGATTTAATCTCCATTTGTACGATGCAACTAATATTATGGCTCAGAATAGAGAGATGACTATTACGAAGATGGTTGCTTTCGTACAGGGTAATGAAAACAGGTTAAAGGAGGAGGAAGCATTGCAGAAGGAGAAAGACAATGAATTCAACAAAAGAGCCAGGTCTTCCGGTCACTTCAGTCATGGGGGAGGTGGAGGCAGACAATTATTTAAAAATAGGTCATTAGGACATGCTCCATCTTGAGCCAGTGCCCCAGCCCTAAAGTTCAGAAATGATAACATGAAGCAGAACTTCAGAGGATCATGCTTTTAATCATAGGCCAGTGTGGGTCAAAGTTCCTTCAGTAATCTAGTTAGTGGTAAGCGTGGTAAGAGACACCCATGAGAGTGTCACCTGGATATGGATGTATGTTTTGGGTGTGGCCAACGAGGTCACTTTCAGCGAGATTGCCCATAAGCGAGGTAGGGTACATGAGGTAATGTAGCTCAGTCCACAAATTCAGAAGCCTCTCGTAATTTTCAGGCCCAGTCAGGGCATGGTCCTGCTAAGTCCGATAATACAAGCGGAGGTCCAAATTGCTTGTATGCACTAGCAGGTCATCGGGATACAAAGGCACGTGCCGATGTGGTTACAAATTTTTTAACCGTGTTCACTTTTTTTTTATGCCCTTATGGACCCTGGATCCACTCTATCATATGTAACCCTATTTGTTGCTAAGAAATTTGGGATAGAACCAAAAAAGTTGCATGAACCTTTTGAAGTGTCCACTCTAGTCGGTGAGTTAGTTATAGCCAGACGGGTGTTTAGGGGTCGTCTAGTTAGAGTCTGTCACCACATTACCATAGCTGATTTGGTAGAGTTAGAAATGGCAGACTTCGATATAATCATGAGTATGGATTGGTTGTCTTTATGTTATGCCGCAGTAGGTTATAGAACCTAAATTGTAAAATTTGAGTTTCCCAGTGAGCCAATCATAGAATGGAAGAGTGATGCAGTAGCACCCATGGGTAGATTCATTTATTATCTCAAAGCCATAAATATGATATTCAAGGGGTACATTTACCATATAGTTCGGGTTAGGGATGCAAATACCCAGACCCCAACTCTTCAGTTCGTATCAGTTGTCAATGAGTTTTCGAGGATCTTTCCGAAGTTCCTCCCGACAGAGAGATTGACTTTGAACTTGATCTACTTCCCAACACTAAGCCGATATCTATTTATCCATACAGAATTACTCTAGCAATGTTAAGAGAATTAAAAGTCCAGTTGAAATATCTCATTGATAGAGGATTCATTAGGCTATGTGTCTCACCATGGGGTGCACCAGTCTTGTTTGTCTGAAAGAAAGATGGGTCTTTGCGTATCTGCATTGACTATCAGCAGTTAAAAAATGTCACAATCAAGAACAAGTATCCTCTTCCCAGAATCGATGATTTATTTGATCAGTTTCAAGGTGCTTGGTGTTATTTCAAGATTGACCTCAAATCAGGGTACCATCAACTTAAGGTAAAGGAAGTTGATATTCTGAAAACCACACTCAGAATTTGTTATGGTCATTTCAAATTTTGTGTCATGTCGTTCGAATTGACAAATGCCCCAGTTTCTTTCATGAATCTTATGAATAGGGTCTTCAAGACTTATCTTGATCTTTTTGTTATTGTCTTCATTGATGATATCCTACTATATTCCTGTAGTGAGGCTGATCATGCAGAACATCTCAGAATAGTGTTGCGGACACTTAAGGACCGCGAGCTTTATGCAAAATTTTCCAAGTGTAAATTTTGGCTTAAGTTAGTGGCATTCTTAGGCTATGTGATTTCAGGCGAAGGTGTCCAAGTTGATTTTTAGAAAATAAACATTGTTAAGAATTGGCCTAGGCCCACTTCTGCTTTGGATATTCGGAGTTTCTTGGTTCTGACCAGATTGACTCAGAAGAAAATTAAATTTCAGTGGT
Source organism: Anisodus tanguticus (assembly GCA_034509755.1). NCBI lineage: Eukaryota > Viridiplantae > Streptophyta > Magnoliopsida > Solanales > Solanaceae > Anisodus > Anisodus tanguticus. Next base: position 9,325,406 of record CM067555.1, on the reverse strand, counting down.
CAGATGCTTGTGAATGAAGTTTCAAAGATTTGAAAATGAGACTGACTTCTGCTCCAGTGTTGACATTTCTAGAGGGAATCGAGAGGTTCGTTGTTTATTGTGATTCTTCAAGGATTGGTCTTGGGTGTGTTTTAATAGAATATTGTAAGGTTATAGCTTACATATCCAGACAACTTAAACCTCATGAAAAGAATTATCCGACTCATGACTTAGAGTTGGCATCCGTAATTTTTGCACTTAAGATATGGTGTCACTGTTTGTATGGAGTTCACGTTGATATTTTCACTTATCACAAGAGCCTTCAATATATTTTCAAGCAGCGGGAGTTTAATCTCAGATAGAGGAGATAACTCGAATTGATAAAGGATTATGATGTAGATGTTCTCTACCATCCATGGAAGGTGAATGTGGTAGCCGATGCTCTTAGTCGGTAATCCATGAGAAGTTTAGCACATGTTGAGGAAGGCAAGAGAACCATGACGAAGGAGATTCATCTATTAGTCAGTCTAGGAGTTCGACTTATGGACTCTGAAGATGGTAGTGTTGTTGTTCAGAACATGTCCGAATCTTCCTTAGTAGCCGAAGTGAAGGAAAAACAGTTTAGTGATCCCTACTTGTTGCAGCTGAAAGAGTGGATTCACAAGCATAAGACTACGACTTTTGAACAAGGGGGAGATGACGGTACTTTGAGGTATCGAGGCAGATTATGTGTTCCAGATGTAGACGGACTCTGAGAACGAATTATGGCAAAAGCACATCATTCCAGGTATTCTATTCACCCAGGTTCTACAAAGATGTATCATGATCTTAAGGAGATTTATTGGTGGAACGATATGAAGAGGAATGTGGCAGATTTTGTAGCTAAGTGTTCGAATTGTCAGCAAGTGAAAGTCGAACACCAAAGGCTTGGTGAGTTAGCTCAGACCATTGATATTTCTGTTTGGAAATGAGAAATGATAAATATGGACTTAATAATCGGTCTACCTCGCTCAGCCCGAAGGCATGATTCAATTTGGGTCATTGTGGACTGACTAACTAAATTAGCTTACTTTTTGCTAGTTAAGACCATAAATTCAGCGGAGGATAACGCTAAGTTATATATCCGAGAAGTTGTCAGGCTTCATAGGATCCTAATGTCCATTATTTCATGTTGTGGTATTCAGTTCATATCACACTTTTGGAGGTCATTTCAGAAATGATTGGGTACCAAGGTAAATCTCAGTACAACTTTTCATCCTCATATAGATGGCCAAGCAGAGAGTACTATTCAAACTCTTGAGGATATGTTGAGGACATGTGTCTCGATTTGAAAGGTAATTGGGATGATCACTTGCCTCTCATTGAATTTGCTTATAATAACAATTATCATGCTAGTATCCAGATGACACCGTTCGAAACTCTGTATGAGAGAAGGTATAGATCACTAATTGGTTGGCTTGAAGTTGGTGAAACAGAATTGTTAGGACCAGACTTGGTCTATCAGGCTTTGGAGAAAGTCAAGTTAATTCAAGAGCGTTTGAAAATAACCTAGAGTTGCCAGAAATCGTATTCCGATGTGAGATGTAGAGACTTGGAGTTTTAAGTTGATGATTAGGTAATTCTGAAAGTATCACCTATGAAAGGTATCATGAGATTTGGAAAGAAAGGGAAACTCAGTCCCAAATATATAAGACCTTACAGGATTTTAAGGGGAGTTGGCCAAGTGGGTTATGAACTTAAATTGCCACAAGAATTGATTGTTGTTCATCTAGTGTTTCATGTGTCCATGTTGAGGAAGTGTGTGGGAGACCCGTCGTTGATTGTCCCTACCGATTCTATTTCAGTTAAGGATGGTCTGACCTATGAGGAGATTCCTGTGGCTATTTTGGATCGTCAGATTTGAAGGTTGAGAACTACAGAAGTTGCCTCAATGAAAGTGTTGTGGAGAAGTCAGAGTATTGAGGAGGCTACATGGAAAAATGATATATACATGGGTCCGCGATGTATTTCCACTATAAATCAAGACATTGGCATTGGACTTGTAAATTGATTCATAACCTTTCGGGCACAACTTTCTATTCTCTTTCAAATTGAACCTTCTTGGTGTCCAAGGCTTCTAAACCTTCGATGAGGTGAAGACACGTATTCGGATCCCCTTTAGAGATAGGGCGAGCCAGGAGCTTACTTCGAGTATTTATGACTCTGGTGGCAACACGTGACATGTGAATGACATGATTCTCGAGGAGAGCCAAAGAAGACATGAAGTCTAGATATCCGCATTTATTCGAGGAGCATGCAGAATACGAGAAAGGTAAATACCCTCGGTATTCATGTCACGTCCCTTGCATATTCATGTCTCATGTTTCACATTCAGGTATTCAGTACTCATGTCCCATGTTCATATTTTCATGTAATCATGCCAGTTCAGTTTTCATGTTTCATGTCATGTTTCTTCACGATATACTCATGATATGTCCAGTCTCATTTCTGACCAAGACCCATCATTCTAGGACAACTGATCCTAAGAGGGAGATATTGTAACACCTCGTACATTCAAACTAAGTCTTGTTCATGATCCACGAATGTATGAAATCAAAACGGGGAGTTTAAAGTTGGAAAATCAGATTCAGCACTGCAGATGAAAATTGACGCTATATTGTACGGACTGTAAAATGTTTTACGACTCGTCAAAGCTAACCGTCAATTTCACTTTTGAAATTGATGACCTGTTTATCAATTGTACGGACCGTCAAATTATTGACGGCCCGTCGATCTTCACCGTCTCTAAATCCTCAAGTTTTGAAGTCACTGAAATTGTTAAGTTCATGACGGTTCGATTTTACGAACCGTCAAAAAGTTCATAAACCGTCAATATGGACCGTCAAAGATTCGACGGACTGTCGAACTGACCGTCAAACTCCTCTGACAACAAACAGTATAGATACGCAAACTTAATTTCAGAATCAGTTTTTCATATTCCCAAGCCCTAGAACGGAGGTTCTCTCTTCCCAACCATCTCCTACACCAAAGTAAGTCTGTTACATGTATTTTCTTGCAATTCTAACATAGTATAATCAATTCCTAAGTGAATTCCATTACTCTTAACCTAGGATTTTCAAGATAAATCCAATTTAAGGTTTCAAGGTGCAATCTTTGGAGTTATTCTTCAAAGTCAGGATTTTTAATACAAGTTTAGAAGCAAGTCGGGTATGTAGAGCTTCTATCCACGTGGGGACATCATTGTTCTTCCCCACACCACATGTAATCCATGAAACAAGAATTCTTCAAACCTATGGTGTTGCTCAAGTTCATAACCATATTTATGTTCAATTATATATATAAATATCATATTGTCTTTATTATATTCATGATATGTCAATTATGATTGTCATGAACATGTCTGTAATCCATGAACTCATGCTTTGAATTCCATGAGTTCTTAATTATCAAGTCATGAATTATTATTACTTAACCTTTGAAATTATGCATGTTTCCTCACTAGATATATGTTATGTATTTATGTTCATGTTAAACTATCTTAGATCATGTTTACTAGTTATTTCATGAAATACACGGGCTTTCAAGTCAACTATTTTTCAAGTACATATTTTGGGTGTTGCACAGATTACTGAGAAGACTCAGATAGTCTGAAACTACGTATGCCAATGTCGAATAATGGTCGCTCTGCCAGAGGACGATACCTTCAGATTATTATTGGATCCTTCATGTTCATGTTCATGTCTCGTACTCCGGTAAAATACAATATGACTTAGCTGATCGGGCAGAGATCAGACTCCACGTTCACGTGTGGTGGTTCATGTCGGTTTTGTTAATGCTCTCCAGAGATATACAGTTATATATATATATATATATATATATAATAGACAGATATACAATTTTCAGACTTTACTCATGATCATGTTCATGTTTCAGTTTCAATTCATGTTCCTATTATATCATGTGCTTGCTTATTTTCTTTAGTTGTTTTACATACAATACAATTCAAATGTACTAACGTCCCTTTTCATGGGGCCTGCACTTCACGGTGCAGGTCCTGAGTTTCAGGGAGACGGATCTGCTCAGTAGGATTGCTTCGGTATCAGCTGTCTGGTGAGCCCCATCTCATTCGGGGTGTCAGTTTAATTATCTATGGTTATGCATTATTAGTAGAGGTATGTCAGGGCTTTGTTCCCGTAGACAGTTTTACTGACTCACGTTCAGAGGTTTCATAGACTAGTCCAGTGTCATGTCAGCATTATATTTTTAGATTTATCATGTCTTACTTAGATTATTTCCACTATGATTATTTTAGACTACTTCCAGTATTATGTTTTACATATTTTAAATCATTATTTTAGTATATTTTGATGCCCATGTTGACAAGCAAGTCATGTGGTTCATTCGATCACATGCAGTACTGAGTGTCGTGTTTCGCCCATGTCATGATTCAGGATGTGGCAAATAAGAGATTAATTAATGCATCAACAAAATTTAGCTACCCGAGGATTACCAAATTTTTTGGGGAGAAACATATGGAAATATTCATGATTTTAATCATGGTTAAGATTGTTATTTTAGTAAATTTAATATGCGATATGTGTCACCCATCAAATAAAAACTTGGGGGAATAAAGACAAGAGGAAATGGAGAGAAGTCGAAAAATAATTAAATTGAAAGTTGAAAAAGCCGAAGAGTATTTAAAGTTGGACGAAGGAATTATAATTGATGTTATTGTTGGACGCATACTTCACTTGGAAAAAAAGTAAACAACTATTATTTCGCGCAGATTTACCCCTTCAAACTGATATTTAACTTAAATTTCAAATATTGACACTTTTTTTCATCGAGTATTACGATTCAGTGTTTTTCACATTACATATAAATCTTGAAACTATAACTAACTAGCTATTTTGTTTGAAGCTATCAATAGTGGTACTACAACAACAATATACCCAGTGAAATTCTATAATGTGGGGTCTGGAAAGGGAAAAATGTACGCAGATGTTACCTCTATTTTGGTAGGTAGAGCGGCTGTTTTCGAAAGATCCTCGGCTCAAGACAAAACATAAGCACAAGCAAAGCAAGAGAAATTGTCAGATTCGAACAAAAAATTTAAAGTATTCCAGAAAAAGCTAGAATTTAGTCAGGTTGGTTAAGTCTATCTTGATTCAATTACATATTTAACTTATTTGACAAATCCTATAGCAAGATATGTTATTAATTCAAGGAAACGTGCTGCTCCTACCAAACAGTACGGTATAATGAAGACCGTTAACCAATTGAGATTCTTTTTTTGCCATCCCTTGGATTCTAATGTAGTTGAATAAACAAACTTAATTATTGTTAGAGACGTCAATGTGGGGTTAAGGCCCGTGGGCCGATCCAACTCAGCCCGTAATTTAATAAGGTTGGCCTTAAATTGTTGAAGCACATTTAAGAATGAAGTTTTTTACTCCGGCTCAAGTAAGCCCACTGATCAATGGGCTTGAGTGTGTGGATTGGGCCGGCTCGTAGGCCAAAAAAAATTAATCTAAAAATAAGAAAATAGAAAGAAAATGAAGATGTTAAGACAACCTAGTCACAGGCAAATGCAGATGTGCTGGTGTTGGATACATCATTTTCTTTTGCGTTTTATTGAGATCTATTGAAACAAAACTAGGTTAATATTCATATTTAGCTACTTGTATCGCTACTCATTAACTGTTTAGTTTGCTATTAATATCTCTATTTGGTTCGAGTGATATCAGTTATTAATATGTTAAGTGTTAACAATGTAAAAAGATATTCAGTTTCGTAGAAAGTTTGATCCTACAAGATCGTTTACTTCAGTTATACCCAAAATAATTGCATAGAATAGTAGAGATTTCATACCGAAACCATACAATTAAATCTTTATTCGAAGCCAAACTTAATAAGCATTATTAAAATCATTTTATTTGTGAATTTGAGCCTTAGTTAGCAAGTGGTAACACCATGGAATATTGTCTTGTAAATATTTATGTTAACATTATAAATTAAAAAATTATAAAAAATATTTTTTTGTAAAAGGTGGGCTGACCCAGCCAGGCTCGGAACCCACATAGTGATGGGTTGGACTTGCCGTTTAAGGACCCATCAAAATGGTGGACCAACCCAGCCTGACCCGTCAAATTCCAAACCCGTGTGAGCTAGCCCGGATGGACTGGGCCAGCCCATTTTGACAGCTCTAATTATAGTTGCCTCCTCTTTTATCTTTTGTTTAGAACCCCCTCAACTTGATTTATTCATGTCTAATTATTTTAGGCTTAAAAAAAGACTGTCTGATGCACAAAGCATCTATCGTGATCCAAATTCAAAGGATGTAAGGTAAACAACCTGTCCTGAAACAAGCATCTGACACAAATAGATGATTCCACTGCTTTTACCGTTATTTAACTAGTTATATTAATTTATTAAAGATAAGTTGTACTTATTATATATATATATATATATATATATATAAAACCTTTTTATACGCGTTAATATTTTATCGACTACTACTTAAAGATATCTGACTTAAATAGCTTCTTTGACAAATCACAGATTTACCAGCTGTTTCAAAGTACTGGCTGCTTTTAGAGTTAAGGCAGCCTTCCAAGACCAATTCATCGAGCTACTTTTTTTAGAGTGAAACTTCACAATAGTTTACAACTTCCTTCCCTTTGTAAATATGTATGTACATTATAACTCAAATCCAATATGTATTGTTCAAACACTGTATCTAATAGATCTTGAACATTAAAAACTGACCATCCAGCTTGAAAAAAAAACTCACCAATATCAATAAGCAAATGACACGTGTCTTTTACATACACTTCTATCAATTAACCATGATTAATTAGCAGGGGCGACCCAATAGAATATGTGGCCTAATAAAAAGGCAAGTCATTGACCAACTCTTTGGGACATGAAGTCCCAAGAGCTTTCAAGAGAAAAGGATGACACAAATTAAAATTCCAACAAGGAAAAAAGCTTTATGCTGTAAGCTAGATATGCCTTAAATGCAATTCCAAAATGTACCAAAAAATTACCAGAAAAGTCCAAACTGTTATCAATCACTACAAGAACTTCTCTCTTTGTACGCTTCCTTACATGAACACTGCTAACCTTCTCCTAGGAGGGGCAGAGAGGGGTCATAGGGTTTTGCATAGGATGTGGAACGGGGTATGGGGAGGTGTGTTACGAAATTGCCAAAAGACAAATATATACAAGTGGAAGAGCACTTCAATGGCAACCAACAATAAGGCTAGGTCTGAACTTATCCGTCACATGAAGCATAAAAAATGACCCCCAAGCAGAGTAACTTGAATTTCAACAAAGACGAACCTGTTAGCTGATATAGGTACAAAACCTCTTTAACTAAATCTTCATGCTGTTGGAGCTTTCCTGCATATAACAGAAAGTAAACACATCAGCTGCCATTCTGTTTAAAATTTTACAAAGCTGCAGACAACTAACATACAGCAAAAGATCAGCTTCTAACATTTTGGAATTCCTAGGCTGAGTGTTGGACTTTCGGGATCAAAGAATCTTAAGAATTGCCTTTTACTTTCATCTTGGGTTGATGAATTAAGACTGCCCCTCCATCTGAATGAAAGCTCGATGGAATTTTGTATCCCTACTTACGCTTACAAACTGATAGCTGTAGTGTTATTATTGTAGGCCCACTTAGACTATCATCATACTAGTAGGCGCAGTAGTACTTTATAGTAGTGTTTGATTTCTACTGCTATGTTCTTTAATGTACTTTATTTATCTTATGTACATGCATTTGTTATTGCTTCTTTTTCAGGATGCGCTAGCATGGCTTATTTTCTTGCTTTGCTTGTGCTTATGCCTTGTCTTGAGCCGGGGGTCTCTCGGAAACAGCCGTTCTACCTATCAAGGTAGAGGTAAGGCCTGCGTACACTCTACCCTCCCCAGACCCCCGTTGTGGGACTTCACTGGGTATGTTGTTGTTGACCAATGTACCCAATCAGAATTTTTTTCCTCTATGAGAGTTTCTCCTCTATTTTGTATTCCAACACCCGGTGCAGGCCTCTCACCTAATTAAATCAGATACAGTGACCAAGAACATATGCCATCTATCGGTTGAAACAGTACTCCCGGTAAGTTTGACAAATACACTACACAAGGAGCCACTATCAAAATATCTTTTACTTTTTAAAATCAACAAATTCTTCCCAGGATTGCACTCAGAATCGAGGCTATATTGACTAGACAGACAGATTCTCGTGTATGTGCAGGAAAAATGGACAATGCAAGCAAATAATGAACTTAATAGACCGGGAAGCTATATGGAAAACCGTTCCACAAAAATGCATTAGAAAAAGGAGAGGACATATCAAGAGGTCAGGGTAGAGTCTCCTCGTACATTTTTGTCACTGGTTATGTAAGACACAACCACAGTTATGTCGTCCAACTTCCCACCATAGTACCGGAAGCCAGCTTCTTGAGCTGCAGAAGAGAAAGGGGTTTGCCTGTTTTTGTCCTGTGCCCTTTGCAGAGCCAATACGGCTATCTTCTGAGCTGCTACTTGAGGCGCTAAGCCAGCTCTCGTAGCATGCACCACTACTGCAGTTATATCATTGCTATACAAATTGTCAAACAACCCATCAGTTCCAGCAATGATGACATCACCTGGAGCAACAGGTATTTTAAACACCTGCACCAGAAGCCAGCCGTTCAATTTAACACAGAATTAGACTACAGAACAAATGCTTGGGAGAAACCTACACTAGACGAGTTGAAATAACATTTAGAGTGATGGTCAGCACCCCACATTTACAGTTGACACAACAATCAACTCGAGGTATAAACACATAACAGTATTAGGTGAGAGACCTGCAGCGAGTGTTGGAATGTCATTAGATCTTAAATTATTAATTGCAGAATAATGTCAGTCAGATCATCCAAAAGTTAAGTCATCTAAGAGCATGTGAGAGTTCATCCAAGAGATAAGGGACAGAGGGAGAAGGGTATAACATAAGTTGATTAAAAAGAACAAAAAAATGTTCCCGGGCATGAAAGCACCTCTCAAGATTCGGCTCAATGCGGAAAATAAATAATGAAAAAGATTCAGATTTAGAACAGGTTTTTTCATCATCATTGATCACTATTTATCATAATCCAGAACCCAGTTCGCGTTTTTTTCTTTTTTCTGATCACTGAAAAGATTTCCTTAATTTATGATTTAGATGTCTCACATTTCTCGAAAATGTGATTTGATTGATTGGATTTGGTAAGAGATCAAAATTCTCCGACCGACTCAGACTAACAGTATAATGGCAAAAACAGCTTAATAAAGGCTTCTCAATTACCATTTGTCTGGAGTATAGTAGTGTATATTGTTACCACAAAAACAACGTATACCCAGTGTGATCCCACAAGTGGGGTCTAAGGAGGGTGGGTTGTACACAGACCTTACCCCTACCTTTGTGGGGTAGAGAGGTGTTTTCCAATAGATCCTCTGCTCAAGAAAAGCGTTTTAAAACAGGTTTGAATATAATACACGAGTACAAAGTTATGAAGAAAATATCGAAGGAAAGAAAGGTATTGACAGCAAAGTAGAACCTCAGAGACTATAAAAAAAGTAGAACCTCTATATAAAAGTGTTATGTAAGATAACAAGACCACCAGTTATAAACTGACCTCCCCAGAGCTTGGTGAATCACCGGCGTTACCACTCTCCAGCTGATATGTAAAATTGAAATCGTGCTGCTGCACCGGGGATCTGAAAACAGTACATCCATCTCTAACCACCATAAATCCGCTATCTCCTAAGTTAATGGCATGAAGACCCTGAGAAGAGAGGGAAAATGATAAATTTAACATAAGCAAAGAAATAAACTTCTAAATAGCTCAACATCTTTTTAATTTCCTTCTCATTTGAATCACAAAACTACTACTCTCCACCTGCTTGTGTACAATGGCTAAGAGGTTCAGAGGTCTTTTGTCTATAAAAATTTCATTGTTACCGGCAGAGAGTAGTATCCACTTTCCTTAAAAGGAAGGTTTAAACACATGTTATATAACTCAAAAATTAATGATGGGGCCATCAATTTTCCTTATAAACTTTTTCTTCCTTCTATTTCAGAAACCCAAACATGTTCCCCTAACAAATACTAGATAACTCCACTCCCCAACTATTCTCTTAATAACAGTAGTACTAAATATTAAATTGGGCAATCTTTTTCTCTCCTAACGCATCCAAGGCCCAGAATGGAAGATACAGAATTTACATTATATACCTGATCTGTAAGGGCAATAATGCAGGCAGTTGAGGACCCTTTGGCCTTTGTGCATGTATAAGCTTTCTCCAGGACCCTGGCTGGATCTACTGAACCTTTTGGTTCCTCACGAATTGCAATTACTGAGTTCGACATCAGTTCTCGAGCATATTTTCCAGCATCAACACCAACATCAGCCCATCCACCAACTCCATCAGCTATGCCAATTGCTTGTTCATCAATGCAAATAAAATGAGCATCCTCTCCACCTGTTTCTTCTTTATCAGGATGAGGCAGGTAACACGATCCTGAATTAAGTTTCAGGCTTCTGTCGATATGGATATTCCTGTCAAAAGAAAAATATGATTGAGAAAAAGAAAAGCATCAGGCTTTAACTTAAGAGTAAAGATGACACTCAAATTGAGCAGTAGTAGATAAAGTAGAAATTCGTATAGAACTCCAAAGTAAACAGCACCTCAATTTAGCATATGCTCTTAGTGATAGTTTTGTGGTGCTACACATAAATTGGTTCTAGGAAGAACAACAAATTAAAGACATCTACACACTCATGGAAGTGATAGAGGTAGAAATAGGCTACGGAAAGGCGACGAGATGTGCAGGATTCTAGAATCTGTCCAGTTCCAAGATTTGTTTTTTGAGAAACTTCAGGATGAAACTTTTACCCCACCGGAACTCAGCTAATGACTTGCCAATTGAAGTAGATAATATAGAATTAAGTATCAACTTCACTTGTTAAGGTACATAATTTCATAATTTGGGAAAAACTCCTGAATAGAAGTGTAGATCAAAAAGAAGAGAACCTACACAAAGATATGATTCTCTATGAACAACACTTGATCTTCTATGCAAATCGGAACCTCATGGGTGTACAATAAGGAAATTAGAAATAAGACGACTATAATGACTGTTTCTTATGTCTTCCCAAAGTATTAATGGAAAATAGAAAATTTCCTATTACACCAAATAAAAATGTTGTACATTACCTCCCAAGGATAGGAAGTTATGGAGGACACGGATTAGGGTAGAATGCTAGTAGGTAGTTGATTGTAGTTATGTTTATCTTTCCATACTTGTAGTCGTAGCATTACTCTTGTAGTTATTGCAGTTGTGCTATTACTTACTCCTTTTTTCAGACTGATTTTGTTATTATCTGTTGTTTCTTTACTTTTGTTATTTCTTTGTTCGATTGTTTGTGTTTGCTTTTCATTGAGCCGAGGGTCTATCGGAAACAACCTCCCAAGGTAGGGGGTAAGGTTGCGTACACTCTACCCTCCCCAGACCCCACTTGTGGGATTATACTTGGTATGTTGTTGTTACCTCCCAAGGGTGTTGACAATGGGCTTGTCCCTAGTAGTAAGTAGTAATGCAGCCCTATTATTAGCTCTCCCTCACCTAAGTAATTGAATGTAGAATAAGAAGAGGGTAGTTATAACTTCTCCACATCCTTTGTAGAGGCTGATTTGCAGATAAATATGTAATTTTCTGGAAAAACTTTCTGTAGGAAACTTCAGCTCATGAGCATCCCAGAACTCTCCTATTGACTGAGAGTAGGAAATGGGGGAAACTTTAAATTTCTCTCCATTTCTTGTCAATCAAATGGGCCAGAGGCAATATGCAAAGTGCATAAGCTTATGCAAATCTGGTGGAATCGACAGCTAAAGGAACTTGTATTATTGTGTCACAAGTGGGATGTAGACCAAGTGAATGCTGTTTTCATAACTAATACGGGGAGTAGGAAGGACTTGCAAGGCTACTAGTAAATTAGTAATATAAAGACAAGAGTACCAGAGGAATGAAAGATAATGGGTTGGGCGGCCAATCACTTTAAGAAAATACTTCTGCTATAAATTATTTATTTTTGATAACTCACAATAAATTATTTCTTGTCCTACTTACACTTGCAAACTGGTAGTTGTAGTGTTATTATTGTAGGCTTGCTTAGCCTATCACACTAATAGGCGCATTATTGCGTTATAGTCCGTAGTTTGATTTCTGCTGCTACGTGTCCTTTAGTGTACTTTGTTTAGCTTATTTACCTGCGCTAGTTACTGCTTACTTTTTCGGAATGCGCTATGGCTTATTCGCTTTTGATACCAGCATTTTCATACTGCTTTAAATTTTTTCCGACCGGGTCTAACCGTTTCTCTTGCTTTGCTTTTGTTGTTGCTTTGCTTGTGCTTATGCTCCGCCGAGAGTCTCTCGGAAACAACCGCTCTATCTACCAAGGTAGAGATAAGGTCTGTGTACACTCTACCCTCCCCAGACCCACGTTGCGGGATTTCACGGGGTATGTTGTTGTTGTTGATTCATTCAACACCCAATGGTATGACCTAGTGGTCAATGAAGTGGGTAGAGAACCATGAGGTCTCAACTTCAAATCCCAGCTGAGACAAAAACAATAGGTGATTTCTTCCCGTCTATACTAGACTTGGTGGATAGGGTTACCTGCTTGTGAGAGGTGGAAGGTATCCCGTGGAATTAGTTGAGTTGTGCACAAGGTGGCTCGAACACCACGATTATCAAAACAAAAAAAAAAACTTTGATTCATTCAAGCTTGCATTGCTAATTAAGCTGGTAGACATGTTGGACCACTAAGGAAAGTTTTCTGTTGATAAGTACCTACACAAACTTGTCATGAATAACAACAACAAAGTTGAGAAACATACTGTTCAGAAGAATCTGCTGAACTTCCAAGGTGTACCTCGTGCAGAGAGTTATCAAAAGATACATCAGGAGCAGTGACAGCAGAAATACATGCAGCTGAAGAACTGTGAAAACCCTTGAAGCCAAATCCTTCATAAAGATTTGAATTGCCCTTGCTTTTTGCAACATTGTATGCAAAATATCCATAGACCAAAAAGTTATTGGGCTGATTGTTATTTCTCATACTCATGCTGGCTTTTCGACAATCAACGAAATTTCTATTGCTATAGAAATTAGTAGGACTATTTACTGAAAAGCAAGGTTTAAGATGCCCTGAAGTAATTTTACTCGAGGAACAGCCAACAGAAGTTCTTGAACAACAAATGGCCATAGGTTCTTTATGAGGAATAGTCTCTATAGAAACTTGAGTCAGCGCAGCTAACAGGTGATCAATGTGATAGCCACAGACCTGAAATGCAGGCCCTGACACCGCTGGTATGGAAAATGCACGAGGAATAGCAGCGAACACAGAAAGATTCTTTCTTTGATTAACTATATTGGAATTTGCCTGTGCAGCTGCTAAAGTTTTAGGCGTTACAAACACATGCAGGTCAGGCAATCGTGCAGATGGCACAGAACAGAAGAACTTCCCGAACAACAACCGCTCTTCTGCAAAAATCACCACCAAATCTTGGAGCCCCCTTTCTTGCCCAGAAATGGATTTCCGGATTCCCTGCCTCAATGCACCACCTAGTCTAAAGAGATAATTACTAGGCATATTGGTTTATCAACCACAGAAAATTTGCCCACAGCTGTTTATAAGAGAAACACAACCAGTATCACGGAACACAGGAAATATCATTACTCCAAGTACATCTGTTAACACGCATCAATTCTGTCTTCACTTGACAACATAGACACCTGCGGAACAGGGAAACCAATGTTAGGAGGAAGAAACCATAAAAATATAGTAAAGTATATAGGTGGACATTGTAAAATCCTCTATATTTCATATCAAACAATTGCTGCTCACTTATACTAGCTAAATTTAAAAAAACTCAAGAATTCTTTAATAAACACACAGTATGAGCACCCCTATCCCAGCCTTGATGGGTAGATTTACCAAACACCCATGCTTGTGAACCATCCTAGCCTCAAGACCACGGTTATTAGGAAAATAATTTTAAACTATTTGCACCAAAAAGAAAAAACTACATTATTAAATTATTAGCCTAGCAGGCTAGAGCCCAAAAAAGAGGGAAATACAATAAATGCCCAAGCTTGTCACTCAATAGGTTGCCATATCCATTAAAAAAGGCAAATTCAAGCACAATACCACATCCCTAAGGAACCCAAATACGTCATAATGCTATCCTTCTGAGCCGCCACCATCAAGAACCACAAATTTACAAAAAGAAGATAATAGCACAGAATATGGAACCTCAAATCAAAGCTCCAAACAGACTGAAGGAAAGTGATTTTATTCAAAATATCATAAATATCCCAATGATCTCCACAATTTTCCATTACATGAAAAATAGCTAGCAACATCCCTATTTATAGTCGTAGGAAATATAATTTGACTAGAAACTGGAAAATCTATTCCTATTTGAATTTGACTACAAATTCTATTTAAACACTAGTCGAATAAAGTATCAAATTTCAAATTTTCTTACTCGAACTTTGAATTAGCCTTCTTCTAACAGACACCCAAAACAAAAGAAAACAATAAAGGGGTTTCAGAATTGCACCTTTTTACAGATAATAAATGCCGAAGGGACACACGAGCTTATCGAGAATCACAAGAACTGAAAGTACAAATATAATCCTTTAATTAATCAGAAAATAGAAAATCTATTCCTATTTGAATTTGACTACATATTCTACTTGGACACTAATTGAATAAAGTAGCAAATTTCAAATTCTAAACAATTTAAGTTTCTTACTCAAACATCGAATTACTAATACAGACACCCAAAACAAAAAAGAAAAACAATAAAGGGGTTTCAAAATTGCACCTTTTTACAAATAATAAAAGCAGAAGCACTTGAGCTTATCGAGAATCACAAGAACTCAGAACTCCAAATATAACCCTTTAATTAAAATCACTCAGAAAATGGAAAATCTATTCCTATTTGAATTTGACTACAAATCCTATTTAGACACTAATTGAATAAAGTAGCAAATTTCAAATTCTGAACAATTTAGGTTTCTTACTCGAACTTCAAATTACTAATACAGACATCCAAAACAAAAGAAAACAATAAAGGGATTTAAAAATTGCACCATTTTATAGATAATAAACCCAGAAGGGACACACGAACTTATCGAGAATCACAAGAACTCACAACTCCATATATAACCCTTTAATTAAATACACTCAGAAAACGGGAAATCTATTCCTATTTGAATATGACTACAACTTCTATTTAGACTGATTGAATAAAGTATACAACAACAACGTATCAGTGTAATCACACAAGTGGAGTGGGGTCTGGGAAGGATAGAGTGTACGCAGACCTTAACCCTGCCCTAGGAGGACTGTTTCCGATAGACGCTCGGCTCATAATAAAGCAATAACAAAGCTAGACACTAATTGAACAAAATAGCAAATTTCAAATTCTAAACAATTTAAGTTTCTTACTCCAACTTCGAATTACTAATACAAACACCCAAAACAAAAAAGAAAAACAATAAATGGGTTTCAATATTGCACCTTTTTACAGATAATAACAGCTGATAGAGACGCGAGTTTATCCAGAACTCCAAATATAACCCTTTAATTAATCAGAAAATAGAAAATCTATTCCTATTTGAATTTGACTACAAATTCTATTCAGGCACTGATTGAATAAAGTATAAAACAACAACAACATACCGAGTGAAATCACATAACGTGGGATCAGGGGAGGGTCTGCGTACCCCTGCCTCGTTAGGTAGTGAGGCTTTTCTGATAGGCGATTGAATAAAGTATCAAATTTCAAATTCTAAACAATTTAGAATTACTAATACAGACACCCAAAACAAAAGAAAACAATAAAGGGGTTTCAAAATTGCACCTTTTTGCAAATAATAAAAGCTGAAAGGGACACAAGCTTATCGATAATCACAAAATTTGAGAACTTCCAATATAACCCAATAAATCCAAATTCTTGAGGTTGTTAAAGTAGGAGCCACAATACTCTCAGCCTTCACCAAATTAGTTGGCTCAAATGTTAATTCCAGAAACTTCCAGTTGCTCTGAAGCTTCGTCACCAAACAAACCCTATTATTAAATATGAGAAAATAATGGCAAGAAAAAAGAAAGTGTAATGTGACGATTTTAGTGCTCCGACATTCCCGGAATGTGCTATTTCATGTTTTAGACAGTTGTTATATGAGTAGGGGTTGTTTGGTCATTGTGTATGTACAAGTACAAAAAAAGGAGATCTTACGTTAGTATTTTATTTTATCGATTAAAGTAACGTCGGAAATGGTATAACCAGACTCTGGACTTGGACAATTCTCACGTTAATTTTTTAGTTGAAGTTAGATCCAATATTTATTTTTTACATGATATCAAAGTTAGACTCATTTATTCTTTGTTTACCGATGTTGAACTCCCAAATTATATTATTTTGAGATTAAGTTAAGCCTAAAACCATTCTTTAACTTATCCATTAATGGATAATGGAAGGCGACTATGGCGTGATTCGTCCCATTATATGGTGACTACTGAAGGGCATCCACCACATTTTATGCCTAGTCGTTTAGTAGAATTTCTTTTTTCATGGATTATAAGATTTAATTATTGTAAAATTCACAGTTTCACTTAAGATGAAGTCAAAAGAGCAAATAATTGTGATAGTGAGAAATCACAATTTGAGTCTTAATTTTACAACAAGTTCAAAAAAAAAAATATAATATTGGCGCGCATCTCAACGAATTTCATTAGATATTTGTTACATCACACCAGCACAAGTATCATATAACTCCATCCACAAAAACTTGATCAAATAAGAAGTCATTTAGTGTTTTTTCTCCCGCTAAAATTTGAACATGATACATCATAGATCTCAACCTATTTCATGGACTATTAAGCCATATTCTTTGATGCAAAAGAAGAAAGATATATTGTTGAGAGTGAAATTTTAGTCATCTAGCGATAAAAAATTACTTGCACTCATTGTTTTAATAGATGTATGACATATGTTTGTATGTTAGGTTTATTACTTGGTCATAGTTAATTAACATGTACTCTCACCTTATAAAATCACGTAACTCTAACAAATTTATATAATTTGATATAAACACCAAGCGGGGAAAAATATTTACCGTGATCTAACCAATGAAATCCTGGTCTATTCATTATCAAATTAACGTGAATGTACTTAGACAACTAAGTTGAGTTTAGATCATGTGGAAATGAGGATTTGTATTCAATCTATATACTGATATTTTCTAGGTAAAATACATAGACAGTCCCTTATATTTGTCAGTAGTTATCAAGTACACATCTTAGTCGGAGACACATCTTTTCTTGACCAAAAAATATCCCGGTGATCTTCTAGTCACTATTGCAATCTTCTAGTCATTGTTGCGTGGTTATGTCTTCCAGGTTCTTTGTTAATCGTGGGGGAAAAATCAGGTGAAGTTCGGAAAAGTAACAAATAAACCAAAACCTAATTCTGAATCATGCTCCCATGGTTGGGGTTTTCATGTTTGGTATTCCAAACCTAATTTTATGTTTGGTAGTCCTAATTTTCAAGTTTGAGCAACTACTGATTAAGCCAAAGCATAAGGCCACGTTCTCCATATTTGTTATAGTAAAAGGAGTAATGAAGTTCAGGTGGTTCAATCAGGGGTAGGCTCGTTGATAGCCAGACAGTGTGAAAATGCAAGAACTATAATTTGGACATAGATAGGCAGACAAAAACTATATTTAACACTCACGAAACTTCAAAAATTCAAAAAATAAAAATAAAAATAAAAAAATCAATGCATATACAAACACAATTTCAATTTTCAAATACTATTTTTCAACTTCAACTTCATCTTCAAAAACACTTTTTTCCAAATTTCAACCAAATATATGTCAAATGCTACTTTAAAAGAGTACCTTTACAGTTTTACTGCTAATGAACTCAACGCTCGATGCTAATATACACATATTTGAACTATGCTTTTATTATAGGGATGTCCTTTTTCTTTTGTTTACATATTCAATAAAGGAATTGAGAGAACTTTGAACTTCATAACGAAGTTTAAAGACAACTAAAATTCGAACTGGTAAAATTACGATAGGGGTTGACGACTATTGACCTCTGAATTGTATCCATTTGAGACAGCATGTGAATTTACTGGTTAGAAAAAACTGAATATGTAAAAAACAATATCAATTTTCCGGGACATGAGTAGAGCAGAATGAATGATTCATATAACCGATCCAACTCGTTTGGAATTGAAGGTTAGAGGATCTGTCGTATCATCGACGGACAAACTGATCACACAGTGAAGAGTACATTGACTTAAATCTTCCTAAAAAGGATGGGAGCACCATACTGGGGCAGTAAAGTAAGGCGCATAGTTGGAGCATGAACATATGAAGGTGACAATGCAAAAGAGAAATTCTGAACTATCATTGCCAGGATGATTTTGGCTTCAACCATGGCTAAGTTTTGCCCAACACAGACTCTCGGACCTAATGCAAAAGGGAGAAATGAAGCCAAATGCTTACGAGACTCGGCAAACCTCTGAGGGTTGAATTCCAGTGCATCTTTTCCCCAGACCTCAGTGTCATGATGCACAGCAGCTACTGACACGTAAAATTGAGTTTTTGCAGGAATTTCAAGGTCTCCCAACTTAATATCTTTAGAAGTTCCTCTCGTCAATGCGACTATCGGTGGATAGAGTCTCAGCGTCTCATTGAGTATCATTGTCACCTACATTTGAACAAATAAGAGAACAAACATATGGTAAGTAAAATTTGCGATCTGTCAAAATTTAGGAAAGTCAAATGGATGGATTGCCCTAAACTTGGGCAGGTTAGAACAAATTGAATCAACATATAAGTTGGATCATAACTCCCCATATTCGCTTGAATCAAGATGAGCAGGTCAATTTAGGCGAAACAATGATAATAACGCAACCTGCTCAACTCAAAGTCATTCTTCATTTACTATTAAATCAAACTAACAAAAGTTTTTTATTTATTAATCACAAGTAAATCTAACCCTCAAAACTCAAAAAAATTATTTTTCTATGTACTTATAAGTTTTTCTTATGGGTCAATTTGGGCCACATAAGCTGCCCAACATAGACAAAGTTTCTTGAAAAGGCTAACTTGGGTTATGCTCCATTGATCTGTCAGTGAATATATGCCCCAGAAATCCCGCCCAAGTTGGTGAGTTTATATTTTCATGGGCTATATTCGACATAAACTGAAAAAAATAGATAAGAGACACTGAACTCTGCGAAACAATGAAATTTGAACTTACAATCTTGAAATCATTCAAATTCTCTGCACTTGGAATGTTGTTAACCTTGCAAACTCGAAAAACTTCTTCTCGAGCTTTATCTTGCCACTCTTGATGCAATGCTAGAAGAAGAAGTGCCCAAGTTAACAAGCTGGAAGTAGTTTCCTTCCCGGCAAAGTAAAATGTCTTGCATTCATTTATGACTTCTTCCACCCCAAATCTGTGTTCTTCTTCACTAGCAGAGATTAGCAAACTGAGAAGGTTTTTAGAATTTTCTCTTCCTTCACTACTACTCTCAATCAGCTTCCTTACTGACTCTCGAGTTTCTTTCTCTAGCCTCCGCCTCATCATGTTATTTTTCGTGGGTAAATACCTGTTAATTTATTAAGAGATTTAGCATCCATTAAATTGATGGGTAGAATCCTGTGAAGGACTAAAAAAGAATAAAAGCATTCATGCTTAAATACTCATTTCATGATTGCCAAATTAGTTCAATAGCAAAGCTTATATGATCACTAACCTAAATCCAGGAAGATAGATGCTTCGTATTGACTGCAAAGTAAGAGATATGTGTTGCTCTTGTAACACAAATATGCGCTTCCCCTCTTCAAAGCTACTCCCAAAAGCTGTTCTAGAAATAACCTCAGCTGAGAGATCATTCAATTCTTTGAAGACATCTATTTCAAATTCTTCCTTCTCTTCATTATCTTTTTCCCATTTCTTCAACGCCTTGATAACGCTAGTCACAATGTCCGGTACCCAAGTCTGCAATTCATCAAAGCTTTAGTAAAAGAAACAAAGGTTATAGACACAGTTGCTACTTTATAGTATGGTAATGAGAAGAACCAACAACAACATACCCAGTGCAATCCCACAACGTGGGGTCTGGGGAGGGTAGAATGTACACAGACCTTACCTCTACCTTGGTAGGTAGAGCGACTGTTTCCGAGAGACTCTCGGCTCAGGACAAGCAAAGCAAAAAAACAGTCATACCCGGTCAAACACTTAAAGCAGTAAGCGGTAAGAAGAAAATGCTGATAGTAAATGCGAATACACCATGATATCGCATCCTGAAAGAGAAGCAGTAACTAACGCAGATAAATGAGATAAACCAAGTACATTAAAGAACGCATAGCGGAAAAAATAAAAATAGAGAAGACTATAAAGCAATACTACGTCTATTCGTACGATATGCTAAGCATGCCTACAGTAATACCACCACAACAACCCGTTTGTAAGTGTAAGCAGGACTACGCTCGACTACCTACTACCCTTCTACCCTAATATGTGTCCTCCACAACCCCCTATCTAAGGTCATGTCTTCAGTAAGTTGCGTCTGCTCCATATCCCATCTAATCACCTCTCCTCAATATTTCTTCGGTCTACCTCTACCCCTCCTGAACACGTCCATAGTCAACCTGTCCGCACTGGGGCATTTGTGTCTCGCCTCCGCACATGTCCAAACCATCTCAACCTTGCTTCCCGCATCTTGTCTTCCACCGAGGCCACTCCCACTCGGCCCCGGATGTCATCATTTCTAATCATGTCCCTCCTCGTATGCCCACGCATCCATCTGAGCATCCTCATCTATGTCACTCTCATCCTTTGGGTGTGCGGCGTCTTGACTGGTCAACACTCCACCCCATACAACATAGTCTCTAACCACCACCCTATAAAACTTGTCTTTTAGTTTTGGTGGCACATTTTTGTCGCACAAGACTCCAGATGCAAGCCTCCATTTCATCCGCCCTGTCCCAATACGATGTGTGATATCGTCATCAATCTCTCCATTCCCTTGGATGATAGACCCGAGGTACTTGAAGCTTCCTTTCTTTGGAATGACCTGAGCCTCAAGCCTCTCACCTCCACGTCTGTCTCACGGTCGCTCCCATCGCTGAACTTGCACTCCAAATATTCTGTCTTGGTCCTACTCAGTCTGAACCCTTTAGATTCCAGAGACCGTCTCCAAACCTACAGCTTAGCGTTCACCCCGCTGCGAGTCTCATCAATAAGAACCAGTTATTAAAAAAAAAAAGGGAAGCCCGATGCACTAAGCTCCCACTATGCGCGGCGTCCGAGGAAGGGCCGGACCACAAGAGTCTATTGTATGCAGCCTTACCTCACATTTCTCCAAGAGGTTGTTTCTACGGCTTGAACCCATGACCACTGGTCACATGACAGCAACTTTACCAGTTACTTCAAGGCTCCTCTTCAAGAAGAACCAGTTATATTTATACATATTTGATCAATACAAAATGAAAATAGTATGCTCAATGATGAATAGATGATAGAAAGGTATTGTGTCATGGAGTGAGCAATACACGAATTTCATGTAAGACAAGTAGACAACTAAATACACTTTCAGATATCATCAAGTAAAGAACATAATCGGTAATTGAGAGATAAAGCTAGCCTATTCTTGAAGACTCGGTGCTCGGACAACAAATTTATATGTTTTATAGTTACTTTAAAAGTTATTGCTTTGTACCATTATTTTTCATATGGTAAAGTTTGACTGAATACAGAATCAACGAGAAAAATAATAAGATTTCTAACATATTAGCTAAACTTATATAACATGCCGAAAATACACAGGGAATCTTATGGTTAGGGGGGGAGCAAGAATTTTGAGTTTATGGGAGGAGTTGGATGAGGTGGTGAGAGGTATCACGCATACGGAGAAAAGTGTTAGGAGGAGATTTTAATGGTCACATAGGGGCTACTACATGAGGATATGATGATGTGCAGGGTGGGTTCGGCTTTGGGGGTGGGTTCGACTTTGGGGGATAGAAATGAGGGTGAGTGTCGCTTTTAGACTTCGCGAAAGCTTTTGAGTTGGTCATGGCTAACTCGAGCTTCCAAAAGAGGGAGGAACATTTGGTGACCTACCGTAGTGCGGTGGCCAAGACCTAGATAGATTATTTGCTCCTTAGGAAGGGTAATAGAGGTGTATGCAAGGATTGTAAGGTTATTCCGAGCGAGAATCTTACAACGCAACATAAGCTCGTAGTTATGGACTAAGAGGTCAAAAGACATAAGAAGAGGAAGGTTGGGGATACCGGCCAAGGATTAGATGGGAGGCTTGACTGAGGTCAAAGCTCAAGAGATGAAGGCGAAGTTGGTGGCTATGGGGGTTTGGGGTAGTAGTGGGAACGCAGATAGTATGTGCACTAGGACAGTCGAATGCATTAGGGAAGCATCTAGAGAGGTGCTAGGGGTCTCGAAAGGCAACTCAGGTGGACGTAAAGGGGATAGGGGGTGGAATGGAGAGGTCCAAAGAAAAGTAGAAGCCAAGAAGATTACCTATGCGGCGTTAGTGGAAAGCGTGGATAAGGTAGGACAAAATGAAGAATAAAGAGAGGTATAAGGCAGCGAAGAAGGAAGCGAAGCCAGCGGTCACGGCGGCTAAAACAACAGCTTTTGAGCACTTGTATAAATAGCTCGAGTGCAAAGATGGGGATAGGAAGTTGTATAGGCTCGCCAAGACGAGTGAGAGAAAGTCTCGCGACTTGGATCAAGTGAAGTGCTTCAAGGACGAGAATGGCGAAGTGTTGATAGAAGACACACTCAGTAGACTTTTGGAAGATCGCGGGAGGGGAGGTACGAAGTGGCTGACTAGATTGTTTAACGCCATATTTAGGACGACTAAGATGCCAGAGGAATGAAGGTGGAATATAATCGTCCCGTTGTACAAGAAAAAGGGTGATATTCAAAACTGCAATAATTATAGGGGTATCAAGCTGTTAAGTCACACTATAAAAGTCTGAAAGATGGTGATCGGGATGAGGGTAAGGAGGAATGTTCCGATATTAGAGAACCAGTTCGGATTCATGCCGGGGCGATCAACCACAGAGGCTAGTCATCTTGTCAGGAGATTGATGGAGCAGTATAGGGACAAAACGAGAGAGCTACTCATGGTGTTCGTTAGTCTAGAAAAGGCATACGATAAAGTCCCTCGGGAGGTCCTTTGGAGATGTTTGGAGTCTAGAGATGTGCCGGTGGCCTACATCAGGGTAATTAAGAACATGTACGAGGGTGTCAAGACCATGTTAGGATAGTGGGAGGTGACTCTGAACACTTTCCGGTCGTGATAAGGCTGCATGAAAGATCAGCCCTTAGCCCGTTTCTATTTGCCTTAGTGATGGAGGAATTGACTCGACATCTTTAAGAAGAGGTGTCGTAGTGTATGTTATTTGCAGACGACATAGTTCTGATTGATGAGACGCGCAGTGGGGTTAACAATAGGTTGAAAGTTTGGAGAACGACCTTAGAAGCTAAAAAAATTAGGTTAAGCACGACTAAGACGGAGTATATGAAGTGTAAGTTCAGTGATGTGATGCCGGAGACAGATGTGGAAGTGAAGATTTTGGCATAAGCTATACCCAAAACCAGAAGCTTAAAGTATCTTGGGTCCATAATACAAGAAGACAGAGAGATTGATGATGATGTACCACACCATATTGGAGCAAGGCTGATGAAATAGAGGCTCACCTCTGCGGTGCTTTGTGATAAGAAGTTGTCGCCTAGGCTGAAAGGTAAGTTATATAGAGTGGTGGTTAGACCAACATTGTTGTATGGGGTAGAATGTTGGTCAGTCAAGAACGTCCACGTTTAGAAGATGAAGGTAGCGGAGATGAGGATGCTCAGATGGATGTTTGGTCATACTAGAAGAGACATGATTAGAAATGAAGTTATACAAGACAAGGTCGGAGTGGCCTCCGTGGCGAACAAGATGAGAGAAACGAGACTGGGTTGGTTCGGACATGTCAAGAGGAGGTGTGAGGATGCGCTGGTTAGGAGGTGTGAGAAACTGGCGATTGCAGGAGTTAGGAGAGGTAGAGGTAGAGGTGGGCTGAAGAAGAACTGGAAAGAGATGATTAGACAAGACATGGCACAACTCTAGCTAACTGAGAACATGACTCTAAATAGGAAGATTTGGAGTTCGAGGATTAGGATTAGGATAGAAGGATAGAAGGATAGAAGGTTAGTAGGTAGTTGAGTTTTGTCACACTGTGTGTGAGAGGGGTAGGGGGCTAGCCTCTCCTCCTTTTCTCCCTTATTTTGTAGTATTATTTAGGTTTCGCGTAGATCGATACTCTTATGTGAGTTTTGTTGTGTGTTGCTTTATTTGTTTTTTATTGTTATCTTGCTGTCATTTTCCTTGAGTTTCTGGATTGTCTACGTTTTTTTAAGTCGAGGGTCCATTGGAAACAGTCTTTCTACCCCACAAAGGTAGAGGTAATTAGAGTCTCTCTCTGCGTACATCTTACCCTCCCCAGACCCCACTGTGTGGAATTACACTGGGTATGTTGTTAGGTTCTGGTTTCTAGAAGAGGTAGCTTATTGGGTTATGGATAAATTATTTATATATATTAAGTGGAATTTTTTAACACAAATACAGGGTTTAGGCTAAAAGATATTAGGTTCTACCAAATCTGTAACTGTAGCTCCACCTACGATTATGGTATTTATCCCTTTTAAAAAAAAGACGACATATTGATTCCAACAAGTGTTGGGTGTATCAAAGGTTTTAAAGGAAAACATAGCTGAAATCAAAGAACATTGACATATAGTTGTGTCATCTTTTCTCAAAGGAAAGACTATCGATTAGGCCTCCAAACGCAACCGATTTTAACAGAAATCATGAACTGTGACTGGAGTAGACATCACAACAAAATGAATGCGTAAAAAATACTTAAAGACTATTGAATATGGGACCGCGTTCTATAAATGGTATTGCTAAATATGGTTACTGAAAAACTCCAAATCCCGATAAGAATGGAAGATGGTGTCTCCAGCTCTCACTAGAATTGTATGGGAGTCTCCCTCGTTGGAACTTCCCGAATGACCATACCAAGGAATGGAGTTATGTTTAATAGGACTTACATCTATTATCATATTAAAAAAAATTATACGGGAAGATGGGACTTTCCAAATAAAGAGATTCCTCCAACATATGAATTTTAAGAAGTCACATACCTCCATAAACCATAATTGGAAGCTAAATGAACTTCGAGTGCTATCATCATTTGGTTTTCCAATTGTAGCCATGCTCTAAAGTAGTTCAATAGTGAGAGGAGAAAGAGCTTCATTTCTCATTTCTTAGATGAAATTCTGGTATCATATTAAGCAAAAAAGGACCTTTCCCTATTAACAAAAGTAATTCTATTAGCAATGAGACTGTGTCTTTATCAGCTGGGAAACCCCTCCCAATGATTTCCTCCAAAAGAGCCATTGCTTCATTAGTTTTATTACTCTTGACAAATCCATGCACAATAAGATTGGAAATGGCATTGTCCGGCAAACAACCATTGTCCTCCATTTTTCTTAGCAACTCTTTGGATTCATCTATTAAACCTTCAATAGAAAGTCCATTTACTGTTATATTGTATGTTATAGCATCAGGATGCAACCCGATGAAATAAAGCTTATAAAAAATAGAACGAGCTTTATCAAGCTTTTGAATTCTAAAAAATACACCATTGCATGTATTGTAGATAAAAATATTAGTATCTTCTTTTTGTTTTTCTCACCTATGAAAGAGGGACATTGCTTTTTCTAAATGTCCATTCTTTAAAAAACCATGAAGCATTATGCCACACAAGTGTAAATGTCAGGACTATGGCCTGCATTTTGCATCTCAATAAAGAAATTTTCTGAGCACTCAACTCTACCAACTTCAAATAGGCCTTGCAAGATAGTACTATATGTAACAATGTCAGGTTTCAACCCCTTTTGCGAGATTTCAAAATATAAATGCATGGCCCCGTATAATATCTTTTGCTTGCAATACCCATTGACTAATATGTTGTAACTAAAGATGTCATGCTTGACTCCAGTATCAATCATAGAGTCTAAAATTCTCCTTGCTACATCTATTTCACCACACAAACAGTACCCTTCCATTATAGCGTTATAGGTAACCACATCTGGATGTTCACCTCTTTGGATCATTATCGTTAACACTTCCACAGCATCTTCAACCATCCCCTTTTTGCAAAATGCATCTACCAACATGCTAAACGTGTGCACATTCGGGAAAACATTAAGATACATCATCTCATCCAAAAGCAGCCTAACCTCTTCCCACTGATCAAACTTACACAAACCATCAACCAGTGAACTATATGTAAGTACATTTGGAGTAATTCCTTTTCGCTTCATTTCATTGAAAAGGTTGAAAGCAGCACCTACCATTTTGTCCTTGCAAAGCGCATCTACGACAATACTATACACAATTGTGTTAGGTTTAGGATTCCCTTGTTCCATTATCTTCAACAAACTAAGAGCTGTTTGAGTATGCCCTTGTTTACAGAGCCCATTCATGACTATACCAAACATAACTTCATCCATCTTACATATTTTCTCTGCTACCAACTTATTAAACAACCACATGGCATCCTTAATCTTATTTTGTTCAAAAAATCCCCTTAAAATAGTGCTAAAAGTATCAACATTAAACTGAACACCACTCCTAAAGAAAATACCCAACACTGAAAACCCATGTTCAGCACAACCCAACAAGCAAAAAGAATTAATCACAATAGTTAATATATACTCATCAAAGGGAATACCCAACACTGATAATAATGTTTCATACTAATCATCACCCTTAACAATTTTGCAAACTCTACAACACAAGGAAGTGGTTTTGTTTGGACCATTTGATTAAAAACACAAACAGCATCGTTTAAATTATTCACATGTCTGAACTCCCTAAAGACAACAACTTTAGGCTTTCTTGAAATTGATGGCTTTTCTTGAAAAGAAGAATATTCCGAGGGACTAGCAGAGCAAGAATGAAACATGGCTACATGAACATGTGATGAAGCAAACAATTGGATTAAAGGGAAGAAATTGCCTCTGTAACACAGGTTTTGTCCATGAACATGTGATGAGCATAGTGGCTGCTCAGTTTCTCTAAGGTTAAAATAGGAATTCTAGAAATTTAGAGCTTTCAAATATAAAGGCCACACCGTTTTAGAACAAACTAGAAAATGACAAAAATGGTCAATTGTGTTTGAATTTAGGTTAAAAAAAGTTTCTTAAGTATGCACTTAATAAATTTAGTACTTTATTAAAAGTTGATAGTTTTATTCTCAATTAAATATTTATCGAACTTTATTGTTAGATTGACGAAAACTATGGAAAGAAAAAGAAAATTAGCGGAATTCAAATTAGAGGTACAATTTTTAAAAATTTTGCTAATTTTAGTTTATTTTTAAAATTTGATGTTACTTTTTGAGGTGTAATTTTAGCTATAATTTATATTTTGTTAGTGTCTAGTACTTTTTTTTTTTATGTTGCATATTTAGATTCGAAAAGGATCATATTTGTTCATGTACTCACTAAAAAAATACACTTGCCTTGCGTTATACATTTTTAATATATTTGTCATTTCCATCCAATTTTAAAGTCATATTTACCCCTGAACAGTTAGTTCCTTTGTCCAGCTTTATTATCCTAATATTTATTTTTCACAAATTAAATCCTAAAAAGTCGACCCATCCCACAAAACCGACCCAACTTGTTATATTCCAAACCCAACGGTTCAACTGTCTTCACGAAGCCTCGGCTGGCCCTTGCCATTTACGGCCATTTATGGTTAAATTTCTTTTTTCCTCTATTTTCATCGAATTGACAAATTTAAAGAATTAAAATTATTAACGGCATAATTAAGAAATTATTTTGAACCCACCGCAAATATAATGGAACCATTTTTGTCATTTTCTCAAATAAAGTGTGTCACATAAAATTAAATTGATAAAGTAATTTCGAGAGTATTTGCAATATGTTTTTAGAAATGAAACTGTTTTAAGAAAAAACAAAAACTTAACCAAACGGGCTTAGTTAGAGAAATGGATCACCTTAACAACCTCCATATTGAAGGCCTGGTTAGCAATCTTCCTGTGTAAAGCCCATTGTTCACCTCGCAAACCAACAAGCCCTTGTCCAAAAAGCTTCTTAGATTGTGGATCAAACTCAACTTTATCCACATCTTTGTTCATGAAAAGCCCTTTAATCATATCCGGGTCAGACAAAGCCAACCGGGGCTTCGACCCGAACCAGAACAAAAACGTCTTCCCGTAAATGGCGGACCAGTTGTAGTAATGTGGAGCAATTCGATGCAACACGTTGTGATTGAACGGAACCGATTTTAATTCAGCTTCGCTTATCTGCCGTTTGATTTCCTCTGAGTTTCCGTAGATCGGACGGTAGCCAGGGCCTCTGATTCCTTGCTTTTTAAAGTGCTTTTCGAATTTCCATGGAATGTAAATCACTGAGTATATGAACTTGAAAACGAATATTACGGTAAATAGCAAAATCGTAACAACTGCGAGATACATAGTAGAAGAATCTAAGTATTGCTTAAAATTGTGATTTTGGAAAATATCATTACTGTAGAAATGCATAAATAGTGGGTTATAAAACTGATTAATAAAGTAATTTTAAAAGGCTGCCGGCAGAAAGATGAAACAAAAAGGCATAATTAGTAAACCTATCTACATGATTTAGGCATATTTCTATTCTATCTAAATCTAATTAACTAGTACTAATCACATTGGTCATTCTCGAAGAGGTTACTAAATTTAATCTTTTTTCACTAACAGTTTAAATTGTTATGCCTTAATTATTGAACTATCTGAGCAGAAGCGATTTATATGTAAGATATTTATTTTGTATATATTGGTTTAATTAGAAAGTTATGGAGGTCGCGGATTAGGGTAGTATTTACTCGAGCGTCGTCTCGCTATCCTGCGAGATAGGTTTATCCTTTCATGTCAGTAGTATTAGCACTATTCTTATAGGCTTTGGTCCCTCGATTTTTGCTACTACCTGTTGTTTATTGGCTTCTATTATCGTTTTATTTTGTTGTGGTTAATATTTTTCTCTGTATACTTTATAATGCTTCCCCTTTTATCTACGATGTCTTTGTTACTTATGTTTTCTCCTTTTGAATTTGTTTTGATATACGATATTTGAGCTGAGGACTTTTGAAAACAGTCTATCTATCTCCACTGGGTAGAGGTGGGATCTTCGTAGTCTATCCTTGGTATGTTGTTATTGTCATTGTGCCTCATCAAATATCACTGCACAATCAATGCCACGGCAGGTGGTACAGTCAAGAGAGTGCATCACTCAATGTAATGCTCACCTGGCAATCCAATTTGAAATAGAGAAAGGCATAATTATCCTTAAACTTGTTTTGAGTTATCAGTTAAACATCTAATTTTTGGAATCTTATTACTCAAATGCTCGTTCGAGGTGAACCATTGAGTATTGACGTGACAAAAGAAATGCGATTACTTTAGTGTAAAACAGTTATGATTTTTTCATTCATTAATTGATTGTAACATGAGTTTTACCACTTTTTCAGGTGAAAGAGAACAAGACCATTACTTTTGTAGTATTGTCATGAAAAATGAAAAGGGTGCGAATAGATAGAAAAGTTGTGAATAGTAGTATCTCATAAGAATGTTATTTATTGGTTAGAAATAGCTTTTCTTTTACACTTTGTAATAAGTTATTTTTGTTGGGCTTACGTAAAAAGTAAAGAAATATGTTCCTTGATTTTATTGATAAATAATTTATCATATATATAAGGTTACAAGAATATTTACTTTGATAGTAACTAATTAACCTAATTAATATAATTAATGAAAGAATAAAAAAATAAAAACACTCTGGCGCACTAAGCTCCCGCTATGCGCGGAATCCGAAAAAGGGCCGGACCACAAGGATATATTGTATTGAGAAATATTCTATTAAAAAGAACTACTTACTATAGTAAAAAGGATTAGACTTGCGTACGTGAGAAATAGCCTAAAGACAAAATTGATGAATTTGCTCTGCAGGAGAAATATATGTGAGACTCAATTCAAATCATAACTGGAATTTATACAAATTTTGATTTGTCTTCAATAGTTAATACAAGAAACTCATCCTTTTGATTTGGTAGGTTTTCTACTATAATTAATTAAATTCTTTGTTGTTTTTACTCCTGATTAATATCAGAAAAGTTTGCTGAAATGTGCCATGGCACTTTCATTTCTCGTATACTGTTCGAAATAAATAGGAGAAATATGGATCTGCTATTTTTCTTCTTTAATTTCTTTGATTTTCAACATGGTCCAACAGTCAACTACAATAGTCTGCAAAAGCTTTAAAATATCTGACTGGGGCAGCCCCTACTGACCAACCGGCATGATCGTCTCTGTTTAGGAGTGTAATGGTACTTTCAATACAAATGGCAATGTCTGTTGCCTATTCCCCACACTCCTATTTTCTGATTCTCTAATGTCTACTCCCTTAGCTGTCTCTAACAGGGTGGATGTACCTTGTTGGAACCATGTGCTCTAGTTTATGAGTTGGAAGTGGAATTGGAAAGTATTCTTATATTGGTTGGTGAGTGAAAAGAATAAACAAGGAGTTATTAGTATTGATAATACTAATAAAAAAAGAAAAAGATAATACTCCTTAGGCATGAAAATAAAAAGATCTAAGATTATTAAGAGAGTTGTCTCCAAAAACCTACAAATTTTTTATATCGAGACAAGACTTGGCTAAAGATATTGCACGATGTAAGAAAAAGATCCATAGAAGAGATATCTACGGGTTGAACATAAGTTTTAGACTTGTTAGAGAATTAACTTCTATTGTTATTGTTACTATAATAACTTATTTCTTACAATTTATTTCATATGATGATGATATGAAATGAGTTTAAATGAACAAACGAAGATATATTCATATAACCGACTTTAACTTATTTGAGATTGAGGCTTGACAATTGTAATTGTAATAATATTAGTAAATAGGAAAATATTTCCAATGAAATTTTTAAATGCGAAAGATAAATGTGATCTTCAAGTATCGATTGCAACAAGTAATATAAAGTTAAAATTTAAAATAACTTGTAAGAATAAGACAAAGCTAGTAAATAAGTAAAGCCACTTCCCCTTTTTTTAATAGAAAATAGACGATCAAACGCTAAAATGTGTTGATTATCAGAAAATGATTTTCTCACAAAAGAACATATTCTTCAAAATGACATTAATAATACCAAACGTACCCTATGAATTATATCATTCGTTGTCACAAGAGAATTAAGGACCTAAAGATAATTTGCATCCAATTTTCTCCATGAATGAGTGTTCACAAAATCATCAAATCATACTAGACACGGCTTACTACACACTTACGCAGTGCGACATGCTTAAGTAGACGAAAATTAGATGTTCAAAAGACAAAAAGAATGGACAAAGAAAGTAGGTGGAAAATTCAAGTTTTTTCCCAAGTGAGAAATATCCACTTTCTGGACTTATTATCTCACATAATTCAATTACTGCAAAACAAGTAGAAACCTAGCCAATAGCTACTAGCCCATCTACCATATTCTCCTAATTAACTGCATGTCCTAATCGAATCCAAATAAACTAAAATCTCAAAATGAAGTTTGGTTGAGACCAAAAGGGTGCAAAATATCAAGATTATGATCATAGCTTATCCAAATATATGCCTATCAACTATTGGATATGTATAATATCAAACAAAAAAATAACTCCAAGATGTGAGTTGCTCACCACCTGGGGTATGCGCTAGCGCCCTTGACAGGCAGTGCATTAATGCAACTAAATTCCAGCTAGAGTATAGCAGGTTTTCTATCAGAAGGATTATCCCAAGGTTCTGCCACAACACCAAATCCACCTTCCATTGAGCTTAAAAAAGCTGAAAACCCGTTCGATGGAGTTCCACTTGCACCATTTCCTAAACCAAGAAAATCAAGAGTCGGAGGCCTGTTTCCGAACATCATAGACTGATGAGATATCGATGGACCCATCATCAAGTCCGTCAATCCTGACGGACCAACATTAGAAGGAACTTGCACCCCGAGCCCCATTGGTACCTCTACGATATTGCTCTCTAGCTTCACGTGTTCGAGTGAATTCTCGTCCGGTGCAGAGGTACCGGATGACATTGCCAGTCCGAGGCCACGAAGAAACGAGCTGTTCGAGGTTGTAGAGCCCATTTGGGCGGCTTTTTGAAGCAATGCAGTTGCAGATAATGCTGGTTGTGTTGTTGTTGAACCGTAATGCTGGCTGTGGCCGGTATGTTCTTGGAATAAAGTCGACCCATTATTCGATAAGTAAAGCGAAGACGACAATGAGAGTGACATTGGCTCTATGGTCGTCATTCGCTCGGTCCCAATAGCACAGAGAATATCCGAGTAAGACGAGTGAGCTTGTTCAGCTGAAGTCGACGACGACGATGGAAATACACTAGCAAATACTTTGCTACTACTAGGACCAGTACTAGCAGTAGTAGTAGACATTGTGGTGGATGTTGTAACGGTAGAAACGGGTGTTGTTGTACCTTGTGCTTGTTGTAGTTGTACACCTTGATTTTGATTGTCTGAAAGCAATTCTGTAACCCAGAAAAGAACAAAAGAGAATAAAAAGGGAGTTTTATTCATTTCATTTCAATCAAGTTAAAAATGGAATAATAAACTTTTGTAAGTTCTGAATCCCCAATCCAATATGTATCCCACTTAAAACAGAGACCTTTCACATTAAAAAGCAGAAGCAATCATGAAAATCTCTATCCTTCACTCAATGTCCCTCCTTTTTCGATTTTTGAGCACGTACTACTAGCATTATTATTTTTAATTAATTACACCATTTTATTATTCCTCCCTTCCCCGTGGTCAAAACTATTAACGTGTAACAATAGTTATAGAATCTCAATTCAATTTTATTACCATAATTAAAATATATCACATATATTTTATATATATTTAGTGATATAGAATTATGATAAGTAGAGAATTTATTATTGTATTAGGGTTCTACACATTGTACACTATATATATTTGTATTAATGAGAAAGTCTTTCCAAGAGAAATTAATATTTTTCTACATGGTATCAAGAGTCAAAACCCTACTCTAAAACAAAACCTTTCTTTTTCTCGGCCACTGCCTTTCTCGGCGACTGCCAAACTTTTGTTCCCACTTTTAATTTTTTCTTCCATCCAATCCAAATTCAATGGATATATTGGCTACTCCCACCTCTTTTGATGCTTCCGCTTCCAACCCAGTCGTCATCCAAACTCCTCCCACAAGCCTCTCATCACCATCGTTCCTTCCGATTCTCGCCGTCACCCACATCAAGAACTTCATCCCGTTGATTCTTGATCAAGAAGATGGCCAATACTGGTCATGGGTGGAACTGTTCCGAATTCATGCACGTGTCTATCATGTGCTTGACCATATTGACGATTATGTACATCGTCCTCCTGATATGGATGACAAAACATGTCGTCGCCTTGATGTAAACTGTGGATATATGGCACTATATCCAAGGATTTACTCCTCACCATCATGAAAACGGGTGCATCCGCCCGTGACCTATGGACACGGCTGGAAGAAATATTTCAAGACAACAAGAACACTCGTGCAGTGTATTTGGAAGAACAATTCAACACTACCCGTCTTGAATTTTTTTTTAATATGTCAGAATATTGCAAGTAGTTGAAACTGGTGGCATACCAATTGTCCAACGTTGGTACGCATGTATCCGAGACAAAGATGGTGTTGCAACTGATTCCAGGCCTCCCAAAAGGTGAATATGACACCCTAGCCACGATGATTCAGCAGGCTAACCCTCTTCCTAGTTTCAACAAAGCCCGCTCGCAATTATTATTGGAGGACACCCGCCGTGCAAAGTAAGACGAGCACAACTAGAAAGCGTTAGCGGTTGAAACACCTGCACAAAATCACGATGCCGCCGGCCAGCAGCCTCTGCCGGAGAACAGCCAGCCGCAGCAAAACCGCGGCGACATGGGTGGCAGGGGGCGAGGAGGCAAGGGTCGCGGTAAAGGAAAGGGCAAGCAGCCGCAACAGCCCAATCAGTTTCCTTCGTGGACCGGCCCAACGCCCAGCACCCAGAACCCGCAGTGGGCCTCATTCCCAAGTTACTCTTCAGCCCACTATCATTTTCAGCAGCAAGGGGTACTGGGCCAACTCCAAGTTATCGACCAGCCCAATATCAACAACACCAGGCCCACGTCGCACAAGCCCAGTTCCCGCTGCCGCCCATAAATCAGATGCCCACTGATTTGGGCCAGGCATTCAAGCGATATGAATTTGCGGCGGCCGATGAAAATTGGTACATAGACTCCGGAGCCTCATCTCACCTCACCCGGTCTGCAGGTAATCTTTCCCAATTGTTTTGTTTAAAGTCTCCTTAATTTATTACAGTTGGAAATGATCATCGCATTCCAATTCAGGATTATGATCACACTCACACTCCGACACCTCACCCACCCTTCTTCCGAAATAACGTCCTGTATGCACCAAACATCATCAAAAGTTAAATCTCCATTAGGAAATTTACTCGTCATATTTCTGTGCCTGTTGATTTTGACCCATTTGGTTTTACTGTGAAGGATCTACGTACGAGGACTCCTCTTACGAGATGCAATAGCACATGAGACCTATATCCGTTCACACCCTCATCTGCTGCCAGTTCTCATTCACTCCGTCCTAGCTACTTTGTCTCCGTCAATTTGGCACAATATGCTTGGACACCCAGGAGCTCATGTTTTAATTTTCTTAGAAGCAATAATTTTATTCATTGTAATGGGAAACTTGCTCAAAATTGTGATTCTTGTCAATTAGGCAAACATGTTCGCCTTCCTTTTAATTCATTCGTTAGCATTACGTTTGCTCATTTTGATATTGTTCATGCTGATTTGTGGACGTCGCCCATTACCAGCTCCCTAGGTCATAAATATTATCTCGTACTATTGGATGATTACTCACACTTTATTTGGATTTACCCACTAAAATTCAAGTCCGAAGTCTTTGCCAAAATTTTAGAATTTTGCATATTTATCAAAATGCAATTTGAACGAGCCATAAAATCTTTCTAATGTGACAATGACCGTGAATTTAACAATTCCGCGTTTCAAAAATTTTTTGCAAAAATAATGGCATGATCTTTCGTTTTTCGTGTCCTCACACGTCCCCTCAAAATGATAAAGCCGAGAGTATCATCCGTACAATAAATAACACGGTCCGCACTTTCCTGTTTCATGCATCACTCCCTCCATCCTTTTGGGTATATGCAGTCAAAATGGTAGAATACATCTTTAATATTTTACCCACTAGTACCCTACATAACATGACTCCAACCGAAATCTTACACCGTCGGATTCCCTCTTATAATCACCTTCAGATATTCGGTTGTCTATGTTATCCTAATCTCACTTCCACTGCCCCTCACAAATTAGCCCTCCACACCACTCCGTGTGTCTTCTTAGGATTTCCATTGAACCATAAGGGTTATCTTTGCTATGACTTGGCCACTCGTCAAATTCACGTATCTCATCACGTCACTTTTGATGAGACCACATTCCCATTTTCGAATATCCAAAAGTTTCAAAAACCGAAATAAAATTTTCTAAACGAGTCAAACATTTCTCCAGTCATTCTTAGGGAACTGTGTCAGCCAAACACCACCGCCCAGTCGCTTGTGCCAAACACCGCCAGCCACTCCCGGTCACCCACTGCCACATACCAGAACTGCCCGTCGGCGTCACTGCCACCTGTGCCGACTTCATCACCGTCTTTGCCGATTGTCACCACTTCCTGCAATCGGCCGTCCGTTTCCACCAATCCATCGGTCGTCGTCCCTGCTTCTGTGTCGTCACTACAATCTCCCCATTCCGCCGCCATCGAATCCTCCATCGGCAACCAGACAACCAACCCCATTACCGGACTCACTCCACCACCGACATCGTACCCAACTATACCATCAACCAATAGTCCCGGTACACCGACAACGATCACCAGATCCTACCCAGAACCTGCCACCGCCATCGACCCACCCCAATCGGTGCCCAACCTATCCCCCATCACTGTTCCTACCCTACCCAGTTCAGCAGACAAGTCGACCCATCCTCTTGCCCACCCAGCACCCTCACACCGTATGAAAACCCGTGCCCAACACAAAATTTTCAAACCCAAAGTCCAATTTAACTTGTCCGCCCAAACAATTTCCCCTATTCCCAAAAGATCAAAATTAGCTAAATTGGAATGCTGCCATGTGTGAGGAGTTTAATGCTTTAACGAGACAACATACTTGAGACTTGGTTCCTAGACTAGAGGGGGTGTTTTTTCGTCACAAGTACATGAATAGTGGTGACTTAGAGAGATATAAGGCCAGACTTGTGGCTAATGGCACTAATCAGCATGCATGTATTGATTGTGATGAGACATTCAGTCCGGTGGTCAAACCGGCCACTATCCGCACAATTTTGAGTATTGTTATGGGTAAGCATTGGCTCATTCATCAGCTTGATGTGAAAAATGCATTTCTACACGGGGATCTGAAAGAAACTGTTTATATGCATCAGCCACCTGAATTTGTCCATCCCGCCGCCCCTCAGTATGTATGTCGTCTTCGTAAGTCACTATATGGTTTGAAATAGGCCATTTGAGCATGGTATGATCGCTTTGCACAGTACATTATGCGAATTGGGTTCATCTGCAGCAAGTGTGATAATTCTCTTTTTATTTTCCATCGAGGTAGTAGCATTGCTTATTTGTTGTTATATGTGGATGAGATTGTGCTTACTACATCATATGATGTGCTAAAGAATGATATTATTGCACTACTTAGGACCGGATTTGCTATGACTGACTTGGGGAAGTTGAGCTATTTTTTGGGCATATCAGTGACTCGGTCTGCAGATTCTATGTTCCTGTGATAGCCCAAGTATGCAGAGGAGATAGTGTACATGGCTAAAATGACAAACTGCAATATCTTGTCCACTCCGGTTGATTCTAAATCAAAGCTTAGTATTGATGATGGTAACCCAGTGTCCGATCCCACTCTTTACAAAAGTCTTGCAGGTGCACTCCATTATCTTACTTTCACCAGGCCTGACATCGCTTAAGCTGTTCAACAGGTATGTTTATTTATGCATGCCCCCAGGGAGCCTCATTACACAGCTCTTAAGTGCATCATTCGATATGTTAAGGGCACCCTTGATTATGGATTACATTTATACCCCTCAGCACCAATCAGATTGTTAGCCTACACGGATGCTGATAGGGCAGACTGTGCGGACACACGACGCTCCACCTCAGGCTACTGCGTGTTTTTAAGGGATAATCTCATTTCATGGTCTGTCAAGAGGCAAGCCACATTATCCCGTTCGAGTGCAGAAGCAGAGTATAGAGGAGTTGCAAATGTTGTTGCTGAGATCTGTTAGCCTCGGAACCTTTTTTTGGAGCTTCAATGTCCCTTGCGTAAGGCGTCTGTCGTTTACTGTGATAACATATCCGCTATTTATTTATCTCATAATCCGGTTCAACATCAACGGACCAAGCATATTGAGATGGATATACACTTTGTTCGTGAGAATGTTGCTCTCGGTCATGTTAAGGTGTTGCATGTGCCTTCCTCATATCAATACTCGGATATCTTCACGAAGGGTCTTCCTCGACAATTGTTCCTCGACAGTTGTTCCAGTCTCAGCGTCTGGCCTCCTCCTGCTTAGACTGAGGGGGTGTATTAACGTGTACTAAAAGGTATAAAATTTCAATTCAATCTCACCACCATAATTAGAATATATCCCATATATTTTGTATATATTTAGTGATATAGAATTATGGTAAGTAGAAGATTTATTATTGTACTAGAGTTCTACACATTGTACACTATATATATATTTGTATTAATGAGAAAGCATTTCTAAGAGAGATTAATATTATTCTAAAAAAATTTATTAAATGAATAATCACATAAGAAGACGAAATTTCAGAAAAGAAAAGAGGACACTACTCCCCAGGGATTAAAAAAATGTCAAGCTATTTCCACGTCTCTTTAAGATAATAAAAATTTCTAGACAAAAACAAGTAATTTGATTAAACTGTCACTAATTAAATATGTATTGGAATTTGATCATATAGTACTTAATATGGAAAAATCTGAAAAATAAAATTAATTATTTCTTGATTTAACAAGTGAACACTATTTTTTACTAAAAAAAAAAGGCTAAGTTAACACTCCTTTTAATCTAGAAAACACACAAATCAAACCCCCAAAAAAATGTTTAATAAAAACATCACATGAAAAACCCCACCCCTCAAGAATAAACAATTCACAATGAATCCAAATTTCCATAAACGAGAGAAGCGTTTTCATATAGACATATTCGTTGGCTTCTACAATGTTGACAAATCGCAAGATTATGCATGTGCAATCCTAAAAAAAAGTACGTAAAATTAGCCTTTATTTTCCCTTTTTTTTCCTCTATTTTTTTTACCTGAACTTTGAATTGATAAAACTGGAGAAAGAACCCCAGTTGATGGAGTTAATGGTTGTGGTGGTGGACTAGATGATAACGACGCCGTTTTGTTAACAGCTAATTCATCAACCTTCAAATCTCCTTCAGTATTTGTAATCAACGGTTGAGATCTTGGACTTTCTTGAGCCAATGCATCACAAAATGCTCTATGCGTTATGAAACTATCCCTCCTTCACCAATCAAAAAAAAAAATTACTAGTCCGCATTTGTACAAATTTGTTTGAAATTGAACCCCTTTTTTTATAAATAAATGGTTGAATCTCAGTGGATCGTAACAGCAAGATCACTCAGTCACTTACAATACCTCATTTCATATTTTAAGTAATCTGCAAAGGTTGAAATTGGACTTAACTATATCTTTTAGAATATTATTTCACTTGAAATACTAGTAGAACAAATTTTTGAATATATATTTACACTAATTACAATGAGAAAAAAGAGAGTTAAAATTAAAGTACCTGGAAAATAAAGTTCCACAATCACAACGATACTCTCTAGTACCACAAGTCTTCATATGTGCTTTCCAATCAGAGTGCACAGCATATTTTTTGGTGCAACGTTCACACTTAAACCTCTTTTCACCATGTTTTCTACTGAAATGCTTCTTAATTCCTGTGAGATCACCTAAAGCTCTAGAAGGATCATGATAAACACACGTGGATTCCGGACAAACATAAACACGTTTTTTCACTTCATTACTCGTACGTTGTCGGAGTTTCCATGGTAAGTTGTGTCCTCTTCGATGGAGCTGTAAATTTTGGTCTCTTTGAAAACCTTTGTTACAAATCTCACACACAAATCTGTTTGTAGCCATTAGAGTTTTTGGTGATAGCGCTATTACTTCTGCTTCTGGATCTACAATCACCCACCGTTTTTAATGATAATAAAAGTTGCAGAAATTAAAAAAAAAAAAGTTAGCTAGCGTTTGGTCATAGATTTTGTGAAATTTGAAGAAAAAAAAGTTCTTGAAATTATATTTAAAATAATTTTTTGAACTTGAAATTGTATTTGAACATTCATTTTACTTTGAAAAAAAATAAAATTGTGCGAGTGAAAGAAAAATCTCACCCAACTTGAATTGCTTTTTAAAAAAACTGATATAATTTCATGAACGGATAATATTTTTAATTTTTTAAAAAAAGAAAAAATAACATTCAAAATCTATTACCAAACGGGAGCTTAGTAAAAATGTAAGATTACTTTACCAGGATTGCCAGGAAGATTTCTTTTCCTCTTTACTGGAAAATTTTGTTGTCTACCAATTGTTTCTTCTAATGAAGCATCAGTTACTGTCATTGATGAGGATATTTCCATCTCTGCCATATATTTAGCTAAGATAACTTAAACTTTACATGTATCTTAAGCTCAACTCATTGCCCTTTTTAGCTTACATGTAAAAATGGGCAGTCAAAATCTTGATTTGAAAGTGCTCTTTACACAATAAATGAATACAAGAAAAAATTATTTACTATTTCCAAAGCTAGAAAATATTGCAAGGAGTAATATTTTTTGGGAATTGTTGTGTTCCTGGAAGAAGTAATTTTTTTTTTCTTGAAGAAGAGAACAATGGGAACAAGAGCTTAATATTCATACATGGCGGCGGTTTGCTTTTTAGAACACAGAGAGAGTGATAGAGGAAAGACTATATTTGAAAGCTGTCATAATAGAGATATATGTAAAGGCGAAAAACTTGCCCACCACACCGGGTGTTTACACCCAGTGTACTTACCCACCATAGAAGATAAATTAAAAATTATTAAAAATTATTTTTAAATAAATAAAAAGAATTAGAAAGAAAATTTAGTCTATCGAAGGAAATTAATTTCATGCATCTATTTCATATCAAGTATACAATATATATACAACTATATCAAATCAATCTAGTTATCCTATGAATATGCTAATCATCCTGATTATATGATAATTGATCTAATTATCCTAATTATATGATAATTTTATTTAATTACAATATGGTGTGATATGATGAAGATAATAATAGATTATGGCATAATTATTTTAACAGTCCCCCGCAGTCTTAGCGGGAGGTTCTCATATGCTGAGACTATTCCTGAAATCATCAAACAATACGTGTGGAAGACCTTTGGTGAAAATATCTGCGATTTGATAACGAGACGGTACATGGAGAACACAGACTTGTCCACGTGCAACCTTTTCACGGACAAACAAGATATCTATTTCCATTTGTTTTGTGCGTTGATGCTAGACAGGTTACCTGATAAATATATCGCACTCACATTATCACAATAAACCACGATTACTTTTTCAATTGGACAATGAAGTTCTAACAGAAGATTACGGAGCCAACATGATTCAGAGACCACATTAGCTACCCCTCGATACTCTGCTTCTGCACTTAACCGAGATAGTATCGGTTAGCGTTTCGACAACCATGAAATGAGGTTGGCTCCTAGAAATACACAATAACCAGAGGTGGAACATCGTGTGTTCGGGCAGCCATCCCAATCAGCATCTGTATAAGGTGTGAGGCCAGAAATGGTGGACTTATACATATGCAACCCAAAATCAAGAGTACTTTTAACATACCGCAAAATTCGTTTAAGAGCCCCCATATGCTCTTCCTTCGGATCATGCATATGTAAACAAACATGTTGAACTACATAAGAGATATCGGGTCTCGTGAATGTGAGATATTGTAATGCCCCTGCTAAGCTGTGGTAATGTGTTGACATCCAACTGATAAATGGACTATGATTTGGACAGAGCCAGACTAAGAACAGTCCTAATAGTTGTTGGCTTAACGATCGGACTGAATGTTTCACCGCAATCCACGCCAACCTGCTGAAACCTGCTATCACCAACAAGATGAGCTTTGTGTCTCGCAAAAGAGCCATCAGAATTCTTTTTATGACAGAAAAACCACATAGACCGTATTATGTTCACATTAGATGGACGGAGCACTAGCTCCCACATCTTATTTTTAATAAGAGCATCAATTTCGTCTAACACGACAGCTTTCCAATTCGGGTCTAATAGGGCCGCTTTGGGATTTTTTTGGAAGTGGTGATGGTTGGACTAAAGATGTTAAATTAAAATTACGCTAGGGCCAAAAATCCTGTGCATGACATGGGTTTCAGCAGTCTGAGGTGGGACCGAGATAGATGGCTGGGGCAGTGGGCTTTCGGTTTATGGACTGGGTCGAGAGGTAAGTATATTTTGGGTTGGTGGAGCTGGGCCTGGTGGCCTGATTTGTGAGTCGGATGAGGGAGCAGTGAGCTCCCTCATTTGGGCTTGCCAGTCACGAGAATTAGACTGGGCCGAGGCCGAAGAGGGGGGAGCAGTGGGCTCCCCTACTCAGACTGGCCCAGTCCTATTCCATTGTTGGGCCGCTATATTTAGTGGGTTATTTTGGGCCGGTCCAATCGAGGAAGAATTTGTTTAGACATTTAGATGGTGATTTAAAATTGGATGTATTGCTACGTCCAAAAATTCGTATGAAGGCGGGGATGCCACGTGATATTTTGCAAACGGGAATGTTGACTCATAAAAACAACGTGACAAGAGATTATAATTTTCTTATTAGACATATCATAACACTTATATCCCCTATGATTTTGTGGGTATCCAAAAAAAAATAATGAGTGGAACGGGCTTGAAGTTTGTTTATGGTTGTGGATGGAAACAATGGATAACATAAACATCAAAAAACATCAAATGTGTATAGGAAGGAATACGATGGTACAACATTTGTGTGGGTGATAGGTTTGAGAGTATTTTGCTAGGAAGAATGTTTAAAAGATATGTGGTCATTTGAAGAGCATGATGCCAAAAGGACGGTGGTGTGGACGAATGCACAAGAAGTGTGCGAATTAGATTGTTGATTGTTCTGATTTTTCTTTCGAATTTCCCATTTTGAGGAGAAGTGTGTGGACATGAAAGGCGCAAGGACATTCCATTTTGGTGACAAAATTCCTTAAATTGGTCATATATGAATTTCCTCTCATTGTCACATTGAAAATATTTAATGCATTTTTCAAATTGGGTTTTGACAAAAACACTAAATTATTTAAAAACGGTGAAGACATGCAATTTATGTCCTATGGAAAATATCCACAGAAAATTCGAATAACCATCCAAAATAAGCATATAATACTAATGACCTGCCGAACTTAAATTCGAGGATGTCCACAAATCACTATGCATGAGATCAAATGGCATAAGAGTATTGGAAGCAGATAACGAAAAAAGAAGTTTAACATGCTTCCCCAAAACACAAATTTGGCAAACATGAGAGTCCATAAGTTTGTTACAATCAACAAAATTATTATTTCTAAGAAAATTGAACACCGATGCTCCAGGGTGTCGGGAGAAATAGCTGCAAAGGTTGATGGATTGGTGACTTGGTTGTTGGGAGTGGCAGTGATGGGATATAAATCCTCAGTGCTATTACATCTCATTAGTGGCATCACCGTCTGAAAATCCTTCACAAAAAACACAAACGGATCAAAATTAACAGAAACATTGTTGTTAGTTGTAAAACAACGTACAAATATCAAGTTTTTAATTAGTTTGGGAGCATATGGGACGTTTTTCAAATGTAAAGGTGGGGGGGGGGAGATTTACTTGACCAATACCATAAATTGGAATTTTCTAGCCACTATCAACAATAATATTTTTATTACTGCTCATATTAAAATAAGATGAGAGATTAACTCGATATGTCGTCATGTGTGATGTTGCCCCGTGTCCATGTACCATGAATCATCGGCAACACTCGGATTCATGTTGTTCATGGCCTGTTCAATATCCGTGGGAGCATAACTTGCGGAAGATGGTCCATGGGCTGCAAAAGCTTGCAGCAGACGAGAACCGAGAACCCGAGCTGTCGGTATGTAGGAGGTGGCCTAGCCCATGACAAGGTGGGGTATGGGCAAGGAGAGACAGCCCAATGTGGTGCCCAAGCCCACGGTGGGTACTGCCCCACCGCAGGATTGGTCTTGCGGCTGCCACTGGCTGGGCCGCGACTGCCCCTGCTGCTGCTGGTTGTTGTTGCCGCCGGTTGGTTGACCACCACCCCTATCACGTCCCTTTCCGCCATTATTTCTCCCTTTGTTATTATTGAGATTTGACCCTCATTTTTACCATTGTTGTTGCGATTTACTGCTCCTCCTGAAATAGAATTTTGTGATCCAAAATCAGCGGGATAAGAGTTGGTGGAGATGAGGGTTGTTCCGGTAGTGGTTGTTGCCGGGGCTATTTGCTTCACCTTGCGGGTTTCTTCAAGAATCAATCTCGAACGAGCCTCATAAAATGGTGGCAACAGATTACTTTGTTGAATGAACGTAGTAACCCGTCATAATGTTCATTCAATCCCGCAATCAATTGGAAAACTAATCTTTGATTTGTCACCGGCGCACCAAAATTTGATAGTTGGTCGGCAAGCATTTTCAATTCTTGACAATATGCGGAAATGTTTGAAAAATCATCCAATTTGACATTGGTGAATTGGTTTTCAAGATATACCGCCCGAAATTTTTTATTATCTTGAAAGATATTTTGCAAACGCTCCTAAGCTTATTGAGTCGTAGAGTCTGATTCCAAAATGTTGTGCAAAAGGTCATTTGAAATGGTGCCGTAAATCCATTGAAGGACTATAGCATCTAAGCGAGACCATAAATTTTTGTCAACAACGGTGGTCTCTGATGAAGACTTGGGAGGAATAATATGGTCTATTAATTCGTATGCTAGGCAATGGATTTTGAATAACTCCGCACAAGATGAGTATTGCCCTTTTTCCATTTCAAGAGTGATTGGAATAAAGTTCTTGACGTTGTTCACGGCAAGAGCATGATGGAATTTTCGTTTGTCGGTCATTGTCACCCAAGAAAATTCAAGAAAATGGG
Organism: Anisodus tanguticus; assembly: GCA_034509755.1. NCBI lineage: Eukaryota > Viridiplantae > Streptophyta > Magnoliopsida > Solanales > Solanaceae > Anisodus > Anisodus tanguticus. Next base: position 9,280,804 of record CM067555.1, on the reverse strand, counting down.
AAGAGAAAGGATATTTTGGTGTTTAGAGTGAGAGATATGAAGAACCCTAACTAGGGTTGTGTGAAAGAAGCCGACAAAGGTAGGAGAGGGTGGGTTGTATTTCGGCTAGGGTGTGTGTTTAGGTAAAACCCTAGTTAGAGTTAGGGTTTGGTAGACCGAAAACTAGGTGGGTTTTGCTAGGGTTTTAGAGGGGTGGGCTGAAATTTAGTGGTTTTCGGCTAGGGTGGGTGAGACCGACGGTGGTTCGGGCAAAAAAAAGTTTGGGGGTTAATTGTGGCTCTTGATACCATGAAGAAAATTAATTACATGCCTCTATTTCATACCAAGTATACAATATATATACAACTATACAAAATCAATCTAGCTATCCTAAGAATATGCTAATCATAATTATATGATAATTGATTTAATTGTAATATGATATGATATGATGGAGATAATTATAGATTATGGCATAATTATTTTAACACTAACTAATTAAGGTTAAAAAGTGTCTAGGGTTGCCATCAGTTCTTGCTTCTTCTTTCTCTTTTATTTTCTATCTTCTTCTAGCGTTCTTATATTTCTTATCTTCTTTAGTATTATTATATTTTTTTCATCTTCTCTAGCCTCTAGTCCTTTCTTCATTCTTTGAACAATTCAGAAACAACAAAGTCATTGAAAGTTACACTGTATAATTCCGAAGTGTTGCGTTTTATTTTGTTTAAGATGAATTTACTAATTCAATATAGTCTTTCGGCTTACTTGTTTCAATATTCAAAATAATATTGATGTAAAGTATTCTGTCAAGAACTCAGTCGAGAGTACAAGTTTTGCAGATGAGCATAAGATATTACTTGTAGTTAAGCACTGAGCACAAAAATTACAAAGGCAACTATGTAAAGCTGTAACATAAGTAAAATTTCTTTTTCAGATTTAGTTTATAATCTTTTCGTGATGTGTAAGAATGCAACGGTACAAGGCGAAGTTTAATTTTTCTGAAGTTTTTGGGTTGTTAATCTTTAGATGTGTTACACTGATAATATACAAAGGTAAACACTTCTCTGTTGAGATTAAAATATTTTTTTTTTCTTTTCAAAGTTAAAATGTTTATATAACTAATGATTGTTACACCTAATAGAAGGAAAACTTTTATGTTGATAATGGCCACTGATGGACTTTGGGTGGCACAAAGTACACAAGAAATTAGTTTCGATCCAGTGACGTTACAGTTAAGGGTATAATGGAGTATTGCAAAACTATTACGTACATATTGTTAATATTATTACTCAAGATCTTTTGGGAAATAAATGATAGTTAACTATGGTTACACTACAAGAAAATATAGAAATGACAACAAACTTTTTGCATCGGAGATTGTGCAACGGCATACAACAACTTTTGTTGTTGCAAAAAATACTTTTGGCAACGACATCCAATATATGACAACAAAACTATTATTGACAAATGTATTTCTTCTTGTACTATTAAATATTAAGAATTATTATTAAATAAAATGATAAATGTTAGGTGTTGTTGGTAAAAACCGGATTGTAGGTAACGAAAATGGTGTTAAAGTATAGTCGAAAGGTTAAACAAGAAGAACGCTGAGTCGAGAGATGGCTCTCTGTCTTTAAGATGGAATTGTCCCATATAAATGCTTTTACGGTATTGGGCAATAGTCTCCCAAGATAAAACAACAACGAATCAATTGTACAAAGCAAATACAATTGATTCTAGCGAAGACAATGAATAAGAACAGATTGATGAAGAAAGAGAGCGGAAAATGTTTTCTGCCTACTTTCTGTATTTCCGTTTTCTGTGTATATGTTCTTGACGAAGAACAAACAGAAAGATAAACTAATTTGCTTGAGTTTCTGGACGAACAGAGAAAATGGAGTGTTGTCTGCTTCTGCGTTCTGTTGTGTGTTTTTCAATTGTACAGAGATGTTCAATTTATAGGATAGAGAGGAAGGCAACTGACCATACGTTCGTACACATTGAAAGGCCAACAGTTATGTCTTGTAACTGTTATGACTTTATTACCTTTGTAACGTTTTGAGCATTTAAACAGTTATCAGTTACGTTGTTGTAACGTTTTGAGCATTTAAACAGTCAGCAGTTATGTCAGCCAACAGTCACGTCTGTTGGTTTTAGAACTGTTGTAACTTCTGAAAACTTCAGGGACCGAAATGTAAATAGTTAACACTTCAGGGACCAAAAAGAAAATTTATGAGGAAACCCACAGACCAACAGCCCACGACCCGGACCTGAGCCCGAACCGGACCAGATGGACGGGCGGCGGCAACACGCGTGTGGGGCTTAGTCCCGAACCCAAGCTCATCTAGGCCATCTCCCTTCTAAACACATTGATTACCCCTTGGGGTCCCAAACCCTTACTCAAACTTAGAGCTTATATATTGCTCAACTCTTCCTTCTTTTACCAACAAGGGAGATTTGTCAATTTGGCAAAAAAAAAAACACTCCATTTTTTCATGTCTCAAACATCTTACTTTGTATACCAATTTCTCTTTCATTTCTCAATGAAATTTGACGATACTTGACACTAACATTATCTACTCACCTAGTAGATTAGACATATACGAAGAAACAATGTTTCCGACATGTGAGGCCCACGTGTTTAAGTCATCAAAGATGGGATAAACTCAATCCCACATTAGTAAAATTTCCAACATGTGCTTATTGGTTGGGTGTAAACACCCAGTGGGAATAAAGTGTAAAACCATTTTCAAATGTTCGTATATTTTCTTTCCAGAGATCATAATAGCATTTTGGTCCTTAAATGATAGGAGTATGTATATTTTGATTTTAATTTTATAATATTTGAAGAAACACATTTAACCTAAATATATTGGCTCATTTTTATATTTAGAAACAATTTAATTTCATGATATCATTTACAATCATAAAAATATCTAAGATTTATTTTGGATCACAATTTCAAAAGTCTTCATTTATTTCTTAAATTTTATATCAAGTCACACTAGGTTAATCTTTTTGAAATGTAGGGAGTAATTACTTTTTAAAAGTTTATAGTATAATTTGAGAAAAAAGTTAGTACAATCATTTCAACCAAAACGTGGCAAATTTAACTCTGATTTTAGTTGCACATTCAATCGGTCTATGTTAAAAAATACTGGATTATGAAATTTGTCATGAATTGAAAACTGAAATTTAACTCTATAAAATTGAATCTCCTACTATTCCTTGGTAGTTCAATAGTAGAGCGATTCATTGTTAATTGATGATCGTACGTTCAAATCATACTTAGCTTGACAAAGACAGTATGATTTTAAATTAAAGAATCCAAAATAAAGGTGTACATTTCTTATCTTTATTTCCATTGTATTCTTTTTTTTGGTAACCATTTCTCTATTGTATCCTATCTCATCATAAGACTATATTATGTGAAATTTAAAACCATCAATAATATCTCGATCGATGTTTGGTATCTATTGTTTCAATACCTTAAGTTATTTATAACGCCAATTAAGAAGTTTTCCATGTACTAGCCCTGCATATTTGTAGTCAATGATTATTGCCGATAGGTCATAATTATCGTGATAAACGAATCAATCATAAGTAAGGTTTTTATATAATATAAAGGGCAAAAGAACAAATATATTTTTTAACTTTGTGATTTAAAGTAGATATATCTTTCATTAAAAAAGTGGTGAATATATACCCCTGCCGTTATAAAATAATGCAAATATACATCTGCCGTTACACAAATGGTGCAAATATACATTTTTCGCTGAAGAAACTTTTTTTTAAATCGGTTAGCTTATTTTTTAATTAACAAAAGCGTCTCGTTGCTTTAAAAAAAGTTTACCCATTGTTTTTAGTAGACATTTTTTTAAAGCCACATGATAAATTTTTTCTAGTGAATCATGTCTGATTTGTTTAAAAGAATATCTTTGTGGCTTTAAAAAATATAAGTCTACTCATTTTTTTAAACGAATCAGACCAGACCCAGAAGAAAAAAAAATATCATGTGGCTTTATAAAAATATATCTACTAAAAAATGGGTAGATTTTTTTTAAAGCAACGAGATACTTTTTAAATTAACAAATAAGCTAAACGATTTTTTAGAAAATTTCTGTCAGCGAAAAGAGTATATTCGAACCATTTGTGTAACGACATGAATATATTTACACTATTTTTTAAAAGCAGAGGTATATATTCACTTTTTTTAACGGAAGGTATATCTGCTCTAAATCACAAAGTTGAGAGATATATTTTAATCTTTACCCTAATATAAATACTTGCTCTATTATTTTATCTAAGCCTCACTGAAGAAAAATTACGGGTGTAAAAACAAAAAATACACCGATCGAACATATTATGGGAATTTAACCATGTAGGAATGGATTTGCATGAATTAATTACTACTCCTAATTGTTATGCTTAGGGCATGGATTTAAGGAGAAATAGCAGGAATGCCATTAGAGCGACGGCACCGTGAAGAATGGATAGGACGGTGGAGAGTGGACCTTAAGGACAAATCCACACTCGGTTGTCGGTTTTAGAGTAGGGGCCAACAAAGTAGATTGTGTACTTTCTACTACCTCCGTTCCAAAATATTTATGATATTTTTCTATTTAAAAATTAATTTGATTAAATTTTAAAATTAAATAAATTAATATTTTAAAATTAAAATTTAGATATTTTGAAATTATACGAAAAGTACTATAAGATGTAATTTTTCTCAAATTAATATGATGAAAAAATATAGCTTAAAACGTCGGTCAAAATTCATATAATTTAACTTTTGAAAAGCGTAATGTGACAAGTATTTTGGATGGAGGGAGTATTTAATTGGAATTTTTTTTATAATAGTAGTATTTGAAGAATTTGTCTCCTCTCCATTTTCCCCAAATTCCTATTTAAATTTGTGCCACTTGTATTAATAATCTTAATCATGATTAATATATCTTTATTCTAGGGAAAAGAATATAATACAAAACATTCATAAAAAGAAATAAGAACAATGAAACACAACACACTATAACTTATATGGCAACAGATACAAAAAGGAATTACATTATTCATGACAATACTTAGATAGACAAAATACTCCACACTAATTCATACACTACGATTATTAAACGGAAAAAAAAAAAGTGAAGTAGAATAAATATAATTTTGATATTGAGTTAGAGGCCGGGCAAGTTAAAAGAAGAAATAATGGTAGCAAACATACAGCAACGAGAATGAGTGTGCCTATTTTTAGTAAACTTGGTGGCAGTTTCAGTAAATATACGGAAAGTGTCGATCCGATTATGTTGACACATCGCTGATCAAACTGTACCCAATATCTCGTCTCTGTATTTATGTGATTATTTTTTATTTTTCAAATTTAAATTATGTAAATTTTAATTGACATTTAAAAATATTTTCTCTGTTCATTTTTATTTCTCAACAGTGAATTTTGCACTTTTTTATAAAATAATAAATAAAGTACATAGTTTTACGATACTCATATTAATTAGTAATGTATTGTCTCGATAGATTTGAAAAAAGAATAGTTAATGTCAGAAAAAGAATTATTTTCTCTTTATATGTTAAAATGGATAAATAAAAATAAAAATATATTTTAATATAGTAAATAAGTAAAACTGAACCGAGGGAATATATTTTTTTATTCTATTGACATGAGAAATATTACAATTTATTGTACTAAAATCATATATATGTTGAATATTTAATTTTCAAATTTAAAATATTGAATTGATCTAATTATATTTAGCATCAAAGATTAATCAAGTTAATTTTCGAAAAGCGAAAAAATTAGATAGATGGAATATAAAATTTAGAAGCAATTTAAATTGTATACTTAAGAAAATTATGCTCATCAAATACTATTAATTAATAATATTTCTATCAAATTGGACGAAGAAACGACACAGTAGCAAGACCTGGGAAAAGTTTAGCTTAAATTACATATTGCACGTGGAAAGAAAAAGGGAAAAAAATTAATGGTGAAAAATACAAGCTGATTAACAGGAAAAAGTATAACAGGAATCAGATTTTTTTTTCAAAATGGTTAAAGCCACTTACTATGTCGTTTACGTAGATACTCCTAGAAAATATACTTAAATGTTTCTTAAGTATATTTTATAACTCTTCAAATATTTTCTCAATCTCCAAAGGTGGGAGTAAATTCTAAGTACACTTTATCCTTTTCAAATCTCAATGAAATTTCACTGGATATATTTTTGTTGTATTTTATAACTCTTCAATTCTGACATTTTACGTAACATATTTAAGAAGATTATTTTTAAAAAAAATATTCAATGAAGTGCCTAATCAAATAAGACAATAAAATAAAATGGAGGGTTATATTTTAATTTTGTGATTTCATGGAAAGACAATCACATTTTTGTTTCTCGTCCGCACTCATTTTGTGCACTAAAATCAGCATTTTGAACCCACATCCCCGTCATTATTATGGGTACCTACTTCAACTGTATCACTATCAGAAATTATCAGTTCTCAAATATCACTTTTAAGTAACCAAAAAAAAAAAATAGAGGATGGTTGCGAATAATAGGTTTTAGTGAATAATTTTGTACATCTGATTATTGCCTTATTGGATTTCAAGAAATATCAATAATCTTCAATAATATAAGTCTAAGCAAATAATGTTGCCTTATTAGATTATGATTGAACTGGGAAGGATCACAATCAGGGACGAAACCTCACATGCCCTACTAGGGGCTATAGACCCCAACAAAAAAAAATTACAATTACTATATTAACAATTGCCAAAAAGTCTCTACCCACAAAAAACATTAACCCCCAACATTTTATTACTCTTAAATTATCCAAGCCCAATAAATTTGCAAAAGGAAATCAATGAGCGGAAATTCAAACTTGAAACCTCGAGGTATTTTTAAACGAAGGACAAAAATTAAATACCACTGATTTTGAAGCTCAATCTGCACAAAAAGTACTTCAATAACAAATGAAAACATGTCAATGAGTCTAACTAAAGTATTATAATGCGAGCTCCAACGAGTATCACCTGGACGTTGCAAGTTAATTTCTTGGTTTAGCCCACGCCCACTAACAAGTTCTCCCTTAATTAGTGCTTCCATTATTTTTTGACTTTGTATGTCTTTGAGAATATCCTACCTCTTACTCGAACCTCCAACCATATTTACAACCCTTGATGTAATTTCAAAAAGATATTGAGGAAGAAAGTGAAACTTTGCAACCGCTACTAAACTCAACTGAAGCTAATGAGCAAAGCAATGAACATAAAAGGCACATGGATTTTCATTCAAAATAAGAGTTTTCAAACCTTTAAGCTTACCTTGCATGTTGGCTGCTCCATCATAGCCTTGACCCCTCAACCTTGATATGCTTAAACCATGATCAGAGAGTAATCCTTCGACAGTCTCCTTGAGTAAAGTTGCAGTTGTATTTGGAACATGTTTTATATCAAAAAAATATTCAATTATCCGTCCCTCATTGTTCACATATCTTAAACATATTGCCATTTGCTCCTTCATTGATGCATCACGTGACTCATCAACCAAGATTGTAAAAAATTTATCACTGATATATTCGATGATCACAGAAGTAGTTTCAGCAGCAAAAGCTTTACAAATATCTTTCTGAATATTAGATGAAACTAATTGTGAAGTTAGAGGAGCATTTTCAAATGAGACATTCTTTATTTGCTCATTATTATCAGCAAGCAAATGAAAAACTTCAAGATAGTTGCCCTTATTTCTCGACATCTCAGATTCATCTCTACCTCGAAATGATAGTCCTTGATTCAAACATAAACGCACAAATGTAACAACTGCATTCAACCGAATACGGTAGTTGGCTCTCTCTTTATTTGCTTTATGAGTAAATAGAGTGGAAACAATTCTTGTAAGGTTTTGATTCATTAGATCTTGGCATTTCTTTTTTGATTGATTATGAAAATTGCGATGTCCTCCAACATGAACATCAAATTTCTCATTCTTTTTTCAATTATTGAATCCAACTTCGACAAATGAATCTGCCCCACCTTGATTATTTTGAGTCCTAAAAAGAAAGCAGTAAAGACAATATGCTCTATCTTCCGTTATGCTATACTCCAACCAATCTAGATTTTTGTCAAATCAAGTTTCAACAAACCTCCTTTTTTGAATTTTATCATCTGGTTGGCTTCATGAAAAGTTGTGGTTTCTAGGTTGAAACGACTCCTTTAATAGATAAGTTCGTCTTACTCTATCTCTATGATTAGCATCGTAACTCCATATTGTTGGTCGCTTTCCAGGGCCTATCGGGAGATTATCGAAGTCAATTTCAACATTTGAAGGTCTCTTTTGAGCATTTGATTTAGAAGAATCAACCACTGCAGACTTTCTTTTAAAAAAATTCTCCATCAATACAATCTTTAAATCCACAACAATAATGTTCTACAAAAATCGAAAACTATATGATCATTTATCAAATACTAATTAATTCAAATAATAATAAATTTGCACTAATTAGGGTTCACAAAAAATAACTATTATAATGAAATTGAATAGATGATGGAAAAATCTTACATGTATTTAATAAAGATGAGTAGCGCAAAAACCAAAGTCTTGAAAAAGATCACAAGAAAAGAAGCGGGAGAACTGAAGAAAAATTGTCAATTTCTAAGTTGATCTCGAGCGTAAAACCCTGAAGAAGACAAAGTGTTTTTTTATTTTAATAGAGAAAGGCAGCACTATTTTTTAATCAGCACATACGCTGACTTTGTTGTGTATTAATAGACTAGTATTTTTTTTCTTTTGCCGGGCTTATGAATTTTCTTTTGCAAATTTATTGGGTTTGGATAATTTAAGAGTAACAAAAGTTTGGGAGCTAATATTTTTTATGGGTGAGGACTTTTTGGCAATTGTTAATATAGTAATAGTAATTATTTTTTTTGGGTCTATAGCTCCTAGTGGGGCGTGTGAGGCTTCATCTCTGTTAATGTTTTGTAACATATTCATTAAAATTGAAAGGGGCATTGTCAAAGAAATTTGAACTGCAAATTTATAACCTGTAACGTGCAAGTTTTTGAATAATTCCACGTATGCTTGATATGAAAGTAAAATACATTAAATCTAATAAACACCTTATAATATTGGTATTTATTATAGATATAATAAATACCAATTATAGATATAATAAATACCAATTGATGAAAACAAAATTTTAAGTATATGTTGGGCACATGCTCATCAGGGGTTATACTTCACTAGTATATAAAATCACAAAAGGAGCATGATTTGTTTTTGCTTGCCAAATGGATGCGTCAATTAATGTTCTTCTAATTATATAATTATTTTCACGTAAAATCGATAAAATACAACATAAGTCATCGATATATAAATATAAATGATTATTTTCTTCTGTTACGAGAGATTGTATCCTCCCAATAAACTGCTGATAGTACAATAACGATAGTGTAGTAAGCACTCTATCATCATTATGTATTAATTTAAAATTATTAAAAAGTTTATGAACTTTAAATTTTGAATTAGCTTACCACCGCAAGCAATAAAAAGACAATCATACAACACTTGTTTGGTAACCCAAAACATATTCTCTTTCTCCCTCTAATGATAGAATGGTTAAACGTCAACCCATAATTATGTGAACTTGATGGAGTAAAGGAAAGTGCCCTTTTTAATGGTTAAACTGAGAATAGTACTCATTTTCACATTATTATGCCGGCCCCTCAGATTTTTTGCCAAGAGCAAATTGAAATTAACCACCAACATTTTGATTTGACATTACGATCACCAAAAAGAAACATTCCCTCACTAAACCACAAATTCTAAATGTTGTAAATTATCCTAACAAGTCACTGGGGTTCATTGTTTTTAAGCCGATTAAAATTATGTAGGAATTAGTAATACATAGATTAGTTATAAGAGAATTTATATATTATTTATATAAATATTAGTTATGTTGGAAATTTACTAAATGTGGATTGAGTTTATCCCATCTTTAATGACTTAAATACATGGGCCCCTCATGTCGGAAACATCGTTTCTTCACACATATCTAATCCACTAAATGAGTAGCTAATGTTAGTGCCAAGTATCGTCAAATTTCGTTAAGAAATGAAAGAGATATTGGTTTGGCTCTGTTTCTGCCGACTGTTCTGTTAACAATTACGTTGGTGGTTCTGGTTCTACTTCAGTCAAAAGTTATGTTTCTAGTTTTGTTGTTCAAGGCATTGCTGCTGTTCAAGAAAATACTGTTGTCTCTTCCACTGCTCAACGAAATATTATTGTCTCTAGCACTGCTCAAGGAAATGTTGTTGTTCATGCTCCTGACAGTTACCAAAGCAAACACCAAGGTAAGGTTCTAGATAACAATTACAACAAGAGAAGGAGACTAAAAATGTTGTTCTATCTTACTAGGTTGAACATGTCACGATCTCAGACAGAAGATCCTCCGTCTAGTGGGGCTGCAATAAACACTCAGTTGAACACAACGACTGAAGTGAGCCAAATACCCAGGTCACAAATGACCTAAAGACCAAGAACAAATGCAAGACAGAGGCTACCGTTGTACAAGACGAGGTAATCCTCCGGATCTTGATGACAAGATTGTAGATTTCTCGGTAGTGGTGCTGGAGGAAAATCTGGTGGAGAATCCAAGGAAATATTGGATAGAAATGGGTGTAACCCGTCACATCTGCTCTGACAATGATGCATTCTCCTCTTACGCCCCAATCACGGGCAAGAAGTTGTTCATGGGCAACGGCGCTACCTCTAAAGTGCAAGGGGTTGGAAAGGTTATCCTCAAAATGACTTCAGGCAAAGAGATCACTCTAAAGGAAGTGATGCACGTCCCTGACATCCACAAGAACTTGGTTTCAGGGCCACTGTTGGTCAAAGCTGGTTTTAGACTAGTTTTTGAGTCCAACAAGTTTGTAATAAGAATGATATATTTGTAGGAAGAGGCTTCGCGTGTGACGGCCTCTTCAAAATGAATTCTATGTCTGTAATCCGATCATCTAATGAAACAAAGCCTTCTACCTACTTGCTTGCTTGAGTCTTCTAATCTATGACATCATAGATTATGATACGTTAACTACAAATCCATTCAAAAATTAGTAAAGTTGGAATTGTTTCATTCTTTTGACATAAACCCTCAACATAAATGTGAGGTGTGCGTAGAGGCAAAATTAACCAAATCATCTTTCCATTCTGTCGAAAGAAACACCGCTCCTCTAGAACTTATTCACACCGACATATGTGATTTAAAGTTTGTGCAAACTAGAGGGGGGAACAAGTACTTTGTGACTTTCATTGATGATAGTACAAGGTATTGTTATGTTTACTTCTTGAAAAGTAAAGATGAAGCATTTGACGCATTTAAACGTTATAAAGCAGAAGTTGAAAATTAACTAAACCTACGGATTAAGACAATTCGTAGTGATAGAGGGGGAGAATACGTAGCACTGTTTGAAGAATATTGTGCTCAATTCGGCATTGTTCATCAAACGACCGCTCCTTACTCACCTCGGTCTAACGTTGTTGCCGAGCGCAAAAACCGTACATTAAAGGAAATGATGAATGCTCTACTTATCAATTCCGGTTTAGCCCAAAACGTGTGGGGCAAAGCGATTCTTCCCGCTAATACAATTCTCAATAGAGTTCCACATAAGCGTAATGATAAAACTCCATATGAATTATGGAAGGGAAAGAAACCCACTTACAAATATTTAAAAGTGGGAGGCTGTTTGGCAAAGGTCGAAGTACCTAAACCAAAATATGTCAAAATAGGACCTAAGACTTTAGATTGCATATTCATCATATATGCAAATAACAGTAGTGATTATCGCGTCTTAGTGTATAAATCGGAAATACCTGATATCCACGAAGGTACGATCCTAGAATCAAGGAATGTTGAATTCTATGAAGAGATCTTTCCTAGAAAGGAAAAATAAATAATTTTGTGCAAACGAAGTTATGAACAAAATGCTCAAAACGAGCAAAGACCCGGGAGTTTCTGATTATCCGGAACTAGACGTTCCAGATCTACAGGACTCAGGAGTTTCTGATTATCCAGAACTCAATGTTCCAGACCTACAGAACTTGGGGGTTCCAGAGGTAGAACCAAGATGGAGCAAAAGGGCCAAAACCTTTGGTCCAGACTTTCTAACCTATATGGTTGAAAATGAACCGATGACAATTAAAGAAGCATTGTCAATTCCAGAAGCACTGCTTTGGAAAGAAGCTATAGAAAGTGAAATAGATTCCATTGTGGAACCATACTTGGAAAATGGTTGATCTTCCTCCGGAAAGCAAACCTTTGGGTTGTAAGTGGATACTCAAAATAAATTACAAAGCAGATGGAACTATTGACAAGTATAAGGCCAGATTAGTAGTCAAAGGCTACAGACAAAAAGAAGGCCTCGATTACTTCGACACATACTCTCATGTGTCTAGATTAACGTCCATAAGGGTGTTCATAGCCATAGCAGCTTTGCATGACCTTGAGATACACCAAATGAATGTTAAGACAGCCTTCCTAAACGGAGATTTGGAAGAGGAGATATACATGGAACAACCCGAGAGGTATGTGATTCCAGGACAAGAAAATAAAGTATGTCGACTTGTTAAGTCTCTGTACGGACTCAAACAAGCCCCGAAACAATGGCATAAAAAGTTTGATAATACTTTATTATCAAAAGGTTTCTCCATTAATGAATGTGATAAATGTATCTATATCAAAGGGAATTTTGACTCATTTGTCATGATATGCCTTTACGTAGATGACATGCTCATCACCGAAAGTAGTCATAACTTGGTCCTGGAAACCAAGAATATGTTGAAACAATGTTTTGAGATGAAAGATATGGGTATTGCACATGTGATCTTAGGAATTAAGATTTCTAAGACATCTGACGGGCTGGTCTTATCTCAATCTCATTACACTGAAGATAATTTTGAGGAAATTTGATGCATTTGATAGTCCCCCTATGAAGTCATCAATGGATATGAATCATAGAATTGATAAAAATCATAGTGCACCCGTATCCCAGGAGCGATATGCACAGGTCATTGGCAGGTTAATGTACATTACAAACTGCACCCGACCCCACATTGCTTATCCAGTCAATAAGTTGGCTAGGTTCACTCGTAATCCTGGAAATGATCAATGGAATGCGTTAACTCAGATACTACAATATCTGGAATATTCGTTGCCCTACGAATTATACTATTTAAGATATCCAGCCGTACTGGAAGGATACAATGATGCAAACTGGATATCGAACATAAAGAACACCAAATCCACCAGTGGGTATGTTTTTACAATTGGTGGTGGGGATGTGTCTTGGAAGTCTTCCAAGCAAACATGCATCGCCCGATCCAAGATGGAATCAGAGTTTATCGCTTTGGACAAAGCAGGAGAAGAAGCAGAATAACTTCACGACTTTTTAGATGATATCCCTTGTTGAGATAAACCCGTGCCTTCGATGATGATTCACTGTGACAGCCAATCGACTTTGGAAAGGGCACAAAGTAATATGTACAACGGCAAGTCTAGACATATTCATCGAAGGCATAAGACTGTTAGACAGTTGATCACTACGGGTGTCATTTCCATTTATTACATCAAATCAAATGATAACTTAACAGATCCTTTAACTAAAGACCTACCCAAAGATCAAATACTCAGTTTGTCTAGGAGAATGGGCTTAAAACCCAAACAATAAGAATTTTTATGGTGGTAACCCAACCTTACTGATTGGAGATCCCATGAATTTGGTTCAATGGGAAAACTAAACTATAGAGGTTCAGTTTAGCGCTTCACTTGAAGTAAGAGCACTTTGGATTATCATTCTTTAAAGAAAGATAACTCCAAAGTCGTTCCCGTGATAGACATTAAGTGCTACTTGCATGATGGGTAAATGATACGTTTCTGAAACTTTTAATGATTCCTAACACTTGCGAGTAGGGTAGAGCAATATACCTTATAGGAGATCACCTATTTAAGTGCGAAGACATGCCGCTTCAAATGTACGCACTTAAGAATCTAAGTGTTGTCCATGGCCACAACGGACAAAACAATAAGAAGAAATGAATAAGGAGAGTTATTGTGTTGATCTCATTGTCTTGGTTTACACTAAACGTTGATGGTTCAAGACATCGCGTTCACCGCATAGTAAGTAAATCCGATGGTAATTGACTAAGGAAGGTTCAAAGCTGAAAGCTACCTTTCCTGATGCAATATCTTTCCGCTGAAAGATTGTTGAACTTTGGCACCCCGTGTGCACCAATTCTCTTTCAAGAGGGGATTGTTGGAAATTTACTAAATGTGGGATTGTGTTTATTCCATATTTAATGACTTAAATATGTGGGCCCCGCATGTCAGAAATGTCGTTTCTTCACACATGCCTAATCTACTAAGTGAGTAGATAATGTTAGTGCCAAGTATCCTCAAATTTCGTTAAGAAATGAAATAGTTATTGGTACACAAAGTAAGGTGTTTGAGACATAAAAAGATGGAGGGTCTTTGGCCAAAAATTACAAATCTCCCTCATTGGTAAAAGATGGAGAGTTTATGCAATATATAAACTCTAAGTTTGAGTAAGGGTTTGGGACCCCAATGGGTAATCCATGTGTTTAGAAGGGAGATGACCTAGGTGAGCTTGGGTTCGGGGCTAAGCCCCACACGTGCCCCGCCGCAGCCCGCCCGCCCGGGCTCGAGTTCGGGTTCGGGTCGTGGGCTGTTCCCGAACTTTCTTTTTGGTCCCTGAAATGTTAACTATTTACATTTTGGTCCCTGAAGTTTAATGGTTCTTGAAGACATCAACAGTCATGACTGTTCAAGAGAACAGAACACCAACAGACATGATTGTTTGCCTTCCTATGATTGTTTGCCTCCCTATGATTGTTTGTCTTCTTTTTTCACTCTTATAAATTGAATATTTTGTTCAATTCGAAAAAGAAAAGAGAGAATGCACGAATCAGGGAACGAAGAACACAATTACTCAAAGCTTTTTTTTTCTGTTCTGTTCATCATCCAGAACATACAAAACAGAAAATGAAAATACAGGAAGCAGAAAACACTTTTCTGTTCTCTTTCTTCAGCAATTTGTTCTTATTCGTTTTCTTCGCTGGAATCAACTGTATTTGCTTTTTATAGTTGATTAGTTGTTGTTTTATCTTGGGAGACTATTGCCCAATACCATAAAAGCATTTATACGAGGCAATTTTGTCTTAAAGACAGATAGTCATCTCTCGACTCAACGTTTTCTTTGTTTAATCTTTCGAATACACTTTACCTCGATTTTTACCTACAATTTTAAGACAAAAGCTTAGAATTTAAAGACAAAACTTACAAGTTATGCAGAATTTAGTTATTCATGTATATTCTACCGTTTGCCTCGTATAAGTACTTGTTTAGATTGACTTATTTTAAGTACCTTTAAGCCAAAGTGGCTTATAAGTACTTTTGTGGTGATTGGGTAAAGTGAAAAAGTGCTTATATTTTTATGTCAAAATAACAAAAATAAGTCAAAAGTCATAAGCTAGAATTCCTAACTTACAAAAGTCATAAGTCTGTCCAAACGGGATCTAAGTAATACATATATTCCCTAAAAAATTATACATATATTAGTTATGCGGGTTTCTAAATGACAAACCTTAAGGGATCGTTTGGTAGCTAGTAAAGAGACACTTTATTTATGTATAACTTATACCACGTTTGGTAGCTAGTAAAGAGACACTTTATTCATATATTAATGTCTGCATACTTATATTGTCTTTGGTAACTAGTTAGGAAGTAAGTTATTCATGTACTAAGATAGTATGACTTTGGTTTGCAATTTAGAAATCCGCATAACTAAGACATGTATAAGTTATGGGGGAATCTATGTATTATTTTATACATGGTATAAAATAGAATAACTAATACATTAATAAAAGGTCAAAATTATAATTCTACCCTTATCACTTCCCACTTAAATACTTTCCTTTTCTAAATAAATATCTTTATATAATTTTTAAAATAATATTTTAATTTTAATTATAAATAAATATTTTAATTTTTAAAAGTTATATAATATTTATTAACTTTTAATATAACACCAACATCCAAAGAAATAATTTATGCATAACTACATTCTACATAAGTAAACTCTGTATAACTAATACATGCATAACTAATTTCTACATTACTAATAGCTGCATAATCCTAACCAGCTACCAAACGACCCTTAAGAAAATTCTCAACCGGAGAAAACTCATGCAGTACTCCAATTCTCTAAAATCGTTTAGTTCGCGGACTAAGTTATTCCGAAATTATAGTCTTGTAATGATTATATTTGGACTAACTCATTCCACTTGGAAGGTGAATAAAAAATACCTAATTTAACGGAATAAAGTGAGATCTTCGGTATTAAGTTTGAGATTAGATTTATACTTTATTTGACCGACCTTCAACTAACAAAGTATAAATTTAATCCTGAAATATCCGTCTTATCCCATGAACCAATCGACCCCTCAATATTTAGTACTCTAGTAAGTTATTTCCAAGTTTAAACGAGTTGATCTGTTTGTCGACTTGACCTCACAGGTTGATTATAATGCAATTAAGTTGTCAAACTGTGAAAATGGGACACTGTGCTATAATTATACAGGTAAAAAAAAAAATCAAATTCCAACATACTATATCGAAATTTCACTTGTAAAAGTTTCAAATTCAAGCACACATGAATAAGCGAAATCATAGCACATTACTTAAGTTTTTTCATGTTTTAGCTAGGGATATTTTTAATTAAAAATTTATTGTTATATTAAATTAAACATGGTTATTTTAAAAAAAAATCAAATGTCGGATATATTAAAAAGCATCTAAAAAATTGCCCATCCTAAGCCATTTTGTCGTCAAACTATTGAGGCAAAACAGATCAAAATAGTGTTAACCCTATCCTTGAAATGCAACACAAATCCAAACATATAAATTAAAATTTAAGATTGAAAATTATAGAGAACTTGCACTCAAATTTTATTTCAAAAAACAAAAGAAAAGAACAGGGAAGGGACTCGTCCAAATTTGATTCAACCCGTCCATTTGTAGCCTCTATAATTAGGCTTTGAAAGTGAAATATCACAACGCCGTCATATATTGCAGAATTAAAAGCAGTAAACATTCGCACTAGCTGTTACAGATGTGGAATTAATGCAATTGATGCAAAGTCATTTCCCTGTTCACGAATTCCTAATAGTTATGACACTGTTGCCATACATTTATTCAGGTTTTACAGACAATTATTGTCGCCAAGCGTTCAAAGATGGGACATCACACCAGAAGAGTAAATATTTGGTGGTGATGGTAACTGAGGAAGTGATGCTCACAATAATGGAACAAAATGAAACTAGCTATTTAATCTTCTTTCACGTATAGATCTCACTTAACCTTGATTCACTAATATTATTTTTTGATAACCGTAACATTTGGATCAGCTTGCGCATACCTTGACTAGTTCCACGGGATACTTGCTACCTCTTACCGGCACACGTACTAAATAACTATGTCTGCTAAGATTTAGACAAATGGAAAGAAATCGCTTAATGGTTTTGCCTCAAAATATCGATTAACTAATATGACTTGATGTTGAATAAGTATGTGCCTTGCAATAAACATAGAGCACAACTTGAACTTCTATGTATGGATAAGTCTGGGTGATGGACAAATCTAGCTAGCATACATATATTACAGCTGTAAATGGAACAAAAAGAACACAATGTCAAAAGATGGACAATGAGAAAGAGGCAAACAAGCAATCATCACCATTTTGATAAACTTTTGATTGCCTTTTCCTCTTTCTTTTTTTCCTACTTTGCTTTTGTGATTCCAGAGTATCACTAGGTTTTGCTACAAAAAGTCTAGCCTGAATGAATCTTGATAGCAATAATTTCTCCCCTCCACCTTTCTTTCAAAACCTTTATCATATAAAAGCAAATGCTAAAGCCAATCGTGCTATTATGATTGAGATAGGTAATATTTATCCTATGCTTATAGTTCGTGGGGTCACATAGTCCCATCCGTCACACTGGTCAATGCCGCTACTCATTTGTTTGTACATGAAATTCCCTCTTTTCCACGCCACAGTCAGGAAGAGAAGTACAAATATCATCACATAATCTTTAGTCATGGGGGACCAAAGTGCACAAATACCCGATTTTGGACCAACATTTAAGTCATACCTCCAGTATTTAAAATTTTACAAGTCTATCCACTTGAAAAAATGTCTGAAGTTTAATACTATGGGGTTGAATCCAGTCATTTTTACTTAAGTTCATGCACATAATGTTTTAAGTTAACTTCAGCTATATAGAACTTCAAACGTTTTGTCTGAAGCCTAATTTCAAACACTACGTATTTGAAAGTTGTTTCCAAGCAGGTAGATGTGCATTTTTTTTTTAAAAAAAAAACACTAGGTACATGTTAAATAACAATGTCCAGATAAGGTACCCCATGACATTTTTACATCATGGGGTCCCTAAAAATAATAAAAAACAGTTCAAATCTTAGTCTAAGTAACTTAAACAAGAGGGTACGATATTTTCAATTCTACTGAAAGGAATCAGCGATGAATCCATCTTTAAAATACAAAACCACGTTACAGCAATACCATGCATTTGCTACTACTACTTAAACATGATAGTAATATGTGTTGGAAATTTGCCTTTGGCGGAAGTTGCGTCCGACCAACTTTAACGGTTTAAACACTAGTGTTCCGCATGTTGGAGAATCCGGTTCTTCACACGTGCATAATCTACTAAATAAGTAGATGACCGTAGGGTCAAAGATCATCAAATTTCGTTGAGAAATGAAAGAGATATTGATCCACGAAGTGATGTGTTTGAAGCATGGAAAAGTATGGTATTGAGACCAATTCTCTCTCATTGGTGGGGGAAGAAAGAATTGTTTTGTTTATAAGTCTCAAAGTTGGCTTGAGGTTTGGAACCCCAAGGGATATCCCATGTGTTTAAAGGAGGGAGGACCTAGATGTGCTTCGGTTCGAGGAAAGCCCACACGCGCGCCGTCGCCGCCCACCCGTCCGGGCCGCGGGCTGTGCTTCTTCTGATATTATCTTTTTGGACCGGAATTGTTTCATATGTACAATTTGATCCCTGAAGTTTTAAGAAAGTCAAATTGGACAGAGAACTTAGTGGTTTCTGGAACGTCAACCAGCACTCAATTCAGTCATTTATTTTGGCTGAATTAATCTTCCTAAATGTCAATCCGTTGCACATCAATTCACCATTTATTTTGGTGAATTACTACCTCCATAATTGCCATTACTTGACCAGTAACAACAATTATGTGGGCAGTTGGTAAGCCTCTCCTTCAACTATATAAAGGCTTTGCCAATTGTTGAGACACACAGAAACATACAAACGAAATCAGTTCTTCATACTACCTTCCAGCATCATTTCATTACTCAAAATTCTTCACGGTAGCATTTGAGTTTCCTTTGCTCATTTGTTCATTTGCTGTTTTATCTTGGGAGACAATTGTCCAGGACGTAGAAAGGATACATACGAGGCAATATTGTCTTAAAGACAGAGTGCAATCACTCGACTCAGCATACCAAAAACTGTTCCAGTTTCTTGTTTAAGTTTATTGTAATTTCAATTTGTTGTAATACTTAACAGTTACTTATTTCTGTTTCCTGCACCATTGTAACCAACAATATGTACAGATCTGAGCAAACTGACAAAACATACTCTGTTTGACCTGGCAAAGATGATAGAGATGTATACCTCGGAGTGATTCTCAAATCTATCAATATACATCATACATACAGATATGCTTGAGATGCCGAACACTAATACAGATGGGTGTCATCAAACTCTAGATTCAAAATCTAGGATCGGAATGTCCTGTAAACCTCACCCCTCATTACATCTATTGGTGTGTGTTCCGAAGTGTAGCGTTCAGGCCCTAGATACATTCCTGTCTTCTCCAAAAGGTTGAGGCCTTCATCCCTACCAAATCTTGAAGCATACAGCTTGAGGTACTCAATGTCCTAAAAAATCAATCATGAAAAAGGAAGGTGAATACAAGGAGGAGAAATGAAAGTGATCAGACAATAAGAGACTAAAAGGAAGAAAATGATATATAGATTCAACATCTTTTTTTCTTCTAATTATTACTTTATTACGGAGAGAAAACTTCCAATTCTATGGAAGAGTAATAAAAGGAACTAAGGAGAAGGAGTTCTATTTACAAGCAGGTATCTCATTGAACAAATCACAGAAAAACATTCTAACCAAAATAGTGTAATTCAAACAGAACAAATATCGCAAATGATTCGTATAAACAGGACGTGACAAGAGACAGCAAATTAAATTAAAACCAAGACAGGACGTATTTACTAAAGGATGTGATGCGGTTAAGACATCAAAAGGATCTTGCTCAAACATGTCTTTTGTTTTCGCAGAAGTGCGTCAATTTTTTTTCTTAAAACAGACAACATTGCACCTTCCATCCCTCAAAGATCAAGGGGCTGCATGGTTGATGCCTCTCTACATGGTTCGCAAGAAATCACAAGTTGCAGAAGTGAAATACTACCAAGAGAGGAAATGAAGTCAATATGAAGAGTACCTGCAAGCCACTCAAGAGCCGCTCCAGTCTCAATGAAGCAACAGGTTGCTGAGATGATGAGAACACTTGACCAGGGTAGAATAAGACTCCATCACCTGGAGGAAGGCCACGCCTGAACTTAATCTGCAGACAAATATTACTTGTGTCAGGCATGAAGAGAAAAATATATGATCTTTCACAACCATCAACCTGTATGATATTATTTATCTATCAGTTTTATGTCATGCAGAGGGATGTACTAACCTCAGCACTAGGAACTGTTGCCTTCTCATAGCAGTTGGCACCCCAATATAGGAAACCTGTTCCACCTTCTTTCCACACACGCCACATCACAGCACGGTGTTGAGTGCCTCGCATACCCAAGTGCCAGTTGGGATGAGGATCACCTGGTCCCAAGCATACATATGTCCACCACTCCTGCAAAGAACATAACAAGCACCGTGCCAACAAGTGATGTATACAAAAGAATATGCTGCTAGTCTTACATGAGCTCTTAAGAAATTAAAATTCATTCATAGTTTACGTACAGAAATAAGAGAAGCTATAAAGGAATTTACATAGCAAAAGAGTTAAGCGTTAAGTCCTGCAAAGTGACATACAGAGGGTGATAATCTAATTTTATTAACTGCTGCACCATTGCAAAGAAGCCAAAACGTTTTTAAGATTAGTCCAAGGAACAACATGGAGGAGGTATTGAAATGAAATAATCTCATTCCTGCATATCATAGAACTAAACCTGAAGATTCACATTCATGTTGGAGGACTCATTAATTATTGACCCATTCAAATAGTGCCAACTTTTCAGAGCACTTAATGGCTCTAGGCTGGAAGACTCTCAAACACGTTAACAAAGTACTAAACTTAGGGAAAACACATTAGCTATAAACTTCACAATAACTCCACAAAATAAGATGCCAATTTTCATTGGAAGAGAAAAAGTAAAATGCTAAAAAAATACCTCACGTCACTCTGATGCCTTATGAATCAATATGTCATATACACTAGCCATTATCAACTACTTCTATACAGACAGATCAGTAGAATGTTAACCATATAAAGTGGCCTTTGCTGAACCCATTTGGTGATAAATCACGCACATACGTTAGAACTTGACAGGGACCACAAACTGCATAGGTTCCTTTAACTTCTTTTTTTTCTTCTTCCCCGATCAAGCATACATTTTTTCAATAAAGATCAAGCATACATTCTTTAAAAGGAATGAATCTTTATCCAAAAGAGACGTGAGACCTAAGATAGAATGCTCTTCTCCACCAGTGAGGGAATCCATGATGAACGGGGTGCAACCTAATCTTGTAACTCAAAAAAATATCCAATAGTTAGCATATGGAATCATGTGTTAAAACCATTGACGTCCTAGAATCTCTGATGCTAAGCTCTAGTCCTCAAAATATAGTTAATTGTCAGCATTCAGCAGGCAATAACTTGTCTTATCGCATTAGAGGAAAAAAGGAAAGGAAAAAAAACAAGAACATGATATCAGCAAGGAACCGTGGATCAAAAAGTAAATTAATCCGTATGACACTTCTACTGCATCTTTTTGCTTTCCTCACTTAACGAGAGTCGAACAGTAATTTAAGTGAATTCACTGTTTACTCCATAACAATAATCCATCGAAAAACAAAGTTTATATTTTTTTATTACCTCACCATTTTCTGTTTGTATCTCTGCGATGATATCCTTCGCCAGATCCTCTCTGTTACCAATAACCCATTCACTGAATAGAAAAGGAAATACGTTAAAGAGCCTATTAAGTATATCTTCTTTAATTATGAAGATTTCTGTAGTAACTTATCAACAAGGAAGAGAATCCAGGCCAGGTCTCCAGATGCAACACGTGGTAATCACAAAACAGAAAAGGAAAGAGATCAAAAAGTATGCACAACTAGTCGATTGGGGATTTATTCAAACAATTGTAAATATTTTAATTATAAAAAGTTGATTCATGGTACTTTTATGTGATTCTTAGATATTTAAATGTCATTTAAAAACAATTAAATCAACATCCGAATTCTCATCAAATTATATCGTTTGACTCTTGTAGTCCAAACTTCGTCATTCTTTATAGATAAAGGAAGTAGTATATAATAGCTCAATAATCGAATTCTTTTTAGACTTGCCTCCAACCTCAAACATGAATCAGGGTAAACATGGAAAGCTGAGTTAGTAATGCACTCAATGATTCTCATTTGAAAAGTAACCTCATTTAAAAACAACTGGTTTAAAATCATATAACGGCTACATAATAAAATAGAATACCTAAAGAGCGTGAGAGAAAAAGTACTAGCTACAGAAAAGGAAAACAAGATTTTTGTCCAAAAAAACAAAAATGGATGTGATAAATGGAAAGAAATACATCAGCAGCTCTCTAAAACTTAAGAGATGCAGTAGTAAACTATGATGCTTTCACTATACATGAATTTTTCAACCATAACTCGGGATAATGGGGCTGATCCCCCTACCCTTCTCCACTTAAATACCAGACTTATTTCACTTGGCGCAGGGCTCGAACTTGTGACCTAAGATACAAGTCCCTCAATCTTTTCCAATTGAGCTAACCTCTGAGGACATGATGCTTTCACTATACAAAATCCAGAGATCGCAAATTCAACTATTTCAATTCACTGAACTTAGCTCAGATAGTGAGATATCCAGATTATCTCATCCAAACTGAACGAGTACCCAGTTTTATTCAGCGAGTTCTCACAAAAGGCAGTGTCTGTATTCCAGCCATCTGAGCTACAATGCTAACAAAATAAACTTTTCTTTTATTTACTAATCACAACATTCTTTTGTTTATATAAAAAGGTAGGTAAAAACTAATCACAACATTCTTTTGTTTATAAAAAAAGGTAGGTAAAAACTAATCACAACATTCATTTTTTAATTTAATAGTTTCCTCAGTCATTCTCATACTTGTAAGTTGGAAATAGAACAAAGGATTTCTCAAAATACTAAATCACTACCTTGTGCAATATATCTGAGTATGAGGCCGTAGAAACTTGGGAACTTTCAGAAAAGATTCAAAGTTATTTGAAGCAAGAGGTGCATCACTTGGTCCTGTAAAATAAGAACACTATCCAGTTGAAAGTTTTCCCACGCGAATAACAATTACCAAAGGATATTCCAATCATACAGATCTAGTTTGTCAATCAGAAATATCAAAACTCGTGTGAGATTTTCTCAACTGAAGCTTCATTTGATGCTTCTATCTGTGACATTACTCAAATTATTACCTTAGAATTTCAAACAAAGCAGTCAGAATTGCCAGAAAGTTGCTGTCAATTACTTCAAGGCATGGTAACCCTCACAGTTTCCAAGCATGAAGTGCATATTATCTATTAAGCGTTCTAAATAAAAGTGTACAGGATAAATGCACTGACTGGAATTGTAATACTATGCATAACTGGGATACATCTAATATTTTCACCTTTAAACTTGTTTCAACAAATAGCACAAACCAGTTACATTAGCACAACAGTTGCACATGTTCCAAGAGAGCATTCACATCCTGAATTATATCAGACAAAGTAATACCCATCCAAAAAATTATTTCAGACAAAGAGTAAGAATCAAGCCATGCTCATGGAATAGGTGTGTTAAATATGAAATTTCTGCAAGAACTGGCCATAAACACAGGCACCAACGAGACTCAATATTCACTAAGATGAAGAACTTCTACCGCTACTATCTAAAGTGTCCTCGAAAGAGGAGTTTCATCACTTTAATGTAACAGCCAATACTCTTCAATCAGCAGCTTATAATATGATCCAGAGTAAGTTGGCAGCCAAAATATACTTTTTGTTTCAACTCTCCTCACATATTTGGCTTTTCCAATACAGAACAATAGGTTCATTATCCAAACAGATATAGCACAATGCAACTCGATAAGATAGATTTCTTCGATCTCCAAAGGGCAACAAAAGACATGGAGATAGACATCTAGCTACCAGGCACAACATCTCATTGAAATAAATGCATGTAACGTACAGAGGACACTTCCTCATGCATCTACTGAAGAGAAAGCTGACGCTCACCGCAATAATAAGTTGTCAGAACCCGAGCATCAGGTGCATAGGCATGAATCTCACTGGCCATGCTGCGGATGCCATTATATTGCTCAATGTTAAGAGGCTGAACAAATGCAAACAAAACTAACTTAGAACATAGAAACATAAAGATAGGTAGCTACCATCAACTGTCCCCTCTTGTGAAGCAGGAAAAGTGAAAAGTATAATTAAATCCAAGGAGGTGAAAAGGGAAGAGATAAAACAGTATACAGTGCTAGTGTTTGAATAGGGAAAAAAAAGTTTAGCCCGGTGCACTAAGCTCCCGCTATACAGGGGCTCTGGGGAAGGGTCGAATCACATTGGGTCTTATATATACAGCCTTGAATGGAAGCAAGAAAAATTTTATTCCAGCACTATAAGTCTGTACACATAGTGTCACTGAGTGTGGTTTCCCCTTTAAAGTATGAACAGAAGGATTCAGCGGTTTAAAACAGAAAATAGGATATTTATATCCACATGAATATCTGTATGACCCCAAAGTTTGTTACTGAGGCATAGTTGTTGCATTCTTGGTTTTGTTGTAACGACAAACAACATATTTCAAGAAACCTATGATGTTTCTCACCTACAAAATCAGAAAAGAAGAGCAGAGACCAAGTACCAGCTACAAACAGGAGAAACCGTGACTCTGAACTGCAAGTGCCGCTAGAATAATAAAAGGTTGCCATATATGCTAAAAATACTAGCAATTCAACCTGCCTCAATCTGCTCGCTTACCTCATCCCACAGGTAGAAGTATGCTTTCCTCCAATGGTTTTTTGTTCTTAGTATCTCTACCTCCCTTCGTAAGTAGTCCTTCGCAGTATCACCGCTAATGCCAAATTAAGAGGCAAAAGGAAACTGATCAACTTGTATATAGCATACATCCTGGAACTTCTGGAAAAAGAATTGTCCAACGTACCAGGGGACTATTGGACCATTAGGTACAGCATATGCCGCAAGACGAGGGTCAGAGAAATACTCATCTGATTTTGGATGGTCAGCTATAACAGCATTAGAGAAAGAAATTTTAGTTTATTGTAGACACACTTGAGGTTAAAGCCAGTAGAAGAGTAGAACTGGAGCTGTGATGTGCTCCAGTTCAGCTCCTTTACAAATTTATCTATTTAGACTTCAAGTAGATCTAAAGTAAAGAGGGTTTTGCAAGTACGATCATACTAAGCAATAAGAATCATATACTACCTGGCCATGGCGATGTGTACGTTAAAACTCTCATGCCGTTGCCCCACCTGCAGAAGTATGGACTAATTCGATACTGAAGTAGCCATTTGAAATGCTGATCTAACAGCTCAAACCATTCATTGCTTCCATGCTCAACCCCAAATCGATCTTCAATAACAGTATCAGATATCTAGAATAGATTAAAGAACTCCATTGTCATTCAAAAATTCAGTTGCTTTATCACAGAGACTAGAACCAGCAGTCACCAGAGAGGGAGAGAGAGAGATTCCAGGAAACTGCAATGATATAGGAGTACTAGTTTACATGAATGAATGAGAAAAAGAAAAAAAACTACTACACAAGATGTAAGCAAGATGTGAATCAGTCAACAGATATGGAGGACATTCCAAAGAAGAAGCTCGTCAATTAGGAAAATTTCGCAGGCAAAATGTTACGTCAACATGATACAATAGATCATGAATTTATTGGCAATTAAACCTGACAAATCGAATATCACATGAATTCAATTGTTAGCAATCTGTGACCAGTAGTAATTCTCCACAACCAGTTAAGTGGCTTGATTTAATTTCTAATCCAGTGTACAAGAAAGGATACACCAATCACGGCAGGGACAGAAGGAGTAGCTGGAAGCACAAAGTCCCAGACTGTCAAACTTATTTTCAAACGGATTGAAAGGCTAGAAATAGCATCTTCTTCCATCATATCTATGGGCCCATTATCTGAAAATAAATCAGAAAATGATGGGGATAGAAGAACTCTTCTTAAAGATGAAGTTGCAGATTTGACTCTTTCTACCTAAAACAACAAAAGCTCGTTATGAGCAGCGGCATTGCAAATCAAACTTGAGGAATCATAAGAGTTCATATGAGGCATGTAATTTCAAATAGACCAACCACTTCTTCCAATGGGTTTCCCTCTAAGGACTCCACAGCATCAAGACAGTCTCTCAGTTCTCTGTGTAATTGATGCTTCTCCACTTTGCTCAGGGATTGGCTTGTAGATCTGTTTCAAACAGAAAAAGGAAGACAAATAATTGATGAACTAACATGAAACAATCCTCATTATCTCCCCAAAAAATCTTCAGGATAATATTGTTGGGACGTTGGATATTCCAAAACTGATATACAAATATTTAACTGAAGTAGAGGGGGTAGAAAATCACTCTGCTTCAGCTTTGGTGGCAGAAATGATGAGTTCTCCCTCATATTGCCCTGGTGCCTGTTCAGTCGGGACGTCTATTGATACCCAAATTACTGTAGTTTCTCTGCAAAGCATGTCATAATAAGTCACGACTTCAGACTTGACTCTCATTGACATAAATGATTGAATGGGAGTATCATGTCTATACCCAGGAAAAAGGTTCAGTTGGCAGACTGGCATATCAAGTGGAACAAGTGCATCAGGAACTCCCAAAACGGGTACTACTCTGCGCAATGTCAGTGACTGGCCAACTACCAATCTGCAAACCAACCAATATCATCAGTAGCTTCACCAAAAAAAGAATCAATAACTTCACATCATATCCTAGATAGGTGCGAAGGAAGCTAAGAACATGGTTAGTGACAAACCTAGCACCACAGGGTGAGCAGAGATCAGTACACTGGACCTGCACAGTTCCAGCAATACCAGATCCACCCCAAGAAACTTTTGGGCGTATAGCAATTTGAATGCTCTCTCTTTCATTTCTTGCTGCTAATAGTGATATCTACCAGATAAACTACGAGTCACATACCAAGAAACTCTTGCAACCAGAAGACAGCTGAAATTCAAACTTCTCACCTTTTGATAATGAAGTTTAAACTTTAAACAACAAATCCATAAGCATATAAGATACTTTATTGGTTTTCCTATTACCCCCACAAGAGAGAGAGAGAGAGAACAAGAAGGCAACCCCCTACTTTCCCTTAAATATAAGACCAATTCATCCTAAAGAAGTGTTAAGAGTGAGTAACAAACAAAGAGCCAAAGTGGAATAATCAGTATGAAATGCAGGGGAACATTTAGTTTCAACTGTAACATCCATTAATCATGAGCCAAAAGGGAAAAAGATAATTAACTGGTCAGCCCGGAGCACTAAGATCCCACCATACGCGGGTCTGGAGAAGAACCGGACCACAATGGGTTTATTGTACACAACGTTATCTTATATTTCTGCTAGAGATTGTTTCAACGGCTTCAACATGTGACATTTTAGGCACACGACAACAACTCTTACGTTGCGCCAAGGTTCCCCTTCCCAAAAGATAATTATAACAACATTTTTGACAATGCCAACCATGATGAGGACTCATTGTTTCTCAATCAAAAAACGTAAGTATAACAGAAATATCATCAGCAGCTTATGTAACGCCAAATGCATTGCACACGTACAGGTTCCAATTCACGAGGCATATCTTGCGGTCCAACATTAGCACTGTTTGGCATGCACCACACATTCATTAACTCCAAAGATGAAATTTTTGTAGGATCAATTGCACCCCTTAGTGGTCTGGGATCATTAACTCCAGTATCACTCCATCCATAAGCTGTCCCACCACCAGCAACACCTTCAACTGGTGGAACAACCGTCTCCTGGTGGTCCCCTGCAGAAATATCCACGTTCAAACAAAAGAAGATGTAATCTGAACGACTACTCCATAACTATGTAAATGAATTGCAATTAGAAGAGAGTTAATACACATTAATCCCAGGTAAAAAACTTCACAATAAATAGGCGGGAATCGTGAAAACTGTTCATGACTATCCCCCCCCCCCCCAAAAAAAAGTGAAAATTGTTCATGTTTCACATTTGAGGCTAAAAAAAAAAAAAAAAAAAGGGGGGGGGGGGGGAGGAAAGCCGTTTATGTCATACATGCGATAATTAAACATCATCATCTTGGAAACTCAATATATATGTCCTATATGCATGATAGCATTAGTGAAGAAAAGGACCCATCTAGGTTCTGTGGAATTGTAAGGTTCACTACAGATACAGTAAAAAGCTCCATACATCAAGGCTATTCCAGTTTTACTTGCAAGCAGCTCAACTGATCAAGTCAGATTTAACAACCGTGCTGCAAACATATCAATAACAGATGAGACATTTTTGTACAGATATATCCGCATGCGAAGAGTTGAGAGCTTGGGTATGTTCAAATATTTCCGCTGAATATATTTCCTCCTATTACTTACTGCACGAAAGGTCCCTTCCCCCCAATTTGCTTACCAAGCACAGAGTTATCACTGTATGTAACTGTTGACAAAAGAGCTATATGATCCAGATGCAATAGACACACAGCAAAATGGAAGACCAGTCTAGGCAGGAATAGAATTCCATAAATGAATCACAGAAGTAATCAGTCCATAACTATAGGCCACATTCAATTGAAAAGTTGACTTGCAGCTGTATACCCCTTTCTGATTCAAAATCCACCAACTTAAGAAAACCAGGGGGGGGGGGGGGGGGGGAGAGAGAGATATAATGACAAAACATATAATGGTAAATTGGACAGCAACCAAGGATTCTTTTTCCATGACAAATCAGAATAGCATGCCAATTAAGCACCCCCTTTCTACAGAGTACATAGTAGTGGTTAGACCAACTTCGTTGTATGGAGCGGAGCGTTGGCCAGTCAAGAACTCTCACGTTCAGAAGATGAAAGTTACGGAAATGAGCAGTGGTGGAGCCAGATTTACTAAGGGGTGTCAAAATAGAAAAAAGTAGACACGCGTAAAAAAGTAAAGAGAGTCAACATATAGTATTTATATATAAAATTAAAATTTTAGACCTAGCTAAACAATCTAATTTTCAGCGAATGGGTTTCAATTGACACCCCTTAGCATAAGGTGGCTCCGCCACTGGAAATGAGGATGCAGCAATGGATGTGTGGGCACTAAGAGAGATAAGTTAGAAATGAAGATATCGGAGACAAGGTGGGAGTGGCCTCGGTGGAGGATAAGATGCGGGAAGTGAAACTGAGATGGTTCAGGCATGTGCAGAGGAGATGTATGGATGCCCCACTGCGGAGGTGTGAGAGGTTGGCTATGGACGGTTTCAGGAGAGGCAGAGGTAGGCCGACAAAGTATTGGGGATAGGTAATTAGACAGGATATGACGCAGGTCTAGCTTACCAAGGACATAACCTTAAATAGGAGGTTATAGAGCATACAAATTAGGGTAGAAGGTTAGTGGGTAGTTGAGCGATTTCCTACATATCCCTTCATACTACTAGTCGTAGTATTATACTTGTAGTTTCTTGTCCTTCGATTTCTACCACTATCCGTTGTTTTTTGTACTTCAATTATCGTATTATTATGGTAGTTACGGCTCCTTTTTTTCAGACAGTTTTATCATGCTTTTTATAGTATTTTGTCATGACTTTTTATACTGCTTTGAATTGGTTGTCCTTGTGCCGAGGGTCTACCGAAACAACCTCTCTACCTTCCAAGGTAGGGGTAAGGTCTACGTACATTCTACCCTCCCTACACTCCACTTTGTGGGATTTTACTCGGTATGTTGTTGTTGTTGTTACTTAGCATCTTATCGCAAATTTTCATGTACCAGCTTTATGTTGTTTCACATGGGTCAATGTATGCTTCTTGAAAGAATATTCTATCGACCTACGTAGATATGCATGTATGATGTAACTCCATCCATTCTTCCCATAGTAGAGTTATTGCATACATTATCATAAGCTGCTCTTTTAGTATTCATGATAGGGACACTGAGATTCTAAAACCAAACCACTGATATAGGTATGGCCATAACAAAGGCTGTTATAAGGTAACAGCTTTCCTATGCACTGTAAATGTGATTTTCCACTTTCATGTAACATTTTTTATGGCGTTTAATAGCCACAACATGCAAGTATATTTCCATGAAATAAATCTCTCAACCTTATTTGGCCCCTATTCACTCAGGCCTCAGAACATTCTCATGTCAGAGCTCCAGTATACAAGTCACCTTTAATTATATTTTGCATGTGATTTTTATTTCCTGCTACGTGTATAAGTAGCACGGTTTGTGATATTTAAAATTTTGTCTAAAAGTCTAGGCTCAGGGTCATCAGCACTGGAGATACAAAAAGTGACTTAACTGGTAGAAACATGGTGTAAGAAATGCTAGGCAAAATTGGGAAATTTTCTGTGTATTTTATTCATCAACAATGTTGTGTATATATACAGCTTTTGTACAAGAAAGAATAAAGGAAATTGCTGAGCAAGAAACACTATTGGTTGTACACTTGTCATCTATCTACCTAGGCTATGTAACAATATAACTAACTTACATTCCTCTCTATGTTCTCACGTGCTGTTCACACAGCAATTATCTAATGATCATCGGACGGCTGTGGTTGAATCTATCAACTAAAGCTTTGATGGTTGGATATTCCACGTGTCTCGTTTCTGAATAAAAAGAAATTGGGTCTTCGATCTTGGGCGAAATTCCCAGATCTTGTCTTAACAGTTGACTGAGCTCTTGCTTTCTCTTCTTCTTCCTCGAGCTGATTGAACCATGCATGGCCATGGAAGCCATGGAATTGACACTGTTATCTTCAACACATGGATAGGAGACAGGTAAACAATTGGGATCACTCCATACTATGTGCTATTAGCTATTCCAAACAACTGATAATATAGCAGTTTGCTTGGCAGATGCTACTAATCTAACCCGATTACCATCATTGTAGGTGGTAACAGTAGAATCCTACAAGAAGCAGATCCCATACACACAAACACATAATCCCAGTCCACTATGCATGCACAATAACTCATAATTCTCGTGGAGAATAGGCGAATATACGAGATTATACTGATCGGTACATATGATTCGATTAAGGTCTGAAGAATCAGGATCCTATCTTCTTTTTACCAGAAAATCCGAATTAAATAATTTCTGCCTCGCCCACTGCTTATACCAAGCAGCGTCAAATCTCAAAACAGATCAGAACAACACGAAACTACAAACTTCTAGACCACAAAATCT
Source organism: Anisodus tanguticus (assembly GCA_034509755.1). NCBI lineage: Eukaryota > Viridiplantae > Streptophyta > Magnoliopsida > Solanales > Solanaceae > Anisodus > Anisodus tanguticus. The sequence goes on along the minus strand of CM067555.1, from coordinate 9,248,951 downwards.
TAAACCTCCTTAGCTCAACGCCTAAAACTCCTACCATTTTATAACAATTCATACAATCTTCAAACAACATTTCCAAAAGCCAAAAGTAAATAAACAATTAAAATCAAATATGAATTGTGAACAAATTTTCAACTTCATCAAACGGTGTAACTCGCACGCAATTGAATCGGTTAACATGAATTTGAGAGATCTTAAGATTATATATTGTGGACAGTTAATAACTAACTAACCGGAGTTCTCCATCAGTGTAATTGTGAAGGAAGAGATTAGCCAATTCCAGTTACCAGGTGATGAATTACACGCAAATGAAATGAGCTCGTTATGTATCTGATGAACTGCTCAAGGGTACAAGTGGAATAATAGCAAAAGTTGCAAGGGCCCACTGTGAACCCGGCCCGAATTCTATTTCGATCTGGGCCTGCTGTAAATGGGGTCATTTGCACTTGCCCTATTTTCTGTTAGGTCTTTAATTTTTGTATATAATATTCACAAATTATGTCATGCCTCTATAGGTATAAATTGGATTTTAAAGGGAAAAAATTAAAGATGAGTCCATTTGAAGGGGAAACCGTGCAATTACTTGCTTGAGGAAGGGAACTACGGAATTTCTACTTTTGTCCAACACTACTATCCTGTGTGGCCAAGTTTATGGTAAGTTAAATCTTTTTATTTTTAAAAATATTACTTTCTCCGTCCTGATTTACATGCACCTTGAATTTTTGAGATGTTAATCAAGTTTTTCTCTGATTAAAATTTTTTATGTCTTTTAAATATTTTAAGTTGTTAATTATTATGATTTATAATACTTTTTACATAGTTCCAAATATATAAATTTTGAAGGATAGCCCGGTGCACTAAGCTCCCGCTATGCGCAGAATTCGAGGAATGATCGGACCACAAGGGTCTATTGTACACAACTTTACCATATATTTCTATGTAAGATGTTTCCATGGTTCAAACATATGACATCCTAGATTCCTAGTCACATGCCGATAACTATACCAGTTATTGCAACACTTTATTTAAAAAATTAAAGCATATATGCCTGAATTCACAATCAAAGTTTAGAAGTTTGAATCTCGAAATTTCAATTGTGCTACATAAATTAGGACAGAAGCAATACTTATTTTAAAGAATTAAGGTGTTTGATCAAAATTTTAAGAGCAAAATAAGTATCTTGTTTAGTAGCATAGAAAATTGAAAAAATAATCTCATAAGCACTTTTGAAATCTTTTAGTCAAACACAAATTAATGTTAAGAATTGTCAAAATTATTTTCAAATTAATTAGTTAAACAAATACAGTTATTCTTCGAATACACTTTTTAAAAATCTCACAGGAAACACTCTTAATAAGTAAATTCTGAAAGTTGAGCCAAATAAGCTTTTACCTCTAGTTCGGTATAAATGACCCGGTAATCACTTTTTTGTTTTGTTTAAAATATAGCCAGTATTTGTAATCCTTATAAATTTAACCACTTCATTGCTAAACTTTGTATTGGGCTTCTCTTCCTCGTTTTATGTGCAAATTTCTTCTTCCACTGTGTCTGAAAAGATCCAATGGATCCAACTTCACACCAATGGTTGTAGTAGCAATAACTCACTTTAATATCTGGCATGATATAAAAATAAAAGTTATTGTTAAGATCTTATTTTCTAAACCATATCTCACTATAGGTCTAGTGCGTAAGATCTTTGTTTTTTGGTGCCTAAAAGGCAAAGATTTTGCGTCCAATATTTATATAGTATTATGATGGCTTATATTTTCGCTTAATATAACAACGATTGTTAAACTTGACATTAATTTCATTCAAATATCTCATATTTGAAATTCGACATTCTGAATAAGAGGAGTTTTCATAAACGACTACAATTTGGAGCCTAATTACCATTAGTAGCTATAGTTTTACTATTTACCATTCATCGCAAAATTTCAGTTGCCAGATGCATGTATTCACTCGTTTTGTTCGCGCAACAAATACAACTTGTATCAATGGTATTCGTTCGCACAACGAATACAATCTATATTAGTTGTATTCGTTGACGCAACGAATAACAACTAAGGCGAACTATAGAAAATACAGGGATGTATATAAGGATAGAAACAACAAAAATGCATGGTGTACACATGGGTACATAACCACCAAACACACATTCAAACAAGGATACAAACAACAAAAGTACATCCCATGCCTGAAAAATAATACATACATGGTGCAAAATCAAGGCGTAATACATAAATACAGATATTTGTCGGAAAATTCCTCCTTCAAAATACGAAAATACAAAAATACACTATATTTACACTCAAAATGGAGAAGAACGAAAATCCAACCAGATTAGAAAATACATTGTATTTACAATTCAAAAAACTCCGATCAGATATGAGAATACAATATATTTACTATGTATTTACTATTTACCATTTAGATTCCGAAAAAAAAAATGAGAAATACACTCAAAATTGATGGTCAGAGTTGTGTGGATCTCGTCGAAGTAGCAAATCTAACTTAGACAGATGTGAGAGTACACTCAAAATCGTTGGTCGGAGTTGCATGGATCTCGTCGACGAATGAAACCAAACAGGGGATAGTAATGGTCAACGACTTTGGAGATTGACGAAGCAACGACGAAGAGGGCAAGTGGAGAAATGAGGGAGAAAAGGAGCAGTCCTATTAAAAAAGAGAGCTTCACATGCGAATTTGCTACAAAATATAAAGATTAACTACGTATTATAATTATTTAAATCTATAATCGTAAATGGTAAATACATAGTATAAGTTAGTTATAATTATAAGGTGTTTAATTTAGCATACTTACATTAAATTTTGCCCTCTCTAAAATAAAATGTAGTAAAGTTACACGTCATTAAACGTTTATAATACAACTCGATGTCATGATATAATGAATTCCATCCACTTCAAACTAAAAAATATTTAAAATGAATTATAAATTTTGATATGTATAACACAGTATATGATAACGCTTTTTCTTTTTGTAATATCACAAGGTATCCATTTGTTATCCCAAGGTACAAATTGAAGTTATAATTTTATTACCCTTTTTTCTTTTCTCTTTTCATGCTTTACTTTATTATGTGTTATTTAGTATATTTTATTTATCTTATTTAGTTATATTAGTAACTGTGCGCAACTATAATATATTAGCATTTTCGTATTGCTTTAATTTTTTATTTAAATATGATGTTTTTCTTAATATACAGTACTTGTGATTACGAATTTACGATTGTATTGAGCCGATATCCCGAAACAGCCGCTCTACTACTTCCCAAACAGCAAGTTGTGGGACTGGGTATGTTGCTATTCCTATTCCATAAACTTGACTCGACACTCCCAAGTCCCAATCACGCATTCGAGAAGATTTGCTCAGAGATAATAAACCCTAAATCGCAATGGAGAGTGCGTTCGCTAGCGCTTCTGCGATCAGCGACCAACGCCAGAAGATCGAACAGTACAAACACATTCTCTCAACCGTTCTCGCATCAAGCGACATTCAACAAGCCAAGCAATTCATCGATCACAGTAACTTTCTCATCATAATTTTGCTGTTTATTTTATATTCGTTGTTGTATACTTCTCAGCTGAAATCGATGTACTAGAAGATTTATAGTCAGATTTTAGGGGAAATTACGCTATTTACGTCACATAGTCTATATTTTGAGTTTGTTACCCGTTTAGCCCATTATTTGCGTATAACACCTTTTGATACATTATTGTACACCTTATTCTAACTGGTTTGGGGTTGAGCCGCTGTTTGATTGAGATTGTGTACGATTATGCAGTGTAATTACTATCTCTCTCGCTATCTCATCAAAATTTTGATGTTTATTTATATTCATGTTGTATATTCTCATTCGGGCATGTGAAGATGTGGTGCGAGGATGCACTAGTTAGTTGGTGTGAGAGATTGACCGAGTTAGGAGAGTTAGACCGAAGAAGTAATGGGTATGTTATTAGACAGGACATGACGCAACTTCAGCTTAGTTATCTGAGTATATGACCTTAGATAGAAAGATTTGGAGGTCGAGGGTTAAGTTAGAAGGTTAGTAGGTATTTGAGTATTGTGTCATTTTGTGTGGGAGAGGTAGGGGCTAGCCTCCTCTTCTCCTTTCCTTAGTACTATTATTTAGGTATCACGTAGGTCCTTACTCTTCAGGATTTTGAGCCGAGGGCCTATCTTAAACAACTTTTTATCCCACAAAGGTAGGGTTAAGGTCTGCGTACATCCTCTCCTCTCCAGACTCCACGTGTGGGATAAGGGGCGGACCTATGTGTATTATTATGGTGCTCCAGCACCCGTTAAATCCGTTGAAAATTAGGTATAATTATAAAAAATATATGAAAATTGGGTATAAAGGTTAAAAAAGCACCCTGGAAACCAAAAATACAATTTGGTGCTTTGGTTTCAAGGCTTGAAGTTTTGGTGCTTGGGGTCTTGTGTTTGAACTTCCTGCCCAACATTTCATTTTTGCACCCATGACCCTTAAATCCTGGGTTTGACACTGTGTGGGATTAACCTGGATATGTTGTTGTATATTTCTGAGCTGAAATAGGTCTAGACTATTTATGTAGTCAGATTCTAACTGGTTTGGGGTTGAGCCACTGTTTGATTGAGATTGTGTACGATTATGCAGTGCAGTTACTATCTCATCATAATTTTGCTGTTTATTTTTATATTCATGTTGTATATTTCTCAACTGAAATCAATGTAGAAGATTATAGTCAGATTCTAACTGGTTTGGGGTTGAGCCGCTGTTTGATTGAGATTGTGTACGATTATGCAGTTGTTACTATCTCTCTTGTTATCTCATCATAGTTTTGCTGTTTATTTTTATATTCATGTTGTATAATTCTCAGCTGCAATAAGTATAGAAGATTTATATAGTGAGATCTTAACTGGTTTGGGGTTGAGCCGCTGTTGTTTGATTGAAATTGTGTATGTATATGCAGTGTTATCGGATGACGTGCCATTGGTGGTATCAAGGCAGCTATTGCAGGCATTTGCACAGGAACTTGGTAGATTGGAAGCCGAAGTTAAAAAGGAAGTAGCACACTATACTCTCAACCAGATTCAGCCTCGTGTGGTGTCCTTTGAAGAACAGGTATGCTTGATGCTTCTATTTTGTTTCTTGTCAGATTCTTGACAGCTCTTTTGCAGCCTATACTGAATGATACTTGGACTTATATTAATGCCTTATATAACTCTAAATTTTGGTGCTTAGATTGACTGTATTCTGCTAGGGTTAGTTTAGATTGTTTTATCTGTTGCATCATTGGTGGTGTATATGTATTTGTAAGGGTGTAGCATTTGGATGTTTGTAATTTCATCTCTTAAAACTTCACAAGAAAACAACAAAATGCTATCAAGAAAATTTACAGAGAGAACATGGTATTTAGAATGAGAACTATTAAATCAGCATCTCTACCACCTAAAGAGAAGGCCAGTTTTTGTTGACTGAAATCATGCTCTTTTATTCATAATGGGGTGGGAAGAACTTGTCAGGAAAAAAGGGAGAGGAAGTCTTTAAATAATTGTCTTTCAGAAAGTAACCTCTTTCTAATTGACCATTAAATTTTAGCATCTTAGTGTTTATTAAAACCAATTAAAATGATAGGCTAAAAAAGAATGAGTGTAGTACCAGTAACTCAATACATGGGCCACAACTCACATTGGGACCATGGAGTTGTTTATTATAAGTGTGTTTTTTGAGTTGTTGATTGGAACTGTTGCATGTCGACACCTTGATTCCTTTTTGATGGAATGATCTTAAGAAATGAATTTTGTGAGAGTGTGATGCATATTGTATCAGAGTGGGCTAGCACCAAAGTCACTGGTTTATTTGTTTATCTTGTGATTAATTAGTTTTTTCCGTAAATCATAGTCATCTTAAAATTTGATGTGTCTCGAGTATTTTAGTTTTGAGAAAATGGTACAGAGGAAGGTCAATATTGGAACTCAGCATATTATCTGCTGTCATCAAGAGATCATCCACATACGGGTTCTTTTGATCTTTTATGTTTTTAATGCCCAACTAAAAAAAAATCCCATTTTTGCAGGTGCTGATCATTCGCGAAAAACTTGCAGAATTATACGAGTCTGAACAACAATGGTCAAAAGCAGCCCAGATGCTTAGTGGCATCGATTTAGACTCTGCAATGAGGTCTGCGTTATACTTCTACTTATCTTTGCTTGCCTGCGGTGTCCCTTAAATTTTCTTTGAAACCTGAAATCTCTATCTTTGATCCGTCTCTTGTTTTGCAGAGTTGTCGATGACACATTCATATTTTCAAAATGTGTCCAAATTGCTCGTCTATATCTTGAGGTTAGATTTCTCTCCCCCCCCCCCCCCCCCTCTCTCTCTCTCTCTCTCTCTATATATATATATATATATTCCTATTTTTCTGATGCCAAGTAAACATCTCCAAGTTAAAGATCTTTGTTTGGTGGTGCACCTTTCAACTTGCATGACAATTGATCTTCGCTAAGGAGGAAGAGGTGAAATCAATCTAATAAATATGCGCTAGAGTGACTTATCAATTTTTTCTATTTGGCAAACTGGATAGATAATATATATAAGAAAGCAAATAATTACATGCTAGTTTGAGCTATAGGGATTAGTTGTAGTTCAAGAGTATTGACTACTGGGACACTATTACAAACTGGCACTTGCCGATCAAAAGTAGTTCCTAGAATGTCTGCCCAAATTGCTCATTGGCAAACACTGGAGGAACTACCAAAAGTTTGATTATATCAAAGTAGTTTTTCCTAGTTGTACCCAAGCGTGTAGCCTAGTGATCAATGAAGTGGGTTGAGAACCATGAGGTAAAAAATGCTAGGTGATTTCTTCTCATCTTTCTAAGCCTTGGTGGATGAGTTATCTGGTACTTATGTTGGTGGGAGGTAGTAGGTACCCCGCGGAATTAGTCGAGGTGCGCGCAAGCTTTGCCCGAAACCACGGTTATTAAAAATAAAGTTTTTCCTAGCTCCTTCCTTTGCGAGAAGGTCCGCAACCCTGTTCTGCTCTCGATAGCTATGTTTTATCAATGGGTTTTCCAGCCTTTGTATCAGAGACCTGCATTCATGATGATAATAGAACGGTAAGGTAGATGATCATTGTTAATTATTCTAATTACGTTTGTAGAATCAGTAGCAATCTCCAGTGGGGCGAAACCATTTTCCAATGCAACTTTAAGTCCCTGCATTAGAGCTAACAATTCAGATAGAGTATTTGTGGTGTTAGGTATTCCCTCCAATCGCCATTCCTGTTTCTAATCACCGCACCCCACCCCACCCTGCCGATCCCCCCTGAGGCTTGGGTTTCCTAAAGAGGATCCGTCAGTGTTAAGTTTGTAGAAATCTCTGTCGGGAGGTTCTCATTTAAACACTGATGGTGGTCTTGAAAGAAAAACGAGATAGTAAATTTTAACATCTTTGAAGAATCATATTGATAAAAAGAAAGGCCACGAAAGGAGTTGTGCATGAGCTATAAGAATAACATTTACCTTCCTGAGAAGAAATTCCACGACAGAATTGGTCTTCCCCGCTTAGAATCCGAGTCTAGTTCTGAATCGTTAAATACTTTTTGGAACGTTATTTCGATGGAGAATGAGGGGAATATTAATATATATGCAAGAGTGGGATACAATCTCTTCCTAGCTTTGGTATTTTTATTTGAATTAGTTTTACAATTTGGTAGTTTTAAAAAATGTTGTAATATTTCTTATTTGGCCTAGTCTTCTATGTGAGATTTCCCTGGGAAGCTGTCTGGGATTTGGAAGTATCAAAACAGATAAAAAACTTTATCCTGCTGGCTATTGTCCCAAATTGTTTCTTTTGCTTTATGGCTATGGAAAATGACATGGATACCAGAAGAGCAAAGACGAGTCTCTTTTTTTTGGATTAGTAGGAAACAAATGAGTGTGTTCTGTTTTTTAAAGGTAACTAATGAATATGTGGTATGTGAGCTCCTTTCTATGTGGCATTTATTCTGCAAGTTGTACCAATATTTTCTTTCTTCTAGACGAGTAAAACCTTGTATGGTGCTAATGTGATTCTTTAACTAGTGTGTTATGTACATCCGAAGTATCCCCTTGGTGTCCTTTCAATTGCATTGTTCTGCTTGCTATCAAAAGGAAAATTAGAGTTGCAATTTGGTTCCTGTACTGCTCCTATGCGCCCTGCTATTTTCTGCTGTTTAAATGCATCGATCTGAGGAAGTTCAGTTTACTTCCATTATTTTGGTTCTCTTTGGCATTCTAACAGTGTCCATTCCCTGTTTGGCAGGATGATGATGCAGTTAATGCAGAAGCTTTTATACATAAAGCTTCCTTTAAACTTACCACCCTTAAGAATGAAGTATTGCATTTGCAGTACAAGGTTGTTATCATATGATGTAGGGTATTTTTAATTTTTGATTATGTCAGCGTCACCGGCTAATATGCCAACTATTTCCTGAACGATTATTTCAGGTTTGCTATGCTAGGATTTTAGATTTAAAGAGAAAATTCTTGGAAGCTGCCTTGCGTTACTATGACATTTCTCAGATTGAGAAGCGACAAATTGGTGACGAGTAGGTTTTCCAGAAAATACTACTATGTTAAATTAATGCTTCTCTCAACAATTTTTGATTATTTAAAATTGTCTTGCTAGTGATTGTGCGAATATATTTACAAGCCCCGAGGAAAAATGCAGCAGACACTTTAACTCTTATTCTTTGTTTATGGGCACTTCTTGAGTTCAATAATTTGTTGTCAATTTAATCTGCGATCCAAACGAAACTGGGTTAGGAAAATCAAGAATATGCTTATGTTCCGAGATCAAAGGTTTAGCTTTTGGCTTGAATAATGTTACACACATAATGATATCTGTGATCTTTGTCATTGGTACTATGCCTACAATATTTTAATTGAGCACAACATGATGCTTCCCTTTATGCTACAGAGAAATTGATGAAGCTGCATTAGAGCAAGCTCTGGCAGCTGCTGTGACGTGCACAATTTTGGCTGCAGCAGGTCCTCAACGGTCTCGTGTACTTGCTACACTGTACAAAGTAAGGATGCAATGACTTGGAGCTTTAAACGTTTTGATTGTTATTGTCAAAGAGTGCTACTAATCGGCAGGTTCTTGTGGAAATTATCTTGTGGGTTGAATTAATAAGTTAGTGATATTTAGTTGAGTTATTGGGATTAATGTTATCATGGTTGTATCTTGAATTATTGGAGTTAGTAATGTTATTTATGATGTTTTACGCTATATTCCTTTCTGGAAATTGTGGGCTAAGTTCAAAGAGGAGTGTGCTCCGCCTTCTTCCTTAAGCCCCCAGAGTTTTGTGGCTTTCTTGCGCTTTTCAGTTTTAGTACCACTGCTTGTCATAATTGTATGAACTTTCTAATTCAATGATTTGATATTTGCTCTCATTTGCCAAGAATGCGAGACCACTCACGGGAAAGGGTAGGTGCATAGCACCAAGGAAATGGTAACCACAACTAGGTGGTTATATTTGGACATGTCATTCTGTTGTCTAATATGTGCTAAAATTTTACTGTCACCATAACCTTTAAAATTTGAGGTTAATTAGTTTTCTTGGACAACTTCAGTCTAGATCTGCCACCATGTCGTCATATTTGGAATATTTTATATGGGTCTCAAATGACCGCCTAAAGAAGATACACTGATTCCCTCCTCTGTGCTATTTGTTCAGTTTTTGCTAAAACAATTTTCTTTTTTCCTTATTTGGATACCAGGATGAGCGTTGCTCCAAACTAAAAATCTATCCAATCTTGCAGAAGGTACTTCACTTGCTGCTTCATACAATCTGCATAGCTCAGTCTCCACTCTCCTTTTCTCATGCCAAGTTACCCTTGTGCTATTATCTCTTCTGCATTTGAGTGTATTTTTAATGTGTATATAGTGCTGTGTCAGATGTTTTTACCTAGATACTTTTTAAAAAAAATTAAGTTATATTTAATTTGAAATATTCAGGTCTATCTAGAGAGAATCCTGAGAAAACCTGAAATTGATGCTTTTGCAGAAGAGTTGAAACCACATCAGGTCCCCCCCCCCCCCCCCCCCCCCTTTTTTTTTTTTCCTTATTACTTTTTCAAAATGTTAAAATACATATTTGATATTCTCTCTGTGTATCTTATTTTTTGTGTTTCCTACAGCAAGCACTTTTGCCTGATAACTTCACAGTTTTGGATCGTGCTATGATTGAGCATAATCTCTTGAGTGCTAGCAAACTTTATACAAATATAAGGTAGAGAGGAAGCTTATCTTCATCTTGTTCGTGGTTTAGATATTTCATAGCTCATGCTGTGATATTATCTAATCTAATCCCCTTGTTGATCTGTGACAGTTTTGATGAGTTGGGCACCTTGTTGGGCATCCCCCCTCAAAAGGTACCTAATGATGTTGCTAAGCTATTTTTCTTATTTTTTTCTGTTAATGAGCTAACTTTTTGGGTTTTGTTTCCAACCCCACTAGCTCAGGTTGAGGCATAGTAGTTGTACTCTTGGGCTATATTTTATAACTATAGGCTGGGCTCTGAGTGGTTGTGACTGTTGTAGGAATTATATGAGAATTGGAGGTTTTTGGGCGGTCGGTGGCTCGGTTGATCTATTTGCAGTAACGACATCTAGTCCTTAAAGCAAATATCAAATGAAGAAACAGATAAAATGTTTTCTCATGCTATGCTGCAAAAAGCATCGCTCTATCATCCTACTTATGCCATTGTTTCTGGGTAAATCCAGAAGTCAAGCTTAAATAATAAACTATATTGGGATGATAATGAAGGTGATATTATTTTGAATGCATTTTTGAAGTTGATTTTGAGCCTATGCTGCTCAGCCTTTGAGGTCTTCAAGTAGAAATCTGTTTTTGAGATACCTTATAAAAATAAATAAGGAAATCTGTTTTGAAAAAGACAGCACTTCAGAGTATTTGGACATGCCTCTCCCATTCTCGCTTATTGATCGCTGTTTTTATGTACTAAGATCAATCTGCGGTTGTGCTTGCCTTACAAGTAATTTAAACCCCATGTAACTAACTCAATCATACAAGTCAAAATGTTTCCATCACTCTCTTATTGCTTTCCATGGCTGTGTTTGTGTACCAAGATCAATTAGCAACTGTGCTGCTTCATTTCCATCTGTAACTAAGTCTGTTCTAACAAAATTTTTTTATGGAGGCTGAGAAAATTGCTTCAAGAATGATTTTCGAAGATAGAATGCGGGGGTCTATTGATCAGGTAATATTCTCAGTTAATAATGCCATCTACACATTTGTGTCTTTGTCCTTAAAAAGAGGAGGAAATGATATTGGGTGACGACTTGTCACTGGCTAGCTTTAGGTATAGAGTGTCCATGTATGCCATATATACATTCTCGAATTCCATGTCGTAACGTAGTGCTGATAGTGATTTGTAGTTTGATGTGGAAGATATTGTTGCATATGATAAATTTGTTTCTAAGCCATTTTAATAGTATTATTTATGCGATTGACAGTACCATTTAGCACTAAAGGATTTTGGTGTATAATAATTCTCGTTGACTCCTTTGCCGAGGATCTAATGGAAACAACCTCTCTACCTCCCAAGGTAGGGGTAAGGTCTGCGTACACTCTACCCTCCCCAGACCCCACTTTGTGTGATTTCAATGGGTATGTCGTTGTAATAATTCTCAATGACTATGCACATCTAGAGATGTATTTAACGAGCGATGTATGCAATATATTGTCAAACTACGATAAATATGGTTTGGAGACAAAAAATGAGTTTCTTAATTTCTTTGTAGTTTTAGCATCTATTGTCTTTTGAAAACCGGTCAAATTATTGTCTTTGCGTGTGGTATAAGGTAGGGAGCACATTTACAGTATTTTCCTCCTTTTGTCCATATCCGCATTTAGTTAAGGCAACTACATCCTTCATCTTCTCTTCTTGACATGCTCTGCTTTAAGTTGATTTCATTATCAGGTTGAAGGCGTCATACATTTCGAGGATGACACTGAAGAACTGCAACAATGGGATCAACAGGTGATTTAGTTTCTAACATGCTTGGAAATCTACCTTGTGTTTCTGTTTTCATCAGCTTGACAGTTGTGTTAAGTTTAGGAATTTCTTTTAAACCCTAAAAAGAAGAAAGGAAAAATTAAAAAGGTGTCAAGTTTCTTCTTGGTTTTTGGTGAAATGAGTAAAAATCCATGCATCTTAAAGTTTATAACAATCTGAATAGAAGGCAGGTGTAATAATTATCCAATTTGGGTAGTTTACACTATATGCTTGTAGTGTAAATTCTTGTTTGTAATGGTTTAGTCTGTGGGTGTGTTTGGTCGGAGGCAAGTCATTTTTTTGGGGTAAACATTTTCCCTTAAATGTGAGAAAATGAATTACGTTATGTGTGGGAGAAAGTCTTTTTCCTTATAACTGTTTGGATTTTAAACTTCATATTACTTGATTCAACTAACACTTGGACACACATTAGCAGTCTCTAGTTCTAAAAAATTTCATCAAAACACTCTCCCATTTGTTGATAACATGATTAACTTCCACTCCCCAAACAAACACCGAAAAACAATTTTCATGAAAAATGACTTCTGTCATACCAAACACTATATTTCTTGTTTTCAAGGTTTTATTGAAATGATACTAGTGCTGACAATGACGCTAATCTTTGCAGATCATGGGTCTTTGTCAAGCTCTAAATGATGTTCTTGACAGCATGGCGAAAAAAGGCATCCCTATTCCTGTCTAGTTTGTTCATTTTTGGCGAATTTTGAAGAATGGAGTACGATGCTGAGACACTGGTTCCTCATATCATTTACTGTACGATGCTGAGACACTGGTTCCTCTTATCATTTACTGTACTCACGCCATTCTATATTTTCTCCAGTTTTAACACTTACCTTTGTCAATTTTTTTAATCTAAGTTAGTTTTAATTGTACATGATATACCTATTTTGCAACATTAGTTCAGGCTGTAATATGAGCTTTTTTTATTACATGGTCACTCTTTCCCCCCCAGGGATTACATGGTTACTGAAATTGTTAGATTGTCAACATAATTGGCCATTATGCTGGGTAGGGGTCATAGGGGTCACTGGCTTTCTCCCCCAAGTTCAACGGTTTTATGGTTTATTATATGTATAAATGTTAGTTTAATTACACGACTCTTTCACCAGATAACACTAGTAGGCATTTTCTTCTAATAAAATCGTAACTGGTTATTTTGTGCCATTTCCTGATTTTACCATCACTTTTTGATTATTATGAAGTGATGTGAAGTATAACTACTACTTTTCGTTTGCACTCTGTTGATATTTTGGTGTTAGAAACTTTTTAAGTACATTAGGTCCTGTGAGGCATTGCAAGTGGATGTATTACTGAAATCATCCGTGGCAGTTGTATGGTTGCAGAGAAGAAATCTTAGTATGGAGTGTCGGAGACTCGTTTAGTTTGTTTATACTAGTAGGACTAAATTTTTGTAATTGTTGAACTCATTTCTTAGATGCTACCAGTGAACATATTTCTGTTGGATCAACATCATCATCAGTCATAACCATCACTGCTTGTCTAATGGTCCAAACTGCGGCATGCTAATGTTTCAATTAAAGTGGTGTTCTAATTTAACAGATTTTATCAAGTTCTGGAACACAACCTGCGTCTATGACCATTGTCTTCAGTTTGTCAACCATGTGAAAGGAATAGCTTAAAATCTTGAGAATGGAAATGCTGGATATTTTCAAACTTTTTTCTATTGCATGAGAAAAGGAGAGAGAATAATGAGAATCGAACCCTCGAGAATTATTCTATACAATAAGAATCCCAAGCCGTAAAAAGCACAATGTGAATCCTTCTCTCTCAGGAACAACTATTAGCGAGAGATCTCTATCACTGGTTCACCAGATGCCACCAAGCATGAAAGCAGCAAGGAGTGTGCTAGTGAGTCCCAAGGGAAGGAAAGGACATGAGAGGCATATTGTGTCAAAAAAACCCCACTAGTACCTCTGAGCTACAAACCTTGGTGAGAATGTCACACAGGTATCATCCTTTCTCTGTATGAGAGAGATCTGACGGATGTCCGTGTGAATGGTGGGGTACGTCCCCCTTTACAATACCTTCTATTTAGTTCCATTTATTTGGATTGATGAAACTAAAAGAAGATGAGCTTATTCACTTGGACCCTTAAATGGAGATGAGCACCTTGACGAATCGATTCCACTTTGTAAGAGCATGTCATGGTTGATGGATGCCAACTGAGACAGATTCTGCTTGGAGAACAAATTAAAGCACATGGTTAAAAAAGTCTCACACAGATTTGCTGTTTTTGTTCTGATCATAAATCAAAAGTCAGATATAGTTCTAATGGTTAAGAGAAATTAGAACACATGGTTTAAAAGTCACACACAGAATGCTGTTTTTATTCCTCAGATATACTTCTAATGGTTAAGAGCAAATTAGAACACATGGTTAAAAAGTCTCATACAGTGCTGTTTTTGTTCCGATCATTAATCAAAAGTTAGATATAGTTCTAATGTTTCTCCTTCACTTTATTAGTTTACTTATTTACTGCTTACAAAGTAAAACTCAGAGCGGTAAACTGATTCCATTCTGCTAAATTTTATTTTATTTTATTTTTTGTTTCGAGCTCCACACGAATATATCGATATTTCTGAGTAAATCAAACAATATGATTGTGGTTGAGCATTCCAGAATATATAAAGTAAACGTCACCCCATACCTTGAAAGAAAAATTCATCAAGGATAGATCAAGAGGAGAAGGATCAAACTGAGCGAGATCACCACATTCATCCATATTCTGCAAAAGGAAATATCAATAAAGACATCAATGCCAGAATTCAACAGCAAAAAGTTATGTAGAAATGGTATCCCCCTTTAAGTTTATTATAGGAACGAGTTTAAGTGCATTCTTGCATTCGGTTCTGGTATGCATATGCTGAATACTTGAGTAGGTCATGCAGCATATGCTGAATGGCCATATGCTGGTAGGTCCTCTCCAATATGGTATGTAACTAGCTATTCGTGATCAAGTTTTAACCATCTCAATCCATCCAATGACCGTCTTAAAGTTGAACCACTTTTCTCCATCCGTTTTATGTAACAGGAAAAATAGTCTCCAGAGTTGATTATCAAATGATACAACATGTCGGTACATGAGTATCGAGTACCTCTAGTCCAAAGTTCGAGGAGAACTCAGAGGTGTCAGAAGCAGAATCATTACAATCTTCATCATCTTGCACTCCACTTAGACCATACCGGGATACAAAATAGCTTGTGTCATCAACACCATCAGTTTGTGGTACAAAGGCCGCCTACAGACAACCAATTAGAAATCAAGGAAAAGAATCTGCCTCACTAAGTAGTAATTTTCTCTCTTTCGTAGCATGAGGAATTATAGGTCCAATCAAAACCTCTGTACGACTGAGAAAAAAATTAATTGAACCGGAGATCAACATACAAGAGCATTCGTAGTAAGAACTTTAGGCTACAAGAAATAGATAAGTTTTGAAACTATAACTACAGCCTAAGTTGCACGGACTCTTCACATTGGATGCCGCACCCATGTCGGATTCTCCAAAAATACACTACTTTTGGAGAATCCGACATGCACCCGTTGACATTTTTGAAGAGTCCGAGCAACATAGTCGATAGCACACATGAGGAATTATAGGTCCAATCAAAACCTCTGTACGACTGAGAAAAAAATTAATTGAACCAGAGATCAACATACAAGAGCATTCATAGTAAGAACTTTAGGCTACAAGAAATAGATAAGTTTTGAAACTATAACTATAGCCTAAGTTGCACGGACTCTTCACATTGGATGCCGCACCCATGTCGGATTATCCAAAAATACACTACTTTTGGAGAATCCGACATGCACCCGTTGACATTTTTGAAGATTCCGAGTAACATAGTCGATAGCACAACTACGACCTACCACAATATTTAATACTTTTCAATATAATTAAGCTAAATATGTAAAAGCGAACTAGATACATTCTGGCACTCCTCAAACCTGATCTAAGACAATAAATTGCAAAAATGGAATCAAAATGTCAAGAAACCAAAAGGATGAACTGATATTTTTCAAATTAAATGGTAGCTGACGTATTTGATGATGTGGAACTGATGACTATGTGACACATACTGACTGGACAATAAGCAAACTTGATATGTTAACTGACATGGATCACTAACTAGATGAATGCCAACTTGACAGGTCAGTTATTGTTTGAACAGGTCAGCTGACATGAACTGCTAACTTGACATGTTAGCTGATGTAAGCTAATGACATCAACCCTAGATACATGAGACATACATGCACCACTGGGACTTGAGCCTTTTATTTTATTGCATGGGGGGGGGGGGGGGGGGTGAGGGAGGGGGATGAGATTTCTACTGATATGTTTATACGATAACTTTTTACTATGCATTTATAAAGAAGAAAGATAAATTTTTACTATGGTCAACAACTATATTTGATGACTTAAAACTTAAAAGAGCACGTTTGTCGATGTAAAGAGCATGCTATAAATTGGAGAACGCCGGAAGAGAAATTTCAACAAGATTGAAAGATAAAGAAAGAATGTAAAATCCGGCTGAAAGCGGACGACCTTACTTGCTCGTCAGTGAAGCATAGAACCTTAGGTATCTTCAATGATTTTAAATGTTCTGATACCATGATATCATGTGAATTGAGGGAAAAGAAGAGAAGACTCTTATCGAATTGTTGATAACAAGACAAAAAAGAGCACTTGTTATATAAGAGTGACTACTGAGATTCCTAATTATGATATGGATGAATCTAGACACATATTAACAGATATACAATGACAGCATTGACCACTATACAAGTTAACAAGCACACAACTAATTTTCACTTTCCAGTATTAGAAAATAAATAGGAGAACGGTTGGAGAGGGAGGAGCTAAATAGAGAAACTATTGTTAACAACAAAGTGTGCTGCCCAGTCCCGTTCCCCAAAAATCATGAACCGAAAATGTTAAGAGACATTATAGAAGAGCTGAACAGGCTCAGACCCACTCAACTGATTTTAAGGCCTACCTTTTGTAAGGCAAGATTATCCCAATCAACTCCCCTGAAAAATTGGTGTTTTTTTACCTGTAGGAATGTGGAGTAAATGATGGAAGTTAGTGCCAATAATGGTAGTTTCTTTCCATATAAATAGTACATAAAGAAAGTATTATTCTTTAGAATATGCACAAGATAACCTCTGATGCTCCTTTTGCTCCAAGGCGCTGATTTGGATCATGAACAAGAAGCCTACAGTAAAACTTATCACTGAATTAGATCAAACAGACAAAATCGAGAACATCATATGGTTGAATTTGTAGCCCAAGTAATTTGAACTTGTGTTTTCACGGATGAATGGTACTATTAATGAATCAAATGAAAGATAAACGGTAACAGCATCAATGATGTCCAAGGAGAAAATTTCAGTGTGGGCTTTTCCTAGTTGAATTTTCTTGAAGTGGTCAAGCAGGGGTAACTAAAGTGAGATGGAGACATTGGAGCACAAATGATCAAGGAACAAATATAAAATTAGTACAGAAAATAGCCCCTAGGCATTGGAAATGTGACGCTGAGAGAGCACCTAGGAGTTGGAACACCATTTTGAGGTGAAATCTTACAATAAGAACTAGACATTTGTTGCCAAATAATCAAAGTACAGGCACCAAAAGATTACCTACCCCCAACCTAGTCTATGCAAAATCTATGTGTGTTCTTTAATACAAAATGAATACCTAGAAAGAATAAAGCAGTTTGGACCTGACCATTTGATAATCCTTTTAGAGGATGCTAGATTGCCAGTAAAATTGGTCCCCAGAGGATGATTCATGTATAGAATTCAAAAGGTATTAGCTAACCTGTCAATCAGGTCTTGTGCTTCAAAGGACATCTCTTCTGGGACAGATGGCCAGGGAATTTGCTTGTTTAGAATATTATCAAAGATAACCTGTCAAACCAGAAATTGTAATGTGTTGAGGAGATCAAGTCCATACCTATTGAAAAATTAGAAAGTCATCTAGTGCTATATATTTGCTGGGTAGCTTTTTTAAATATCAGTGCAACTAACAAATAAAACCAGAAAAGGAAACACTGTCAACTATCATTAAGGAAATTCCTGCAACTATGTGACGAATGACCGCTCGTGCTAGCTGCATTGCAGTTTATATGAACTTAAAAGTCCAACTTAGCATCTGACAACTGGAGTCAATATCTGTCCTTCAAGGAACCACATGCACAAACTACAATTGCTTTAAACTGTAGAGTGAACTTTAGTGAAAGACCAACCTTAATAAGGCCAGGTCAGACCTATTTAATATTATGTGTCAAAATTACTATTTAAGGAGTTACAAATTTCCTATGATTTCAATATGACAAAAAAAATCAGATAATTGCAATATGAATGACACTCAGAATAGGGGACTATCTAAAGAGTGCTTTACCACCAGTTCTACATGTAACAATGAGCTGTGTTATAATACCTCAGGATGCTCGGCATTGAAAGGCGGAATCCCAGTGATGAGTTCAAATAAAATAATTCCTACTGACCACCAATCAGCAGCGCTACCTGTACATATAATCAGATAGTAAATCCAAATTCTGTTTCTTTCATTCTCACTCCTAACATCCCTGTTCACTTATGTTATGTTCTTATGTTTAGATAAAGGTGACATGGGGAGGGAGTATCAGCATATGACCAAGTCTAGCATAGCAATTTCTTTCTCACCATGCTCAGTTCCAAGAAGAATTTCCGGAGCCAAATAGTCAGGGGTACCAACAGCTGACCGTTGAGATTTGTCTGATAGATCTAGATCATGCTGACTACCAACATCAGGAAGCACTACATCCTTTGTATCGGGTCCAGATAGATCATCTGTGCTGTTCATAAGTCCAATTTTTGACAAACCAAAATCTGTAAGCTGGTTTAAGCATACCCAATATTAGAACATGATATCCGTCAATAAAGAGTAGAAATATAAACTTGTGCAATTAATATGGGGACACCTAGGTGAGGTAGGTGTTTTTATCAATGCTGGCACATTGAGAATCACTTGTCTTCAGCAAAATACAATTCTTTTAGCTTCCTCGTCATTACAAAGATTTCTGATATACTGAACCAACCTTTATGTGCCCATCTTGTGCAATTAATATGTTGTCTGGCTTGAGATCACGATGGACGATTCCTAAAGAATGAAGGTACTCCAGAGCAAGGACCTGAAGAAGGGAAAAACACATCCTTCAAAGAGCTGGAAATGTTGCAACATTTCAAGACAAAGATGGCTTAGGAAAGTACCAATTCTGCGACATAGGTTCGAGCTACATCTTCCTCAAGGCAACCGACTTTTTTAAGCAGAGAGAATAGATCACCGCCATTAAGATACTCCATGACCAAATAAAGGTAGTCTCTGCTAGTGAATGAATAAAAAAATCGGACCTACAACAGTGAAAGCATCTTCATGAGCACATACTCAAACTAATTAGTAAAGGCACATTAACTGCACAAAAACCTATGCAGAAATGCTGATAATGGTAGCAAGTAAGTTCCATCGGATACAAAGGTTAATATATCGAGGAATAGATGAAAAACTTACTGAGACCAACAAAAGGAAAAATAGAAAAAAATAAAATAAACTGTAATCACCACAAAAGGGTTTCTGACGGTAATCAATATATTACGCTCTGCCAATATGCGCTCAATATCATTCTTCCGCAACAAATCCAATTTTTTGAGCACCTAATATAAGATGAATGGCAGCATGTCAGAAATCAATACCAATTTGGTCATAACAAAAAAGTTTTCAGTAACAATCCTATGGGAGAGAAATACTTCGATGAGATATTTATAGATAGAACACATACCACATAACTAAGATACTTTAATCTAACCACAAACTTCACCAACTTGTTCATTCTCATATTTGCAGGATGCACTGCATGAACTGGAAAATTGCTCAGTGACAAAGCAGTAAATGATTAGCATAGAAGTTGGACTTCCATGTCTTTCAGGTACTTATAACCAGCATCTTGTTAAAGCTACAATCCCCCCCCCCCCCCCCCCCCTTTAAGTCAAACGGAATAATCAGTGCCACTGTTCATTTTTAGTTCTTCATGTGATAGTATTGTACTTCAGCACGACACCTACATCTTTCATCAAAAATGAACTGACTATAGTATGCTAAAATTATGTGTTCCACTAGCCCACCATAAAAAAGATCCATGATTCTTATTGAATCCACAACAAGATCCCTCGGCACTATCGTTGCGATAACTCAAGTGGTAGGCCTAAAATAAAATATTCAGAAAAATAACCTCCTTTCTACCCACAATCCCTAGGAAACAACATATGAGAGATCTTTGTCATAAGGGAATGGCAGATGCATAACTACTGTTATCCACAAACACAAGGAAAAGAGTAAAATAATATCATGCATCCAACAGCAAATATGATTATACATTGATTGGTTCAAAGTTTAAGATGACTCAAAATATACCTTGATTGCAAATAAATCTCCAGTTGACCGCTTGCGCGCCAGGAAAACTCTGCCAAAGGCACCTCTGCTGATTGGTTTGATAATCTCAAAATCATCAATGCTTGTTCTTTCTTTGTGTGACGAACTTGAAGGAGTTGACATTATACTGGAATGAGATGAATTATCTACTAACATTTTGGAGCCTTCTGAATGTCCAAAACCATCTTTTCTATCCACAAGATCACAAGCAAGTATATATCTCTCTCTGCATGTAGTGAAACAGGTGTCAGCTCTGGTTCATCTATAAATTCTGCTATATAGATTAGCCCAAGAAATTGTACCGCAAAAGGTTCTCTATTCGTCCTCCAAATGTATCTACTACAAGAGCTTTAAGCTTGCTATTTTGTAAAATATCTTGTAGGTCTTGCATGCACGCAATTAAAAGCTCATGAGATCCTTCTTCTGAAAGATCTGCGCCCGCCACACAGCGTGCTATATCTGCTAAATCAGCCATCTAAGTAGGAAAAAGAGACGCGGAGGAGAAAATCAGCCCATGTAACATGCAGGAATGAGTTAAGTGCTTAGATCTTTATTAAAGAAACTATTGATCTACACAAGCACAGTATAGTTAATTCTGCAACAAAAATGATCTAGGGAGATGGAAAAGAGGTAAGCTAATACACATCAGCTATAAACTCCCGAGACACACCAGCAATAGCTTCACTCAAAATATTTCATAAAATGCCAAGTTCAGACTGATATTATTCATATTTAAACTGAAAAACAAGTGAGAAACAAAAGAAGTCCTGGAGAATTATTACTAGGTGGATTATCTATTTATCGTAACAAAACATAGGTAGATCATGTATTTCAATAGAAAAAGTTGAAACTATACAAACTCATCCCAGTAATTGATCTGAATAGATTTCTCTTATAAATTATTTAGTACTTCTCTTGTCCCACTTTTTATGACGATCTTTCATTTTCTTTATAAGGGTGGTGTCTTGTCCAACACTGCGCACCTCTACTATTTCATTAGGAACCTGCATCATCCTACTAGTGCATATATTGGATAATTCTACCAAGGCAAGGCATATGGAAGAGATCACCTAAATTTTTTGCCTCTCCTGAAACTCGAACCCTCGTCTCTATGGTCTTCTTTACAACTTCATCGATCATCAAGCCAAACTCGTGGGTGCTTTATGATACCTTTTTCTAATTTGAGAGATCTCAAGACATGTGACACCCTTTTTATTTCTATACATCTTTCGCAACTTTTAAGAATCTCAAATTCATTGCAATAAATAGCTATACCTCAATCGCAACTAGTTGGGATAAGAATTCCAAATTCATTAAACTATTGAACTAACATTTCAAACATTACTTCAACAGTTTCTTCCACTATTACTAATATAATATGTAAGTCAAATTAATATCTTAAACTTTGTGCAATATTGTCTCATGAAATGAGGGTATACAACAACATACCCAGTGAAGTCCCACAACGTGGGGTCTGGGGATGGTAGAGTGTACGCATACCTTACCTCTACCTTGGTAAGTAGAGAGGCTATTTCCGAAAGACCCTCGCTCAAGACAAAGCATAGGCACAAGCAAAGTAAGAGAAACGGTCAGACCCGGACAAGAAATTTAAAGCAGTATGAAATGATGGTAACAAAAGTGAATACGCCATGATAAAGCATTCCGAAAAAAGAAGCAGTAACTAACGCATGTAAATAAGATAAACAAAGTACACGAAAGAACATAAAGCAGCAGAAATCAAATGACAGGGGACTAGTAAGGATCAATCATATGAGGGTATAAGAATATTAATAACCAAAAAAGGGAATAGTTGGTTGATGATAACTCACTGAACATAATCATTAATGAATCTGCTGTAATCTCTAAACAAAGCACTACTATATTTCGATGTAGCCCAAATTGATTAATTGGTTTCTTGTCAACAAAGAAGTTTTTTTTTATGTAATAGCACCAATGGGCAAAAGGTGTTGTAAAAAATATGCAAACTCTTAAAAGCTCCTTCATTAGGCCATGATTTCCATGCAGATGTAAAGAGGAAATGATCAAGGACATAGACTTAGAAATTGAACGCGTCTAGTAATTCACCCTAGAGAAATAGAAAGATCCAATACACTAGAAGGAAGAGCTATACACAATTTTTTTATAGCTATCCATATTGCTAAATGATCATGCCAGCATTAGAATCCATAATTTTGTTCACATACTCTATCTTTCTCCAACTCCATTTTCCTCCTCTCAGATAATAGAATTTCAAGTAGTATTTTTTCTTTAATTGATCCTTACTATATGGAGTGAAATACTTGGATTCCAACTTCGGCGCTTCTTCACTATTAAATTGGTGGATTGCTGGAAACCCCAACAGATATTTCTCACTATAAGTTGAGACAAATTACCAACCCAAATTCAGAGTACAGTGACAAACCTGCTGGACATCCTCTAGCTCAGAAAGATTGTTATGATCTAACCAGAAGTCAAAATTTACTGCCCGAGGGGTATTTGTCGAGGATACTGATGTCACGCTCCCAGTTGAAGACGGTGGACCACAGTGATTGAACTTTGCACCCAAGTTACTCTTTAAACTAACGAATGCTGCTAATGGAGAATCTTCTATACTGGCAGTATCCATCTCATGAAGATCCTCAAACATTCCATCGATCCCTTTGCTTCTCCATTCACCCATATTAGGTGAACAACCTTCAGATGTGTTTCCGGAATTTTCGCTTTTCAATTTTGAATTCTCTTGGATCTCAGAAGTTGCATGAAATCCTAAATTACGTGACTCCACAAGCTGTTCCAGTAAATCTGCAAATTTCAAAAGGCGCTCATCGACATCTAGAGATTTCGAATCACATTTGTCTGCATAAGCACATATATAGGAATGAGGCTCCAAGTGAATAGTGGGAACAAGTTCTTCACAAATTCTACAAATCACCAAATTAGAATCATCCGAATACTGTTGTCTACACTCGTTTCTCAATTCTCCACTGATTCGGTCGCTGATATTGTTGAATGGTTTCATGTTAGACTGAATATCAGGATGGTTATTAAAAGATGGTGTTGGTTCAATAAGCATGGAATCTTTTTCGCGCACAGTGACACTTCCATCCAAGATAATTTCAGATTTCTGCTGATGTGAGTGAGAGGAATTTTTTGATCTCTTTTCTTCCTCCAAACTGCATTTGCCACCGGCCTTTGTGTTTAAATTACAACCTGCTCCCACATCAGAAATCCTTCGCTTGAGAACCCAGTCCGTTTTAACAGAAGGGACTCTGTTTAGACATTCTTTAAGCTTGGCCAGAGATGTCTCATCAACTGGCTCACTATCTTTCGCAAAATGCAACACCCTTGTGCACCGTGTCAATATAAAAAGCATGCGTGTCAACAACCACTTCAAAAGACCCATTTGGCATTCTTGTCTTTTCATAGTCAGGTCCTGGACAATTGGTTCACACTTGGAGCGAAACTCTAAGCAAGTCATCTTGATACACTCTTGAGCAAGAACAACAAGTTCTTCAGCCATCTTTTGTCCATCCAGAGGCAAGGAATCATTCTTCTGTACAATTTCTACAACCTCCTGCAAGAAACCACCTAGCTCTGTGTTCACCGCTTCTTTTGCAGCATCAAATCTCAAACGAAGAGATCCAAGCAGCTCCTGCATTTCATTCCATGGAATGAAAGTTAATACTGAACATCAAAAACAATATCAGCCACCCCAATTGACCTACTTGTCTTGATCATTATACTCTCGAACACGTCATTCCTTCGTATGCTTATCTCTTACCACCCTCAAATAATAACTGGAAGTACCAGAACCTAATTCCTTCCTATGATTATCACTTACCACCCCCCTCACATAATAACTGGAAATACCAGAACCGCAAATGTCAAAAGAAATACCTTTAGATCATTATAGCTGTGAGCTCGCGGAGGTGAAGGTTGAATGCCACCTTTTGGACCTAGCTCATGTGAAAAACTTTTGAATGTTTTGCTTGCTTTACTATTAGGCATTGCTCCTTGGGAAGATTGCCTCACTGTCACATGCTTTCCCATCTTATGCACATTCCTTCCAGGACCCTCCTTGTCAGTCCCCTAAAATTGCAAATTATCATCCAGTGAGACACATGTTATCTCCTCATACCATCAAATAAAAGCAGAAACGTAGCATAGCACATCCAGAGTAACTTAACAAAGCTAATTTTATGTGCAAGCTGAACCATTTCTTACCTGGTTTAGAGAAAAGCCACTACCAGCTTGATCTAAATCCTTAAAGAGATATGATGCAAACCAACTAGCTATCTTCCTGCCTTTACGGTGTCCTGTTAGGTAAAGGGACCAGAAATTCATTAAAGCAGAGATCTAATTAGACAGAAAAAAAGAGCTGCCGAGAATCAGAGATCTCCTTTGAATGCCTGCATCACTATGGGGGGGGGGGGGGGGGGGGGGGGGGGGGATTCCATCAAATTGAGAACACACACACTTAGGTAATTTACAATCAAAGTAATTTTAAACCTTAACAAGGAACTCTAAAGTTTCGGTAATACAACGTAATCCATGCACCAGAAGCATTAGCCAATAGTACAACATGGATATAGCAGTCGGGTTGTTTAATAGCTTAAAGTATACTTGCTCAGACTGCAATTTCAGGAAGATATACGATCAAATTCCCCCTCGCAAAAGAGCTTCTTCATTCATATGGTAGGATAGGTTATTTGAATACTTGGTTCATTCAAGACGTCACCATTAGACTGTGCATACATTCATTACAAAACTTATTCTAATTATACCAACTTTTCTCTAGAATTTTACCATACAGCTTTCCGCTGAAGGACTCTTTTCTTTTTCTTTTTTTGAGAAGGAGCTTTCAGCTGAAGGATTTAAGTAATCAAAAGTGGATATTAGTTCCACAATTTCAGTAATCTCCTGGTCCCAACTCTAAGAGCTTCTTTCTATAAGATCCAATAGCTTCTTTAGACATGAGACCATTAAATCCAAAGTATATCTTCCTTCACCTGAACTAAAATCTACTACTTATCACTGACAGTTTTATATTTTACAATCCTTATAAAAAAGGTTTTATTTTAGACATACAGATAAAATATGGCTAATACACCATCCGGATGCCCAATGGAAATATCATGTTCAGCCTAGCATGTGACTAGATCAAACAATAGAAAGTTTCTACTCCCTCCATTCCAATGTAAACTACACTCTGGCATTCCAAAATGCTTAACACCACTACTACATAAATAATACTTATTATTCTATACTATTTTCAAAAATTCATTTAACTATTCAAATTTTAAACTTTGATGCCATTTTTTTCATTACTTTAATATTCTCTTCCACTGCCACAAATACAACACACTAATCGAATTAAAAATCTCATAATAAAAAACTCAGTAACCGCACGAACAAATATACTAATGCATAGAACACAAATTGTAACTGTATTAAAAAGCTAAAACAGGTAGATTTAGCACAAATCCAATTAAAAATCTCATAATCCAAAACTCAGCAACTGCGCGAACAAATATACTAATGCCTAGAACACAAATGCTAACTGTATTAAAAAGCTAAAAAAAAAAAAGAGCAGATTTAGCAAAAATACAATACACAAATCGAATTAAAAATATCATAATTCAAAACTCAGTAACTACGCGAACAAAATATCCTAATGCGTAAAACACATATTGTAACTGTATTTAAAAGATAAAAACAGCATATTTTAGCAAAAATACAACACACAAATCGAATTAAAAATTTCAATAATAAAAAACTCAACAACTGCGCGAACAAATATACTAATGCATAGAACACAAATTGTAACTGTATTAAAAAGCTAAAAAAACAAATAGATTTAGCAAAATACAATACACAAATCGAATTAAAAATCTCATAATCCAAAACTCGACCAACTGCGAAAACAAATATCTTAATGCATAGAACACAAATTGTAACTATATTTAAAAGCTAAAAACAAGCAGATTAGCAAAAATACAATACACAAATCAAATTAAAAATCTCATAATCCAAAACTCAAAAAATATCTTACTTCATAGAACACAAATGTAAACAGTATTTAAAAGCTAAAAAGACCTTTTCGTCCTTTAGTTGCAGCTCTTTGGTCCTGTTTTAAACGAGGTGTTGAAGCACCAGAACGAGGAGACGACTCATTCAACAACTTATCCGAATCTACTACAAGCCTTGAACTCGGCCGATCCTTCGACTCAAGCCGCCTAGTTTTAATCCGGTTCAAACCTGTTGGAATCCCGGTTTCCGGTTCCGCCATCACAAAATGAACCGAAATTGTAGTTATTGGGAGTGAACAGTGAGCAGTTGTTCAAACAGAAAAGATGATGGTGGCGTGTATCTAATAATTAATCTAATTTGTGTGTTCAGGATCTGAGTTGCAACTTGCAAGCCTAAATGTTGCAACTCTGATCCTATTTGAATTCTACCAAACAAAACTCTTTTTACTTCTCTGCCTCTTCTCCCTTTTTATTGTTTATACTATGGATCTGTATCACTAAAAAAGAAATTTAGAGGAAAAAAATATTAACTGTTTTTATTCTTTTCCTTTTTTTAGTATACTTTTATATATGTTTTATTATTCTTTTAAGTTGGTTTATGTAGTTGTTACAACTTTATACAACAAGAAAACAACTCTTTCGCCCTATGTTACATCTGTCCATAGTCTGGTTACACATAGTTATATGATATGTGTTGCTGGTGGGAGCTCGTAAAATTAGTAGTTGTGCGCACAAGCTGACTCGAATATCATGGTTACAAAAAATAATGTTATGCAAAAAATAAAACTATAATCTTCTCAACTCAATCAGATCAACAACAACAACATACCCAGTGTAGTCTCATACGGTAGGTATGGAGATAGAGTGTACGTAGACCTTTATCTCTAACATGGGAGGTAGAGTGTACGCAAAACTTATCCCAAAAATTGTCCACATTGTATTTATTACTTCAGCATAAATATCTATGCATGTAAAAATGAAATGCCAATTTTTTTTCTGGAAAACAAAGAAGAGAGAGATTAATGACTAAGAGGTCCCAATTTGAACGGTTTTATTTAATTGTTTATATATATAATGTAATTTTTTTATGAAAATAAAAAACTTAAAAGAAGAGAACTACATAGACATTTCTTATCTCGAATTAATTAATTGATATTTACTTCATAATATTTCATATAAGAAAAAACTAAAATACTCTGCTAACCTATACATTCACAAAATTAAAAATAATTTAATCTTTGACCATCTATACTGACAGTTAACTATGTTCATTTAATTTATCTTTCTAATAAGCAAATCAAGCGATTAACGAAATAGATTTACGTTGACAAAAGAAATTTTTAGGAGTTGTTTTATGTCATGGTGCAAAATATAAATATCAAAATTGGGTGGCAAAGAAATGAAGAATAATTCCCCATTGAAAAGGACTGATTTTGGTCGTCCTTCGGCAACGGCAAATTTTTCAATTTTGGATTAAATAAAAACGAAAGGCACGGTGATGGGAGTTGCAACGGTACTCATACATCATTTTCTTTGAGTTGTTCTATTCCCTATCAAAGTAACATGGGGCTCCTTTTTAATCCAAAAACGCCCATGACGTATAAGCATATCAACAATGACATAGGTTAACACATGGTTAAATACATAGCCGAATCTAAGATTTAAGTTATATGGATTCAACTTGACGTAAGACACGTCGTAGTAGAGGAGCACTCTTTAAGGTTTTTAGTGCTAAGTTTATTATATTTTGTAATGTTATGAGTTCATATCTATTATTTATTATAACTTTTAATAAATTTTTATACATAAAAAATATATACTTCGTATTAAAAGTATTGATACAAAGGAACCCGACAATTTGAAGCTACATTCGCCTTAGGTTAAATATATATGAAGCTTATGTTAAATAGAACGTTCACCATAGAAATTTAAACAACAAAACATGATCGAAAAAAATTCATGTGCATTAGCAAAACTCTGACAATGTAGGTACATCTTTCTCTTAGTGAAAGTTGCGTTCAAATAACCCTATGGCCCTCACCCCCTTAGCCCCGTAGGACTAGGACTAACGATCTTTCTCTTAAACGGCAAACCAAAATAACAAAGGAACTATGTCGAATTCAACTTGTTTGGAATAAGGCGTAGTTAATATTGTATCAACAAAGTTTTCTATATTAACAAGGTAAGTTTGTGTTCAGTGTTGATAAGTTAAAGTGAATAATTTTGTAGATAGATATTTTTAGTAATAAATCGATTGTACACACATATGCTCATGCATATTGACTCGGTCCGGCGTGCCAATTTTTAGCAACACGGCGTGGAAAGCTTCAATCGAGTAACTAGTGGAAGTTTAATTATGAGAAGGTTTGATAAATTCCAAATAGTAAACCATCACTAATAATAAGTACAATAATAATAGGTGACAAGTGAAAGATGGCTGTTAAAGATGATGTATTGCTTACAAAAATTCAACAAAATATATATGGTCCCCTCCTCCTTGAAAGGCCAACCTTCTTACTTAAAAGAATGGGATGAAAACTCGTTAATCTGTTTAATGAAATTTTGCACTATATTTTTCTTTTTTAAAATTAAGTCCTTAGTTTCAAAGGCGATTATATTGAATATTTAAAAAGTGATAGAAAAGGTCATAAGGGTTGTGGTGAATAATAAGTATTCTTTTATTCTTAACCAAAAATTCGAGTTTAAATTCCAAATATGAAGTCGTTTTTGTTAAGAAATGATTTACCTCATAATAGCGATTTCTAACACGAATTCGATTTAATTGAACCATAATACAGACACTGAATACCGAATGAAAAATCAAAAGAAAAGGACAGAAGGTGGGCCTCTCAAGATATTGAAAGGTTTTTGCCTTTTTGGCTAGATCTATTTGATACCCTTTTTTGGGAAAATGGTAAAGAATATAATTTTATCCACGAACTGACGAACACTTCTATAAATAGATGTTTGCCCCTTTCCTTCTTCTCCTAATTTGGTAGGATAGAATCATAGAAGTTTCTCAAATGAACCTAACCTTCAATGATTACTTATAATTTATCAACAATCAGCTAAGATTCAATTTAAAACTAGCTAATGACATATTTAGAGAATTCATCGTAGTTAGACTACTAACAATCAACATATGTAGAAAAAAATGACAATAATAGAAATAAATAAAGAAAGAATAGTGATTGACAGAGAAAATTACTTGTAACATTAGTTTGATTCTCAGTAATACATGTGACTTTTTCTAAGTTACGTACGAACTTTTGTTTCTCTTTGATAGTCCCCTAATAAAATCACCAAACAAATACAACTCACCCTCCACCACATCGTATACTTGTGCAACTTTATATCCAACCAAGTGTTGATAAGATTTACAGAATTATTGCTACTCCATGTTAGAATATTATGAAATAATATTATGATTATGTATTAATGTAGTATCATGTTATATATGGTAGGTAATAAAATGTTAATTAGGTAGAAGATTATTAGGAATTGATTAGGAAGATTATGCATGATTGACTCTTCCTAATTGATGTATAT
The DNA here is from genome assembly GCA_034509755.1 of Anisodus tanguticus. Classification (NCBI taxonomy): domain Eukaryota; kingdom Viridiplantae; phylum Streptophyta; class Magnoliopsida; order Solanales; family Solanaceae; genus Anisodus; species Anisodus tanguticus. The sequence goes on along the minus strand of CM067555.1, from coordinate 9,218,801 downwards.
GGTGTATATATTGAACATTTGAAGGATGAATATAGTGAGGAAAATATTCTACTTACCCTAGAATTTTTACATGGTATCAAGAGCTTAAGGAAAGATCCAAAATTAGTTTAATTTCTTCCAAATTTTCGGTCATCTTCCTCCCTAGAAACTCTAGTGTAGCCAAAAAATTCCTTTTTTTTTTCACTCCATTATTGATTATCCTTCATCACAACCAATTATGTTTGAATCTAAATCATCTTTTCACCCTGCCCTTCATATCTCAAACATCAAAACACATGTTTCCATCAAACTAGAAATGAAACCGTTCATTATGCGACTTGGGCGGAATTATTCAAAATATGTTGTCGTGCTCACAAAGTTCTTCATCGTATAATTCCTCCAAAAGATGGTAAAGGGAAAGACATAACAACCGATGCAGACAAGGAATTGTGGGATACACTTGATGCCACAGTCCTTGGTTGGATTTATGCAACAATCTCCACTGACATGTTGCATACGATAATGGAACCGAATTCCACAGCCATGGCGGCGTGGGAACGATTGCGAGATATTTTTCAAGATAATCAAAACTCTCGCGTTGTTTCATTGGAACAGGAGTTCTCAACCATTGACATAGCGGATTTCCCTAATGTTTCTACATATTGTCAACGCCTCAAAGTGTTGGCCGATCAATTACGAAACGTTGGTTCACCGGTTACTAATAACCGGTTAGTCTTGCAATTGGTCGCCGGTCTCACCGACGCGTATAGCGGCGTGAGAACTCTAATCAGTCAAAGTAATCCCCTACCACAAATTTATCAAGCTAGGTCCATGTTTGTACTTGAAGAGTCGGGCTTGGTGAAAAAGGCCTCAACTACTTCAAATTCTGTCATGCTTGCCACTCCTTCACATGATGGTAATTTTTTTTGAACCTTCTCAACAAAATAAGGGACAAAAAGGATGTCATAACAATAAAAATAAGGGTGGAAATCACGGAAATAACAAAGGTGGAGGCCACCGAAATTCCGTTGGCGGCGGTATTGGCGGCAACACCAACTCTGGTGGTGGACAGTGGCAGCAACACGGCGGCAGGGGCGGCGGACAGTGGCAGCAGCCCACCGGATGGCAGTGACCTTGGGCCATACCACCCAGCCCAGCCCCAACAGCAATTGGGCCGGCGGCCCCCAAGGCCCACCGGGCCACCCTCAACAAAACAAAGGGCGATATCCACCATTCGGCAAAGAAGAAGAATGGCCCAAGAGTCATTTCGGCGGGCATGTGAACACATGCAGTGACAGTGGGCCTCAGCTGACCCAGTGGCATGAGGCCCATTCAACAGGGGGCCACCCCACGGAAATTGAGTCTGTCATGCACACTCTTGGACTTAATCTACCGGATTCAAATTAGTATATGGACTCCGGAGCGACGTCACATATGACGTCCTCCCAAGGTAATCTCTCGTCCTATTTTAATTTAAGCAATGATAATGAAATAATTATCGGAAATGACCATTCAATTCCAATTAAAGGTTATGGTTCTAGCAAATTGTCACCACCAAACTCACCCCTAATTTTAAAGAATGTCCTTCATGCTCCCAAATTAATCAAAAACTTGGTTTCTGTTAGAAAGTTTACAACTGATAATTACGTATTTGTCCGGTTTGACCCCTTTGGCTTTTTTCGTACATGATTTTCAGACGGAGAAGCTTCTCATGAGATGTGATAGCAAGGGGAGCTCTATCCAATAAACCCGTCAACACAACAATCCAAGTTTCCTTCTGTTTTTGCAGCTTTGGCACCAACGTTTGGGACATCCGGAGAGGCTATTTTGGCTTCTCTTAAACAAAATAAATTTATTTCTTGTACCCAAACACGGACTCTAAATAAGTGTCATTCTTGCACACTTGGTAAACATGTTAAGTTGCCTTTTATTTCATCTACTTCATGCACTCTTTTGCCATTTGATATTTTACATTGTGATATTTGGACATCACATGTTTTGAGTTCTTCTGGTCATAGATATTATTTGCTTATACTTGATGACTACTCTAATTATTTGTGGACATTCCCTTTATCGAAAAAATCTCAAGTGTTTTCCACTTTTAGAGCATTCATCCGAACTCAATTTGAACGTGATATAAAAAATATTCAATGTAACAATGGGGGGGGAGGGAGTTTGACAATAAACAGTTTTGAGATTTTTTCAAAACAAATGGTCTTCAGTTTCGTTTGTCTTGTCCTCATACTTCATCACAAAATGGGAAGGCAGAACGTAAAATTAGAATAATTAACAATTTTGTTAGAACATCTCTTTCTCGTGCTTCACTTCCCCATGTATTTTGGCATCATGCACTCCAAATGGCCACTTATCTGTTGAATGTCCTTCTTCATAAAAATCTATCATACCAAGCTCCCCTAAAAATGTTTTACTTACGAGAGCCCACATATCATCACTTAAGAGTGTTTGGGTGTCTTTGCTACCCTCTTTCCATCCACCACAATCACAAAACTCCAAGTCCGGTCTACTCCATGTGTGTTCTTGGGATATCCTACTCATCATCGAAGTTACCAATGTTACGATATTTCTTCCAAAAGAATCTTTATAAGTCATCATGTAATCTTTGATGAAACAATTTTTCCATTTGCTAAGTTACATGCCATCGGGATCCCTAACTATGATTTTTTGGATAATGATAAGCTTTCGTATCTGACACATTTTTTCACAGCTCGGTACCTGTTACTAGTGTTGAACACCGTAATTCAGGCCCATTGGGCCACTCCACCACTACGGGCCCAATTCCAGCTCCATCAATGCAGCCCACTGGACCATCGGTTTCTCACTCCTCAGTCAGTGGCGTCCAGTCCATTGGCCCAACAAACCGTCTGATCACCCGTAGTCAACATGGAATTGTCAAACCCAATGTCAAATATAGCCTTCACACCCATGCCTCGAAATCACCCTTGCCTCGTAATCCAATGTCTGCTCTAAAAGACCCGAATTGGAATGGTCATGGATGATGAATATCATGCTCTAATTACAAATAGGACATGGGATTTAGTACCTCGTCCATCTAATGCTAATATAATTCGATATATGTGGATTTTCAGCCATAAAGAAAAATCTGATGGAACTTTTGAGCGGCATAAAGCCCGTCTTGTATGTGATGGGAAGACACAGCAGGTTGGTGTAGATTGCGGGGAAACATTCAGTCCAGTGGTCAAACCTGCAACTATCGGAACAGTTCTCAACCTGTCTCTCTCAAAATGATGGTCACTTCATCAATTGGATGTCAAAAATGTCTTCCTTCATGGACACCTAAATGAGACTGTCTACATGCACCAACCGTTGGGATACAGGGATCCTAAATATCCCAACCATGTGTGTTTGCTAAACAAATCATTATATGGCCTCAAGCAGGCCCCCAGGGCTTGGTATAAGCGGTTTGCAGATTTTGTGTCACGCATGGGTTTCTTGCACAGCCGTTCAGATAATTCCCTGTTTATCTATCGTCAGGGTAATCATACTGCTTATCTTCTTTTATATGTGGATGATATTATTCTAACAGCATCTTCAGACTCTCTTCGCAAGAATATCATGTCACAGCTTAGTTCTGAATTCGCCATGAAAGATTTTGGCCCACTCCACTACTTTCTAGGGATTGCTGTGACCTGACATACATGTGGATTATTCCTCTCCCAAAAGAAGTATGCATCAGAAATCGTGGAACGAGCTGGGATGTCTTTCTGCAAACCTTTGGCAACTCCGGTCAACACAAAATCAAAATTGAGTGCCATCTCTAGCAAACCTTTTGTTGATCCAACGTTATACCGCAGCATAGCAGGAGCTTTACAGTATCTCACATTCTCCATGCCAGATATTACCTATGCAGTGCAACAAGTGTGTCTATTCATGCATAATCCAATGGAGGAACATATGCATGCTCTGAAATGCATTGTGCGATATATTCAGGGCACTCTGGAGTATGGTTTACATCTATACCCGTCCTCTATTTCCAAACTTGTTACTTACACTGATGCAGATTGGGCAGGATGTCCGGATACAAGACGATCCACCTCCGGGTATTGCGTCTTCCTTGGTGACAATTTAATCTCATGGTCCTCAAAAAGGCATGCCACGGTATCACGCTCAAGTGCTAAAGCAGAATATCGTGATGTGGCCAATGTTGTATCTGACTCATGTTGGATTCGAAACCTGTTATTTGAACTTCATTACCCTATTCCGACTGCAACAATAGTAAATTGTGATAATATTAGTGCAATCTACCTCTCAGGGAATCCCATCCACCATCAATGCACTAAACATATTGAGTTAGATATTCACTTTGTACGCGAGAAGGTGGATCGCGGACAAGTTCAGGTGCTACATGTCCCAACGCGACATCAAATCACAGATATCTTCACAAAAGGACTTCCGCTGATATTATTTAAAGATTTTAGGGACAGTCTCAACATTCACCGCCCTCCAACTTCGATTGCGGGGGAGTGTTAGAATATTATGAAATAATATTATGATTATGTATTAATGTAGTATCATGTTATATATGGTAGGTAGTAAAATGTTAATTAGGAATATTATGTTAATTAGGTAGAAGATTATTAGGAATTGATTAGAAAGATTATGCATGATTGACTCTTCCTAATTGATGTATATGGTGTATATATTGAACCTTTGAAGGATGAATATAGTGAGGAAAATATTCTACTTACCATAGAATTCTTACACTCCATTTTACAAACTATTACTGGTGAACAATATTTTCTACAAAGAACGTTTTATACTATACTCTTTTTGGTTTGCTCGCTCATCTAATCAGAATTTGCTTATAAGAGAGTTAAAAGTGAAAACTAGTTTTAACAGCCGCAAACAACCTTATACGAAAGTGTGTATTCATTAACCAAACAATCAAATGAGAGACTTGCACAATAAAGAATTTAGAAGGAAAAGGGGCCGATAGATACTTCGAACTTTATCCAACAAGCATACGATGAGCGGATATTTAACCCAAAAAACAGTAAACTTACTTGATACAATCAAGTATCACACACCCACTTTACCCGAACCCAATATATTTTACTCCCTCCGTCCTATATTATTTGTCACTTTTTTGTTTTACACGACGCTTAAGAAATATTAATTAGGAGGGATATTTGACCTACTTTACCCTTATTTATGTCTTAGTTATAATCTATTTCCATTAAATATTTACTCTATTTATGTTTATTTTCATTAATGATAAAGAGTAGAATGGAGAAAAAATAATTAATTATGCCTTGAACTTCTAAAACGACAAATAATTTGAGACAACTATTTTTAGTAACCACGACAAATAATTTGAGACGGAGGGAGTAATGTATTATAACACTTGAAAGATCAAAAGAATAAGGCAGTATCCTCACTGAATTAACAGCTGGCACGTGGCCATGAGGTATCAACTACACGGTTATCGCAGTATAGAACCTACTTGATGTCATGATAACCTGTCGTCCAATTGTTTTCTTGTATAGCCTCCAAAAGAAAACATTGGCAGTTCTTAAGATGTTCAAAATTGATTGAGTACACCTTTTATTATCAAGGTTCGAAAGGATGGTCTCCGCGTTTGATATCAGCATTTTCTTATTGCTTTAAGTTTTTTAAAGGGTCTGATTGTTTTTTTTCTTTGCTTGTCCTGAGCCGAGGGCCTCTCGGAAACAGCCGCACTACCTATCAAGGTAGAGGTAAGGTCTGTGTACACTCTACTCTCCCCAGACCCCACGTTGTGGGATTTCATTGGGTATGTTGTTGTTGTTGTTTGAAAGGATGGTCTCCCTAAGAAGAATTACAGGACCTGAACATGGAGTAGAATTCAATCCATGTGGTAACATTATTTTTTTTCCTTTTGATAACCGAGAAATCTCTAAGGGCAATCTACATGGTTCGAAAGTAGGTGGATAGATGTCCGCCCCTCTACCCTCTTCTGCACCAAATACTAGACTTTTTCTGTAACTTTTGCCTACAACAGGGTTCGAACCCGTCAGTGCGCCTAACTCATACATCATACGCTGCACTCTTACCGCTAGACCAAATCCCTGGGGGCATCCATGTGGTTGTGCTATTAAGAGTCATTGCTTTGTCACATAAAGCGGTGAAGCCATGTAAGGCAAGAGGTAAATGGAGTCCAGAGTAAAGCATTCCCTACCAAATGCAACTTCATTCTCATGACTCGAACCCAAGACCTCTGGTTAAGGAGGGAGGAGTATTTACCACTCCATTGCAACCTTCGATGGTCATCTTACACTATACTAACACTAAGGTTTAAAATCTAATAGAAAATATCTCGTTCATGCTATTGAATATTACTGTGCAAATCTGCACTTTTGGTATAAAGTACTCTAACTACGTTTCTTCTATATCTTGACTACTATGCCTAATGCTGTCTTCTAAAGATTAAATAGGTTCAAGAAACACATTTCGGCAAGCAAACGAAATAGGTGGACAGAACCAAAAGGCATTCTGGAAAGGCAATAACAAATGGATTTAATTTTTTCCTTTCCTAACCACCCGAAGGAAAAGGAAAGAATGGATTTTGACACGATTCAGCTGATCTTAAACTAGCCGAGCTCGTGAGAAAAAAATAATTATGATACTGATTATTTTCGTTAATGTAAAATGTATATATACATGATATATAATATTTAATTATGAAAATTAAATCTATTTTTTTCTAATACAAGACTACTACCATAATTAAATTTGTATAAAGAATTCTAATAGTGCTATACAAAATATATATGGAATATACACGATATATACGTGTATATTCTTTAACACCCCCAGTCATAGCGGGCGGTTGTCGTACGCTGATACTGTCCCTAAAACCTTCAAACAGAACTAAGAGAAGACCCTTAGTAAAGATGTCAGCAATTTGGTACCGTGAAGGGACATGCAAGACACGTACTTGTCCACGAGCTACCTTTTCGCGAGCAAAGTGAATATCCATCTCGATATGTTTAGTGCAGTGATGTTGGACCGAATTCCCAGAGAGATAGACTGCACTAACATTATCGCAGTAGACCAAGATAGCTTTCTGAATAGGAAAGTGAAGCTCTAATAGGAGATTACACAGCCAACAGGACTCAGACACCACATTAGCTACTCCTCGATACTCGGCCTCCGCACTGGAGCGCGATAAAGTAGCCTGACGTTTAGCCGATCGAGAGACCAAGTTATCACCAAGAAACATACAATAACCAGATGTCGAACGCCTGATATCTGGACATCCACCCCAATCAACATATGTATAAGACATGAGAGTAGATACGGAGGATGGGTGTAAGTGCAAACCATAATCAAGAGTGCCTTAAATGTATCGCACAATGCATTTGAGAGCGTGCATGTGTTCGTCCCTCGGATCATGCATAAATAAACACACCTTTTGCACTACATATGTAATATCGAGTCTCGTGAATGTAAGATACTGAAGGGTCCCTGCAAGACTGCGATAGTGGGAGGGATCCTCGTAAGGTGTGCTAGAATTAGCACTCAACTTCGATTTTGTGTCAACCGGAGTAGGATATGACTTACAGGACGACATGTCAGCTCGTTCAATAATCTCAGCTGCATACTTTCTTTGGGATAGAAATAGACCACATGCATGACGAGTTATAGCTATACCCATAAAATAACTCAAAGGCCCCAAGTCTTTCATAGCAAATTTGGAGCTGAGAATAGATATGATAGACTTGCGCAGTTTATCAGAAGAGGCGGACAATATAATATCATCCACATATAACAGAATGTATGCCAGAGAAGTACCACGATGATAGATGAACAGAGAATGATCAGACATGCTGTAAGAAAACTCAATAGTAAACACATAATCTGCTAACCTTTTGTACTAGGCCCGAGGGGCCTGTTTTAGCTCATATAAATACTTCTTCAACAAACAGACATAAATAGGATGATTGGGGTCCCTGAAACCCAAGGGCTGATGCATGTATACCGTTTCTTTGAGATCACCATGTAAGAACACATTTTTCACGTCCAGCTGATGAATGGGTCAAGCTTCGGAGAGAGCCAGACTGAGAACAGTGCAAATAGTTGTCGGTTTGACCACCAGACTAAATTTCTTTCCACAATCCACGCCAACCTGTTAGTTTTGCCATCACCTACAAGACGGGTCTTATGCCTCTCAAAACAACCATCATATTTTTCCTTATGAATAAAAATCCACATAGAACAAATCACATTAACACCAAGCAGCCGGGACACCAACTCCCACGTCTTATTTTCAATAAAAGCATTATATTTATCATCCATGGCCATTTTCCAATTCGGATCATGAAGAGCAGACACGGGATTACGTGGTAGGGTGATTTAGTGACATTGGAATTGAGATTAAAATGTCGCTTTGGTTTAAAAATACATTGTTGGCTACGAGTAACGGGCCCTTGACTCGGAACAGAAGTGGGCAGGACCTGGGCCGGTGTGGTGACGTCGGAACTAGCTCGGTTTGGGAGACGCAGGATCGGGTTGGGAGGTAGGCCAATAGGCAGTGGGCCTGCTGGCAGACTTGGACCCGAGATGGGGAAATTTGGGCCATGAGGCGGTGGCTTGATGGCAGACTCGAGTGACAGACAAGAATTAGGTCAGCAGGCAGTGGGCCTGCTGGCTGGAATTGAGCATGGGAAGGACTGCCTGGGCCAGTGGGTACTGAGCCAGCCGTTGTTTGCTGGTCCAGATCCCGAGATGGAGGCCGGGTCAAATGGTGGACCACGTACGGTGAGCCCATCATCCAAAAAATTATAGAAATTAGACATGAAATCATGCAACTTGGCAAACGAAAATTGGGTTTCATAAAAAATTACATTGCGACTAATTATGATTTTATTAGAGGATAAATCATAACATTTATAACCACGATGATTAGACGGATAACCCAAAAACACACAAGCGGTAGAGCGCACTTATAGTTTGTTTATTGTGGTGGAGGGAAAGAGAGGATAGCATAAACACCCAAACACCCTAAGATGAGAATATGACAGATCTTTGTGATAAAAAATTTTGAGTGGAGATTGGTATGTTAATCCTTTGCTAGGGAGTATGTTAATAAGGTAAATGGTCATTTATAGTGCATAATGCCAAAATGAAGGTGGTAATGAAGCATGAGCTAGTAATGTTCGAACAATATTATTAATGGTGCGTATTTTTCGCTCGGCTTTCCTATTTTGTGAGGATGTATGTGGACAAGAAAACTAAAAAGATATACCATTAATGTTACAAAATTCTCTAAATGGCTTATTATCAAATTCCCTTCCATTATTACATTGAATGTTTTTAATTTCCCGTTCAAATTGAATACGGATTAGGGGTGAGCGGGTCCGGATACCCTAACATTTTTTAACTACCCTGACCCTACCCGGTAAAAGATCGGTTCCTAAATTTACTATCCGGAACCTACCCGTAGCAATCATTACCCGGACCCTGCGGATCCAAGTAGGTTCCCGGGTACCCTGTAAATAAAAAAACACAGATTAAGCAACAGTTTTTAGCCTATGAGAATAAAAAAAAGTTCTAAAATAATTTCATCTAGTAAATTTTTAGCCTGCAATCAGAGTTTTTAGTACCCATATAAGAAGTTTTAGAAAATTTATTCATTGTAGAAGAGCTAATTTTGTAACCAAAACCTAAAATTGCAAGCCAAATTTGACACTCAATTAATTGAACGTGTTGATTTCAAAATAAATTTGGAAATATCTGAATTAAACTTATTTTCGTGTTCATAAGCTCTTCGATACAAAAGAAAAGCTTTATTATACTAGTAAATTCCTAAATTTCATCTTCACAACTACAAAAATATACACAAATTTTAAAAATAGATTTACATTTCAAATCAAAAAATAACACAGATTGAAGATGAGTATCGCCTGAAATAGAACAGAAGCATAGGATATTAAAAAGAAATTGAAGAGTTAGATATGAACCCAGATGCAATTTATGAACGACGTGAACACAACCAAGGGAGAGAAAGAGGCAAATGTGAAGCTTCAACGACGACAACGATGAAAGTACCTGAGAGAAAGCTCGACGACGACGATGAAGCTCGGTGGTGTAGCTAAAACGTCATTGTTATTGAGAGAGTTTTGGGTGTTTTCTCTTAGGGCACAAAGAGCATTCTAGAATAAATTGGTGAAAAAGATGAAATATTTGCGTCTTGGGGTGGGGAAAATCAATGTGCAGGCGTGCAGAATTTTTTTTTGGAGAAAGTTAAAAGTGATCCAAATGTTTCTTAAAAAAGTAAAAATATTTAATATTTTATAGGTTCCAGGTATTAGTTCCGGGTCCGGGTACCCTGTCTCTATTTGCTGGGATCGGAACCGGACCCGACATTGATCGGTTCCTAATTTTACTACCCGGACCCTACCTGTTATTATAATATATCTACCCGAAACCTACCCGTTAGTGTCAGTTCTGATCGGGTATCTGGGTACCCTGTACCCGTGCTCACCCCTAGTACGGATGAATGCTCTAAACAATAGGAATGCAGAATAAACTTGAGATTTTTTAGATAACAGAAAAGTCCACAAAAAAAAATAGAATAATCATCCAAAAATAACACATAATAACGGTGGCTCAAAGAGCTCAAAATGAGAGATGTCCACAAATCACTATGAATAATATCAATTGGCAACAAAATACTAGAATTGGAGGCAACAAACGATAATTTAACATGTTTCCCAAGCGGACAATAAGGACAAACATTAGTACTACGCGTACGATTACACTCAATAAAATTATTATTTTTAAGAAAGGAAAAGAACATATGCTCCGGGATTACTCAAATGTGCATGTCATAAGGAAGGTGCTAAAGCGGCAAACATAGACGGTGTGGCTTGATTAGTGGTGATGGTGGTGGTGGTGATGGGATATAGCTCGCCCCGACTATTACATCTCATTAGAGGTATCCCCGTCGTGAATTCCTTCACAGAAAATCCAAAAGGGTCAAAGTCAATAGAAACTTAATTATCAGTTGTAAATTTATGAACAGACACCAATTAGTTGAGGAGCATGAAAGACATTTTTCAACGTTAAAGGTAGGTTTGAGGGAGATAAATTTGTGTGATCATAACCACGAATTGGAATTGAATTACCATTATCAACAATGATGCCACGATTTTTACTCAAATTGAAATAAGATGAGAGATTACCTGGCGTAGACGTCATATGAGAAGTGGCACCAGTGTCCATGTACCAATTTGCATCCGGAGGATTTAATCCAAGTGTGTGCATCGATGCCTTGATATCTGTGGGAGTCGGGGCTGGTGTTGGGCTCGCCGCAGCAAAGGTCTGCTGTGGCCGAGGTCCAAGCAGTCAGCCTGCTGCCAGGCCCATTCTGTGAAGCCCCTGTCTGCTGGAATCCGTTGGGCCTAGCCCAATACGGTGATGGACCAAGCGGAAACTGTGGATTGGACCACTGCCCACTGGCCCAGCCCTACAGTCACTGTCGCTCCGTCCTCCACCACTGTCGCGGCTGCCGCCACTGCCACCACCGCCGCCGTCGCAATTTTTGCTACCATTTTTCTGAATTTGGCCCTTTTTGCCGCCACCATTGTTACGATTTTTGCTAGAATTTTTCGAGAATGAGTGAGGGTCATCGGTGTCGCATGACATGGCTACCATCATGGCGGAAACGGCTCTGATTGCCGCCTTTTTAGCCAACCCGACTTCTTCTAAGCTGAGCGTGGAACGTGATTGGTAGAACGGCAGGAGATGATTATTTTGACGAAGAAGAGTTCCAACGCCATTTTAAGCCTCGGAGAGGCCTGCAACCATCTGAAGAATAAGACGATCACTAGTGACGAGCGCGCCAACGTTCTTGAGTTGATCCGACAACTCCTTGAGCCTTTGACAATAGGCTGAGGCATTCAAAAAATCCTTCATGTTTATGTGGGAGAATTCATACTCAAGGGTCACAGCACGAAAATTTTTGTTATCCTGAAATATATCACACAACCTATTCCAAGCTTCCATTGTCGTGGCGTCGGGTTCAATAATAGTCCGCAAGAGGTCCGTAGAGATGGTGGAATAAATCCATTGGAGTACCATAGCATCAAGAGTTGCCCACAACTCTATTTCATCATCAGTGGTAGGCACCTTCTCCTTGCCTTTTTCCGGTGAGACGATGTGATGGAAAACTCTATTAGACAGTGCGTGAATTTTAAATAGTTCCACCCACGTCGCGTATTGGACGTTTTCCATCTCAAGAACAATAGTGATATTGTTCTTGATATTGGAGACTGCAAGAGCAGGATGAAAGGTGTTCTTTGTGGTAGACATGATGAAATAACAAGAGGAGAATTAGGGATTCAGAAAAAAAAATTGAAGGTAGGGGGGTAGTTACGGCCGACAGCCGAAGATAGAGTAGGAGGCGGAAGCAAAATTTTGGAGAAGAAAAAATTTGCCCTAGACTGCTGATACTATGATAGAATAATCCCTTGATTATTTTCATTAATGTAAAAGATATATATACATGATATACAATATTTAATTATGAAAATTAAATCTACCTTTTCTAATACAAGACTACTACCATATTTACATTTGTCCAAAAATTCTAATAGGACTATACAAAATATATATTGAATATACACGATATATACGTGTATATTCTTTCAGTACCTATAGCTAACTAGCACTAAGCTTAAGGTTTAATACTTAATTCTCTATCAGAATCATCAGGATCTTTCACTGGGAGTCCGGGACACTTCTGTTCGACATAGTAGCTGTGCTAGACCAAGAAGATTATCATGGTTGCTTCCTCTCAGTGAGAAACATGAGCAAGCCCTCATAAATTGAAGCCTTAACAAAACGCTTTTAACATTGACTAGTCTACTTCAAAAGCCAAATAATAACACAAACTGCTAGATCCATGACATACAAGATGTCAGCAACTCACGAGTACATTAGTATAAATGAAATGCAAACAAACATGACCTTAAAAGATTATGGCTCAACCCATGATAAAATGAGTAGTAAATCGTCACTTACATGAGCAATGGAGCATTAAATGCACAAGAGGGAATTGTAAGAACCTCGACATTCCTGAAGGAAGTTCTCCTGTATTAACTTTTTCCCATCGAACAGAGTAATAGAGACAAAGATATGGTGGTGACAAAGACAACAAAACTAAGAAGAGTGTCAGTGACAAGTTCTTTACCTCAATTGTTCCACCAAGGCTCCTTTGGGTCCATCTAAGAAGTTAAAAGTTAAGGCTATTCTACCACGTATTAGTTTTGGGCTCGGCAATCACACCAAAGTAGTGAGTTCAATTAATCATGATTTCTCCTTTCCTTTTTTTTTTCTTTTTTATTTGGGGGTGGGGGTGCGGGTTCTGCTTAGCTTTTCCACCTTGATCTCAAACAACTCAGATATCTTTCAACCACTATATGACTAATCTCTACTAGAACTGAATTAACAGCTGGATTGCGCATTATTGAAATAATTTTTTAGCATAAATGGAAAAGAGAAGGAAAAAATTGATGACAGTACAAGGCAGTAAGAACTGAAAGCTCAAAATGTTCTTTTTATTTCCTCTGACCACAAGTAACCATTGCAAAGTTAGAGCTTATAGATTGGTGCTGAATTTAACACATGTACCTGGCATGAACTACAGACTACTTGCCATCATCCACGATTTGACTGTTTACAAACAGGCTATCTATCCTTTTTGGAAAACCTGGTGTTTCTAGATTTGACCCCCTAAGGTAGTCCTAAAGTTGGGATCGTATCAGAAGAATTTGATCTATAGGCACCTGCAGCTCCACCAGAATAGCAAGATGGAGAGACATACCTTCCAGATGGACCTCTACGGCTGCCACCCCTTAGATCCATAAGATCTGCATTCCTCAATGAATCAAGATCACTTTCAATCCTCTTTATCTCCATTTTCTCATTCAAAACAACCTGCTTAATCCCTTCAGAACTATGCTTTTCATCTTCCAGGTTTTTACCCATAGGGGACTCCAGTAATATTGATGCTAAGCTAGAAACAAGCAAGATGACATTTTCCACAAGCTTTTCTATTTGAAGTTGGTGGATTTTTACCACATCTAAAACATGTTCAAATTTCTGTTCAAACCCAAGATTCTCCAACTTGTCTTCAGTTACAACTGATTCAGCAAAAGCTCTAAAAATCCATGAAACTTTAAATAACAAAAGCAAAGAAAACAGGAAAATCTAGCCATTGCGGAAAGCGATGCTGGTCCAGAAAAACACAGGTATCAGAGATCTGGGGTCATTAGCTAAGTGGAGAAATTACAGGTCTTCGGTATTTATCTTTTTTTTCCCATCGAACAGGGTAATAGAGACAAAGATATGATGGTGACAATGACGACAAAACTAAAAAGAGTTTCAGTGAGAAGTACCTTACTCAATTGTTCACGCAAAACTAATACGTGGTAGAGTAGCCTTCAGTTTCACTTTCAATTCTACCACGTATTAGTTCTGGGGTCGGCGATCAGACCGAAGTAATGAGTTCCATGAATCATGATTTCTCCTTTCCTTTTTTTCCCTGTTTTATTTGTGGGGGGGGGGGGGGGTTCTACTTAGCTTTTCCACCTTGATCTCAAACAACTCATATCTTTCAAACACTACACGACTGATCTCTACTAGAACTGAATTTACATCTGGATTGCACATACCTGGATAAATTCTTAGCATAAACGGAAAGAGAGAGAAGAAATTGACAACAGACATTTGCTTAACCTAGATTACCAATTCAAGGCAGTCAGAACTGAAAGCTCAAAATGTTCTTTTTTATTTCCTCTGATCACAAGTAACCGTTGCAAAGTTACAGATACAGATTGTCAGCTTCACCACATGTCCAAACAACAAAATGGTGCTGAATTTAACACAGATTACTTGCCATCATCCACGATTTGACTGTTCACAAACGGGCTATCTCTCCTTTTTGGATAACCTGGTGTTTCTAGATTTGAACCCCTAAATTTCAACTCCGAGGTAGTTCTAAAGTTGGGATCAACGGAGGAAGGCCTAGAATTTGTATCGGCAGAATTTGATCTATAGGCACCTGCCGTTCCACCAGAATAGCGAGATGGAGAAACATACCTTCCAGATGGACCTCTAAGGCTGCTACCCCTTAGATTTATAAGATCTGCATTCCTCGATGAGTCAGCATAAGATCTCTCACCCTGGGTTGGTCCCAGTGGAGACCCACTTGAAACACTCGCCGAAGTGAAAGGATCGTCAGGTCCCCAGGAGGTAAGAGCTTCCTTTTTCTTGGCAAAAAAATAATATGCACCTAAAAGGAAAATGAGGAAAAATAAAACGGGACTCGTCCACAGCATGGTGTTGAACTCATTTTTTAAAACTGGAAGGTTTGATCGATATATCCCCAAGTAACCACTTCCCAGTCCAATAATAACAAGCTTTTCTTGATCACTGGCTACTAATGGAATCACCTTTCTACTTTTATCATTTAGTTCCAAAGATTGTGCGTTAAAAAATGACGCTACAATCTCATCATGACCAGCAGAGAATAAAAGCCTGGGTCCACCCGACCGGACATAATGCTGCGATGACACATTATACAGTGATACCTTCTCCTGATTAGCAATAAGCAAATATCCTTTAATCGCCTGAAACGATAGAGGCTCAGCCATCTCTAACTTCCTTTTGGATCTAACCCTGCACTTGAAGTTCAGATTATCACCTAAGAGTAACACATGAATCAAATCACCATCAGATGTAAACCCGTATGCTTTCGACCGTTCCGTTGCATCAAAAACATAACTCTTAGCAATAGAATTATTTAAGCCTTCACATTCAGATTCCCTAATCTTCATGGTCCTTAAGTCTAATGACCCTGCACCAGTCTCCGTTAGAAATAGAAGCCTTTGTTTTAAGAACGCAAGTGGCCTGCTTTTTGGCGTTGTCGACCCATAAACCGTCCCATTCTCCCTAAAAACCCTAAATTTCCCGCCGAAATCTGTGGACAAGATATACCTATTTCTCCCAACATGATGCACTTCTAAACTCGCAATCGGAGATCCACCTTCCTCGATTTCCGGTGAAGCAAATTTTCGTACGGTTTCCATATGAAGAGCAGCCCTGTCGTCACCATCAGACACTACCTCCCAAATTCTATGCATCAAAATCCCGCCATTTTCATGCCCCGTAAGAACCACACTCTCGTTCTTATAAACGGACAAGTACGAGACGTAAGCCGTTATCGGTGAACTCAATGACGTTTGAAAATCAACCAAAACTTCTCCGTTTCTGGAGAACGCATACACTTTCCCGCGATCATCGCCAATGACAACATACTTACTCAGTCCTTCGGAATCCCTAAATGGCAACACATTAATGCTAGTTGCATCTGATCCCAATCTCACAGCTGATATAAACTGAAACCTCTCCAACCAAAGAGGACTATATTTTGTAACAGGCACTGCTCCCATTTTCTCTCCATTTACTACCTTACACTCTAAACTACCATCAATCTTCTTTTTCTCCAAATTTTCACCCAAAACAACCTCATTAATCACTTCAGAACTCAGCTTATTATCTTCAAAGTTTTGAATTTTAGGGCACTCAAGTAATCTTGATTCTAACTTAGAAACAAGCAAGCTAAGATTTTCCAAGTTTTTATCTTTAGGGTCCTCCAATAATCTTGATTCTAACCTAGAAACAAGCAATATAAGATTTTCAATAAACCCTTCTAGTTTTTCTAATTGAAGTTGGTATTTCTTTAACACGTCTAAAACATCAGCATATTCAAATTTATGTTCAATACCAAGATTCTCCAACTTGTCTTCAATTACAACTGAATCAGAAAAAGCTCTATAAACCCATGAAACATGAAATAACAAAAGCAAAGAAAACAAGAAAATCTTGCCTTTATGTGAACTTGCCATTGATGAAAGCTATGCTGGTCCAAAAAAAAAACAATATCAAAGCTTTGGGGTCATTAGTTAAGTGGAGAAAGTTATAGATCTTGATTTTTTTTTATGGTTTTTATTCAATATTTAATTTTCAAAATTTGGATGATTAAATGAGAAAGTAAAAATCTTTTTTTTGCTGAATATTCTCACTTGTACATGAATTTTTTTCTTCTTCACTGTAGTACTGTGTTTTTGGTGGATTTAGATTTTAGGGCAAATGAGGGTTTTCTTTCAGATATTTTCTTTTTTTCTTCAGGTTAAGTCCAAGGTAGTCATCACAGTAAGAACGAGAGAGGATCTAGTACGTTGCACCCCATTGAATGTATAAGTGGAATTCAATAGGGGCTGTTTGATAGGCAGGAAGCTAAATAGATTAGATAAACTAATTAAATTGTACTCCATCCGTCTAATTTATACGACGAAGTTTGACTTGACACGGAGTTTAAAAAATAAAGAAATATTTTTAAATTTTATTATTTAAAACAAATCAATGATATTTATGTGGTTATAAATCATGCAAAAGATAAAATTTAAAGTTGATTATTACTACTCCCTCTTCCGTCTTAAAAAAAATTGACTTACTTTCCTTATTAATGTGTCCCAAAAAGATTGACTTCTTTTTATATTTAAAAATAATTTAAATAATTTAACTTTATGAGATCATTTACAATCACACAAATATCTAAAATTTGTTTTTGACCACACATTTCAAAAGTCTTCCTTTATTTTCTAAATTTTATGTCAAGTCAAACTAGATCAATCTTTTTGGGACGGAGAAAGTATCAAATAAGAAAATATGTCATTCTTTTTTGACTGACTAAAGAGAAAAGAGTCATAAATTGGGACAGAGAATAGTAACATTTCTTCTTGCATTATGAGTCTTGAGTTTTATAAAAATGAGAAACAATGACTGACATTTTACATGAACTAGTTTAGCGTATGTGCATTGTACGTGTGTCTTACGTTAATATATAAGAAAAAGTATCGTCTCATTTCACTTGCCACAAGTTTTTAAATCTAAATATTACATTCAGTCCTAAAACTCCATCAAGCAATATTCATACCATGTTGAATATAGAAAACATAAATAAATAAAATTATTGCTATATGCAGAAATCAAATAAGAACTAAAGACACATACTTCTTACGAGTAGGGTGGTAAAATTAGCCCAAATTCATTTGATTTGTCCAATCCGTTCAAATTAATGGGTTTGGACTAGAGTGATTTGAAGATTGGTTGATTTTGGATAACCCAAGTTGACCCATCACAAAATCATCAGCCCAAACTAACCCATCAAATTAGCCCAAACTGACATATCAACTGCCCTCTATTAAGAATTAAAAGCTATAAAATTTGATTAACTCTTTTTTAAATTATTTTTAGTGTTTTGTATTTTAAAATTTTAATTTATTTTTTATTTTTTATTTTCATTTTTAAAATTTTAAATTTTTATAATTATTTTTATTTTTATTTAAATTTTTTAATAGTTTTTTTTCATTTTTATAAAAAAATATTTGAATTTTTTATTTTAGATTTTTAATCATTTTTTTATTTTCTCAAAAGTTTGAGAAGTGTGTTGAGTTGGACTGGTTGGGTTATGCCCATGTTGGTTGGGCAGTCTATTGATTCAGTCCGTTTTGACCCACCAAACGGCTCATTTGTCACCCCTACTTACAAACAAATAGTTTTATACTCCATAGTCTTCTTTTCTACGTACTTCATAGTTTCTTAAGGCCCTAAATTTAGCAGCAAAAAGAAATACTTGAAGATTGTTTCGCTAGAAAGAGCAACCAATTCCGGAGAATTCTATAACACAAAATAATAAGCAAATTACAAATATAAAACTTTTTTCTTTTGGAAGTGTTACACCCCGTAAATTCGCACATCGAAAATACCTTAAGTTAAGAAGCTAAGATAAGGAAGAAGGATCTATTGGTAAAATTAATGGATGGTCGAGTTGGAATCGAAAAAGTCATGAGAGTTTAAAGCATTGTTATGCCCGTCGTGCTTATACTCCTTACGCTGAGTGCGTCGTGTTGAGCCGACGTAACATGAGAAGAGTATAATGTTCATAAAAAGGACAAGGAATGCCTTAGGCACAAGTTGGAAGCATATCTAAAAGATTTCGAGTTATACTCGTCGTTTTGTGCCCGTTTGAAAACCCGATTTAATATATGACGACTCGAGCCCCATTCCAAGGGTTATGTATGACATTAATAGATGTTAATGAGGTATACAGATAGTAATAAGTCATTAGGATCAAAGGAATCACATCTCGACGAAGTTTGATAAAGATAGGACGATACGCTAAGCGTTTCGCCTCACATAACCTATTTCGCGTCGCGGATGAGGCAACAGATCAAATCCTCTTTTTTACCACCCCACTGCCACCATATGCAGTGGCATATGTTGCAGCATATGGTTATATGTGCCACATATGTGAGGTGGTTTTGGATGGCTATTAAGGTCCAAAGTCGACCATTTGCTCCAAAACCTTCCAATCCCCCCCCCCCCCAAAAAAAAACACCTCTTAAATGCTCTCAACCCTTCTCTAAAGACCTAAACACCATGGGAGATCAAATCCCTGAGCTTATGATGTGAAATCCTTTTTGGAAAGCTTGGATTATCTCAAGAATCCTCTCTAGATCATTGTACAAGTTTGGAAGTTCTTGAAGAATTGAAAGGAGGTTTGGTATAGGGATTTCTTGGTAATTTTAAGGTATGTTCCTACTACTTTTGGTGATCTTAAACTCTCCTAGTTTAGAATGATCTTGTGGCAAAATAGTCCATAGAGAAATTGAGATAAACTCTATAGTTAGACATAATAATGATTGTGTTGATTGTTGGATATGTTTTATGAGAACTTGAAAATAACTTGAGTAAGATTCATGGAGTATGGTTGATGTAACCTTGTTAGTGTTGTGATTATTGTAAAGGGGGTGAGAAGAACTTAAGTTGTTATGAAAACAAGCTAGGATAGAGTATGCACGCTAAGTGTTCGGTGAAATATCGCAATGACGAAATCATGAAACTATTAGTTGAATATTGACATGAATTATCTAGGTTGACGCTTATACGATGAGCAAGACGTTATAGGAGTAATGTTGCCCTACTAACGAGGTATGTAAGGCTTACCTTTCTTTCTTTTGACATGATCGACATAAAAATGACACTTGCGAGTTGGTATCCAATATATATGCTCCATTCGTAATCGCCAAGAATGTACATATGACTTATCCCGTCGATTGACTTCGGTTCTTAGTTGCTCTTGGTTGAGTCTACTATTTGTATCATATCGAGTCGTACTTAACTTGATATAACAAAGCTTCATGTTGATATTTTTGAAAGTTAAGTCAAATGTACGTCACATTGCTCTTATTGATTCACATGAGAAGGGAAGGTACTATGTAACCCTCATAAGGAAGTCGGAGGTGTAACGACCTTACGTCACTCCGACGGATTCAAAATAGCATTTCTTATTCCATAAGAGGTCATCATATGCATGTATTATATATCTATATTTCCCTTAAAGGCTTATGGCGCTATATACGCATAAATACATATATGATATTAATGATATTGCCCACAGAGGCATATGGCGTTATATACGCGGTTTATACAGATATGAGACTAATGATATAGCCCCAAGAGGCATACGACGTTATATTTGCGATTATATTTTATTTATACATATTATGGCTCACAGAGGCACTCAGAGTACATGTTGTATTTCCATCGCCCTATCTTACAATTATGCATTTCAGTTACAGTTTCAGCTTATGCTTCATTTATAGTGTTGTGCTTGCTTACAGTTTCAAACTTACATATTCATTACATCTTTCATACTGATGTCCCTTTCTGGGACACTATGTTTCATGCCCGCATGTACAGATAGAGACTCAGACGATACCTTGCAGTATGTGACTTGACTCAGCTGAGGATTGTCACGCTCCTTTCCTACGGAGTTGTCTAGTGAGCGGATAGGTATAAGGATTGCATAAATGTATATAGTTGGGTATCGCGGGGCCCTGTCCTGACCAGATGTTGTTGATATACTTTTTAGAAACTTGTAGACAGTCGTTTGTGTATAGTGATTTTGTGTGATCTTGTCGGTCTCTTCAGTAGACTAGTTGGGTTCATTTTGGCCTTGTTGTATATATTTGTATAGGTTGGGCCTTTTATGCGTGCAAGTGATTATGTCTTGATTAATAATCATTCATCAGAGGTCTTGTTGGCACATGTCTTGTCAGAATATGTTATATGTATCAAGATTGGTACGCTCGTGCCTTCGGGCGCTGGGGGTATGACAGGAAGAAAGTCCAAATACTTAGAATTTAAAATCTTAAAAGTTCTAATCACCTTCTATATTAATAACATAATTAAATACAATTATGAAACTATAACACATTCCGCTGAATATAAGTATATAATGAGTTTTAGAAGTTAACTTTTATGATTAAAATTCATAGATAAGCAAATATTAAAAATAATATACAAACATGATGATAATGTGTTTTTCTTTAGATGTTCGTGATTTTTTGGTATTTTCAATATATTCAGAGAATCTTATTCTTAGTTTAGTGTACACAAGTAATTGGTGGATATTAAATGAATATTAAATTCTAGACATGTCGATTAGACCAATAAGATGATTTATGATGCATACTTACGATTGACTGTTTTCAAAAATCAAATCTGATGTTCAAAATTTTCGATCAGTTGAATAGAACGAACATTCTGCTCAAAGCTCTACCATCGATAATTGTGCGTCAATAAAGTATAATGCAAAGCAAGAATGCTACTCCATAAGTTTTTTTGATGTTAACATTTATTTATTCTTAGTTTTAGAGTACGAAATTTGTGCGTGTATAACAATGAATACATTAGCTAAAAAATTACATATAATATTATTAAATAACGTGTTTGAGTTAATTAAATTAAAAAGTGTAAGTTCCTGAAAATGGTGAATTTTGATTTCATTTTGCTAGTTTAATATATTAAGGAAGAAATCTCGTTCATAGTGTCTTTTGGTAGTCTTATTGTGATTTTTGAGGATTTCTATGAGAATATCTAATGTAAATTTTTATTATTTCTATGATATAATACTGAAAACAACGCAAGTACTTTTATCACGATCTTCAAAGATTTGTCAAGTGAAAAGAATTGAAAATTTTAGTTGATTCTTTAGATATTTGGGAATGAAGAGTTTGGCCTTATAGCTCATAGAAAAAAGATAATTAACAATATAAAGTTTAAAAATGGGCAATATTCAGTTAATATTTTATAACCAATAACTTAAATTTCGAAATATATAGGGAGATTCATTTGTTAAAATAAAAAGAAAAAAAATTAATGTCAACTCACTTAGAATACGTTATGTCTTATATTAATTTAACCTTATTATTCCAAGTTTGCATTTTACCAATTTGTCTCTTAATACTACTATAACCAATTTGCTCTATTTCAGAGTCTTTCTCGTGGAAACAAATTTATGAACCTCAGAGTTCTTTTAACTTGAAAAACAACTTTACTTATACGATGAATTATAATATAACTAAATTAGATTTGTTTGAGAATTATTTAGTTAGGAGGTATATTTCAAATAACGATCATTAGTGTGGACGATTACATACACAATCAAACAACTTGTTGTATAACAATAAAAAAGCTGAATTAGAAGGGGGGAAAAGTTTTACCCAAAGGGCGTTCAAGCTTGAACTTGGTCATGTAAGTAAGACTCAAACTTTGATTTGTACCTGCAAATTTCATACACAATATCTTAAAGCTAATACTTGTTAAAACATTTATGATGAGGAATGTGAAATAGTATCAAAGTGATTTTATAATTATTATTTTTATGAGATAAGTAGAATTGTCGATGATTCTGTCAAATTTCGGCTAGATGCAATGACAAACAACAGTACAAGTATAAAAGTTGTAAATAAGTCAATTTTAAACGAATAGTCGTACATGAGACCATTAACAAAAATCACCCTAACTTTTTAATTTGCAATGCTCTATGAAAGAGATTAATCCATTTGATTCTTTTATATACATGATATACAATAGTAAACTTAGTCTATAATTACGAAAATCAAATATGCATTTTCCTAATACAAGACTACTACCATAATTACAAGATCTCTAATAATATTAGAGAATATACATAGTATATTAGGAATATACGTAGTATATTAGGAATATACTATGTTCCTAATATACTACGTATATTCGGAATATACTATGTATATTAGGAATATACTATGTATATTCTATCACACCCCTGCAGTCGTAGCGGGCGGCTGTCGTAAGCTGAGACTATCCCTAAAATCTTCAAACAGAACTAAGGGAAGACCCTTAGTAAAGATGTCAGCAATTTGGTGCCGTGAAGGGACATACAAGACACGTACTTGTCCACGAGCTACCTTTTCGCGAACAAAGTGAATATCCATCTCGATATGTTTAGTGCGATGATGTTGAACAGGATTTTCAGAGAGATATATCTCACTAACATTATCGCAGTATACCAATGTAGCTTTCTGAATAGGAAAATGAAGCTCTAATAGGAGGTTATGCAACCAACATGACTCAGACACCACATTGGCTACCCATCGATACTCGGCCTCCGTGCTGGAACGCGATAAAGTAGTCTGGCATTTATTCGACCAAGTTATCACCAAGGAACATACAATAATCAGATGTCGAGCGTCTGGTATCTGGACATCCACCCCAATCAACATATGTATAAGACATGAGAGTAGATACAAAGGATGGATATAAGTGTTGTAACACCCTGTACTTTAGCTTTAGGATACATCAGAGTAAACACACATGAGTTTAATGAGATTGAGGTCATTCATGAAGTTATAGAAGATTCATATCAATGTTGAAGAGGTTACGCGGGGGTTAGAGGTTAAACGAATTAGAGAAATAAGTTTCATCAAAGTACGGATTATGGAACGAGTTATAAAGACCGTATAGAATTTTGGTCATAGGATCAAGAGCTCAGTGTATAAATGGGCGAAGTCCCAAATAAATTTAGGATTTAATAAGTGTGACCGTAATAATTTGAAATAATATTTGGTGTATGTATAAGTAGGCTATAGACTAGACTTGTACCACGTGGTTATGATAATGAATATATGAACTGTGTTAAAAGTGATCAATATTGAGTGAATTGAGATCAAGAAATTAATTAAGGTTACTCAAAAATATTACGTGGACGTAGTTCAAGTACATCATTGATAGATGGAAGCAATATCATTAGTATGCAGGCACGTTTCACGTCATTTGCATGAGTAGATAAGGAAGATTTTAAGAGGCAAACACGTGTAAAGCCAAATGACACTCCATAACTCATTTGCACTTTGACTATGAGAAAAAAATGTTGCAATATTTTTCTTATATTTTAGGCTCTAAATTTAGATCGTAACACCAGATAAAACAAACCAACAACTAATTTCTTTTTACGAACTAGTAGTCACATTTTTTTTATTCCAATAGGAAAAGTATAATTCGTTTCACAAAGAAACATAGTAGATTTTGCTCATCGCTTCAATCTCATTGTTCTATTTTTGTCGTGTTGTTGAATCCGGTCTTTTTTCAAAGTGAAATAAGGTGGAAGAAGAGTAGTCCTTGACATATAAGATTGAGGTGTAGAGACGGCTGATTCCGACACCATTAGTAGTGGTTCGACATTAAAGGTATGTTAAGGTTAACTCTACCTGTTGACACCCAATTTTGTCCCATCTTTTCTGATTTTATTTGCAATTTTAAATATTTTTGACACCTTAAAACAATTCTAAAACATAGGCATATATATGTATATATATCATCATATTTTATTATTATTTGCATTTTTATTGTCATTTGCATTTTTATATCAAAATCATACTTTTTATCCTAATATTATATGTTATTTTATTTTCGCAAAACGGCAACGCATTTTTTTTAAGCACAAAGCATTTCGCAAATATTATATTTTTTATCATATTGTCATCTTTACAATTTATAAATTTTGCAAAGCTTTCTTTTTTATATAATAGAACCCCTTCTTATATTTTAAACTCATAACCTATTTATTTCTCAACCCAACACAAACACCCATTTTAAAAGGGGCAGCCCATTTGGCCACCCCCACTTTCGGCCAAAGCCCAATCGAAACAGCCCACATTTTCAGCCCAAAACCCCTTTATTTTCGTCCAAAACCCCCACCTACACCCTTTAATCCCCAGCCCAAAACACCCTTATTTTCCCCAAACCCGGTGGCCCAACTCCCGTAGCCCACGCCCGAACCGACCGGCCCATTTGACCAAACACCCATTCCCTCTTTATCCCCCTAACCCTAACACCCTACACAAAACAAAACCCTCTTTCTCTCTCTCCCATCCCATCGCCGCACCCCCCCCCCCCCATACCCGACACCCCCCACATCGCCGGTCACCTCATCCGACACCACCACCAACCCCCCTCTGCCCCTGACACCACCAACCCATCATCCCATACCCTTATCCCCGAAAATCCGCAACTCATACCCCCAAAATCCGCTTCCAAAATCAGATTTTTTAAACCTTTTATTCGAATTTCAAACTCGTTCTTGGAGGGTTAAGCCATCTATAAATACCCCATGTTGTTCTTCATTTTAGAGGGGGTTTTGGTCCGGTCCGAGTCGAAAAGAGAAATCAAAAGGGGTCCGAAATCGAGAAGAAAAGGTCGGTTTTTGGTTCGAAAATCTAGTAGTTAAGTTTTGAAATCTGAAATCTTCTTAAAGGTACTTGTTCTTCTTTGCATGTGTTCTTCATCTTAAAGAGTCTGAAAATATAAGTTAAAATTATTGGGGTTTTGGCATTGAATAATCTGAAATTTTTGTTATTCTTCATTGTTTTTCGGATTCCGGGTCGGGTCACTAATTCGGGTCGGGTCGACCCGGTTTTGAATAAATTTCCAGATTTTGTGTGTTTAATATTTAGTTGTTGGTTATCAGAAATTTGGAGGAAAATCGATTCGGGTTGAAACATCCGATTTGGGTTGGGTCGACCCGGTTCGAATAAATTTTTAGATTTTGTGCTTTAATATTTAGTTGTTGGTTATCTGAAATTTGGAGGAAAATTGATTCGGGTTGAAACACCCGATTCGGGTCGGATCACTAATCCGGATCGGGTCGACCCAGTTCGAATAAATTTCCACATTTTGTGTTTTAATATTTAGTTGTTGGTTATCTGAAATTTGGAAAGAAATCGATTCTGGTTGAAACATCCGATCCGGATCGGGTCGCTGATCCGGGTCGGATCGATCCGGTTTGAGTAAATTTCCAGATTTTGTGTGTTTATATTTTGTTGTTGGTTATCAGAAATTTGGAAAGAAATAGATTCAGGTTGAAACATCCGATCCGGGTCGGGTCGACCCGATTCGAGTAAATTTCCAGATTTTTGTGTGTATATTTTGTTGTTGGTTATCTGAAATTTGGAAAGAAATCGATTCATGTTGAAAACATCTGATTCGGGTTGGATCACTGAATCGGGTCGGGTCGATCCGGTTTGGGTAAATTTCCAGATTTTGTGTTTATATTTTGTTATTGGTTATCTGAAATTTGGAAAGAAATCGAATCGGGTTGAAAACATCCTATTCGGGTCGGGTCGACCCAGTTTGGGTAAATTTCTAGATTTTGTGTTTTAGTATTTTGTTGTTGGCTATCTGAAAATCAAGAAAAATTGGATTCCAAATCCTTTTTCGGGTCAGTGTTCAGTATCCGGGTTGGGTCAAATTTCAGAATTCGGGTCGGATATTTTAATTGCTTATTGTTTGTTACTTTGGCACAGTTGTTATTTTGTTGGTTTGAACTAATACTGTATTCTCTTTATTATTTTGTTGATTGAACTAATACCGCATTTAGGCCAATGAAATTGAATTCGAGGCCGCGTCCTTTTTGAAAATCGTTTCTCTGTTTCAGTTTACTGTTTTTGGCATTTAAACATCCTTACATGGATATTTTACTGTTTTACTGCTTTGAATAAATACTGCATTAGACCAATGAAATTGAACTTGAGGTTGTGTCCCTTCGGAAACTGCGTCTCGGTTTCAGCAGTTCGCTGCTTTGGTACTATTTTATTGATTTTACTGAATACTGCATCTAGGCCAATGAGATTGAATTCGAGGCCGCGTCTTTTCGGGAATTGCTTCTCGGTTTCAGTTTACTATTTTCGGTTTATTTTACTGATTTGTTACTGCATTTAGGCCAATGAAATTGAATTCGAGGCCGCGTCTTTTCGAGAATTGCTTCTCGATTTCAGTTTTGATGTTTTGGTTTTTTTTACTGTTTTGAACTTAATACTGCATTTAGGCCAATGAAATTGAATTCGAGGCCGCGTCCCTTCCCACATCATTTCTCGATTTTTGGTTTTACTGCTTAGTTATCCTTAAATTATGAACGAACAAGAATTTAACGTCCTTCCTATCTCAGCCTGAGCATGTCCAAAAAAATTCCCAAGGACAAAAATAAGACATAGTAAAAATAAATCCAAAATATGCCCTCTCCCACTCTCGCACAAAAAAAAAGGGACTCCTGTAATGCTGCTATGGGAAACTTACATAATTTATACTGACACGACCCGACACGACGGGCCGCGACTAACCGCCCTAATGACGTCATTATACTAACCTGTCACACATAATCCAACTAACCCTTAATGAGTCTGAAATCCAGCAGCATAACGTCGCACTAACAACATATGCCAGGGTAGGCAAGCCGACAAGGCTGCCTTTACCCCCGAATGCACCTGTCTCCTGATGAGTCACAACTAGCCAACACAATATAACAGACAAGCCGACAAGGCTGCCAACAGATGGTATACCAGGCAAGCCGACAAGGCCGCCAACAGATACTAACGTACATACATGAAAACACCCCCACACGGAATACAATAGCATGACTGACCAAAACAGAGTCATAACCCTTACATAAGTACAACCCACCACTGTCTACAAACCTCTATAAGAAGAATAACGACATATGACGGGACAGGGTCCCGTCGTGCCCCTAAATACAAACAGAAGTCTAAAGGAGGTTCGGTACCAAAATGATAAAGCTCTGGATCAAAGGAGCTTCCCAACCTGCTGAGTAGGAACCTAGGCCTGAGGTTCACCAAACTGAGAGCATGTACCTGCGGGCATGAAACGCAGCCCCCCCCCCCCCCGAGGAAAAGGGGGTCAGTACGAAATAATGTACTGAATATGTAAAACATGAAGCTGTAAAAGAGATCATAAGTAGCCAACAGAAACAGGAGATCAGTATAAAAATCAGGATTCAAATCAAACTGTGCCATAAACCATAAAAGTCAGTTGTGCCTTATAAACATGAGAGTCAAGTCAGGAAAACATGTATGCATGTCCATATACATATATATACCTGTAACGTAACCCGGCCCACTAATGCGGGACTCGGTGGAATCATATCATAACCCGGCCCATGCAGGGACTCGATAAAGTCATATCTCATCTATGGATCCATCCTACGTAACCCAGCCCTCTAGTGAGGGTCTCGATGAACAATGCAAGCCTGTGCATGAATCGTAACCCGGCCCGGGACTCGGTGAGGTGAAGTAATCACACTTAGAACGAGTAGATATCATGAGTAACCATATGTAAATAAAAATCATCATTTGACTCTCAATCAAATCATTGTCATAAAGTCATAATAACTCTTTGCTAAAAAAAATCATAGGCACTTCTCATAACAATCCTCTTTAGGAATTAAACTGTATAAGAATTAAGTACGTCCGCCGTACTTTCATTAAATCATGCCAAAAGAAAGAAGTAAGAGTTTCACATACCTCTTAGACGAACTAATCAACTCAATATTAGAGTATGCCTCGTTTTAGAACTTCAACCTTGTCATCGAATTTATCTAAGTTCTGTGGGTCCTTGTAAGCTCTATGAATGATTATCTACATCATACGGACGAATTACATCACGATCGAATCAACACATTAAAACAGATTCTTAGGGACATTCTAACGAACACCTTGAACGCGTAGAACCTATATTCTTCTATATCGAAATCTATGTAAGTAGTGAAACATCCAACTCTCTTAATCCTCCTTCTTATACTACTACAATCTCCAAAACAGTACCACAATTTCACATGCAATACCAGTAACTCCCAATTACAGCAGTCCTAACGATACCCAACCCAAATTCGCATTTTCGACAATCGTCTTTAGAACTAATAGCAAGAATCGAGTCTAGAACTTGTACAAACTTAGAGAATAAGGAAGATTACCTCTCTTAAATGCAGTGACGAGTGTCGTCGAATCCGTCATCCCAAACACTTCCGACAAAACGAAACGGACCCCCAAATCGATTCGCGCCAGAATCCGATTGTATTCGAGGTTTCTTGTTTAGCTTATGAGTTTCTAGGCTTGTTTTCGCCCTTGATTCTACTGGGAACAAAGCCCAGAACACCTTGACTTCTCCTTCGATTTGGTTATATGAAAGCTCCCGAAAATCCCCAATTTTTGGTCGAAATTTCAGAAACCCATCAACTGAGGCTTTACTTCTTCTGCCTGGAGTGCAACACATCGTTATCCATGGAAAGGTTCCTACCGATTCTTGATGAAGATGAAGATTGAAGAGATGGAAGTGAAGAAATGGGGAAAAAATGGAGAAGAAGGCCCTTATGGGTTGCTGATCTCGGTCGATCGATTTGCGGCTTAGCCACCCCCAAATCGATTATAAAATCTCACTTACCAACTCCCACTATAAATTGTCCCCTCCCTAATTAAGTAATCCCACTATTAACTAATTAAACACACAATTAATTTTCTGGTCTCCAATTATTTAAATCCCGACGATTACTAAAATCCTCTCATGTCAATATCATAATTCCCGTAATAAAAATACCAGTCTATACTCTCCTCGGGGACACACAATTATTATTCAACCCCGTCGTCACTCTTACTAAATCCCAAAATTATTTTGGGATCACGCCCTTTTATAAACTAATCCTCTTATTAATATACACAAGTACAACGAAAATTTTTCCGGGTCCGGGTCTACTCACCTACGTTACGAGTTCAACCGCTACCCGAAAATACGGGGTGTTACATATACGTTAGACAACTTGGTAGTTCTCGGTTAGCCAGCAACATTCTTTGAGAGAATTTGGGTGGAGACCCGCCTTTCAATGGCAGAATGTCTGCTACATTGGCCGATGAAAAAATATCCATCGATTTTTTAGGCCTCCACAGTTGTAAAGACGGAAAATAAAACTTCTGGGCAAGGATGAAACTTAAATCTTTTTCACCCGAGAGACCAACATGTTCAGTAGGCAAGGCAACTAAAATGACCAACGAGTTATATCTTTGCAGCCACGACGTGATTGGAATGATCTTTTTCAAAATTTAAGTCTGAGTCCTCCGTAATCAAAACATTCACTGTTTTGGATACGGATCCGAAGTTATGTATATTCAATTATTTCTAACCGTTTGTTCTTGACAGCTTGCAAGGGATAAAGTCAAAGAAGGCAAATACCCCTCGAAGATTTTTTTTTACCTTCTTTAATTCAGCTCTATTTCATTTTGTATTGTAATAGTATTGTACTCTGAAATTATTGAAATGTTTAGAGTAGTTAGACTTAGAATTAATTAATAGGGTAGTCTAAAACTGGAAACTCATCGCTAGTTTATTTATTTTAGGCTCGGTTAGTTTTAAAACCGAAAATCGCTAGTTTACCTATTTTTAGACTCGTCACCCATAAAATTTACATTGCATATATTTTTATCAATTTTCATTCAAATGCATACTTTTTTTTACTTTACATGTATTTTAATGCCATACAAATGTATACTTGTACAAATACATCATTTCATTAAATACTTGCAACATTATTTTTATACTTGTAAAAACATGTATTTTAAACATAATAATTAACCTGAGTTTGATCGGATAACCGCAAGTTAGCGGATCTTAAAGGATGTCTAACCCCTTCCCTTTAGGATAATAAAGAACCCTTACCTAGAATCTCATTAGTTTCGTAAACCATAAAATCGGAGTTATTTTGCAGCTTTTAGTTAACATTCAGGTGCCTTAATTCACCTTAGATTAATTAGGTGGCGACTCCTCAAAGCAAGCATTTTAACTGATCCAGAGGGAATCGATGTCATCGCGTCGCGAAGCCCGCAGGTCAAAAACGGGCGCGACACGACCTTCTTTTGCCATGACCCGTATGTAAATGAATGTCCGTCCAAAGTAACTCTACTCTTGAAAGCTAGAAATGTATATGTCCTTCACTCTATTGAAGAAGTTTGTTGATTCATGTATATCTTGTCTTATTGACTCATAATGAGTGTGTTTATATGTTAGTTCCATAATGTTAATCGGAGGTGCAACGACCTTACGTCACTCCAATAGACTTAGAGTGTCTTATTATCATTCATGCATCATATACATGTATATACTATGACCTCAAAGGCGTTATATACGCTACTATATGATATGCATATATATGTATATGGGGTATGGGAAATGAAAGGTGTTATATACGTACCACCACCTGATCAGCTGGTATATGATGATGATTATGCCCACAATGGCCGATATGATATGATGGGACGCCCACAGAGGCTTGATGACCTTATATATCAGGCGTTATATACGCATATGTAGGACAGTTATGCATATTATGGCCTTCAAGGACATCCAGTACATGTTAACTCTCTATTGTCTCATGTTACTTTCATGCCCTACATACTCAGTATATTATTCGTACTGACGTCCCTTTTGTTGGGGGACGTTGCGCTTCATGCCCGCAGGTTCAGGTAGACAGGGCGACGGACCTCACCAGTAGATTGCCTATTCATCTCATATTAGACCACTCTACTTGTTCTAGAGTTGCAGTCTAGTCTTGATACGATATTTTTATTATGTATATGGGTATGACGGGGCCCTGTCCCGACCTTATGATGTCACACACTCCAGTAGAGGCTTGTAGACAGTTATGATACAATCACATGTTATGTGGCCTCCTCAACCTATGTTTTTATTGTATAGTCATCTATGGTAGCCTTATCGGTTCGTACGATAACATCTATGTATGTACATATATGTTTTGTCGGTCTTGCACATTTTTTGCTTATTATTTCTATGTGTCAGAAGGTTACCGCGTGACAACCCTCATGGCCTATGCTTACTTATGATTGTGTGGTGAATGTATGTTTAGTAGTACTCGACAAGTAAGGTCCGGGTGTCCGTCATGGTCCTCCGGGCTGGGGTCGTGACAAATTTGGTATCAGAGCATGTTTGTCCTAAGGAGTCTGCAAGATGTGCCTAGTAGAGTCTTGTTTATGAGTGTGTTGTGCACCACACTTATAAATATGAGGTTATGAGGCATTTAAGATGGTTACCTCTCCTTCTTGTTCTAGATCGTACATTAGAACTGAGTTATAAGCATTCCACTCCTAAACCATCTCGTGTTTATGATTCTAGCAATGCCTACAGCAAGGAAGAAGTTCCAGAGTACGAGGGTATTGAATGCGGCTGCGGGAGAGGGTACCAGCCGAGTGCCTCCCGCTAGTGAGGGACAGTGAGGGACAGAGTGAGGCCCACAGTGTGACTCATCCAAATGATTACCCGACTCCACTACATCCAGAGGAGCTTAGTGGGGTTAAAGTACCCCTAGTTCCTCCACTTGACGCTCCAGATAAGGATCTTGATATGCAGAGTGTTGTATAATTATTAACTCGATTGGTGGCCGCTCAGGCCCAACGTAAAACTATCAGTCCTTCAAAAAGAGCAGTTAGTGCGAGAGCTTGGGATTTTATCAACCTGGACCCTCCGGTATTCACGGGATCATACCTGAACGTGGACCCATATAATTTTCTGGATTAGATGCAGCGTACCTTACGGGTAATGGATGACACTGATATTGAGTTAGTAAAGTTTGTTTCTTATAGATTGTGAGATATTGCGGTAACTTGGTATGAGACATGAGATCATTCTAGGGGACCTCGTGCCCCATCAACAGGATGAAGAGAGTTTTCAGAGGCCTTCTTACAACATTTTCTGTCGGTCGAGCTTCGACGGGCTAGGCAGGATAGATTTCTACGTCTTGAGCAGGGCAATATGAGTGTTCGAGAATATAACTTGCAGTTTAATTCATTGGCTAGATATGCTCCTACGATTATAGTTGAGATGAGCGACCGGGTACATAAGTTTGTTACTAGCTTGGGGCCGCACTTGGTCAATGAGTGTACTACGACTTCTCTGAATCCGAATATGGATATTGCTCGCATTCAGGCTTATGCACAAAATATGGAGGATCGTAAGAGACAAATCGGGCATTGTTCATCAAATGACGGCTCCATACTCACCTCAGTCGAACGGTGTTGCTGAACGCAAGAACCGCATGTTGAATGAAATGATGAATGCCTTGCTCATCAATTTCGGTCTTCTCCAAAACATGTGGGGAGAAACCATCATTACCGCTAATACGATTCTTAATAGAGTCCCACATAAGGGTAAGGACAAAACTCCATATGAATCATGGAAGGGAAAGAAACCCACCTATAAATATTTAAAGGTGTGGGTTTGTTTGGCAAAGGTCGAAGTGCCCAAGCCAAAGCAGGTCAAGATTGGGCCGAAGACTGTAGATTACATTTTCATCGGATATGCAAATAACAGTAGCGTTTATCATTTCTTAGTGCATAAGTAAGATATTCCAGATATCCACGGGGGTACAATCATGGAATCATGGAATGCTCAATTATTTGAGGATACTTTTCCTAGAAAGGAAAAAGACATAACCTCTCGCAAACGAAGTTATGAACAAAGCTCTCAGGAACCAGGAGTCGTTGACTGCCCGGATCTAGATAGTTTACATCTAGTGGACTTCGAAGTGGCTGAATATCTAGAATCTAGTGTTCTAGATTCTCATAACTTGGAGACTCCAGATATGGAACCGAGGCGAAGTAAAAGGGCCAGGAAGGATAAATCTTTCAGTCCTGACTTTGTAGCTTATATGGTTGATGACGAACCAAAGACAATTATTAAAGCATTGTCAACTCCAGAGACACCTCTGTGGAAAGAAGCTATTGAGAGTGAAATAGACTACATCCTACATAACCATACTTGGGAGTTGGTTGATCTTCCTCCGGGAAATAAACTGTTGGGTTGTAAATGGATAGTATAAAGCAGATGGGTCTATAGATAAGTATAAGGTCATGTTGGTAGTCAAGGGCTATCGGCAGAAGGAAGGCCTTGACTATTTTGACAAGTACTCCCCGGTGTCTAGGATGACGTTCATACAAGTATTCACTGCGATCGCAACGTTACATGACCTTGAGATACATCAAATGGATATCAAGACAGTCTTCCTAAATGTTGATTTGGAAGAAGAAATTTGTATGGAACAACCCGAGGGGTATGTAGTTCCAGGGCAAGAGAAGAAAGACCGTCGACTTGTCAAATCTCTGTACGGGCTGAAACAGGCCCCGAAGCAATGACACAAAAAATTTGATAGTACTCTACTATCAAAGGGTTTCTCCATTAATGAGTGTGACAAATGTGTCTACACGAAAGGTAACTCTAACTCGTTCATCATGATATGCATGTACGTAGATGACATGTTGATCACATGGAGCAGTCCTAGCGTGATCCTAGAGACTAATAACATGTTGAAATAATGTTTCGACATGAAGGATATGGGTATCACAAATGTCATCTTAGGGATAAAGATGTCTGACGGACTGGTTTTATCTCAGTCTCACTACATCGAGGATGTGTTGAGAAAGTTTGAGATGTTTGACAGTTCGCCTATGAAGTCACCAATGGATCGAAATCAAAAGCTTGATAAAAATCGTGGTGCACCCGTATGCCAGGAGCAATATGCACAGGTGATTGGGAGTTTGATGTACATAACAAACTGCACCCGACCTGATATTGCTTATGCAGTCAACAAGTTAGCTAGGTTTACCCGTAATCCGAGTAATGATCATTGGAAGGCGTTGAATTGAGTACTATGATACATGAAATACACACTAACTTACGGGTTGCATTATTCGAGATATCCAGTTGTACTAGAGGGGTACAATGATGCAAACTGAATATCTGATATAGAGAACACCAAGTCCACCAGTGGGTATATATTTACAATTGGTGGTGGGGTTGTGTCTTGGAAATCCTCTAAGTAAACTTACATCGCCCGATCCACGATGGAATCAGAGTTTATCACTTTAGACAAAGCAGGAGAAAAAGTTGAGTGGCTTCACGACTTCTTAGAGGATGTCCCTTGTTGGGACAAACCCGTACCTTCTGTAATGATCCACTGCGACAGTCAGTCGGCTATAGGAAGGGCACAAAGTTCTATGTACAATGGCAAGTCTCGTTATATTCGACGGAGACATAAGATCATTAGTCACATGATCACCACGGGTATAATATCCATTGATCACATAAAATAAAAGAATAACATAGTGGAACCACTGACAAAGGGTTTACCCAAAGATCAGATGTTCTGCCTGTCTAGGGGAATGAGCTTAAAACCCAAGCTATAAGGACTAATACGGTGATAACCCAACCTTACTGACTGGAGATCCCACGAATTAGGTTCAATGGGAAAACTAAGTTATAAAGGTTCAGTTGAGCGATTCGGTGGAAGCATGAGCACTTTAGATAGTGATTTATGTAAAGAAATATCAATCCAAAGTCGTTCCCGCGATAGACATTAAGTGTTATCTGCAGTGTGGTAAAGGTTAAGTTTCCAAAAAATTTAATGATCCTCAACGGTTGAGGTTAGGTTTGGAGAAACTTTTAATGGTTCCTAACACTTGTAAAGTGGGGGTATAGCATGATACCTTGTAGGAGACCACCTATTAAAGTGCGAGGACATGCCGCCTCAAATGAACGCACTTAATAATCCAAGAAGTGTCCACGGCCACAACGGACAAAACATTACGAAGAACATAGTAAGAAAAGTTGTTGTGTTGGTACCGTTGACTTGGCATACACTAATCACTGATGATTCAAGACATCACGTTCACCGCGCAGTAAGTAACTCCGATGGTATTCAACTATGGAAGGTTAAAAGCCGAAGCTACCTATCCAGATGCAACATTTGTTCGCTGAAAGATTGCTAGAAATAGGCACCTTGTGAGTGCGCCAAAATCTCTTTCAAGAGGGGATTGTTTGAAATTTATTAATGTGGAATTAAGTTTATCCAATTATTTATGACTCGAACAATTGGGGCCCCACACGTTGGAAACGTCATTTCCACACACGCGTACACATAGTGCCAAGTATTGTAAATTTCATTAGTGAAAGAGATATTGGTACATACGTAATACGTTTGAGACATAGAATGATGGACGACTATTGGCCAAATGATAAGTATTCCATGATAGTAAACGAAGGAAGAAGTGTACGAAGTGTAAGATGAAACGAGTCGAAAATCGCCACGGAGCCGTGAAGGGTCGCGACGCAACACCATCTGAGTCGCGGCGCCCTAATGGCAGCGCTAAATGGTGGCTTGTCTACTGGAGCCGAGGCGCCGCAGTGCTAATTCACAGAGCCGCGGCGCTTCAGAGGCAGAATGTTGCGACGAGAAGATGGAAAATTCTGACTTTTGGGCTGGTTTTGCAACATTGAATCTCCATTATTTGGCACATGAATTCAACCATTATTTGGCTGAATGTAATCCCTCAATAAGTGTCATTATATGGCTATTGAAGGTCAATAGTTGGCTAGTTGAGGGGTAATTTCCTTACACTATAAATTGAGGCCTTTGGCTCAATTGTTCAACACGTAGAAATTTGCTGAAATCTTCTTCTTCCTCTCTAGCATCATTTCGATATTCAAAGTTCTTCAAGAGTAACACTTGAGTTTCCTTTGCTCATTTGTTAAGTTGTTGTTGTATCTTGGGAGACTATTGCCCGACAACGTAAAATGATATATACGGGGCAATCTTGCCTTAAAGATAGAGTGTCATCACTCGACTCAGCAAATCACTAGGAGTTTGTAATCGTTCTTATTTCCAGTTTGTTATAATCTTGAGTAGTTTATCCTTTCTAGCATTTGTAATATTTATTTACTTACCGTTTTCTACAATTGTTGTACCCACACAAATAAGCAAAACCTTTAAACCTCGCAGAGACTTTATCCCAATGCACTACAATCCCTTCATTAAACCCCAGGGTACATAATGCTCCAAAAATCTTGTTTAAGATTATCCCACATTCCGCGGGGTGTAAGAAATTTGCAATGTGGCATTTTGGATGAATTTTGGCACATGGCAGTGCAAATACAAGTGGAGTAAAATGTACACCTCCAACACACTCTTTAATGTATCACCAGAAGACAGTCAGTGTCACCAACTATGACTTTTGTTGGCAAATAAGAACAACAACCTAGTGAGCTACCAATTTCATAAATCTTCAAGACAAAATAGAGTTAACGGAAGTAAGTACCAAAAAACATAAGCCAATTGAAATTTTAGTGCCAACTATACAATAGTTTAGCTTCGTAATTCAATTGCGATGGAAATTAGCAACGAAATTATGGATGGAAAGCTTGAAAGTTATACCTTAAATGATCCATCCAATATTGTTCGTGTAATCAAACACCAAAGTTCCATCCAATATTATTCGTTTTGTCTCCATGAAAATGAATGTGATTCAAATTCAGTGGCTTCTCGAGAACCCTGATTGAGTTCATAAACTGAAACCGAATGACCTGAAACCACAAAAAATTATTAATTAAGAGCTAGTGTCAATCAACACATAATCAATCAATCAATCAATCAGCTACTTCCTAATCCCGAAGTTGTTAGAATCAGTTATTTAAATGCTTTGTATCTATTCAATTCTATTTAACTAGAGTAATTTTCACTGACGGCCTAAGTTGAAACCTGATGTCCAGAAACAACAATACTGTCAATAGTAAACATTAATAGCTAAAACGAATTTTAGAACATAATTCATTCAATTAACCTACTACATCTCAATTCCGAACTACTTAGGATCTGTTATGTAGATCATGTGTATACATTCCATTCAATTTAACTAGAGTATTTTTCATTGACGGCCTAAATTGAAATCGAATGTCCAGAAACCACGAAACTTCCAATAGTAAACATTAAGAGCTAAAGTGAATTCTAAAACACAATTCAAAGGATTAACCAACTACATCTCAATTCCAAACTAGTTAGGAACGATTATGCAAAATCATCTGCATATACTCCATTCAATTTAACTAGAGTATTTTGCACACGGCCTAAACTGAAACCAAATGTCCAGAAATAACAACACTTTCAATCGTAAATATTAAGAGCTAAAGCGAATTCTAAAAGACAATTCAATCAATTAACCTACTACATCTCAATTCCAAACTAGTTAGGATCGGTTATGTAAATCAATTGTATATACTCCATTCAATTTAACTAGAGTATTTTCCACTGACAACCTAAATTGAAACCAAATGTCCAAAAACCACAAAAATGTCAATTTTCAATAGTAAACATTAAGAGTTAAAGCTAATTCTAAAACACAATTCAATCAATTAACCTACTACATTTCAATTGCGAACATAGTTAGAATCGGTTATGTAAATCAATTGTATATACTCCATTCAGTTTAACTAGAATAATTTCCACTGACGGCCTAAATTGAAACCAAATGTCCAGGAACCACAAAAATGCCAAATTTCAATAGTAAACATTAAAAGCTAAAGCTAATTCTAAAACACAATTCAGTCAATTAACCAAATACATCTCAATTCTGAACATAGTTAGGATTGATTATGTAAATCAATTGCATATACTCCATTCAATTTAACTAGAGTATTTTCCATTGATGGCCTAAATTGAAATTAAATGTCCAGAAACCACAAAAATGCCAAATTTCAATAGTAAACATTAAAAGCTAAAGCTAATTCTAAAACACAATTCAGTCAATTAACCAAATACATCTCAATTCTGAACATAGTTAGGATTGATTATGTAAATCAATTGCATATACTCCATTCAATTTAACTAGAGTATTTTTTGCTGACAGCCTAAATTGAAACCAAATGTCTAGAAACCATAAAAATGCCAAATTTCAACATTAAACATTAAGAACTAAAGCAAATTCTAAAAGACAATTCAATCAATTAACCAACTACATCTCAGTTCTGAACTAGCTAGGATCGATTTTGCAAATCATGTGTATACATTCCATTCAATTTAACTAGAGTATTGTCCACTGACGGCAAACTGAATATCCAAAAACAACAATACTTTCAATAGTAAACATTAAGAGCTAAAACTAATTCTACAACAAATTTCAATCAATTAAACAACGATGTCTCAATTCCAAACTAGTTAGGATCGGTTATGAAAATCATGTGTATATACTCCATTCTATTTAACTAGAGTATTTTCCATTGACGATCGAAATTAAAAGGGAAAATTATGCTCTGTCTTTTTAAAAAAAATATTTACGCCATGTAGTTCATACTTTGTGTATAAATTCCCGATTTAGCGCATACTCGTGCGTAAACACCTTTGATACACTATTATATACTTTATACAAGGTTGATACATTATGTATAATGCTTTCCCCCCGGTATAGTATTGTATAATATTGTATATTGGACTACATGGCGTAAATATTTTTCAAAAGTTGTATATATTTGAAAATATCCCTTGAGAATGTCCAGAAACAACAATCAACAATACTTTGAATACTACTCACTCTGTCCCAATTTATACGACACGTTCCTTTTTAGTCAGTCAAAAAAAGAATGACATATTTCTTTCTTGGACAACAATTTAATTTTAAACTTTACCTTTTACGCTTAACGAGATAAATTTATAACCACACAAATATATTTGGCTTGTTTTAGACCACAAGATTCAAAAATCTTCCTTTATTTCTTAAACTTCTTGTCCACTCAAACTACATCACATAAATTAGTACGGAAGAGTAGTAAACATTAGTAATAGCTAAAGCAAATTCTAAAACGAAATTCAATCAATTAAATAACTACATCTCAATTCCGAACTAGTTAGTATCGATTATGTAAATCATGTGTATATTAATTCCAATCCATTTAACTATAGTATTTTTTTTCACTAACCAACGGTGATTAGGAAAACTGAGATATGCATAGTCAAATTCCAGACCTGCTTAGGGACGTTGTAATCGATGATGAATGAACCGGGTTTCTCAACGGCGAGAGCTAAGCCGTTTAAATAATCAAAAACTAAACATTAATGTTTGACAAATATATGTTCATATAAGAAATATTATTTAATTTTATCTATCGTTGTGTATTCAAGATACATATTATTTAAAAAATGTAAAACTAAATAATTATAAATTGATAACTAGTATTGTAAAAAAGTTGATATATATAAATAAATAATACCTTAATTGAATCAACTAATAAGAACTTCTTACGAAGCATACATTTTGCTATAACATCACAGACAATATGTTTGACAAAAAAATTAATATTTACAATCATAATATAATTTAAATGTTAAAAAGTAATCTATCAATGCTAACATCACTCAATATAAGCTAAGTTTGCATATAACCTCATCCAACAATGAAATTCAACTTTAATGACATCACTAGCTCATTATAAGTCAAGTTTGGTGATGACTTATCCTTTCCAAGATTAGGAGGTGTAACTTTAAAAAAAAAATAGAATAATAACATAGCTAGCTTAAATAAAAATAAATAAATAAGAAAGTTAGCATAGCTAAGTGAAATAAAAACAATTAAGTAATAAAGAAGCACAATATGAGAAATTATGTAGAAGAACGTGAAGTAAAGGTTGAAAAATGAGAAATAAGTATAATAATATAAAAAGAATAATATTTGAAAATATAAATTAAAAGTACAAATAAAAAATAAATGAAAAAGAAAAAAAGAAAAGAAATAAAAAATAAACTTTAAAAGAAAAGAAGAGATTCAGAAAATAACCTTGTAATTACACCATGTAATTACATGCAATTCTCAGCCCTCCATGAGAATTGAAGAGTGTAATTACAACCCTTCAATTACACCCAATTACATGATGACCAAGTAATTACCTGATTAGACAAATATGCTAAAGTTGTGTAATTACACCCAAATACACTCAAATCCAATTACAGGGTGCCTTTCCAAACATGCCATAAGGGTGTGTTTGGTACCATGGAAAATGTTTTCCAAAAGATGTTTTTCATTTTTTGAAAAATATTTTCTGGATCAATAAAAATACACCAACGCATCTCCAACCTACCCCGCACTATCCACCTAAACCCCAACCCACATTTACCCCACCATCCTACCCTACCCACCCACCACCAGAAGTTGTGTTGAAAAATATTATATCTCAAAAAGTATAATGGATATTCTTTAATTTCTCTAATATCTACACTTAATTTTGGTCAAATGTGACTGTTGCCTAACGTCTCTGCTAATTCAATTTGATCAAATTAATTGTCTTAATGGCCAATTGTCTTTATGACTTTTTACTACTATTAATTTTTTGGACGTTGGCATATCATTATTATGTTAGAGTTAGACATAATCCCTCTTTCTACTATATATATATTTCCTTAGTATTGTGCTTATTTTGAAGATAGATATACGAAGAACCATACTCCTCCTCCTCCTCCTCCTCATTTTTCTTTTGCTGGATTAGATACAAATAATCATATTCCTTCTTCTCATTTTTTTTGATAGGTTATCTACTTTCTGAAATCTTTATTAGGTGCTGACTTCTAGTTTTATATTAGAAGAGCTTGTTGAATCATGGGAGATACACCTATACTAGGTGAAATATCCTTAAGGACAATGTCTTTGACACGCCTTAAGCTACGAAATTTTTTCCAACAGTGTTCGTGATCGAGTATTTTCCGTAAGATTTCTAACAAGTTGCCCTATGAATTTAAAAAATTTATATTATTTTGCTTTAAATATATAAATGATCTTAAAATATATATTTCAACTTATGTATCAAACATAAGAAAATGAGTAGGAAAATGACTTATTTTTCAATAAAATAATTTGTTAAAAACATTTTCCCGTCATACAAAACACACTTTAAGTCTCACTCTCAAAAGAGATAGATGGATTACATGATTTTTTACTTTTAAGCTTAATTAATGTCATCATCATATTATACATAAAAAAGGTAAATTAATATACACTATATAAAAATAGTAATAATAATAATATTAGAAGTTCGCTAACGAAATTACAATATACATTCAATTAGTAATATTGCTTGTATGGATCTCTATTTTTATTGTGCATCGTATTTAGTTAAGTCTACATTGATTCCACAAATTTATAGGTCTTTCACAATATTTATCTTCCTTGTGAAGTTAGGTCTACCTCGTCCCTTTAACAACTTCACTAACTATAGTTTAACTTATATAGATTAGTGCACATGATATAACTAACCCATTAACTATCTCAAGTGACATCATCTTATTATGTGATTTATGTGTGCTATTTGCACCTTTTGGCTGATATGATCATTTAATATTGAGTGAAAGCGCATTCATTTTATTACCCACATATCTACAACACTCATCTTGTGATATATTGAACTTCAACTATAAACGTTGACTATCATATAATATTAGTGATTTTATATATTGTTATGTAGAATTTATCTTTTACTTTGGTAGAATGTATGTATCCTTCTGGCACATAACACTCCATGAACACTATCCTTTTCAATTATTTGGTTTTCAATCTACGAGTAAACATCTCCATCTCTTATTTTATTATCTTAAAATAATAAATCTTAATATTTAAATTATTTGAATTTAAGCATCGCGATCCCGTTCAATCATGTAAACGTACATTGCATACATCAACCTTATTTCTATTTATTCTAAAATATTTAATCCCTAAAGCACTTATTTACTATAATTCAAGTTTTTAATTAACAGCATCATTAATTTTATTAATTAACACCATATGGTTATCAAATAGCATACACCATAAAATTTCAAAAGAATTATTAAAATACAAATGAAATGTAATGCACACAAGTAGTAGTTGTGAACCTCTCAAGATATGATCAGTGCAAATGAATCCAACATACATCCACGATGATAAATAATAATACTATCTATATCTAGTAATATTTCCCTACTTGTAAACGATTTAAAATTAACATCTCAATTTTACCTTCATTCATTTAATTATTAATAATAAGAGAAATTTTGCTATATGTGAGTTTAAGTTATCTATATTGTCAATATAATAATTTCTTTACATTATAAGATTATTTTTAGTTGTTATAACATGCAATTTATCATTTTTTGTTAATTATAAATCTCACATTTTAAAGAGGCTTATATATAAATATATTTGGAATGATATGATGGTATAAAGTCAGATAAATAAATGACCCCACAAAGTTGATTCCAATTTTCATTTTAACACCTTAAGTAAGGCTAATACCTACTGAACATTCCAACTCCATATTAATAGAATAATAGTAATATAACTCATAAGCAATCAACATAACATGTTTCTACATAAAGGGACCAAAAATATATTTTAATTACCTGAAGGTTAAATATGACAAGTATACATCATAAGGACCAAAAGAAAAAAATTACTTGTAACTTAGGGACCTAAATGTTATTATCCCGAAAAAATAAAACAAAAAAAGACACGTACCAGTCAGCGTGCCCAATGTAAAGAATACAAAGCCCTAGTTCCCGCCAATATTGTTGGCGCCATTTCACATTTCAGCAATATCCATATAAATCACTATTTTACGGGGAAAATTCACTCTCAATTATTTTTCTCAACTTTCTATATTCACTCTCAAATCTACATCTATATGCGAAACCAACTATTCATAATCAGGTAGGCTCAATTTGCTATATTTTTCATCACAGATCTTTTTTCTAGAGTTGTTAATTTGTCTTTCTATTATTGCATTCTTCATTTATTGGAGATTTACTCACTTTGTTTGACTGGTTACGTAATGTAAAAAAAGTAAAGAATAACTTTTAATCTTGTGATACGTAAAATGTCCTTTAAATTTTCTGGTCTTAAACATGACATATATAAAGTTGAAATTAAAGAAAAAGTAAATAATTTTTTTTTTTGAAAATGACTAAAAGTTAACTAAGACAAATAAATTAAAACAGAGTGATTATCGAAAAATGTTGTTGTTTTAGGGATTTGTTAGGCCCCCATTTCCGTTTACTCCTTTTGCTATTGATGAAAAGTGTATGTTTGGATCTTCGAGTTGGAGCTCTTGTTTTTCAAGAGTATATGCATTGATAGATCCAGTTTAATGTTTAATTGGTGAAAAATTGTATTGTGAGTATATGTTAAATGAATCGTTTTTATATAAGCCCATTTGTTTTTCTTTGAAGAAATGTGACTTAATTAATTCACTTGACTGCTTAAAGTGATTAATTTGTGATAATTCTAGCTTAGTTTATAGGGTTTTGATATTTTATTACTCTCTTTCAGATCTTGTTTAGTTGAAATGAGATCTAGTCAAATTGCCTAAGGTAAAAACATAGTGATTATCTCTTAAAATTGTCAAGAGAAAACATATAAGATTATCAATTAGAAAC
Source organism: Anisodus tanguticus (assembly GCA_034509755.1). NCBI lineage: Eukaryota > Viridiplantae > Streptophyta > Magnoliopsida > Solanales > Solanaceae > Anisodus > Anisodus tanguticus. The sequence continues at coordinate 9,174,283 of CM067555.1, read as the reverse complement.
CTGTTGTATATGAGCTTATTACTGACATGTCAATTATTTTTTATAAGTAATTGGCATTGTGTAAGTTCCAAATATTCTGATTGTTCAACACTTCACTTGCTGTTATTTATGCTTTTCTGTAATTTACTGACTGTGAGATTTTGCTTTCCCTTTTTTGTCTTCCCAATTCAGCTCCAAGCAAATAGAAAGACTAAGCTAAGAAAATCTCTCTTTATGTAAATACTTGGGTTTATGAATTTTGGACCTCACCTTATTAGACACTACTAACCAGAAAGTCTATGATAAATTACTGAAAGCTCTTGGTAAGAGTAGCATGTTAAAAATCATCATCAATTTAACATCCAAGACAATGGATAATCAATCTAGAATGTTCAAGTAGTTCTAGAGAGTTGAAAGAAGAACTTTAGGATAAAAGTTCTAGAGTGGAGTCTAGAAAAAATAACTCTAGAAATAAATAGAAGAGTGATTCTAGAAAAATTTAGTTAGTAATATTTTAGAATAGAGTAGTAATTAAGTATCCTAACTAGATTCTTCCATCACCACCTATAAATAGAGGTGGTCTATTTGAATTGTAATTAAGTGAGTTATGAAGTTCTCAAGAATTGAGAGCAAGTCCCAAGTGTGCATCCAAAAAGTGTCCAAGTGAGTCTAAAGTGTGTGTAAGCTAAAGTGTGAGTGTCAAGTGTTGTTAAAAATAAAAGAGTAAGAACTTGGTGTATATTGTGGTCAAGTTATAGTGTTCAAGTCTTGGTGTAATTACTTTCACAAAAATAAAGTAATTACGTTTTTCACGTGTTGTGGTGTCTAACATAGCATTCCCCTTTTAGCTCTAGGGGAATGCTACTCTTTGTAGACATCTTGATCTAAGAACTTTGTGGAATGCATACTGTTGTTTCTTACTACAGTTCAATCATTTGTTGAAGAGTTAAGGGTCAAAAACACATCTCATATATCACTTTTTTTTTTGAGTTTCCTACCTGAATTATCAGGTGTGAGAATTTCACACCTAAACTATCATTTGTTCACTTTTCTTACATGATAGTAAACAAATGATAGTTTAGGTGTGTTTTGCTAACTAGTTCGTGGTAGTTTAGGTAGGAAACTCTCACATTTGATAGTTCAAGTAGGAAACTAACAAAAAGTGATACTCGAGGTGTGTTTTTAACCCTCTCTTTGTTGAACTACTCTTCGTCATTTTATTGGTTTGTGTTGAACTACTCTTCGTCATTGTATTGGTTTGTGTTGAACTACTCTTCGTCATTGTATTGGTTTGTGTAAGTGTGTTCATTTTTCTCCATGTACTCCCCACATACTTCTTTTTGCTTTCTGTTTTTTCCTGCTTTTAGAACAGCAAATAGAGATAATTATGGAGCGTTTGATTTTTAAGACATCCCAAAATAGGATTTTGACCCAATGGAGGTTACCTGAGTAAGATTGTAAGCTGTAACACCAATTAAGCGGAAGTGTTAATTGATTCTTTCTTTGGTTTCTTGCTAATCTTCTTGTGGCCTAAGGGTTCTTTATTCTGCAGTTTCTGGAAGACTGGTGTGCCATCTTGGAGTTATAGTAAGACTAGTGCTATATTTATCCTTCGACAGGCAGCTGCAGTTCCACCAACAGTTCATGAACTTGAGTCAAACCTGTTAGACAATGGAGCGAAGGAGTTGCAACAGCTTGCACTTTATCCAGGTTAGGAGGAGAGGTTTGACAGTAAAGGTCCCTAATGTAGATTCTCACGGAAAGCCTAATATCATGTTCAAGAAGTTAAAAGACATATATGATACTGGATATGTTAAGTGTGAAGGCGAATGCCTGCCAGTGGTAGACAGAACATTACAGGCAATAGGACCTGAAAATAACAAATTTGGTTGCCGTGCTGATGATGAAGTAAGCAGTCGGTCAGATGATAATTTTGGAGAAATAACACTGAAACAACTCAAGGATAGATGCAAATCCAAGAAAAGGAAACTTACTACTCCAAGTTGTACTTCTACTAGTCCAAAGCAGGCTAACGGATGTTATCAGCCAGAGGAAGATGACGATCTAAGAGTACCCCTTAGTTCTTTGAAGGCGAGGATTTCCAAAAAGGCAAATGGTAAAAGAAGGCGCATCAACAGAAATCTCTTTGCATCTCCGAAAGAGCCTGTGTCAATTAAAGTTGAAGTGGTTCTGGAGCCTGAAGTTTCTCTACAGCTCAGAAGTGTTTTACCTGAAGTGGCAGAACCCATAGCTGAGACTTCTGAATCTAAGTTCTCAGTGTACCGGAACTCAGATTCCTCCAATTGCTCCTCTAATATCCAGATGGTTAGCAAACTGGATTCTGGTACATTTACATGCGGTGGATTTCCAAATGTAGTTGACTCTGAGGAAAACACACCAGTTTTGTTTGCTGAAGAGCAGCAGCTTTGTTCTCTTAACCAGATTTCCAATGATTACTTGGAACATGTAGAATCTAAATATGTTTCCTCAGCTAGTGAAGAGCTCGCAGAGGTAAATAATCAGGACAGATGTAATAGAGAAAACAGTCTAAAGGAGTGGTTTTCTTCAGAAAGATATACAGAAATAGTATCAGCAGCAAATGATCAGAGTTTAGACATGTATGACTGCCTGAGGAATTGTTCTGATACGGGCAAGAGTTCTCATCAGAGTACCAGTAATGTTGTGTTTCATGTTCCTGAGGCAACGGTACCTAGTAGCACTACCAGTGCCAGTCTTCATTATGCAGATGATGTTTGCATGTCTGGAGATGGAGATAAGGAAGTTTTTCCCTCAAATCAGAAGATTAGTTCAGTCGATGGCCCTGTTGACAATTGTATCTCATCATGGAATTTGCAAACTTGCTCAGGCAGTGACAATTGTTTGCCATCCTTGGACAAAATTAATGACAAGGAGCAGCGAATAGATTGTTGTGTTACTGATGCAACAACTAGTGGTTTGATTTCAGGAGATTGCTTGAATGATGAAAATCAGCTTCTGAAATCTTCAAGTATTTCTGAAGAAAGAAATATGATGTTAAGCAGTCCACCTCCAGGTGCTGTAGATCAGATCTCAGCACCAGAGCTGTCACCGAATCCTGAGAGACTTCTTTCCACACGAAAGGTTAGGGGTGTTTGCTGAAGATAATTTGTTTTCTTTGTATTTCTTGAACTGTTTTAAACAATATATTCTTATGCAGGCTATTTCTCCATCCTCTCAAAAGCGACTTTGTTTGGCTATGAACTCCATAGACTTAATTGATGACTTGGAGAGCTACAGTAAGTCATAGATGAAAATAGGGTTTTCAATCATATGTTGGATTAATAATGTGTTTTATCCACTTCCTATATAATTTAATTTATGTAGATGCATTGCAAATATAATCACAGATTATTTTGCTTCAAGTTTCTTTAAAGACAACCTCTCAGAGAAACAACTCACCAGTGCTTCAAGTTAATTCAAAGTTCATTTTACTTGTATGATTCTGGTGGTTGCTTCTTTGGTTGAGCCCAGGAACTGATAACCAGAAACTTTAGACCCTGTTTTTAATTTACAGTAAATCAGACAAATTAGTATATATGCAAGTTAAATGTCATCCAGCTTTTATGTGCTGATAAATGAAGATAACAACTTATTATTAAAACAAATTTTAAAAAGAAGAAAAACAGCTACTCTGACTTATGTTTTTCTGTTCCTTCTTAATTTTTCTATTCTAACATTACATAAAAAAGTTTAGCTGCTTTTAGCTATGTATCCTGCAAAACGAAGAAAGTAGTCAGCTAGTTTTTTATTTACCAGCTGAAGTGAACGATCTTGTCAAATGAACTATGAACTCTTGATTTTCATACTTCCAACTTTGAAAGGTACTACTAATTTCCTTTCTAACTCAAATTTATCCTCCAAAGATGTTATTCTGGATGATAAACTTTAACATCATACTTCTACCTTGAAAGATATTAATATCCTTTCTAACTCAAATTTATCCACCAAAGATGTTACTCTGGACTTAAACTCCAATTAATCAATAGAATGAGAGTGATACCAGAGGCTTGGCTCTGAAATTCCTTTTTATCTTGCTCTTCATGATGTTGTCCTTTTGTATTGCTTGTAACAAGATAATATATTTGTCTTCCTAAATGTTCTGAACTCTAGCTGACTTGTTTTTGCTCGGCTATATTCTTTCAGAATGTAAAGAGAAGCTTGCTTTTGCGGGACATGACGATTCTGAAAGATCATGCCCAGCTGATGCTAGCACAACTAAAGATCCTGAAGGATCTCCACAGCTTAATCAGGCTAAATTTTTTATAGGCCCCAAGCAGATCGCTAGGAGATTGAAGATTGGAAAACGAAGTTCCTCTCCAAAAGGCAATCTAGTAAAACGAAGTTGCCCCCCGAAGGGCAATCTAGAAGGTCCTCGTCTTTCTCGTTCTCTACCTCAACTTAGCACTGGGTGCACCTCCATTAAACGTTGTTCAGAGAGTGCTATAGCATTTTCACAGCGACAGATGCATGATATTGAATCTTTAACATCGAAGCTTATGAATGAATTGAAGTCCATGAAGGTTATGGTAGAAGAAAAATTACTCTTTGAAGCATATCGAACCAGTTCTTTGAAAAATGATGCTGACGAGGTATGTTATTCCAGATATAGTGGCATATTGGAGGTGACAATTCTTGAGTTAAACAACCAAACAAAAAGATCACTGCTAACCTGTTATGTCTGATATATGAAGTGATACTTTTCTTAAAATCACGAGCACTAGTGATGTTCCAATTTTCCAAGACCTCATCTAACAATTGAAAACATATCAATGTGATCTTTATTTTGGTTTTATGAGGAGTGGTCATAACATGAAATAGACATTTGACAGACAGGAAAAAGGCATAAGCCAAAAAAAAGGGTTTTGCAGTTTTCATTGTCATGTGAAATGACTATGCTTGGATGAATTTCTTTGCTTGTAAATGTATTGTTCTCAAGTGCTAGTATCTTATATTTGACAGGTGAAGATTGCCATTAAAAGTGCAACGAAAATCGAAGAGACAACACGAAAGTGGTTGTCCATGATGACTAGGGACTGCACCAGATTCTGTAAAATCATGGTTGGTACCTTTCATTTCTGTATATTCATAGTTGCTCTTCAAACTTTTCCAACGTTAAAATATGAACCTCGTGACTGTTATTTAAGTCATTCATTTTTCTGTGATGTAGAAATTGAGTCAAAATGGTGCGACTGATTCCAAGAACTCAGTCCACAGGGAGGGGAGGAAAATTTCTTTTGCTGATGAAGCTGGCGGTGTGCTCTGTCATTTCAACTATTTTGAGGATACTGATCCAACTTTGGAATCTGATAGTGTACAACAAGAAGACATCTGAGGCCTCTACTTTCACCTTTTGGAGATATCTCAATATCTTGCTTTATGAAGGATTATTGTGTATCTTCTTGATTGATTATGTCCAATAATGTAACATGAAATATTAATTTGTCTACTGTGCAGAACCTAATACTTTTTAAGATAATACTAGTCTGCTATTTACTTTAGATCAAATTACTGTTAGCCAAGTCCCCAAATGCACTCCTCAATTGATATTCACATCATTAATAGCCCAATAAGAGACGGCTTAGAGGTGATGGTAAGGTGCTTGGCAAAATTACAACTAAAATTGGACAAAAAAATAAAGTTCTTTTACCAGTTCAAAGAAGAAAGAAAAGGATACACTATTACCTTCCCCTAAAATTTGGAGGGCAAATAATCTTTTCCCCCCCTAACCATATTACAGTTTTAAATATAACTTAAATTATAATATAAATAAAATAAGGCAGCAATGCACAATAACCAGATTACACGAGCATACGAAAAATTATGATTAAACAAATGATAAAAAAATAACAATGTGATGTGATTCTCCTTATGTAGGTTTTGGATGTTGAGCTTGAACCAATTTAATGCTATAATTGTTTATTGAAATCTTTGAAACTTCAAATCCATAGACTTTGAAGGTTTTAATGTTTACTATTGTAAAGCAGTACAAGAAGTAAATAAATATTACAAGTGTTCGAAAGGATAAACAAATAGACAATGTTCAGAACTGCCGCAAGCTTGTTGAGTTTTGAATCTTGATAACCTGAAATCAAGAAACAACTAAATCTGGATGGTTACAACTGTGTGCTGAGTCGAGTGATTGCACTCTGTCCTTAAGACAAGATTGCCCCGTATATATGTTTTTACGTTAATGGACAATAGTTTCCCAAGATAAAAATCACTTTAATCTCAACACTACAAAGCAAATAGGTTGAGTCTGACGAAGAAAACAAATACGAATCGACTTGCTGAAGAAATGGAAAAGGAAAGAAGAGTTTCTGTTTTCGTCCAACGTTTTTGGACTGACTTTCTCTTCTGTTTTGTCTCTGTGTATATAGTGTGTCTCTGTTGTGTTTATCTTGTGTATATGTGTGTCTTTCATCACTGTTTTTCGTGACTATATGTACCATTGTATTTCGTCACTGTGTATCTTCCATAATTGAGCCAAAAGGCATCAATATATAGCATGGAGGAGGGACTCCTCAACTGCCACAAACAAGGCTGTTAATAGCCATTAGAGAGGGCTGTTAATGGTCATTAGAGAGGCTGATTATGGTTATTGAAGGAGGGTTGTTTATGGAGGAGTTAACAGCCAAGTAATGGCTGGTTAATGCTCCAAAAAATAGCCCAAACGGACTTTCTGCCTTCCGTCATTACCAAAATCAACTTTCCAGAAACTCTAGGGACTAAACTGTAAATATTAAGCAATTTGGGGTCCAAAAAGATAATATCAGCTCGTGACCGAGCCCGGACCGGCGGCGCGCGTGTGGGCTTAGCCTTTAACCCAAGCACATCTAGGTCCTCCCTCCTTTAAACACATGGGATACCCCTTGGGATCCCAAATCCTTAACCACTTTAGAGACTTATAAAGAGAGCAATTCTTCCTTTTTCCCACCGATGTGGTAGATTTGTCCCACACCATATTTTCATGCCTCAAACACCTTACTTCGTGGACCAATATCTCTTTCATTTCTCAACGAAATTTGACGATTCTTAGCCCGACGGTCATCTACTCACTTAGTAGAATATGCATGTGAGAAGAGACAAAGCCTCCAACATGCGGAACACTAGTGTTTAATTCATTAAATATGGGTGGATGCACCTCCCCGCCAAAGACAAATTTCCAACAGGTTTATCAAAGAACTCCTTCCAAATCTCAGTGAAAGCTTCCACAATAATGGCATGATGGTGTCTTGAATTAAGACTAAGAAAACAAAGCAAAAGTTGTTCCAAATCCTCTGCTTCAAACATCTCTTTCTCCATTATCATTTCTTTCATTGAATTCTTGAAATCGTCGTAAGGATCTGCTGATTTTTTCACTATAGCAAAACTCACATTCACTTTCCCATCAGCCTTACATGACATCATAGAATCTTTAAAACTATTCTAAACTACTAAAGGTAACGTTTGAGCCTCCTTACTTTCGTGTTATTATTCTTTTTCCTCCTTCTGGTCTCAGTTAAAGGGTCTATCGGATAATCCACATCGAATGAAGATTCGAAACTCAGAGAAGAAATAAAACTTTCAGTTTCATCATTAGGCTTCTCATCACCACATTCACTGTTGAAACTGAACCAACCACTATCAGCAGAGGAAAAACTCATACTTAACCTACTGTTTCTACTTTTCCCCCTTCTCATGTTGTTATTATCATAATGAGAATATTCAGAAGTCGGAGAATTGTACGTTTTGTTTGCCAAATTGTGATCTTTTCTGAATATATAAGAAGTGATGTGGGGTGGAAGGAGGTACTGGAAAAGGGGAGTTATCAAGAATATTGGCAGGGGGAAAATGTATTGTGAAGTTGGCATTGGATTTTTAGGCAAAAAAGAATAGAAAAGAAGGCATAGAGAGCTTGAGTTTGAATCTCTGTCATATCTAAGTAATGAGAAAGGCAATTCTTTTGGTAGCAAATGAGATGATGCAAGAAAATTTTGAACAAATGCCAGAACCAAAATATATTATTGCTATGGGCTCCGCCCGAACCAAAAAATGTTATTGCTACGGGCGCCAAACAAATATTACAGGCGGAAAGTTTGGCACCAATTAGCTTATCTGTGAGTTTGGAGTTCAAGAATATGCTGTTGTTTTATATAAGAAAAAGTGAGGAGAAATTGTTCGGCTTTGGTCAGCTGACAGTAGGATAATCTTTTGATAAAACTATTTTCTCCCTTATATCAGGAGTTCTCTCAATGACTAAATCTGAAATGTGAAAACTACATAGAAATTCCATTGAGATCATCCTAGAAGTAGATGAAATGGTCTAAAATATTTAATTTTATGTATTAAAGATTTTTATCTTTCTCTTGTATTTATCTTTTTGTTCTTTTAAATTGGCAGCCTCAAGCTTTTCATGCTTGTAATTATTTCAGAGGTTTAGGCGGTGTTTGATATTACGTTATTCATTTTCTAGAAAAATATTTTTCATGATGAAGCCATTTTTTCCGTTAAAGAACATTTTCGATTGGACTAAGGAAGAAATCTTGACTTTTTAACTTTATATTACTCCCTCCAAATAACACTTGGACATTATAATTGGAGTAATTTTTTGGATTCAACATTGTTATCAGAAAAATCTCCATTTTACTAATATTGTTATTAATTTTTAATAAGTATGTCAAAAAAAAAAAAAATTCACTCATCAAACAAACACCGGTATTTTTGCACGCAAAATGACTCGTCATACCAAATACCCTCAATGACATTAGATTTTTCCATAATATCAAATGGAAAAATGCAAGCTTTGTCAACTATTGCCAGCAAGCTCCAATGTTTATATCAGTATATTTTTCTTGTTTCATTATTATTTTAGATATGGAAGGTTGTTAAACCAGTTCAGAAAATGTATCCAGCCGTGTGTTGAAGAATTCCTTGCTAGCCAATACTCCAAAAGATAAAAGTCTAAAGAGACTGGATACTAGAGAAGAATAAGTTAATTGTTGAATTAATGCGAAATGACTCATCTGAATATTAGGGAGGAGATATACTCAGTGGCGGAGTTAAGAATTTTACTAAGGGGATTCAAAAATATAAAGAAGTAAACATTCGAAGAAGCTAAGGGGTTATACATAAAAAAACAATTTTAACCTTCTATATATAATGTACAACAGACTTTTGTGGTCCGGCCCTTCCCAGGACCCCTCGCATAGCGGGAGCTTAGTGCACCGGACTATTTTTTTTTTTTATATATATAGTGTAATTTTTTGTCGAAGAGGGTTTGGATGAACCCCCAACCCTTACTAGCTCCGCCCCTGGATATACTTGTTTTTGAAAAATCATTCGGCAAATTACACTACACCCCCTTAACCTTTAAGGGTTGAGAAATTACACCCCTCCACCTTTTGGATGAGAAGATAGCCAAAGTGCGTAACTTGCAGTTTTTGACATTAAAAAGTAGTTTGTAATAACAAATCTATGTTTGGTGGAACAGTCTCAACGTCTTCGTTGAGGGTCGTTCTGTAGGAGCTTGAGTTGTAAAAAATAGTAGCATCATAGTGCATCCATTTTTATTGCTCTTAGAGGACCCTACTCATTATCTCCCCTTAGAAGAGAAAGGTTTTCACTGTTGAGAAATGAGAAATCTATGCTAACATGTCGTGCGAGTAGTGCTTAATATGAGTTTTTTCCAGCCTCAAACAACTTTGTGTTTCGTGACCACTATATTCTGAAACTTTTTGGCTGCTTTGTTTCCATGCATCTTAGCCTCCTTATATTTTCCAAGCTCCAATTCCATATGCTGGCCTTTTCTTCTACTTCGAGTATAAAGAGGAAAATGTTTCATATGGGTCACAGTGTAATGGTTGTCTATTTGTTTTAACTTGTCCGTGCAAAACCAAAAATCATGGTGTGAAGTTACATTTCAACCTTATTCTCAAGAGCTCTTTGGTTACTGCAACAAATTGTCAACACATTGCTTTGGTACCTACATTAAACATGTTTTTGCTGTGCCTCTTGCGATTGTTCAGCCTGAAATACTTGTTTAATAGAGAGGGAAGCTTTTCAAAGGGCTAGAAACTGTGTTCACCGATGTTAGGCCCCATGAATCTTGGCTCAACCCCAAAATCTAGCTTGTAGGGTGAGGATCGTCCAAGTTCATATAAGGAATCCATGTTCTCATTCCATATCCGATGTGAGACTCTTAACAAAAACAAACCCCCCATCCAGAAAAAATACACCTGAACAACGGTATCACAAATTCAAGAAAAGAATGTAAGCAATTTTTGACTTCTCTGTATTACTTCAAAGTTCAAACTAACAAAGGGAAAGAATAGAAGATAAACTTACCACATCCAGCTGATGAACTTCCTCCTCTTTCTGTAATATCGTTAATAGCCGTTGACATGTTCCCTAACAAACAGTCGATAAAATTGCAAAATGAGACTCACCAGTTTTGTCCAATAATTTAAATTATTTGGTTCCAACTGGCGATCAATATCTCGCCAAAATTTGATAATATGAAGGGTCTCTTCTTCAGTTGATATCTGCAGGATAATTCGAGATGCATAACCCTTCTTTCTCATCTCAAGACATATTTCCGAGGGATTATTAGCAGTAAGCGTAACCATATATAACCAGCCCCTCTCTCAGCAGGCGGCAATATTTTATCAATAACACTTCGACCATTCTCCCCTCCGGCCCACGCTGAAGTGATCCCTTCACAACCAACTTCGTCTTCGGGTGTAGGAACATAAGGAGGGTTCACAACCACCACATCAACCGAAGTCCAGATGAAATATCTGTGTTTACCAACTCTGCATAAACCCTATGAGCATCCACGGTCTCACGAGTCACCCTTAATGCATGAGGGTTAATGTCTGTTGCAATATAGTATGGAACAAATCGTTCATGTCCAAGCATAACTGCAAGTGAAGTAATAACATACCCACTGCCACAACCAATTTCCATACAAATCGAGGGTTGGTGTTGTAACAAGTTAACTTGATCAGCTAATAATGCATCGACCAATGCAAATGAATCATCACATGGTTCGTAAACCTCAGGATGAGAACTCACAAGCTGGATTTTGGCAGTTCTTGAAAAACTCACTCATATATTATACAACTTGAATTGACCCATATATTAAGACTGAACAAAATACTACTTGCAGGTGTCAAATTGCATATACATTGGAGACAAAATTTGCCTTTTTATTCAATTTGTTACAGCAACAACAACGTAATTCCATAAGTGGGGTCTGAGGAGGGTAGAGTGTACGCAGTTCTTACTCCTACCATGGAATGTAGAGAGACTGTTTTCATAGATGCTCAAATAATGAATCAAATGCTAATTGCAGGTATCAAATATTAAACAAAATATTAAAGATTTCATCTCTCTACCCATAATAAATACTCACTATTTAATAATATTATATTTGTCATCACTTCCCATCTTGTATAATAAAACTAGGAATAGACGATCATATGAGCCATCTCTTTATGGCCTCCATTGTCATTTATTTTTTTCTCAATTATTTGTCCTTTTCCTTTTCATTTCTCTATTTTACTAAATAAAATAAAATATTAAAGATTTTATCAATTCACTCATAATAAAAACCCACTCACCATTTAATAGCATTATATATGTCATTTAATAGATAATTAAAAACTCACTCATCATTTTATAGCATTATATTTGACATCACTTTATATATATATATATAATATTTGCCATCACTTTCCCTCTTATATTAAATCTCTCTCTCTCTCTCTCTCTCTCTATATATATATATATATATATTTACCTTTTCCTCTTCATCTTCATAACTTATACCTCTTTATTTTTCAATAAATTCTACTCTTAATTAATATTAGTAACATTTATAACCCCCAAACCTTTGATGATCATAACCCCCAATTATTTAGTATACAAATTTATTACACCTTAAAGTCATACCAATTTTTATTTATATAATTTTTTTGAGCCATCTTGGTTATCCTCTATTTTGTAGTGCAATAGCCACCACCATAGAGTGCATTTGCTTGGGTGTTTGATGTGAATGAAGGAATTCTTTAGAGAATAATTTTATTTTTTTCTTAGCTTCTCTTTTTATTTGTTAGGAATTTGATTATGTTATTTAGTATTCTCTAAAATGTTCATCTGCTTAGTTAATTTTATTATTTTATTTCTTTTCTTTGTTGATGAGGTTAACTTATTGTGTTTTCAAGCCAGGGTGTTCTCGAAAGTTGAAACACAAAAAGGAAGTCATGTATATGTGCATGATGCTCAAGGAAGTACATATATATTCTTTCGTAGTCATGGGGGATCAACTTTTAATAAGCCTAATGATAGTATATGTGAATGTAAAATTAGTTTGTAATTTTCAAAATACAGTTTAATTTATAGGAACGTTTTTTATTGATACGTAAAATTGTAGTCGTCAAGATTTTCATGTTTTGCTGTTGATAAAGTCATCAAATTTTCAGATTTTCATAGATCTTTTCTATCATCGGTTGGGTTTGAACCCTTCGATCTTACAACTTGAAAATGCAGAAATTAAGCTAAAATTATTTGTCTCTCTATATTCATTTTCTTCCCCAATATAAGAATTGTTGTTCTTCTCTAGACCCTGATTCTTCATTTATCGAGGAATGAATTTTTAGTGCTGGCATCGAATTTTTTTCTTGATTTGAAATATGGCAAGGGATATAAATAGTTTTTTTCTTAGTCTAAAACATGACAAGGAATATTAAGACATGAGAAATGGTAAGAGAAATTAGTCAAAATAGAAAATAATTTTTAGATTATTTCCTAAAATTAATAAAAGGTGAAGGATAATTGATTCGATTACTCAAGGAAGGATGACCATTTCTGAAGGGTATATATATGAAAAAAGAGCGAAAAATATACTATGATTTATAACTTATGATATATTTTGTTAAATATTTAATTAATTAAATTATGTTTTAAAGAGAATTATATATGCATAATTTAAGATAATGGCTAGATCAAGAATCCTTTAAAAATAGATAGAGTATAATATTTGGATTAAAAAAATAACTAAATCTAAAAAGTTATAACTGGTGCTACTTGAACCGCAACAAATATCTCAAAATAGTTGGATAAGGAGGATGCTAGAATTTTTGACGTTCTAAGCTCTCTAAAATTTATGATGTTACTTTGTGTAAAACATGTTAAGAGCAAGATCATTATTAAATTTTTTTATCAATAATTTACGAGAGACATTGGAAGACGTTTGTTGATTTGTTATCGGCATGCGATCCTTATGTACTTAAGAATGTGGAAGATAGAAGAGGAATATAATCAATTATAACCAAAATTATTTATGAAGTTATTTTTGAAAGTTTAATATACACATAATTCATAAAAATATATAAAAAATTTAATTAAGAGAAAATGTAACATAAAAAAGTGGGAGATAGAAGAGGAAGATAATCAATTATAAGCAAAATTATTTATGAAGTTATTTTTTAATTTTTAATATGACACATAAATTATGAAAAATATATGTAAAATTTAGTTAAGAGAAAGGTTAATTTTGGCATTTCCCGTAATGAATTAGTAGAAGGAGAAAGAAAAATTAATTTGATTATTATAAAGAAGAATAACAATAATTACTGATTTTTCACAGGAATTTAATAAATAAAAATAAAGAAATGAAAAGGAGAGTTGATAAGGGGACCCGAAAATAATGTTAGGATAAGTATAAAGAAGGATAGGATTACATAAGAAAATTATTAAAATGAAAACATTAAAAAAACAGATAAGAAATAGAATAGTAGATAATTAAGAAAAGTAATAAAAAGGAGAAAAAGTATATCAAAATTTTAAGAAGGGAATGTGAATATGATCAAAACTAAAGAAGGTCATTTGCTTGATATTAAATTTGTTCAACTGGATTTTTTCCCCATTAGATATCACCTTGAAAATATAATCAAAACAACAATAGTGTTATAATTAAAGAATAGAAAAAACATAAATTTGATCGATAAGTCAATATTGATATTTGAACTAGAAAAATTTAATAATAATTATTTAGTAATATTTTAATTTTACTTTAATGACCGCGTGAAGTACGAATAATTTCACTAATTTAAATAATAACTAAAATAAACAGTGTAATTAGCGATATAATTTTTCCCATTTTCTAATTTTGTCAATCCCAAAAGTCTCACAAAAAGATTGGGGCATTTATGCTGTGTGCCTATGAGACCAAAAATAATTATCAAGAATATTCATTTAAAAATATACTTTTTATAAATTAGGAAACCCGCAGTCATTACGTCATGTGCGCTCCATATAAATCTCACTCCAATACAATAGTTCATCAACCACACTAGAGAGTTAAACCGCACTAGACAAATCTCCGTGTAACGAGCTCAACCAAAAAAGCATACAAGGGGTTTCAAACCTGCAACCTCCCATTTGGAATCCTGCTCAACCAACTCGATCAGCAGTTCATTTAAAAAACATTACACTTTATTCTATTTAGGAAAAATATTTACTATATAATTTGCATGTATGTAATCCACATTGTAATATACCTTAATCAGTACTTAGTATACTATTCCCGCCAAAATCATACCACACGATATCAACTACCAAAAAAACACCTCTTTGGAGTAAAGGAGGCAGAGCAACATACATTTCTCCCCAAATTTCTCTCAAAATCATCTGCTCCATTCAAACCTCTTTCAAACGAGAAAAAAAAAAACAAGCAAACCCCATTTTCTTGATTTGTGCAAGAATGTATCTTTCCTATAATCTTCCTCTTTCTCGTAAATAAATTTGAAGAACAATTCAAGAATCATATCATATCATACTTTACACCATGAGAAAATTGAGTCCAAATTTGGACAAAGAAGATGGATTGGAGACAGTATTGGAGGTGCCTCTACCAGAGGAGATGTTCAGCAAAACAGGTTGCAGCAGTGCAGCCATCATGAGGTGGAAGAATATGTTTAATCTAATGCGCGCTGATCGTTCCAAGGCTGCTGTTTCTGGAAATAATAATAATAATAACAATGATCAATTTATATTCTTGATGAAAATTGTTGGCTCTGCTCTTATCCCTTTTCAGGTTCAATTGGATCATGCTGTTAGCTTGCCTGTTACTGATGGTTGCATTGTGAGTCCTCTATACATCTCTCCTTCCTGTTATTGTTTTTTCAGATATTTGTAAAGAAAAAAAAAAGATAGAAAGGGCAGCCCGGTGCACAAATCATATGTGTTCATGTAGGGTGTGATATAGGATGCAAGCATCGGTGGCTGATTCTACGACTTGAATCCGTGACCTTACTTCACCGATGCTCCAAAGCTTCCTTTGTTTGGGATATTTGTATTGGAAAAAAAATAATATTTTCCTAAAGAGTTAATGGTCAAAAATACACCTAAACTATCAACTTTTCGCGAGTTTCATACCTCAACAATCAATTGTTCCATTTACCTGCTTAAACTATCACTCTCTTGTATTAAAATACACCTCTATGCTGAGTTGGCCTCCACGCGCCTATTGTCGATTGGGAACAAATATTTGGCCAACTCAACATTGAGGTGTGTATTAATACGAAGCGAGCGATAGTTTAAGTAGGTAAAAGGAACAATTGATAGTTGAGGTATGAACTCGCGAAAAGTGATAGTTTAGGTGTGATTTTGACCATTAACTCTTTCTTAAATGAGAAACGAAATTCGATGAAGTTTGAGTATTTTTGAATGTGATTCCTGAATGAGAATGTCGTACTTTTATATCAATCAGTCAACTCTGCCTCAATTTTCAGATCAATAGGTCGACTTTATGAATCCTCTATATCTATTTGGCTATAGGTGGGTAAGGGCAGAGCTGCATAGAGGCAAGGGGTCCATTTGCATCTCTTTTGCTGAAAAATTATATTGTGCAAATAGAGTAAACATAATTTTCCTAGCATATATATGAAATGTTTAATACTCGTGACATATGGGAAGATTCTAGTGTAAGGTAGTTCAACATTGCTTTAGGTCGCAGTTTTAAATCCTAGGTGTGGCATTCTTGCATTTTTTCTGATATTGTTAGAATTTCTTGCTCCACTGCTATTGGCGGGTATGTCCAAATGGAACACATCATACTGTAATAATCTTGCAAAATTTAGGAAGTATAGGCATTCAACTACTTATTTAAGTTTTTTTCATACCTTTTGTTAATCTTGAGAAAATTAGAGAAAAAATATGTCTAGTTCCAAACTCTATGTTGCTAATAACCCTGTTGATTATTCTTGTCGTGGTCTGGTGTCTAAGGTTTTTCTTTGGCAGGCTCCAGTAGGCAGCTTTTTTGGCAAGTTAAAATGAAAAGATAAATGATCACCAAATGTCACAACGCCTTAACTAATCGAATATGTTTAAACTTTTGAAGCAAATTTCACGCTGAAATCTTTCTAATGTTGTGTTCATCAGAAGGCTTCTACTGCAAAATACATAGTACAACAATATCTAGCAGCTAGCGGAGGGCAGGCTGCATTAAATTCAATCAATAGCATGTATGCAGTGGGGCAACTGCAGATGGCAACATCGGACATTCAGCAAAGTGGTAACCAAATGAATTCCAAACGGACTTGTGAGGACGGAGGATTCGTTCTTTGGCAAAAGAATCCTGATTTGTGGTTCCTAGAATTGGTTGTTTCCAATTGCAAGGTCAGTGCTGGTAGTAATGGAACAGTAGTTTGGAGTCACTCTTCAACCAATTCTAATGCTTCCAAAGGTCCTCCAAGACCACTCCGGAGGTTCTTTCAGGTACCCCTTTTGCTTCAGTGGTTTTCCAAGTCAGAGTAACATAAACTTTAGGATTTAAGTTATACAGTCAAACTTCTATATAACGGCTTGTCGTTTGTTATGATATTTTTGGTTGCTATAGCGAAATGATGTTATTAGATAACATATGATATAACATAACATGAAAGATCGGTTGCATAGAAAACATGATTGTTATAGTGAAATGCCATTATAGAAGATGAACTATTATAAAGAGGTCTGACTGTATACACTGGCGAGTAGTTTTACTTGCGATAGCATATTAATTGCCATTTTTAGCAGGTTATCAATTATTAATGTATATCATGGAGAGATTTACCTGTAATCTATGTTGCTCAGATCCTTAAAAAATGTCTCTGCATCTGTTGAATCTGCCAAGGCCATTTTTGGAGGATCCGAGCAACAGAACCCTTTAATCATCGTATAAGTGAGCTGACTGTATAAATACTTTTTAGATTGTCACTGCATAGAACTTAAACTCAAATTCTTGTGGTATAAATTTTCTTTATTTTGGATGGCCAATGTAACATACTTCATGTTTTTTATTTGCAAGTCACACTCTTTCCTTGTGTTCTTTATGCAATTATCAACACGGGTGCATCCATAGTGTCTATTACAGGTTCATGTGAATTCAGTACCTTTTGTCAACACCCTGTATATATTATATATATTTAATGATGAACCCTGTTGTTATTGTACTATATATTAATTTGAGGTCACTCTACCTCACAAGGTAGGGGTAAGGTCTGCGCACACTCTACCCTCCCCAAACCCTTATTGTGGGATCACATTGGGTATGTTATTGCTGTATTAATATGAGGTTACTATAGAGCCCATAAACTTTAAATAGTGGATCCACCTTTGATTATTGAACACCTAGATCAACTCAAGTAGAATCTAAATGGTACCTATATGAATACTGCTTTTATTAATGAGCTCTTCTTGATCAACAGGGATTAGACCCCAGATCAACAGCCAATTTATTTGTGAATGCTGTTTGTATTGGAGAAAAGAAAATCAACGATGAAGGATGCTTTATACTAAAACTTGAGACTAGCAAAGACATGCTAAAGGCACAAAGCACAGCTAACACAGAAGTTGTTCATCACACTATATGGGGCTACTTCAGCCAACGCTTGGGACTTCTTATCCAATTCGAGGACACAAAACTAGTACGATTGAAGTCAGCCAAAGACGATGACAGTGTTTTTTGGGAAACAAGCATGGAATCGACGCTTAACGATTATAGGTACGTCGAAGGTATCAACATAGCACACAGTGGGAAAACTGCAGCAACAATTTATAGATATGGAAAGAACATAGACTATAGAGCAAAAGTTGAGGAAACATGGAGGATTGAAGAGATTGATTTTAACATAAGTGGGTTGTCAATTGACTGTTTTTTGCCTCCTGCTGATGTTAACAAGGAAAATGAACATGAAGAATGGGATTCTAGAGCCTCTTTAGGTGAAAACAGAGGTGTATGCTAATGTGAAAATGTTTTTGTATATAATATAGATAGACTGTTAGCTCTTCTTCTTATTGCCTTTACTATGGGTAATCAGTGAATTTCTTCCGAAATATTGGATATTTTGATAGCAAAAGAGTTCTTTCATTACCTAAAGTGGTTCTTTTGATCATTCATTGAAAGAAGACACTTGATTTCGAATTTGACCAATTGAGATATCAACAACAATTATATACGCATTGTAACCCCACAAATTGGGTTTCAGGAGGGTAGGGTGTACATAGTCTTTACCCGTATGGGGATAGAGAGATTGTTTCCGATAGGCATTCGGTTCCATTATAAATTGAACTCTCAGCGAATTTTTGTGTTCTTCCTAGATTTAAAGACTAACCACAAAACCACAAAGAAAATAAACTCCTATGTTTGGTACCTTGTATAAAAGTAATGTGTATAAGAAATATTCGATCGCATAGTATACGAATGGGTTGATTACATTCCTGTTTTTTTGATTTTTTGACCCTTTTCTTTTTAGTCTTGTGAAACAAGTTTGAAGCCTTATCTTTTGTGTCGGATCACTAAAAGTAGTGCATTTTTAAAGATATCTTTGACATGAGTGCAAAATTATTTTTGAAGAGTCCGAGCAACATAACATTTTACTAACTGAAGGGTTTTCTTTCCTACTGCGAGATATTATTCTAACTTTTCTTTAAAATAAAATAGATTTTCAGTTAGGACTTTTCCTTTTACTCGTTTTGGACGTCCCGAATCATTTGAGACAATCATGCAATACCATTAACATCAAGTAAGAATCGTAAAGAATGAATATTGGGCCTAACTCAATCCTAAAAGATAGCTTGTAGTCCATATAAGGAGTTCATGTTTTCATTCCATACACAACCTCAAAAGCTAGCTTGTAATCCATATAAGGAGTCCATGTTTCCATTCCATACTCAACCCCAAAAGCTAGTTTGTAGTCCATATAAGGAGTCCATGTTTTCATTTTCTTTTCGATGTGGGACTCTTAACACTCTCCTGCATGCCCAGACCTTGTTAACTGGAGCGTGGACAATATAATTTGGGAGTCCAACATCGACGAACAAAGAATTGGAATGAGTCTGGCTCTGATACCATGTAAAGAATGAATCTTGGGCCTAACTCAACCCAAAAGCTAGCTTCTAGGGTGAGGATTGTCCAAATCCATACAAGGAGTCCATGTTTCCATTCTATTTCCGATGTGGGACTCTTAACAAGAATGTTAAAGAAAATGAAGTAGTAACTCACTAATAGTGCTGGTACCTTGAATATTATAAACATTCAATTTTATATCATATATTCTTTCTTTCCTCATGTCTCTCCCAATTTTAAAACAAAATCAGATCCACATAACATTAAGGGTGCGTTTGGTACGAAGGAAAATATTTTGCGCACAAAATTATATTTTTTAGTGTTCCGTAAGTAAGCAAACAATATTATCACAAAAGCATTTATATATAATCTAGACAAACATAATGGGGATGAGGTTGGGGGTAGGGGCGTGGCGGAGGTGGAGGTGGAGGTGGGGGTTATAGGGTGGGGTGAGATAGGGGAGGAGCATAATGCACTTATGTGACTTGTTTTCCCTACTTTCAACAGAGAAGTCATTTCTTCATTTTCAACAAACTTGTTTGCCTAAAAAAAACGTTCTTCAAAAATTTTAACCAATCAAACGTTAGAAAATTGTAAATCATAACTTTGCAATACCAAACACACTCTAATTGAAGAAAAAGAGACTTTTTTCCTGTTCTGGTTGTTCCGAAGGTACGAACCGAGGCTATCTCATATAGCTGCTGACGTTGGCTCACGTTTTATATTGTAAATATATTTCAAAGTTGAGAATGATAGTTCCTATCAACTCCGGCCACTCATATTGATATGGATCTCCAGTAAGTTTGCACTCATTTCCCCGACAATTGCCTCCTGCACAAGGAGGGTATGGAATTTTTTATTGGATTATGACCATATACTGCGAAATGAATAGAAAGCCAAGAAGAATATGTGTTATGGTTGTCTCCATGTTTAAGTTGTTTTTGTGATGTTTTGCAAATGGAACAACTTCACATTTTATAGGGCCATAAAACAATGGTGATAATCTTTTAATCAATATGTGATAGATTATTAGATTTAATATAATCTAATCAAGATTGGTGTAATAATAATACATGTAAGAGTTTAATATAACCTTATCCAGCTTGATGAATTAAATACGAGTAGATTTTATTTATAAATTTGACATGCAAGTATTTTCTTACACTTCCAATATAAATAGTTCAACCCATTAAGTTTTATCCCATTTTTTTGTTAACCAACTTCTCTTTACTACGGATAGTAGTTCACTTGTAAATAACTTGATAATATTAAAAAAAATCTTAATAGGATTGTGTATAAAATTTAAATTTATAAATGTTATTCCCCACCCCAACCCTCCGCCCACTCACTTTACAAAAGAGGGAAAATACATAAAATCCATCCTTAATTTGTTCCAAAACTCACTTTATCAATTTAACTTTACAGACATTTATATATTCCTATTCTAGTTTGAAGTGAAACTAATATACCCTTAATGAGTGACGTGGCAAGAAAGTATGATAAACTTTTGGAAGGGGTCGAAGTGAAAAATAACACCAAAAATGATCTCCATCTGTAGGGAC
Organism: Anisodus tanguticus; assembly: GCA_034509755.1. NCBI lineage: Eukaryota > Viridiplantae > Streptophyta > Magnoliopsida > Solanales > Solanaceae > Anisodus > Anisodus tanguticus. The sequence goes on along the minus strand of CM067555.1, from coordinate 9,153,334 downwards.
CTCGTGTCTATGTTTGCAAAGTACCCTTTGGAGCCTTGATTTGGTTTTTCTTCATATGGGGTTCTTTGGCTATGTACTACGTGTTATATATATATAATAATATATAAATATTCTTTTATAATATATAAATAAATTGATGAAGAAGGAATTTTAATTTGTTTTTTACCGTTGCCTTCAGTTGCCTTGTAACCATCAGTTGTGTTCCTTCACAATCAAATCTAAACGTTGCTTACTATTTTAAAATTGAGAATAAGCATATGTTAAGTAACCAAAGGTTTGCCTATAAAAAGGCATTTGACAGAAGCCAAAGATTAACGAAACAGTGAAAAACACTTTTTACTAAATCTCCATTCTGCCATCTCAAATAAGAAAATTATTCTATCATTTTATTCCTCCAAATCCTTCATTCTTTTGTGTTGAGTTCCTGTTGCAGAAGAAATCAAATAGTGAAACTTTAATTTTCAGAGTAGGCATTGTATTCTGGGGATGAACTTTTTTATTAACCACTTGCACGACGTGGGGGAAATTACTATTCTAAATATAGTTTCCTTGAAGCATCTTGACTATTCGTTATGTATTTTTCATTGAATTTTCTCTTTAGTTTTGTTTATAGTTTTATCTTGCACAAAGTTACTCCATCGTATCATTTTCAATATTCTACAACAATTTTAGGATAGTAATATTCCTATTCAATTGAGTTTTCTTGGCTGGGCAAGCCATATCAGGATGGGCAAAGGCTTGAAAAATTCAATGATACTTTGAAGTAATAAGACTATTCAAATTCCAATATTCGTGGAGAAAGAATCATAATAAATGTAAAGAAGAGGCATCTTTTATATGATACCTTTCGCTCATCCATTCCGCCCGATCGCAACTTCGAATATGAAATTCAAAGGTATCACTTTGTGATTCACAACAAAATGGCGAACAAGAATACGATGGCAACGACATATTGATGACAAAGTTGGCATCTGGCACTTTCAATGACATATGTTGATAGATTGCAAAGGAAGTTTTTGTTGGAAATTAGCCTTTGGCGGGAGTTGCGACCGACCAACTTTAACGGCTTAAACACTAGTGTTACGTATGTTGGAGAATCCGATTCTTCACACATGCATGATGTACTAAGTACGTAGATAACCGTAGGGCCAAGAATCGTCAAATTTCATTGAGAAATGAAAGAGATATTGGTTCACGAAGTAAGGTATTTGAAGCATGGAAAAGTGTGGTGTGTGATCAATTCTCCCTCATCGGTAGAGGAAGAAAGAATTGTTGTGTATATAAGACTCGAAGTTGGTTTGGGGTTTGGGACCCCAAGGGGTATCCCATGTGTTTAAAGGAGGGAGGACCTAGATGTGCTTCGGTTCGAGGAAAGACCACACGCGCGCCGCCGCCCGCCCGTCCGGTCCGGTTCCGGGCTCACGGGTCGTGGGCTGTGGGCCTTCTGATATTATCTTTTTGGGCCGAAAAAACTTTGCCGTAAGTACGCTTTGATTCCCGAGGGTTTCGTATGTGCGGTTGTGTACAGCTTTGGTCCCCGAAGTTTTCGTAAAGTCGAATTTCGACGGTCCGTAACGTAAACGTCCAAAGACTCAATTCAACCATTTATTTTGGCCGAATTACACCTCCTATAATGGCCAATCCGTTGGCAATTTTCTCCATTTATTTGGTGGCTTTACTACCTCCATAATGGTCATTATTTGGCCAATAATGGTCATTATGGAGGCAAAAACAAATCCTCTTCCTCCTATATAAACACCCCTTACACCATTGTTGAGGCACACTTGATATACACGAAAATATACAAAGCAGAAAGCAAAGCAGTTTCTTCCTAATCTTACAAGCATCATTTCGTTATTCAATATTCTTCATGGTAGCTTTTGAGTTTCTTTTGCTCAATAGTTCCATTGCTGTTTTATCTTGGGAAACGAATTATCCAGGACGTATAAAGGATACATACGGGGCAATATTGTCTTAAGGACAGAGTGCCACACTCGACTCAAAGAAAAACAACTTTCCGCTTTTCTTGATCAACAAAATAGTAATTTCAGTTTGTTGTTATATTGTAATTTTCAGTTTTAGAGTTGAATTATAATTTCAATTCTTACATAAGCAGTTACTTGTAATTTCCGTTTCCTGCAAATCCTTGTAAACTCCAACAACTTAAGACAATAACTTTGCTTACGGTAACTGCAATAACATGGCTGGAAATATGACCGATGTTGCTGCTACTGCTGCTGCCTCTCGAGGCAACGTTGCGCCTTCCCCGCCATCGCCGCCGCTGCCAAGCCGAACGCAACTCCGCCGCCTTCACTGCTGCTGCTGCGCTCTCGCTCAAGGCGCAACACCGCCGCCTTCCCAACCGTTGGAGCTCCACCCTCTTCATCACACCACCATGATCGCCCTGAAAAATTCATGGGATCGAATTCAAAAGATGGCGAAAAAGATGCTTTGTTTTACTTAACGATTATGGGCATGGCCCGGCTCCTTACGGAAGATCCTCTACAAGTTTGGAGATGAAATGGACTCTTCGCCCAATGAAACGGGTGAAGGGGGCCTTGGTATCCATGTCATTAATGGCATGAAGATGGTTCGTGACGCATGGAATCATAGCGATTTCATGTGCAAGAACTATATACTTTGAATCGCTTGCGCACCCTCTCTACACGGTCTATTGCACCGTTGGCACCGCCAAAGAGCCGTGGGAAAATCGCAAAAGAAGTACAACGCACAAGATGCGGGTACTAAGAAGTTCATCGTTGGGAAATTTCTAAAATTCCAAATGGTGGACAAGAAGACAGTTGATGTCCCAAGTCCAGAATTCCAAATGATTTTACATCACCCGGATTTGGAAGGACCGAAACCAAATGAGCGCTTTTTGGTTGCATCGCCGATTGAAAAGTTACATCCTTCATGGAATGAGTTTATGAGTTACTTGAAACTCAAGACAAAGGAGATGACCTTTGAAGAGCTTGTTATCAAACTGCAAATCCAGGAAGATAATAAGAAGACCTTGCCAAAGGGTAGACAACATGCTGAGGCAAAGGCAAATCTGGCTGAGACCAAAGGGAAAACAAGTAACAAGCGGAAGTTCCACAAAGACGGCAAAGCCCCCGCAATGAGACGTTCGAGGTAACCGTCATCACCGTGGGAAACCTGGTCATAGGATCAAGGAATGCCGCAAGCTCAAGACTGAGCAACAACAGAAAGCCAAGTCGAAAGGCAAGGCTCAAGCTAACGTCGTCAAGGACACGCTCCTGGATGACATGATTGAGGATTTCTTGGCCGTGGTGCTAGAAGCCAACTTGGTTGAGAATCCGATGCAGTGGTGGGTGGACACAGGTGCAACAAGACACATCTGTTCCAACAAAGATACCTTCTCCACGTACACTCCGGTCTCCGACAAGAAGCCGTTCATGGGCAACAACGCTTCCTGGACGTGCTAGGGGTTGGAAAGGTGGTCCCGAAGATGACTTCCGGCAAGGAACTCACTCTGAAGGAAGTGATGCACGTCCCAGATATTAGAAGAAATCTAGTTTCTGGACCTTTATTGGTTAATGCTTGTTTTAGGCTAGTGTTTGAATCAAAAATATATTGTACTCACTAAAAATGGCACATTTGTGGGGAGGGGCTTCGTCTGTGAAGGCCTCTTCAAAGTGAATGCCATGTCTGTATTGCGTCAAGGAAATAAAGTTGAGTCTTCTTCTTATTTGCTTGAGTCTTCTAATTTATGGCATCATAGATTAGGACACGTAAACTACAAGTCTATTCAAAGGCTGGTAAAGATGGAGTTGTTGCCTTCTATCGACATAAACCCTCAACATAAGTATGAGGTATGCGTAGAGGCAAAACTCACCAAGCTTCCTTTTCGATCCGTCGAAAGGAATACCACTCCTCTAGAACTTATTCACACAGATATATGTGATTTGAAGTTTGCACAAACTAGAGGGGGGAACAAGTACTTTGTGACATATATAGATGATAGCACAAGGTATTGTTACCTTTACTTGTTGAAAAGTAAGGATGAAGCCTTTGAAGCGTTCCGACGTTACAAAGCGTGTTGAGAATCAACTTAGCCTACGGATTAAATCCATTCGTAGCGATAGAGGGGGAGAATATGTAGAGCCTTTTGAGGAATATTGTGCCCAAGAAGGCATTATTCATCAAACGACGGCTCCATACTCACCTCAATCAAACGGTGTGGCGGAACGTAAGAGCCGTACATTAAAGGAAATGATGAATGCCTTGCTTATCAATTTCGGACTTCCCCAAAACATGTGGGGAGAAGCCGTCCTTACCGCTAATACGATTCTTAACAGAGTCCCACATAAGGGTAAGGACAAAACTCCATATGAATCATGGAAAGGGAAGAAACCCACCTACAAGTATTTTAAGGTGTGGGGTTGTCTGGCAAAGGTTGAAGTACCTAAGCCAAAGCAGGTCAAGATTGGGCCTAAGACTGTAGATTGCATATTCATCGGATATGCAAATAACAGTGTGTGCTTATCGTTTCTTAGTGCATAAGTCAGATATTCCAGATATCCACCAGGGTACAATAATGGAATCAAGGAATGCTCTATTCTTTGAAAGTACCTTTCCTAGAAAGGAGAAAGACATAACCTCTCGCAAACGAAGTTATGCACAAAGCTCTCAAGAACCGGGAGTCCTTGGATCGCCCGGATCTAAATGGTTCGATCTAGCGAATCTCGAGGTGGCCGAACATCCGAATCTAGTGTTCTGATTCTCGAACTTTGAGACTCCGGAGAGATGGATCTAAGGCGAAGTAAAAGGGCCAGGAAGGATACATCCTTCGGTCCTGACTTTGTAGCTTAAATGGTTAGTGATGAACCAAGGACAATTGCTCAGGCGTTGTCAACTCCAGAAGCACCGCTCTGGAAAGAAGCTATTGAGAGTGAAATAAGCTCCATTCTGCATAACCATACTTGGGAGTTGGTTGATCTTCCTCCGGAAATAAACCGTTGGGTTGTAAATGGATACTCAAACGGAAATACAAGGCAGATAGGTCTATAGACAAGTACAAGGCCAGGTTGGTAGTCAAGGGCTATCGACAGACAGAAGGCTTTGACTACTTTGACACATACTCTCCGGTATCCCGAATGACATCCATACGGGTATTTATTGCGATCGCAGCTTTGCGTGACCTTGAGATACACCAGATGGATGTTAAGACAGACAAATTCCTAAACGGTGATTTGGAAGAAGAAATTTATATGGACCAACCCGAGGGGTACGTGGTTCAAGGGCAAGAGAAGAAAGTCCGTCGACTTATCAAATCTCTATACGGGCTGAAACAAGCCCCGAAGCAATGGCACGAAAAATTTGATAGTACTCTACTATCGAAGGGGTTCGCCATTAATGAGTGTGATAAATGTGTTTACACGAAAGGTAACTCTGACTCATTTGTTATGATATGCCCGTATGTAGACGACATGTTGATCACGGAAGCGATCCTAGGGTAATCCTAGAGACTAAGAACATGTTGAAACAATGCTTTGACATGAAAGATATGGGTATCGCAGATGTCATCCTAGGGATTAAAATCTCTAAGACGTCCGACGGATCGGTCTTATCTCGGTCTCACTACATCGAGGATGTTTTGAGAAAGTTCAAGATGTTAGACAGCTTCTCCGATAGCGTCACCAATGAATACAAATCAAAAGCTTGATAAAAATCTTGGTGCACCTGTATACCAGGAGCGATATACACAGGTGATCGGTAGTTTGATGTATATCACAAACTGCACCCGACCTGATATTGCTTATGCAATCAATAAGTTGGCTAGGTTCACCCGTAATCCAAGTGATAATCACCGGAAGGCGTTGAATCGGGTATTACAATACCCGAAATACACGTTAAATTTTGGGTTGCACTATTCGAGATATCCACCAGCATTGTACTAGAGGGGGGTACAAAGGATGCAAACTGGATATCCGATATAGAGAACACCAAGTCCACCAAAAGGGTATATATTTACAATTGGTGGTGGGGGCCGTGTCTTGGAAATCCTCTAAGCAAACTTGCATCGCCCGATCCACGAAGGAATCGGAGTTTATCGCTTTAGACAAAGCGGGAGAAGAAGCCGAGTGGCTTCATGACTTCTTAGAGGATGTTCCGTGTTGGAACAAACCCGTACCTTCGGTAATGATCCACCGCGACGGTCGGTCGGCTCTAGGAAGGGCACGGAATGCTATGTACAATGGCAAGTCTCGTCACATTCGACGGAGGCATAAGACCGTTAGGCAACCGATCACCACGGTATAATATCCATTGATTACATTAAGTCAAAGGATAATATAGCGAGACCCATTGACAAAGGGCTTACCCAAAGATCAAATGGCTTGCACTGTCTAGGGGAATGGGCTTAAAACCCAAAATATAAGGACCAATACAATGGTAACCCAACCTTACGAACCGGAGATCCCGGTAATTTGGTTCAATGGGAAAACGAAGTTGTAAAGGTTCGCTTGATCGCTTCGGTGGAAGTATGAGCACTTCGGATAGTGATTTACGAAAAGAAACACTAAATCCAAAGCCGTTCCCGCGATAGACGTTAAGTGCTATCTGCAGTATGGGTAAAGGTTAAGTTTTCAAAACCTGTAATGATCCTCAACAGTTGAGGTTAGGTTCTTGGGAAACTTTTAATGGTTCCTAACACTTGTGAAGTGGGGTATAGCAGGATACCTTGTAGGAGACCACCTATTTAAGTGCGAGGACGGGCCGCCTCAAAATGAACGCACTTAAGAATCCAAGACGGTGTCCATGGCCAAAACGGACAAAACATTATGAAGAAGAGAGTAAGTGAATTTGTTGTGTTGGTATCATTGTCTTGGCTTACACTAAACATTGACGGTTCAAGACATCACGTTCACCACACAGTAAGTAAGTCCGATGGTATTCAACTATGGAAGGTTCAAAGCTGAGGCTACCTATCCTTATGCAACATCGGTCCGCTGAAATATTGCTGGAAATGAAAAGACACCATGTGAGTGCGCCAAAATCTCTTTCAAGAGGGGATTGTTGGAAATTAGCCTTTGGCGGGAGTTGCGACCGACCAACTTTAACGGCTTAAACACTTGTGTTACGTATGTTGGAGAATCCGATTCTTCACACATGCATGATGTACTAAGTACGTAGATAACCGTAGGGCCAAGAATCGTCAAATTTCATTGAGAAATGAAAGAGATATTGGTTCACGAAGTAAGGTGTTTGAAGCATGGAAAAGTGTGGTGTGTGATCAATTCTCCCTCATCGGTAGAGGAAGAAAGAATTGTTGTGTATATAAGACTCGAAGTTGGTTTGGGGTTTGGGACCCCAAGGGGTATCCCATGTGTTTAAAGGAGGGAGGACCTAGATGTGCTTCGGTTCGAGGAAAGACCACACGCGCGCCGCCGCCCGCCCGTCCGGTCCGGTTCCGGTTCCGAGTTCCGGGTTCTGGGTTCTCGGGCTCACGGGTCGTGGGCTGTAGGCCTTCTGATATTATCTTTTTGGGCCGAAAAACTTTGCCGTGTTGTACGCTTTGATTCCCGAAGTTTCGGATGTGCGCTTTGGACCGAATTCTTTCGGATGTACAGCTTTGGTCCCCGAAGTTTCAAGATGTACAGTTTGGTCCCCGAAGTTTCAAGATGTACAAGGTTTGTGTACGCTTTGGTCCCCGAAGTTTTCGAATGTCGAATTTCGACGGTCCCGAACGAAACGTCCGACTCAATTCACCATTTATTTTGGTGAATTACACCTCCTATAATGGCCAATCCTTTGGCAATTTTCTCCATTTATTTGGTGGCTTTACTACCTCCATAATGGTCATTATTTGGCCAATAATGGTGTTATGGAGGCAAGCAAACAAATCCCTCTTCCTCCTATATAAACACTCCTTACACCATTGTTGAGGTACACTTGATATACACGAAAATACACAAAGCGTAAAAGCAAAGCGCTTTCTTCCTAATCTTCCAAGCATCATTTCGTTATTCAATATTCTTCACGGTAGCTTTTGAGTTTCCTTTGCTCAATAGTTCCATTGCTGTTTTATCTTGGGAGACGAATTGTCCAGGACGTATAAAGGATACATACGGGGCAATATTGTCTTAAGGACAGAGTGCCACACTCGACTCAAAAAACAACTTTCCGCTTTTCTTGATCAACAAAATAGTAATTTCAGTTTGTTGTTATATTGTAATTTTCAGTTTTAGAGTTGAATTATAATTTCAATTCTTACATAAGCAGTTACTTGTAATTTCCGTTTCCTGCAAATCCTTGTAAACTCCAACAGTTTTTAAACCAATGGGATGAAAGGTCGTCGAGTGACTTGTATTCACTTCAGGGGTGAATTGGCACGGAAAGTAGAAAAAAATATCGGGGAGCCGTTTGCTTTTATATCTTACATATTTAAACAATCAATTTTGCTGTCAACGAAGCTTGTTCTACATCACATATCACTGCTTCTCCAAACAATAAAAGAATACTGATATCCCGACCATTTATATTTGACTGAGGTTCAGGGACAAGATTGTCATTGGTCGATGCTTCATTGAAATATAATGGAGCATTGAGAACAAGTCCTCATTAAGAGTAGGATAACCAATTTCTGATACCCGACCAAGAGAAACATAAAGTAATTCCCATACTTCAATAACATGCTGAAGCTTGAGATGCACATTAGGGCAAGAGTATGCAGCAAATGGATAGCAGAGGAATGTATTGTTATAGGCATCTTGAAAAGCGAGAGAAAGTTATTACGATCTAAGTAATTTCAGACAATTTGAAGGGGAGCATTGGAGTAACAGGTAAAGTTGCTGCCATGTGACTAGGAGTTCATGGGTTTAAGACGTGGAAACAGTCTCTTGCAGAAATGTGAGGTAAGTGCGTACAATAGACCCTTGTGGTCCGGTCCTTCCTCGAATTCCACGCATATCGGGAGCTTAGTGCATCGGGCTGCTCCTTTAAGTAATTTCAGACAATTTGCCAAAGCCATCCAGATCTCAAAGCAACAAGGCATAGGCATCTTCTCTGTATATAGTAAACTAACAAAGAGATGGAGAATTTCCGAAGGCTCGTATGAAGAGAGAAAAAACTTGACATATCTGCATATTCCTTCGACTATAGGTGATAATCAAATATCAGCCAAGTTCTTTTATGAAGAATGAAGAATGCGGAACATAAAGTGAGGCAATCTTTGCTTGTGAAGAAAACTGACGCGGAATCTATTTTGTTTTGCACTGAAGGAAGTTCATTACATGGTTTATTTCATTCCAATAGTACATTTTATATACAAGTATACATGACTACTATTAAGGAAGACTTATCCTAATCATATCCTAATTATCCTAATCATATTCTAATTATCTTTGACAATCCTAATTCTATAATAATGAATATAATTACATTGATATGATTGTTGATGTGATATGATTTAATTATCTCAACAGTCCCCCACAGTCTTAACGGGAGGTTCTCGTATGCTGAGATTGTCCCTGAAATCATCAAAAAGTATGCGCGGAAGACCTTTCGTGAAAATATCGGCAATTTGATAACGGGACGGTATATGGAGAACCCGAGACTTGTCCACGTGCAACCTTTTCACGGACGAACATGATATCCATTTCTATATGTTTTATGTGTTGATGCTGGACATGGTTACCTGATAAGTATATCGCACTCACATTATCATAATAAACCACAGTTGCTTTCTCGATCGGACAATGAAGTTCTAAAAGAAGATTACGAAGCCAACACGATTCAGAGACCACATTAGCTACCATTCGGTATTCTACTTCAACACTCGACCGAGATAGTGTCGGCTGTCGTTTCGACGACCATGTAATTAGTTTGTCGCCTAGAAACACACAATATACAGAGGTGGAACGCCGCGTGTCTAGGCAGCCACCCCAATCAGCATTTGTATATGATGTGAGTCCGAAACTGGTGGATTTATACAAGTACAATCCAAAATCAAGAGTACCCTTAACACACCGCAAAATTTGTTTGAGGGCCCCCATATGCTCATCCTTCGGATCATGCATATTTAAACAAACGTATTGAACTGCATAGGAGATATCCGGTCTCGTGAAGCTGAGATATTGTAATGCCCCTGCTAAGCTACGGTAATGTGTTGGATCACTGTAGGGAGAACCCGTAGAGTTACTCAATTTTGTCTTGGTATCGACCAGTGTGTGTGGCGGTTTGCAAGAGGTCATACCAGCTTTGTCGATGATCTTCTCGGCGTATTTCTTTTGACAAAGAAACAGACCACAGTCATATCGAGTTACAACAATGCCCAAAAAATAGTTTAAAGGGCCCAAATCTTTCATAGCAAATTCCGAAGCAAGGAATGACATAATTGACTTGTGAAGTGACTTAGATGACGTTGTGAGAATGGTGTCATCCACATAGAGAAGAATATATGTCATGTCAGTCCTCTTTTTATAAATGAACAAGGACTGATGAGACTTGCTATGTGAGAACCCAAGTGTTGAGACGAACTATGCAAACATGTTATACCATGCCCTAGATGCTTGTTTTAAACCATATAATGATTTTTTTCAACAAGCAGACATAATCTGGATGAGTCAGATCCCGAAAACCCAAAGACTGGAGCATGTAAATCGTTTCCTGTAAGTGACAATGTAGAAATGCATTCTTTACATCCAGCTGATGAATGGATTATGGTTTTGACAATGTTATGCTAAGAACAATCCTGATAGTCGCTGGTTTAACCACTAGGATGAACGTCTCACCACAATCCACGCCAACCTGGTGAGACCTGCCATCAGCAACAAGACGATCTTTGTGTCTCTCAAAAGAATCATCAGAATTCTTTTTATGACAGAAAACCCACATAGAACGTATTATGTTCACATTATGTGGACGGGGCACCAACTCCCATGTCTTATTTTTAATAAGAGCATCAATTTCGTCTAACATGTCAGCTTTCCAATTCGGGTCGGTTAGAGCAGCTTTCAGATTTTTCGGAATAGGTGATGGTTGGACTGAGGATGTTAAATTAAAATGATGTTTGGGCCAAAAAATCCCGTGCATTGCACGTGTTTCAATGGACCGAGGATGGGCTGAAACTTGGGACGGGGGCAGTAGAGTTTTGAAAACAGTGTTGGGCCAAGAAGAATTAACTGTTTGGGCTTGGTTTGATGGGCTTACTGGTTGGATTTGTGTAGTGTTGGAGGGCTCCCTTATTTGGGCCAAGAGGGGTGGTGAGGCGGACTAGGCTGATGGCACGAAAAGGGAGCAGTGGGCTCCCTTAATTGGACTGGCCCAGTCCGGGGATGTTGCTGGACCGACGACAAGGACGGTGCATTGGGCCCCCTCGTTTGGGTTTGTAGAAATGAGTTTTGTAAATGGTATCTCAATATTGGATTTATGCCGTCGTCCAAAAAATCAATTTTTTTAGCTGAAAAGAAATCTTATAACTAGTCTGGACCCATCCCAAGATAAAAAAATCATTTTCTTGCACGGATTGCTCTTCAAACGCGCTGTTTTTATTTTATTTTTACTTCAAAATTTTTTAATTTTTGTCCCTACTACTTATCTAATGAAAATTTTCAGACCTACTTCACAAGACATAATTTATGTAATTTTTTTATCTTCAAAAATTGAACTTTTACCTCATTCAGCATAGTTTTGTAAGAATTAAGTTATGCGACATTGTTTTGTAGAACGTTTAAGATTGTGTTGGGTGTTGAAAATTATGCCTTGTCCGGCATAATTTGTATGATGTTATGATATATATAACGAAGTTAAACGTAAATTTTCCTGAGCAAAATATCAAATTATATTATTTTTCAAATTATGTTGAGTGTTGAAAGTTTTACCTTGTTCGATATAATTTTTGTGGATGTTATGATTCATATGTATAAATTATGCCTTATGAAATTTAAATTATGACACACTAAAAAATAATGAAGAACAAAAATTAAGCGATACAAATTTGACCAGCAACAAAAAAACCCCAACCCCGAAATAAGGATATTTGTGCAAGCAATTGGCCCAAAACCCGACCCAAATTCGTCATCTTCTAGTATTGTACCATTTTTTTTTTTTAGTTTTTACATAGTTCCAAAATTAAGAAGATATCTCTAATATTTATCCCAAAATTGGAGTAAAATTAATTAAGTTGAAAGTTGAAACCCAATAATGCTTACAGCTTAAGGAAACTACGGTCGTCGTCGACATACAAAGTTTGTCCGCGTCCCATTCGGCTTTATATACATAGCGGAGCAGTTTCACTTTGGTGCTGTACACATATTCCAATTTCTCTTTGGTACTTAGTCATCATCTTTGTCTTTCATATATTAATTATTATTATTATATATATATATATATATATATATATATATATATTTAATAGTAATTCTTGATCTTTTTTTTTGTGGTTTTAGGTAAGTGCTAATTGACAAAATTTTGTTGCAAGAACTTAAAGGTTGTACACATATATTGAAGATCTGAATCAAGTCTATTAATGGATTCTTTCTTCACCAAAGGTTTCAAAGCTGCCAAATGGTAACCCCTCAATTTCCCCCACTTCTTTTATCTTATTATTTGTCTTCTCTTAAGGTTATTATGTAATTTTATGATCTGGGTCTTTTTAATTAAGGGTTCTTATCATGCAGATTTGATAAACTTGTTCTAGGTAATTTAGGAAAAATATTGTAGAGGCAATTTTGTATGGACTGAAATCAATCAATCATGGGGTTTTGGATTTTCCAAATTTTGAGGAAATTTGAGAGAAAATGATGTCTTTGTTATATGAAAGTTTGTGGGTTTCTAGGTTGCTAAACTTAGTTACTCCCTCCAACCCAAAAAGATTGTCTTAGTTTGATTTGACATGAATAATGGAAGTCTTTTGGAATGTGTGGTCCAAAACAAGCTTTAGATATTTGTGTGGCGGTAAATCATCTCATAAAGTTAAATTATTTCTAAATATAGAAATGTGTCCATCTTCTTGGGACAAACTAATAAAGGAAAGCAAGACAATTTTTTGGGACGGAGGGAGTATTTGATAATTCTTCTGAAATTTTCTGATTTGGGTGTTTTTAGTTAAGGGTTCTTATGATGCAGATTTGATAAACTTGTTCTGGGAAATTAAGGAGAAAAATTGTAGAGGCAGTTTTGTAGCTGAAATCACGGGCCATTGAATTTTCCAATTTTTGAGGAAATTTGGCAGAAAAATGATGTCTTTATTATGAAAGTTCTATGGTGAAATAGTATTTCATGGGTTGCTAAACTTTGTTATTTAGTAATTTGTTGATTGTGTCTTACTCTCTACCTTGACAGGTAGAGGTAAGGTCTGCGTACACTGTACCCTTCCCAAACTCCATTTGAGAGATTACACTTGTGTTGTTGTTGTTGTTGCTGATCGTATCTTACCATTTTTCAGTAAAACTCTATTGAAATTGACAATTCCTCGTATCAAACTACTGAGGAATCGTAGGGAGATTCAGCTGAAGCAGATGAGAAAAGAAATAGCTAAGCTACTAGAGACTGGTCAGGAAGCTACTGCTCGAATTCGGGTATAAACTGAATCTTATTTTGCTTAAATTCCTCAATCATGCTGATATAATTTGTGCAAGGTTGTGTGTTCTCCGCATTCAAATACTGAAAGGTCATAAGTATTTTGATAGATGGTTTTATAGTGTAATGAGCTTGATTATGATGTTTGCTTATTTAGGTAGAACATATCATAAGAGAAGAGAAGATGATGGCAGCTCAGGAGATAGTTGAGCTATTCTGCGAGCTTATATCTGTTCGTCTTCCAATTATTGAAGCACAAAGGTAATGAGTTATCTCTGTTGTGTTGATGTTTTTGAGATTCTATGTGGTGTGAACAATTACAGTATCCTAAGATGGTTCTTCAGTTTATAGATGAGCTACTGAATATGCTTTTAGTTCATCTTAGGATAAAGAATATATGGGGTGAATGGCAAAGAATATGAAAGGGTTCCCTTTATGATGCATTAGATGATCACCTATGGTGCTTCGGCGAATTACTTTTTGGTTTTCATGGTTATATAAATTGTTTGACACTGGTAGCAGATGTTAAATCCAGTTGTAAGGTTGACCTACCTGTAGTATTGCCTTTTAGCTTATTTTTCTTTTTCCTTTTGACAAGTAAAGTATATTGCTTTTTTTTTTTTTACTTCTGCTGGTCATGTGTGTCTCTATAGTTGTAATTTGCTCTAAATAGCTACATTTAACTTTACTCGAGCTGCAATAAGTCAATAAATTGGGTTACACCTGATATAAACTAGGAAAGTCAGCTGAATGAGGTTTAATAAGGATAAAAATAGTATACAATATCAAATGTTCCTCTCCGTCTCCGTTGCTTGCCTCTGGACTACTCCATCTACTGCTGATATTCTCAATATTTAGTTTCATATCTCCTTCAGCACCAAACTTTCAGATCTACGATACTCCACCCTAGCTGTTGTTTTACGAGAATCATCTGCACTGTATATTGAAACTCATTCACGGAGCAACTCTGGTCCAATTAAGTAATCGCAGTCCCTAATTTGCTAATCTTCATCTATTCTGGGGGGAAAAAGTTACCTACTTTGGAATGTAGTCTAATTTGGTTGCCAGGTCGTAGGTTGATTAAATGAAAGTATGTGCATGTGTACATAAAGTCAATTTTAACCAAACAAAGATTAACTACGGTTTAACTTTCTGCTTATATGACCAGGAAGTATCTGAGGCATAGAATGAACAAGCGATTCTTGCTTATAGTATGGGAGGTGAAACCTTAAAATAATCCAATAATCTCTAGTTCCTAGATGGAGCCAAAGCGCTTCATCTTCGATTTTTGTTTTAAAGGATGAAGTTAAATGAAACCAATAAGTGATACTCTTGAACTTGAGCTGTCTTCCAATTCATAATATTCTAGACTTCTAGTTGAATTTCGTTGATAATTTTTCTTAACTTGAATATTTGGATAAGAGCTGAGCCCCCAAACTTTTTATAATGTCCAGGGAATGCCCAATAGATCTGAAAGAAGCTATTTCAAGTGTTTGTTTTGCTGCACCAAGATGTGCAGATCTTCCAGAATTGCTGCAGGTTCAGATGCTGTTTGCTGGTAAATATGGAAAGGAATTCATTGCTGCTGCTACAGAGCTCATGCCAGAATGTGGTGTCAATCGCCAGGTTACCTTAGTTGTCCTTTATGCCATAGCTAAACCAGAAGGGGGATGATTTCTGACTTTTTTGGGTCTCTGACAGTTGATAGAGTTGCTGTCTATTCGAGCTCCTGCTCCTGATGTGAAAATGAAGCTGCTGAAGGAAATTGCGGAGGAGCATCAGCTAGATTGGGATCCAAGTGCTTCTGAAAATGAGCTGTTGAAGTCACATGAGGACTTACTGGTATATTTGTCTGTAGTGGCTTCATTTTGTCTTCCTTTCAATCGTCATGATTTCTTCCCTTTGCTTTGCAGAATGGACCCACACAATTTGTCAGTGGGGCTAAGGTGCCTCTTCCCAAAGAAAGGTTTGATGAGGTGCAGCACTCTGCATCAGATCAAGTGTATGATAAACAAACGGAATCTGACGCTGATTTTGACTCGTTAGATTTTCCCGAAGTCCCTAAGCAGCAGCCACTACGACCTAGCACTGGTGGAGTTTCAGCCCCTGAAATGCTTCCTTTCCCGGCCTCTGCACTATCCGACTTCGATGAGGACGAAGCTAAGCCTTCTGAAGACGGTGAGTTCAAATCTCACAAACAAAATGTGGAGCAAGATGATGTTTTGCAAGAGAAGGTAGTCTCAAAAGATTCTGCACCGGAAGAAGAGAAACAGTTTTTGCCATTCATGGTTCCCCCGCCAAATCCATCTCCAATCTCCTCAACAAAAAGTACCACAAGCCAAAGTACTCAACCCCCCTCTACTACAAAGACCAAAGATGACATTGACGTAGATTTGCAAGATGTATTGGCTGCTGCCCAAGCAGCTGCTGAATCAGCTGAACGTGCAGCTGCTGCTGCTCGCTCAGCAGCTAGCCTTGCTCAGGTTAGAATCAGTGAGCTTACCAGGAAAAGGAGCGAAGAGGTGCCTGTAAGCCCCAGTGAGAACCCCTTTTATGCTGAGAAACAGGAAGCTCACATCCTAGAAAAGCTTCCCTTGGAACTCCAACATCAATTGTCAAACTCTGATGGTATCCCCAGCCCACTTCATGGCAGCCCATTGGAGTCGAACATTCCTGCGTATGATGACTCGACAGTAGGTTTTGAGTCTCCCATCTCCCATATTCATCAGCCTGGTCAGGGCACCGGTCTTCACCAACCACACAGATTGCCTTCCCTGGACGATGAAACATATTATTCATATCCTAACTTGTTTAATACAACAAATGGCTCTAATCCCAGTTCTCGTTCACAGTCGTTCAAAGATAATATCAGGTCCAGCCATGATAAGTGAAGTGTGTTTCTCTCTACCCTTCTGCAGGCTCTGGTTTGTTTGCTGGTTGTGAGTTTGAGATTCTCCTGTTTATTCTTATACCCTTTTGTCTCGGGTACATTCAAAGGATCCATGTATGTTAAAAAGTATGCAGTTCAACAATTTTTATGTAAGAAATTTTCTTTAGAGTACAAAATACCAAGGGAAATGATCAATGTACCACTGAGCAGATCTTGTACTCTGATATCATAACATAGGTGCTTATCTACCAAACTTGGCCACAATGGTAAAACAAACTTGGCAAGTGGCCTATTGATGAAATATTTACCGTTGCCTTATACTATCACATTTTTACATTTGCACTACAATCAGGTACAGGTTTGACTGTTATATATAATGCTTAGATAATAGTATAATACCGTTTAACCACATAAACATTTCTTGGTAATGCCATGAGATAATGTGAAGCGTTTGTTCTTTGATTGAAAAATCCAAAATCTTGTAAATAACCTCGTCAAATTGATTGCATTTTCAATGTTACTGAAAACAAAATTCTGAACAGCAACTGTGTTGGACAATTTTAAAAGCAATTAACTACTACGCCTATGTGCAACTTGTCAGGACAGACTTAGAATTCCTGTCAGTACAAATTCGTATGCACAATGTAACAGATACACTTCATGGGCTTACATCTGGAGATCATTAAATTTCAACAAGAAAAACTTTCACAAGGTCAACAAAACTAAGAGTTCCTAAAGATTTGCTTTTTTTTTTTCTTTACTTGGTCACCTTGGACCTGATAATTCAACTGCGTGTAAATTCTCTGTTGAGTCAACAATCCAATCAGAACCAGGATGTGGTGCAAGTTCCACCTCCTGCCGGAGAACTTCTACCTTCTGCCACTCATCCCATCTTTCAGCCAAGCCATCACCTTCAAGCATTCTCACCACTTCCGACATCTTGGGCCGATCCATTGGGTTGCTTTGTGTACAAAGCAATGCCACCTGGATCAGTTGCTCCACCTCAGCCTCCACATATTTGTTCTGAAGATCAGGATCAACCAGCATTTCCAATTTCTTCTCTTTAAGGAGTCCTTTCACCTGAAAAACAAGAACCTCAACAAAATTAGTTTGAAAACTTATTAATCAGCAAGTGTTGTGATGGAAATATTAAAAACGAGCACATGATGGTACTCGCATCATGTTCATGTAAAGCAGGCATGACAGCGTACCCAGTCAAGCAACATGACATCGTCGTCATTTGCAAGCCGAGCAAGATCAAAAGCACGTTGTCCGGTAATTAGCTCCAGAAGCATGATCCCATACCCAAAAACATCAGTCTTTTCTGAAGACTTCCCTGTGGACAGGTATTCTGGAGCTATATGCCCAATTGTACCACGCACAGCCGTAGTAACATGTGTATCCTTGTAGTCCATAAGCTTAGCCAAACCAAAGTCTCCAACAACAGCCTCAAATTCTTCATCTAGCAATATATTTGCAGCCTTCACATCACGATGGATAATCTTAGGGTCACAATGATCATGCAAATACGATAATCCCCTCGCAGACCCCAAAGCAATCCGTTTTCGTGTTGGCCAATCAAGCGGCGGTTCATTAGGTGGCCGTTCTGACAAAATAAATTATTTTATCAAGAGGTTGACAATTGATTTTTTTTTTGATCAGGTAAAAAGGTGTTTCAAAGGTTGACAAATAAACTATATTTCCTGCCTTTTACCAAGAGTAATAGGTTTCAGAGGGCATTACCTCTCAGGCATGATGCAACACTTCCATTCGCCATGTAGGGGTAGACAAGAAGCCTTTCAGTTGGTGTCATACAGAAGCCACGTAATCTTAGGAGATTCCTATGCACTGCCATGCTAATCATCTCAACTTCTGTTTGAAATTGCAACTCCCCTCCAGGAGTACGCTCCTCCTTTAGCCGCTTAACAGCCACCAATGATCCATCTGCCAAGCGTCCTTTGTATACCTTACCAAATCCACCTCGACCCAGAATGTTTTTATTGCTAAAACTGTCGGTTGCAACTTGTAGCTCTCGGAGGGAAAATCTTTTCAGTTGACCTAAGTGAACTTCAGGATCCTCTTCAGCTGCAATAAGTTTAAGCAAAGACAGTAATTATGGAGCCAAAATTTAAAACATGCAAGAGAAAACAGACACACGAGGGAATTATGGACTTATGGTTGGAAATTGTGTGTAAACTGCTAACCTGGTACATCAAAGAAATATTCTTGTGGTTTTCTACGTCTCCACCAGGCAAATGCAATGGCAGGAACAGCAAATAGTAGAGCAGCACCAGCAGCTACGCCTCCGGCAATGGCTCCAGTTGCACCATTTCCTCCTTAAGTTTCAAAATATTTAAACATCACTTCCACAATTCTCCACTTTAATAATTGCTATTATTCTCAACTGACGTGAACTTGATTAATTTCCTTCACATGATCCTGACTATTTTTAACACCATTTTGGCCTTCATCATCTAAATCACTTCAAAAACCAATGCACAGAAAACTTTGGATCTGTCATTCAGATCTAATTTCCAGGACAATTTTTATACAGCAAAGAAAATCTTCACATGTTCTGGTGTAAATGTGATTAATTAATTTTGTTCAGACATTATCCATACACTTTGCAACAAAAAACAGTTGGCACTGTCATTTTCAAGACAAAGCAGACAAATTTTGCATCCCTCACACAGGATCAAAACTTTATGACAGAGTGTGTTATGCAGTAAGACCCTTAAATATTCGATTTCAAATACCACAGATAACAATTTACAAGGGTACCAAGGAAAAAATATCTGCAATGCCGAATTTAGTTTGTATAAACACCAGAGTGCTTACTTTAAATGTGGTCTCGTGCATCGCAGTTTCTCATAACAATTACTTAACCAAAATGCCTGACTAGCAAAGATGGATTTTCCTCTTCTACCCCTTTTTAGTCAGTATTTTTATAGCGCAAAATCTCACTTAGATTATGAAAAACTAAGGCAAGATGGATAAACCAACTGAAATCACCATAGTCAAATAATAAAAAAAAAAAGGAAAACAATTTATCCACACCAATTTAGAGAACCACCTGGAGCAGAAATTGGTGGTGGTGGAACAAATGGAGGGGGAGGAGAGAATGGAGGAGATCCTGGGCAAGGGCGTCCAGTTACAGGCCCGCAAAGATCTAAATTATTCGCAAAACTGTAAATTCAAGCAAAATATGTTAGCAAATAGCAGCATTCTAAAACAACCCAGCCAGATGGATGGTGAACCACCTTATATGAAATATACCTGATAGGTGTGAATAGAGAAAAGGACCCATTATCTGGAACAGCACCTGAGAGACGATTGTTTGATAAATCCCTATACACAGATGAGACAAGAATTGAGCATGAGTATATGCATTAGAAGGAGAGGAAATGAATGAAAAGATATGGAAGAAGAAGAGAATGATCTAAGTAGTAGATCACAAAAGAACTAGTGTACTCACAACACTTGCAGGGATGAGACATTAGTCAAGGACATCGGGATGGAACCACTCAAGCTATTGTTGTTGAGCCGACTATCCTTGCAAAAAGATCACAAAGGTGTACAGGAATGAGCTTCATTTTTGCTGTGAGCAAGATAATTGGAGAACAAAACAGAAGTAAAGGCTGATAACGGAATCAACTTAATATGATATTTTTATGTGGATATAAAACATTATGGAACTTCAAGCCAGAACCGGTCTTTCAGCTGGAAATGAAGTTGTCAGTTCAGAACCATAATAAAAAGTCTCAAAATCCCCCCCCCCCCCCCCCCCCCAAGCAAACAGAGACTTGAAACAACTGTTGGACTACATCTTATCACTCGCCATTGGCAGTATTGCAATAGTTTTTTTTTTTTTGTTGAGAAACTGGTACTGAACTGCAATAGTTATATAGCCAGTAATAAATTGAATTTGGAATACTTCTTAGGCAGTTCAGCCAAAAGAGAAATGTTTGTGGAGCATTAAGCAACAGGAACTTCAGCAATGAAGAACGCAAGAGCATAGGCTTCTAAACTTCTTCTCTTTTAGAAAAGGATCACAAAAAGGGAAGAAAATAAAACACCAATGACTCAACACTGCTTAATTTATAATATCAGGCCCATATAGACCTCAAATGTCAGACAAATTGTAGGCTTATAGACTTCTCTTCCTTTAGATAAGCAACAGAACAAAGGAAGAAATAAAAGGACTAATACGTAAGATCTGTTTAATGAATGATATCAGGCCCATAAAGTCCTCAAATGCCTTCTACCATCAACACTTTGTGCCAAACCTAATACTAATAGAGGTCATCTTACGTGAAATCTAGAAAAGAATTCGGAGTTTTCCTTTCTCAACAGCCGACACTAGTAGGTCATCAATCTTGAGGCTGGATGGTTGATCCAATATATAGACATATGGCATCACATTATCCACGGAAATCAAATATAGGATAAGAATACATACAGGAATCTCAATTTCGACAGCTTTCCCAAGGAATCTGGGATGGGACTAGTGAAGCGGTTCAAGTAGAGATCCAAGCTGACCAGATTAGTTAAATTTCCAAGATCACTCGGTATTGGACCGCTTATATTATTACTGTAAAGCTCCCTGTGACAAGCAAACCAAAGAATGAGTCAATTCCACATATCAATACCAACGACATCCCTGGATTAATGGGACAACCATAATAATGAAGCAGAATCTTCACATTCATCAAAATTGGCATAAAGCCACCGTTAAAAGCTATGTTGTTTGGACCCTTTAGAAATGATGCCGCACCCGTATCAGATCCTCCAAAATTGCATAACTATTGGAGGATCCGACACACACCGGACGATATTTTCGAAGAGTCCGAGCACCATAGATTAGAAGTCAACAAACAAGAAAGTACTAGGAGATCAAAACTAACAATTATAACTATCTACCGATGTATATGTCATGGAAGAGTTTTCTTATATTTGGTTACAAGTATTTTTCTTGATAAGAACCTGTCATTCCACATGCTGCAAATGACAACCTCATCAAACATTTTATACGATCTATATACCTTATCAATAAAAATTAATGTCTGTCATTATATTAAATTCAAATGTCATCTAAACAGTGTGTATGCCTAGCGGTCATTAAATTCCATCAGCATTCTTGATGTATATTTTTTAATTGTTACATTCTTGATGTGATTCACTTGAATAAACTTGGAAAATACTTAGTTACGCATACTGCACGAGCCTCAAGCAAATCTAGGCGTCCATAGAAACATATGATTACGTGAGCTGAATGGAGCAATCACTAGTTATACTCATCATTAACACATAGTCTGATGCATGGGCATCCTAAATCATGATTTCTGTTAATAGAAGCTTGCCTGGGAAAAGGAAAGAGGGAATAAAGGATTTTGATATGAGTTGAAGTTTGCCATTCCAAATTAAGAGTGCTTAGGGTACCGGCATTAATAATGATATTAAGACTGCAACTTTGTTTAAGAGTTGAACAAATAACGACTTCTTATCTTTTGATAGGTGAGTGTATGGCAGAAATTTAAGTTCAATGATAATAGTTTCACAAGTAATTACAGACACTACTTTACCACATAAGTTAACTCATTGCTAGTCTCATCCAAGTATCCAAGTTTCCTGATTCACTAGTCGTATCTAATTGTGAAACATAAACATTTAAAACTTTCTTTATAAAGTACACATTTAAATCTTTGTTGTTCAAGGAACACATTAACAACTATGCCTTCGACAACAACACCACGTGAAACGAGAGAGGGAATGGAGAAAGTGTTCTCTGCTCGCTTTGCCACCTCAGCAGTTTTGTTTTTATACAAGAGTTAATATGCAGGCCATCCATGCTATTTCCATGCAGCAAATTCTAGAGGTAACATGCAAAATCTTCAACATTTGGAGAAACCAATACACCTAATGCCAATTTCCAAGTCTAAATTTGTAAAATAATACTACAGTAGCAAACATAATTCATAAAGCAAGACTTACAAGTACTGCAAATTCTTCAAAAGGCCAAGCTGTGGGACTAACTGACCAGATAAAGCTGCATTTCCTAAATCACTGGAAAGGTTGAATATATAACAAGTGTTATGGAACCACAAACTGCAATTTGATTTGCATACCACCACAAGAAAAGTGGAATTACAAATCTATGAAAGCGGAGGTGAAGCGGACAACAGATTCTTACACTCTTATAACACTGTTGTCATTGTTGCAAGTAACATGAAACCATGTGCAAGGATTAACAAGGGTAGGGTCCCAGCTCTGTAACACATTGTTAGGATCTTGTAAGTTCGTCCGTAGACTGTGCAATGCATCACCTGTTCATGTATCCATTTAGGAAAAAATAGACAATATTTAATCCACCTAAATGAGCACGAAAATTTTAATTTATTGACTGAACAAAGCAGTTTATCAAGATTGTGGCAACAAGCAAATTATATCACATGACCTGTTCATGTATCCATTTAGGGAAAATAGACAATATTTAATCCACCTAAATGCGCATGAAAATTTAATCTATTGACTGAACAAAGCAGTTTATCAAGATTTTGGTAACAAGCAAATTATATCACATGAAATTATTCAAGCTTGTACATGAAATATATCGCACCAAGGTTGATTGCCAATGACAACTAAAAACTCACATGTAACTGACATTAAAACTGAACTGCTTGCTAGAGTAACAATGTAGGGAGCTCATCAGTCAACAACTCACACATTAGTCAAATTAAAAATCCAATTTTGCATATATTCAT